>CM034547.1:44082741-44811074 GCA_020055645.1 Tomocerus qinae
ATGCTAATTAATATGACATTTAAGAACGGATTCTGTAGATTTAAGTAGGTATCAATAATTTAATCAGATAGCATCACTCAATCTAATTTCCACAACTGTGAGTTTACAAGTTTACTCTTTCCATTTTACGCCGAGAAGAATGATTTGGAAAAGAAAATAAAATGAAACACTCTGCATTGCAAAATATGGGCAAATGAAAGATTACTATACGGTTAGATATCTCCGTGAATAGAAACCTACTACCTACTACGTGGTAAATTTTATCAAGTAGTTTCCAAAGGTGGGCGAAATGAAGACCAGGCTTAATACCATATTGTTCTATGGGGGAATACGAAAGATGCGATAAGCTTTATTCTAGTACATACACTGTTTGTTATCAGTCAATTAGCTACTTACGGTTATACACTTACATGTACACTTATATAACTATAGATAGATACTTTTCATTCTAAATTTATCAAAATACCGTAGCGTAGGCGTGTTTTGAGGTAGCAAAGTAATATTAAGTATCAGCACATCTATTTTAATGAATAGTCGTTATTGATTTCATCTGGTTACATAAAATATTTGTAATCTGTGGGACTTCAAATACTGAACAATTTCATCTGTCTGGTGAATTTAAGCTGATTACGTTATGTAGCTAATTGTAATAATATTAAACCCTAAATCATTACCTGGAGCTACTACTTTCCAATTTAGGTAATTAGATACTTATAATTGTTTTCAAGGTAGTATTAGACAGAGCTTTTGATGGGGTTTAGGGGACATGCCAAAACGATTAGTGACGCAATTGGTTCGTTTTACTAATAAATGGTTATTTATTCCACTCCAACAATGTACACTGTTAACAAGATAATATTTTACTGTGGTATTACGATAAGTTGTACTATATTTACCTAAATATGTTTTATAATGCATATAAACGCGGTATCTGTACACTCAGTTAGAAGAATGAATTTCAAATAAATTTTGACAAGTTCCAGGAAATAACTTAATTACAACAAACATATCCAAAACCACCATATTTCTCATCAGTCCCGATTTAAACGAGTTGAGTTAAGCACAGGGAAACGTTAGCGTTAATTACTATACATATACTATACAAATGCAATAAT
Source organism: Tomocerus qinae (assembly GCA_020055645.1). Lineage (NCBI taxonomy): Eukaryota > Metazoa > Arthropoda > Collembola > Entomobryomorpha > Tomoceridae > Tomocerus > Tomocerus qinae. Next base: position 44,083,857 of record CM034547.1, read on the forward strand.
GGTAATTGCGGAGTATGAAAGTAATTGTGTTTATATGTAATTACTGACGGGTGCGTCGCACATTTCTGAAGTGAACAGTTCATTCATGAAAGTATTAAGCTGCTTTGGAGGATCGGGACATTTGGGGAAATGAGAAGCACAGGATCTTCCGTTTCGGTTTGATCTTCCAAAGCTGGATCTTCCTATGCTGGCAGCATAGTCGTAGATCTGTGCTGGAGTACCCGTTCCGTCCTGTCGTTCATTGCTATCATCACTGAAATAATATAATCGCATTTTGCATTACTAAACAGTTCCATAAGCAGAATTAGAGCACAGTGATTCAAAATTGAGAGCATTTCAAGCACCTGGTTTTGCTATTAATATTTTCAATATATATACGTAAAAACTTATATAGCCATGGTATAAACGGTCAAAAGGAAATTATCGATTTTAGAGACCTTTAAGATATTCTTTTCACAAAATGTACTACTATACCGACATCAAACATAAACACACAATGATGTTTGTCCCTGCGTTCTTCCCTCAAACACGAGTAAAGTTTTTAGTGACTATGTGCACGTGTTCAAAGACAACTGCGGCTTCTGAGATTCGATCTCCTCCTATTCTCATAATTTCCATGATTTCCCAGAAAGGGATGTATTCTTTATGTAGAATAGAACTTACGGCAAAGTGTAGCAATCGTAGTGAAACTAACAATAAGTAACTCGACCTAACAACCGTGTAAAATAAGAGCCTCTAGTGTTTTGTTTGGTTTACGTTGTTCTGGAAAGAGTAGGCGGGGAGTGCATTATACTTTTCTACTTTTGTTTCCACTATTTACAAACACATTCCGGTTCAGTCAGAGTTTAAGTATCTGATCCAAACTAAAATGTATATGGGGAATAAAGTTAAGCACTTGTCTAGGTGCCGAGGCAGAGAAAGAGATTTTCCTCTTATCTTAGAAAAATGTTCATTCATACTTGACTGGTTGGATGTTACTCTCGAACCTAACCATACATAATGTCTCCGCCTGATTGCATAATGTGGACGTTGACGTCAAGTTAACATCTTCATGCTCACTCAAAAATTCCGCAGTTGACCTCTTTCTCCCTCTGCCTACGCATTTGCTAGACAATAAACGTACATAATGCATAGTCCCACTGCTCTCCGTATCTATACTTCTATCGTCCTTTGCTTTACACATTCAGTTACTTACTTTATTTCCCTTTCAACATTCTCTTCCATTGCAATTTTTATATAGGATTTCAAATATCATCATTTAAGAGGTAACCATATTGTGTGGAAAATATTCAAAAATTTATTTTATTATTAGACTCGAGTCTGCTGGGTTCTCAAATAAGCGGATTTGAATGAACATGGAATATCAAGGCAGCTATAACAAGTTATGATGGAATATAAACTGCACTCGTGTCGAGTATATGTAAGCTAATGATATAATTACCATCTTTTATGATACTCGAAAGTTTAATTTATATTTTGCTTAATTTCAAATTTCCCATACCTATATCCTATACTTTTCAAAAAATTAATCTCGTTTATAGTCCAACTCCTGTTCGCTATAAAATATGGTATAGGGACAGTAAGTGGTAAATAGGCAGGTCATTCACATTTAGCCATCAAAATCACGTTTTTGTTCTTCTTCAGTATCTAGCTCCAGTATGGAAAAGAGTTATTGTCAGCTAAACATATGAAAATAAAAGTGTTTTACTTGTAGTATTCCAGGATATTATTCTCGAATTGATTCGCTGTGTGGTTTCCGTTAGCCATGATCTCACAAATTCCCTTAGGAATACATCCATTAGTATCAAATTCGGAAGCCATTGCCAGGTATTTCATAATGTCCGAATCTTTTGGCTCTTGGTCATGAGGGAAATACTGAGAGTATTCTTCTTCATACTGCTGCTGCTGTCGAGGACTGAGAGCTGGGAATTCCTCTGGTTGAATTTGTCTTGTATCATGTTCTTCGTCCCGAGGGAAGGAAAACGTTGCGGCACGTCGTTTTCTGCCTGTACAGCACAGAATCATGCATTTGTATTGTATGTACATATTCTTAGATTTTATTCACGTATTCAACTGTAACTGTGTACACACTACGTGTACAGCATTCTTAATAAATTTATGTTAATCACAAATTACTAGACTAAGGAGAAAACCTAATAATCTAAATAACAAACACGTGTATTGTGGTGTAATCTACACAACATCTAGGGATTGCAGTTGAATATACTTTCATAACAAAATAGAAAAACATTTTAAACAGCCAACTCTTGAATACCTTATATATAATTTTGATCTTGACATGTTTACTGCTTATTTCATTTGCTATTTTTAATACCTGTTCATGCTGGAGTTCATTCAAATATTCAATACGATCAAAAGTTTACTTATTAACTACCTTATATCGCTCTGTAATAAGCGTTTCTTCATAATTTTCTGTGGTTTGTGTAGTCATCCTTTCATATTTACGCAATAGGACACCTTATATACCAATATGACACAATAGCATCACCCACACATCATTTGCCGAGCAGTTTTCACCCACGCTACTACAAACCGGACTATTGCAATATAATATTAGACAGTAGGCTTGTGGTCATTTAGCTTGAGCTAATAATAAATACGAAAACGACCACGACCATATAAATGTATCATGAAAACCACGGTTAGCTACTAATGAAGATTTTGTATTGAAGATTGGATATTTTTTCTGCAATGTATTTCGATATATCGTATCAGAGTACTGAGATTTCGGATGTGCAAATGAACCTATCTTATATAATATTTATCTTAAGTTATATCTATCTGTACTTATAAAATATGCCAGTACAGACATAAATGTACCCATTATCCACATTTATTTTGGACTCTAAAAAGATATTAACGAAAGAAAATATTTTTCCTTTCATTTCTAAGTGATATCCGAGATTGAAAAGGATTTTCATGGAGCATCAGCATGTAATGTTTGTGTTGGTTCAATACGTTCAACAAGACTTAATCTTGGTGCTCAATGTACACCAAATCATGGTCACAGGTCTTAAAATGCCCATTACTATATATAGGACACTACATATTATGCATGTTGTGTGACTGTGGACAGTGCATCCGAAGTGGAATTAAAAAATCAACTTCTCTACTACGAAACTACCCTTAAAACTGCATATTACAAATTCAGCATAAATACTAATTGAATGTTTACCTTGGTAGTTCTACCTAGCATACCTAGCAATTATTTTGTCAGGATGCTAAGGTTTTGTGCGATTACGTCATATATGTATTTCTGTTAGGACAAAGAAAGATACGTTGCTGCACTACTAACTTTTAATGTGCTGTTATTAATTATTAATGCAGTATGATCTGAGGCTATATTTAGCATCTTCTCACTTACAACCGAATGCACTATAAAGTAATACAGTGTAACTTACGAAACGTTTTGCAAAGTATCATTCCGGTACTGTTATGCATAGGACCACAATGCACATCGCTCAATACCTCGTTACCCAGTCTTTGTTCCGGCTACTTATGTCCATAGTGTGAGTATCATTCCAAACTCCAGTCTTATTTGCTAAATGAACTATCGGAAGTGTTGTCAGTTCTCATGCAATATTGTTGCTGATGGGACTGATGATTAAACTAAATATGGCATAAACATGAGTTGAATGGAAACTGTCTACTGTTTTCAAGTGTGTAGAAGTTTTTTATTACACCTAGGCACAGTTGGGACCCCTCACTCATATCTACCTCATATTCGGAACCTCACCCTCAGACCTCACCTCATTGGGAGGATTTTACTGAGGTGATGTGAGGTTAAGCGTTTATATTTTTACAAATAGTGATGTAAGGTGAGGACTTTCTGTATGTAGATGGGAAGAGTGAGGTTTCTGTGAGGTCACTCACTTGTATTAAACAAAGATTGAGGTTAAGGTGAGGTCGGCCACGTGCACTGCACAAAGAGTGAGGCTAAGGTAAAGTCATATGCAACTAATGGCTTGGTTGTGAAGAAAAGGGGAAGCAGCAGAACAGTTCTATACATAAACTGAGGTTGAGGTGGGGGTGGGGAAATAAAACCTCAGTGAGGTAGAGGTGAGGTTAAAATAGGAGAATCATCATTTAAATGTATCAGCAAATGTATTTGTTGAAGCATTTCAATGAGGTGATACATATAGTTTCGGATATTCCCATTTCCCAGCAAATTTTGCTTGGACACTGGGAATTCCCACCAATTTGGGAAATGGGAAATAGTGGGAAATAGTGGGAAATGGGTGTCGCCATCTTGCGGAATTAGGGTCTATTTCCCACTTGATTTTTCTATTTCCCATTTTCCCACCCACTTGGCCTTTTTGTTTCCCACTTTTCCCACTGGGAAATGGGAAATGTCCAACTTCTTTCATTTCCCACTCGAAACTATGAATACATGATAATATACAGATAATGCTTGAGCATGCTTGAATGCATTGGCTGTAAACGTAGTTCCAGGAATCGTTCTACGTCATTATTAATCAAACTGCGCCACATAGCATACCCTTAAAGTAATAAATGCTGCGAGACTGCGACGTCTACGAACTTCACTCAAAAAGCAGGAGCCTGGCTGCAGTACAGAAAGTAGTCCCTAAAATTCCTAAATTTTAGTTCGCTTAGGGTAATGCTGACCGTGCCTACCTAAAAGGCTGCGAGCGAGGAATAGCACCTCATTTCATTTGTGAAAAATTAACAAAAATAGACAATGCTAGAATATGTATGACGTTGACTATAACAGTCGTGTAGTTCCAGGAATTGTGCTTGGGTAAAGGAAAGACCAGGATGTTTGTAATACAAAAGGAGCATAAAAACACAAACCTGGGACCTATTACACCGTCGTTTTGCAATTTGCACTTGCACATGCACTTTTTACTCACTTTGCAATTTTTATAACTCAATTTCAAAACCTCTTGAGGTAATGCAAACTGATGCAAAGTGCAAATTGAATTTTTGGGGTCAGTTGTGCCTCCAAAATTTATCCCATTGCGCCCAGTTCCTGAACAAAAATTTTTCAAAGTGCAAAATATTATTGGTGTAATAGGCCCCTTGTCACGTGACAGCATTAAGACAGAATTTTTTAGAAACACAAAATTACCCTGGAATTATCAGAAGGGACAAAAAGTGAGGTTAAAGTGAAGTGAGGGCCCAAATGGATGATAAGTCAATGAAGTGAGGTGAGTGCCCCAGAGGGTAAGCCTGACATGAGGAGAGGTGGGTGAGTGCATCAGTGGGAAACCCCAACATGAGATGAGGTACGTGAGCTCCTTAGAGTTAGAAACCGACAAGAGGTGAGGTGAGTGAGTGCTTCAGAGGGGGAACTCGGCATGAGGTGAGGTGGGTGAGGGCTTCAGAGGAAGAACACAACATGAGGTGAGGCACGTGAGGTCCTCAAAGGGAACACCTAACATGAGGTGAGGTAGGTGAGGTCTATCCAATAAGTCCCAACTGTGCACCTAGGTGCACCTGAAACCTGGATTTCATTCGCCAATGTTTACTACTATGATATTCCATCATATCAACAACTTCCGAATGCCTGTGTGAAAACTGAGTGAAAAGATTTACTGCAATCACGAGTGTGGGTATCCTTCCGATTTATTTTCCTATTTGGTCGCTTCTAGAATTGTGATAGTGATTCTATATTTAGTCTATATCTGTATGGTATAGACTAAATATATATTATTATCTGTAACACGCAGGAAGTTTTAACACTGTGGGATCACTTCGCAGTTCACATTCATATGCCATAAGATCTGATTGAGATTAAGTGTGAGCTCAGCATAACAGCATGCACGTATCTTAACATCTTATTTCCGGAGGGATATTTGCGGCTCAGTCGTGAACAAGTAGAGTAACATCGAACATTTCCGACTGACTGGACAGTATGGATGCAAGCACAATGAATTGGCAGATAAAATGCTTTTTGCAATGCTGTGTCCATTTCGATCGTGCTCATCTTCCTACGTAGCAATAATAATAATCATTGTGGAAGTGATTAGTTAGCCTTTCCCTCAAAACCTTATCGTAACTGTTATTTTCCAGAGAATGAAGAGGTTAGCTACTACCTTCAAGCAGTCTCCACATCGGATACACACTAACACGTGTCCATTAGGATGAGTCCTACGTGACCATTGACTGGGCTAGTGATAAGATACTCTTCTCGCTATTTTCCTACATGTACATATCCGATATCGTCATATGCCACCGAAAGTAAAATAAATGACTCTAACAATTCCTATTCAGTATGAAATGTATCAGTGCACAAATATAGCTAAGCCGGAGTATATTTAAGACTCCTACTCGTACTATCCACTCCAAAGTGTGTTCCCTCAGTTGTAACATTAGAGCCTACTTGATCCTATCCAAATAACACTAAAATTGTCTCTTCAAGAAAATACTACGTACTACTGTTTACTGTAGACTATTTACTATATCTGACAAAAATCTCAAGTGTATAATGCAATCCTGTTGAAGATAAATATCCTAACAAATGTGAGTAAACATTCGGCTAAACCAGCTTGACCTATCAGGTACGAAATGGATACCTATTTTACCCGTAATTACTTAGTAGGAGCATGGAGAACAAGGATTTCTCAACGGTAAGCTAACATTTGATTGTCAAAATAACAACCTAATATCAAATGTAATGGGAACAAGCCTCATTTTCTGGACTTTCCAGACCTAAATTACACAACGGTTAACAGTCAAAGGTATTAAATACGACATAGCGGTGAAGGGCCCTCAGAGCCATCTCCTATTTCCCACTAGGCCATCGGCTAACTAACTCCCGCATGCCCCGGCACAAACCAAAATACATCACCTTGCCGTGGAAGAACGAGGAAAACTCACAGACCTGAGTGTGTGCACTTCAGTAGTTGTTGGAGTAGCAGCGAGGAATGGGAGCAAGGTGGGAAGAAGCGACGAGTTCACCTACACCTTCACTATTCATTCTTATTTCTTCAATTGGTCTATTGTCTTAACTAATTCTAAATAATAAAAAGTGCACCTCTAATTAATCTACTTTTACCTGTGTCACATCGGTCATCTCATTGGCAGGGACTCGGACAGCATCGTAGGGTAAGGTAAAGTATCGGGTCAAAGTACACTCATACAATAATAACATTATAAGATTGAGTCGGGTTGAGTCATGTCACAGCATTACATAATAATAATAATAATATTAGAACGTGTTATAGGTTACAGGCTAAAGGTATAACCCATATTACTTCAATTGTCGCCCATACGTGGTTGGATCCTCCGAGACAGAGTCTATTACTCCCGATCACCAAAATTAATTTATTTTAAACATTTTCATGCATTTTATAATTACCTACAACTAAATATTTAATATTCAATTAAAATATCGTGTAATATTTGTGTCGACAAAATTCTAATTGTTCTGGACACTTTCAGGTTATTTTGTAGCTGTTGACAGTGACGTAACTGATACGCCCTACACACAACACAACTACAAATAACCAATTATTAAGGACCACAATACACATAACAGGATCAGGTACAAACAAAAATACAATTAAGTTATTTTATTATTCTATAAAAACATTACATTCATTTTATTAGTACTATATGTAACTTATTATATACAATATTCCTTATAACAATTTAATACTGCGCCTGTGGCGCCAAACTTACCTTAATTTCGAACGACGGACAGTCGAGGGATACAGTACATTCCCTTTTAAGTTAAATCAACAAAGCCACGACGGCTATATTCAAATTATCTAAAAACTCCTTGTCTCCTCCGCTCCTACTCCAACTCACTCAACTATTCCTAACAAACCTATGATTTTCATTTCACTCAAATTTTCATTTACATAATTGAGTAGTCGCCGCCATAGTGAATGGTGCAGACATTTTTCAATTTTTCGTGTATATGTATACGTACATGTTGTTATAATTACATTTACCATTATAACAAATAGTACTGACATTATTCAAACTTCTCTTATTTGATTAATGCAGTACATTTCATTATCATTCATGCACGGCCATAGCAAATGGTGCGCATTTTCAGATTTTTCATTTTATTCCTTTAGCACACTACACTAATATATATTTTTCTGCCATACTTACTTAATACAAATAAGTTCACGTCAATTATTCTGAATCTCAATTTGCTTTGACATCACTAACTTTTACTACATTTTACATAGTCACAGTTAGTGATATAAACAAATTACTACCTATTCTACTACATACAGCTTGACTCTCCCTAGTACAGCAACTACGTCGCTTCGCCAGAGTTACTGGTGCATAATATTCTTAATAATTTATTCATCTAATTGTCTTATGCATGAAGAAGTCTTACGCTTATCAGTATAGAAACAGAGACCAAAGACAAGCTAATTACAACAAAAATCGAGACATATCACAGACAAGCCCACCAAAGGCCAAGGCTAAAGCAAAGAAAATTGGTCAAACTATTTCCATACCTAGTAACCCACACTCCCCGACATCAAGCCGACAAACTTCAACGGCCACAACCATGTCTATCCCAATACCAGCAACTCTTACTGCAGGACTAACTCCACAGGGAATAACCGATTTGCAAAACTACATCACAGCCATTACCCAAGTAGCAGTCACTGCTGCATCAGCCCATCCACAACAAACAGTAAACCTATACGCGCCAAATGCAAATGTCAAGATCCCAGAATACAAGCCGAAAGAAATGACTGCACAGACTTACCTCGTCGATTTGGAAAGATACTTCAAGAGTCAAAACTACAAGGACACAGACTACCTAAACATGCTCACTACGGTTCTACCCAAGGAAAATAAGCAATGGTGGGACCTGAAAAAAGATGGAATTGCAGATTGGGATGAATTCAAAGTTGCCTTCCAAGCAAAATACGACACACCATCACATCAAGCGGAAAGAGCAAGACTCCTGTATTCACGTCGTCAGCATATCAATGAACCTTTGGAGTCTTATGTCTACGATATGCTAACCCTAGCAAAACAAGTAAACCCCACAGAGGACGAAGCGGTATCAGTTGAACGAATACTTTCAACCCTGACACCACGCCTAAGACTTGCAATTCCAAATGTTCATCCATTAACACCTAACAATTTAATTCAAAAAGCGACGCAAGCTCTCAAAAATCTACGAGACGAAGACAATTACTACAAGCGACAGTCAGAATTACCACCAGTTACAAGACAGGAAGCGGAACAAAGGAAGCAACAACAAAAAGCTAATGAAGAATCACATTATCGTAACAACAATCATTCCACATCTTACACTCAAAACTACAATTCAGAATCAAACAACTTTCATGGCCCTGATCATAACCATTTCGATAGCGGAGGTCACCAATCACATTTAAACATTCCTAAAGACAACTATCAAAGCTACATACCTAACATTAGTCACACAAATGGACATGAATTTGAACAAAACCAATACTCTTACCAATCCAATGCAAAACCTATCAGTTCCACACATCAAATTTTGTCTCACTCAACTAATAGCAAAGAATATAGATGCAGACGGTGCACTGGGGTTGGACATCATGAACGTCAGTGTCCAAGTAGCAGTGGAATTGTCCTTCCACTAGTGGATTCTTGCCACAGTCAGTGGTGCGATAATGGTCAACAGGACCAAGAGGATTTACAAGAAGAGCAGACCGAAAACGAAAATGGTACTTCAAATCAACCTGAAACAGCATCCATTTATCCCTCTTTAAACTTCTTAAAATAATCCATTTCCTTAATTCAACTTCATTCCCTCCCAATAACATAACATTTTGGTATCGCTACATGTAGGGTTGCATTTAGGATTAGCATTCGGTCCATGTTAGCAGTTGTTTCCTCGGTCTCACCCCAGTAATAGGAATATTAGGCTCTCACGCCAATGATTGAAATATTTTGTACCAGGCTCACACGCCGATAACTGAAGTAATTTGTATTAGGCTCTCACACCAAAAATTTAAGTAAACTGTTTTGGGCTCTCACGCCAATAACTGAAATAGAAATATTAGGCTCTTACGCCAGTAATGTAAGTAAAAATGAATAGGACATCACACGCAAATTTTTGATTATAAGGTCTCACACCAAAAAGAAATTGTTTAAATGTTTTTACACTTTCTGTTGTAGTAGGAGAAGTTCCCGGAGCTACCAACAGCAGTCTTGTACTTTGATAATTATAAAAATTGAAGTTATGGTCACACACCAAACTTTTGTTTGAGTTTTTCTAGATTCACTGTCGTGGCATGAGAAGTTCCTGGAACCACGGACAGCAATCGTTGTAACTCACCTATCATAATACCTAAAATTTTACAAACAAAATCTAGGTTTTTGGAAAATATTAGTTCGCATCGTACTGACTGAAATCGAGTGCAAGCACTCCATTCCACTCAGCACTTGCGAAATCTGTAAATATACATATTATTAAAAATAAGTTAAGTAAAATTGATCCTATCGTGCACACTAAATCCTTTCAGAAAAAACGTACTTAAAAATCTAACCAAAAATAATCTTTCTTTAACTAATACTCCTAATTCTGATTTTCCTTCCCAAAAAAAAATTACGACCAAGGAATCCTAACATTAACTATAAAGTTTAATTTTTCATTTTAAAACTCCTCCTAAAACTAAAACCTTAATCCCCCTCTATTCTCCACCCCTAGTGTGGATTTTTGTTTACTATTTTCAGATCTTCGCCACGGTTAGTGGTGCGATGAATTTTAGAGACATTGCCGTGCTACGTAGCAAGTGGCCGACAGCGTCGTCGCTTCTCTTGATCACCAAAGGCTTTGGAACGAAAATCTGATGTACTCTGCAACTAATCTCATGAAGGAGACAATTAAAGCGTGAAAACCGCCACGGCAAGTGGTGCTTTCAGACTATTTCTACACGAAGTTAGACCTCAAAAGGAAACCAATTTACAGCAGAGACGAAAAACGCGAAGAACCTCCCCCTACATCTTCAAAATTCTTTTGCTACCATTGCGGTTCCTCTTCTCACTTCAAGAACCAGAAGAACGAATTTGTGCATAATTTTCGCGAAGAAAACCCTCACTGGAGACAAGAAAACTTTCGCCGCAGAGCCAAACGTCACATTAGGCTACAAAATCGTGTCCGAAACCAGACGCCTTCCGAAATACCACCAAGTCTAAGGATCGCCGTAGTAAGCGGTGCCCACGAATCTCCGGCGTATTCACAACCGCAGCTAGCGGTTCCCAAAGATCTCCTCCGGCAAATTCAGCCGCAGTCAGCGGTGCAAGGAAATCTCCGAAGAAAACAGCACAATTCGAGCACAGCAGCTTATCCCCGGAAGAAATCGCCGCAGAGAGCGGTGCATCAACATTAACACCCAAGAGGAAGTTCACCTCACAAAAGTCTTTGCCCGGTGAACTTCCCTTTCTGAGGGGAAATACTGAAGGGCCCTCAGAGCCATCTCCTATTTCCCACTAGGCCATCGGCTAACTAACTCCCGCATGCCCCGGCACAAACCAAAGTACATCACCTTGCCGTGGAAGAACGAGGAAAACAGACAGACCTGAGTGTGTGCACTTCAGTAGTTGTTGGAGTAGCAGCGAGGAATGGGAGCAAGGTGGGAAGAAGCGACGAGTTCACCTACACCTTCACTATTCATTCTTATTTCTTCAATTGGTCTATTGTCTTAACTAATTCTAAATAATAAAAAGTGCACCTCTAATTAATCTACTTTTACCTGTGTCACATCGGTCATCTCATTGGCAGGGACTCGGACAGCATCGTAGGGTAAGGTAAAGTATCGGGTCAAAGTACACTCATACAATAATAACATTATAAGATTGAGTCGGGTTGAGTCATGTCACAGCATTACATAATAATAATAATAATATTAGAACGTGTTATAGGTTACAGGCTAAAGGTATAACCCATATTACTTCAGCGGACTGAAAGTAATCTACAAGATAAAGGATGAGAAAATACCATGAAAGTGGAACAATTTTTTCAGCAACTTCTTCAATATGATTTTCTTTTTGAGTTTCCATTTTAATTTCAGTTTCAGAAGAATAAATGCTTTTTTGAAGAAAAGACCTCCAATAAATCGAAGTGGCTGATGTCTCACATCCTGAACAAATCCTTTAATAGAATACGGATAGAGCCTTGATTCGGGAGCAGCAGCATTGTAATTGTAATTGTAGTCTGATTGAGCTTGAGTTAAAACAACAAACAAGGTAACACTAGAAGCGACTAAGAAACACAATGTAAATGAATGCATTTTGGATATAAAAATAAAATTCACTAGATTTAGAAAAGAAAAATGTAGAACTAGCACATTTTGATACTAGGGTAATCTCACTGCACAACTTTGAACATCACTGTTCCAAATATCGTTGAACTTTAAAGAATAGCAATGAAAGCGAAAGGAGTCTTATACTACTCAAACTACTAATATGACATTATGTTGTGGGTCTCAATGCATTTGATTGTGTCTATGTACCACAATTTGCAATTGCATAATAATTGCTTGCATAACAGTACGACACCAATATCCTTAACTAGCAGAACACAAGGAGTGTCGTTTCAGAAGTATACTCTGAACAACATACTCACTTGCGTACAGTTACACCTTATCTACACCAACATCAAAATGGATATAATGTTTTTGCAATGTGATATACACAATTACGTTACAACTGATTTACTTAGGTATTATCACAAATACAATGTAAAACACTGTGTGGGACTTCTAAAGCCTTTACTAACTGTATTGCATACATAAAAGTGTTGAAGTTGAAGGAGCAGATATTACTAGATTCCTACCTTGCCATTCTTATGTTCGTACTGCTTGTAATTATCATAAACTCGTTATGAACTTCTTTATCTTTTATTATGTAATGTCATTGTTACGTGATGCACATATAATGATATACCTTCTTATGATTTACACATGTAATTAACTGCTAAATACAAATTTTTCTGTTCGACAGCAGCAGTATTGTTCCTTCTGCTGAGGGTTTGTCATAAAATCATCGCATCTCATTGATATATCTTTGCACTTTAATTATATACCGCTAAACATACAGATTAGTTTTGTATCCTTATTACACCCGACCCTTGACTTGTAGTTACTAATTTTTTCACGTCAGTATCTTTAGTTGTATTGCTACTTTTACTACTCCTGCACGCCTGTACCTTCACATGAGTGAGTTGCAACAATAGAATTATTACCGTGTCACGAACTCATTCTTTATCTTATATTTTGGGCTTTGCACGTGAAGAGAAAGGTTTGGTACATTAGGCTCCGCATATTTTTCCGTTTCATCTATATAATCACGTTTCCCAATTAATGAGACTACTATTTAGCAAGAATTCAACAAAATAATGTTCACTTCACTCTTCCTGTAACATTGCATACTGCTTTCAAGAAAACATGTTTATATATTTAATTACAGTAATATGTCAGATTGGACGTCGCATTCAAAAATATTTAGATACACAAACTCAGTATAAAAAATAATTGTTTGATTCTACGAATTATTTTCAAAGTCTTGCTCACCTTTGGTAATGAACTCTTCTAAAAATACTTTTAATTATGTTATACAGGACTTTGTATATTATGCTGCCATTATTGTATAACGACAGCGTAATTAACAAACAGCAGTTATCAAAGACTTTGAGCCTCCAAGCCCGTGCTCTCACACTCGGAACAAATTCTCGTCATAATTAAAAACAGGCACCCATGAATGATGATGAATAGAAGTGGAGATGCTACGTGACAGTAATGAGAACAAAATTGACAAAGAACAAGTCACAATTCTTATAGCGGCAGTAATTAATTGCTAATTGTGCTTTGTCGTAGCATCAAGGCCAATTAGTGAAGCCACTTCAGTTAAGTCGCTTCGTTTTCGTCAATGAGTGTAGATACATAGCACAAAATGTTGATGACAAATATTTTATTTGAGTTTGTGTAGCTGTAGTCAGATCCCGTTTGAGTAAAGTAATAGGACTAGCTGATGTATCTACATATTATAATAGACAACCGAAATCGACTTGATGGTGGAAAGAGGAAATGTAATGTAGTTTAAGTGAATTGGATCGATGCCGATGCGCTATGGGATGGGACAAATATTATGTAATTACAATTGACCAAAATCAACCAAACAAATCTAAGGGAAAAAGGAATATCATCCAACGTTCCATAAATATACATATTATAAATGTATATAGACATCAAAATATTTATATGTAGCTATTTTTATTCCTTTTGGGTATCTGCCTGTGATGACCTAGGTACATCTTTCTGAGGTATTCCACATACATATTATCTATAAATAATAATTTTTCTAAAGATAACATCTTCATGTAACATGTAAGAAGTTGTGTTGTCATGATGGACACCAGTTCCACGCATGTTTAATTTGAGGACTAAATGAACGACATAAAGTAGCCTGGCAGTTGCGACGATGTAGAAACTAGAGATAAGGTACCAATTACTCGGTCGTAATTTAGTCGTAGTGTTGAAATCTTGCAAAAACACATTATTTTTGCAGAGTTATCAAATAATATTGCATCAGAGGTAAGGACTATGTCCAATATACTACTAGTATTCGTCTATTCAGGCAGTCCTGTCACACTTAATGTAACATGAAAATGTATGAACTAGATATAATTAATATTTCTTGGTAATAAGTAACAAGAACGAATGAATCATGAACCTTACCAAATATGGCCAGAGCCCAATTCATCTACCATCCCACTAGGCAAAATGAGGCACGCCAAATGCTGCAATACATTACAGAGATCCAAAATTTCAGTCTGGTCAATAATAATACTTTGGGTATCTAAAGTATCCATACAAGTCAGCATCTTCAGGGGATTTTGGGTTCTTTGATATATAGGAAAAATTGCCATAAACCTACGTTCTATTTCTAACTAGTATGGAATGCAATAAATATTAAGTAACACTTGAATGATATTGATATTAATACACTTCAGTTATGTCATAACTCTTAAGTTACGTAATTTTAGCCAAAAGATGTTTACTATCAACAAATTAGGAATGTCGCTGCTTTTGTAATCTTGAATAAATCTATCGCAGTTTCCAAAAATAAATACCCTCTAGAAAGGTACATTATATAATCATATTGAGCAGTAACCTTTACAAAACATTTGCACTTGGAGTTAGGAATGAAAATTAAATCATTATTATTACCGAAGACCGTAAGAACTATTAAAACTCTAAGGTACCAAATGGAATAAATAAATGAAGCCAAATGATTACAAAAATAACTGTCCCATATACGTACTATGATTGATGAGGTTCGCTTTCACAATGTAATGTCGTAATGCAGAATACATTACCGATTGAAACCATAATTAATAATAAATCACCATTAACTTCTTAAAATGGCAAGTTCAGTCAGTTCACCATTATTAATGCATCCATTCACAACGCTGTAATTTCGCTTTATGCATTGTTAAACTGATTCATACATAATAGATAACAAAATTTACAAAAACAATGACACCTACAACATGGACAAGGGACAGCAGATATAAATGTCAACAATAAATGATTTTATAACAACAAAATAACAATATACATATAGTACAAGTATAAAAATAATAAAACTTTATGGTATTTAAATATTTGCATAAATATTTTATTTTTAAAATAAATATGGTATTTAATTAGGTACTTTAATTATAGCAAAGCGGTTTAGCTACATGGATAATGGTACAACTTAAACTTCTTTGCATTCTATAATTCTCAGACTAAAGGCTGTCCAAAAAGCCAAAGTTCAAGGACTACTGGTGTGGAATTGACATTTTCACGGTTAGGCACTTTTGGGCAGAATATGAACAAGGTACGCATACGTGGACTATCTATGTTGGCCCACCAAAAGTGCTCAACCGTGAAAACGTCAATTACGAGAATTATTTCGACGAACAGGTATTAACTATATTTAATACGGCCGAAAGAATCCTCCATTAAATCTTATAGATTGTTCCGCATGAGTCTTACGAATTCCAGGAATATTGGAAGAAAGCATGTAGTCGCGTCTAAATTCCGGAACTCTCGGTTGATGAACATATTGATGCCGGAAGTATGGACGCTCATCTTCATCTTCAAGTTGATTCCGATATGAGTGCTGTTTGTGCTGTAGAGGTAAATACCTTTGCATCGGAGGTTTATTAGCTCCATTATTTTTATTATTAATTCCATTAAAAAGGAATGAGTAGACACCGGAGGTTAAAGCTTGGACAGGTGATGGAGGTTTGGGAGGGAGATCATCTTCGTCACTGTCTTGTCGTTGTCTACGGTAAGGAACTGCAATCAAAGGACGGCGAAGTTGAATTTGTCTGTAGCGATCTATAAAGCTGGGAGGCAATTCATGGTGTTCACTCTCTTCATAATCTTCTTCTGAGCTTTCTTCACTCGAAGGTTTGGGCTTGCGCTTCTTATTTCGTGTTATTTTAGAATTTCTTCTATTACCTTTTGCTTTCCGACTACGTGATAATTTTGATTTTTTCTCTTCATTATTAAGGAGACTGATGACTTCGTTCATATGTGAGGCAATTCCTCGAGGAGTAGTTGAAGTCGTAGTAGTAGTGGTAGCTTTTGTAGGTAAAGGTGAGACAATATTCAGCTTCATATTAGACTTTGTTTTGACTTTGTTTGGTTTTCCCGGCCGTCTTCCACCGACTGCCTGCTCATTATCTTCATCAGATTCTTCTTTGGACTGTTCGTCAAGTAATTTAATCACTTCGTCAATTTCTTTCATATCTGGATCTTCAGTAACTTGCACGTATTGATTTGATTTTGATGGCTTTTCAGTCGCATCGCGTAGTTTCCCGCTCTCCATATTGCGAATAAAACTGAGCAGTTCATCACTTTCTCTTTGTTCTGCTTCAGTTGCAGTCTGGAATTGTGGACTTACTTTTACTCCATCAATTTTCTTCTTTGGCTTTTCTGCCAACTTGAACGCTACTTCAAGCTCTTTCAGGTACTGCTCTGGTGGTACATGATAAGATGGTTTCGGTTTATTTGTATATTCATTGAATATTTTCGGTTTTACAGTAGTAGTGAAAATTGTTGTTGAACTTGGTAACATTGTGCGGTGCCCATTCATAATTTGGTTAAGAAAGGCTTCCGCAGCAATTCGTTGGGGTGACATTGTCGTTTTCTGTGGAGCTACTGTGGCTGGGATTCGATTTATTTCTGCCGAAGATTGGTGTTGAAAATGGAAAGTAGCCCCTTCCGATCCTTTATACTGAGTAGAAGATGTATTGCCCGTTTTTGGTGGTTGGCGATGAAGAACAAACTCGGATCCAGAACCTTCATTCGGGTGGGTGAAAATATGTTCTAGTGGAACCCATGTACCATCTTCTTGCAAGCCCTCTGATAATGTGGTCGTAACGAACTCTGTTGATGTTGCTGTGGATGAAATAGTACGGGTGCCCGGGTCTACGTCAAATCCCACAGGTAATAAATATCCTTTCTCTGTTGTTGTAGAACTATGATGCATCATAGGTTTAGAAAATGAATATCCGAAATTCTCGCCCGAAGAAGGTTTTTGTGATTCTTTTTTCGGCGGCAATTTATTTATATTAATTGGTTCGCTTGTATGAAATTCAGGGAATGGTTCTGGTGTTGTTGTTAGATTAAAAAGGTTTAGAAAATTCTCTAAAAATGGTTTTGTGATTAAAGTATTGGATTCAGTACTCAAAATAGGCTGTATTGTCCTTAAAGTAGGTATTGGAGCTTGCGTTGTTCTTCTTGTGGTGTAAGATAAAGGAAAGGTCTGACTTTGATAATTCGTTGGTGAAGACTGTGGTTGGAAAATCTGTGTTTTCTGAGGAGCTTGAGTTGGTGAAGGTTGAATGAGAGTATTCATAAAATTTTGATAATTAACTGTGGGAGCAGGCGTTGGGATTTGGTTTGATGCTGGAGAGAAAGCATTAGGAACGGAAATAGGAATATGTAGCAGTGGTGGTTGTTGATAAGCTGGAACTGGAGCTGCTGCAGATTGGTAGCTCTGCAGTGGGGCAGGTGTAACAGGAGCTGTTTGCTTTCCAGTTAATCCCTACACAAAAGCAAAATAAAATTTTAGTGAGAACGATAAAAATGTGGCTTTACTGGCTTTGATAATACAAGTTAGTTTTCACCAAATGAAACTTATTTTAATGAATTACACTATATATTATTCACAATCTCAATAAAAAGATATCGTTTTACATCGCTCATTTCATTAGTAGTAGGTAATAGATGGTAAATGTAATAATACTAAACTTACGTTTAACTCCGATCCTAGATTCACAACAACCTGAACATTTGTGCTAGGTTTCGTCGCGGTGCTAACTATTGAATTGGAACCTTGTCCATTGTTCGTTAAAGAACCAGTTTGTTTCTGCGGTCAAATGGAAAATGAAAGTAACCACATGAGTACATGTTGATGAATATTTTATTATGTAATACGAAAGTGTAAACTTAACAGCTCGACTTACACTATTGTGAGTAGGAGTTCCCGTTAGAACTCTTCTTAAATTATTCACCAGTCTTGATAAAGTATTTGGTTGAAAAGGGCAGGTGTTAAATAACCTTCGACATTGTCGGCCACTTCTGTATTTCTGACCTACATCCGCTGCAATGCGGAATTTTTCATCTGTGCTTACTGCCTAAAAGAAAACATGTGTATTCCCGTAGGTAAGTAAAAGAATTGAAAATGCAAGGTCAAAAATCATCTCTCTTTAAGAACCGACCTTGAATTACACGATACCCCCGAGCATGTGACCACAGTAAAGGTCATGTGTTTTTGAAATAATATGTTGCAAAACTAACCTGCTTTAGCTCTCTTTGTTTTCTTGAGAAGAAAGCCAATTTCTCCATTCTCGGGTTTCTGACCTGAATATTCTTGTTTGCTTCTAATTTCTCTGTAAATACTTCCAGATTTCTTGAAAGTCTAGGCTTAAAACGCTCAAACAGCTTCTTTAAATCAGGATCCGTCGCAACTTTCATAAAATCTTCGTCATAAACCCACGGAGGTTTTGTAGACGTCGGTATTCCCTTGCGTAATTTATCTCTTTTACGTTTTGCGTTCATATCTGCCATAACAAAGCCCAAATTATCAGGATCGTCATCAACAAGCTCTGAGTACACTTGGTCTTCCAATTCAGACTTTTCTTTTAGAGCCATCAATTCAAATATTTTATCTAGTTCTTCATCTGATTCTTTTTCGTCGCTATCTTTCTCTTCATCTTCTCTGTCGTTGTCGTCATTATAACTTTCTAGCTTTGTAAATATATTGTGGTATCCGCTACTTTCCTTCCCGTCGGCTTTATCCGTTGCCCTAAGTAGATCAAAAAATGACATTTACACAATCGGCGTGATAAAAATAACTATTAATAAACCCTTTAAAACTTAATATGCTACTTAGTATCACTTAAAATCACGACTGCTTATGTGCTATAAAAATTCAGTGAATTCATGCGGCAAAAATAAAAGGTTCATATCACAATTTCATCGTAAGAAAGTCCTTACTATTTGCAACATGGTAGATTAAAGATTACTTGTTTGTTTAATTCTAATTAGCAGATAAAAATTAGATACTACATGATTCTACTTTCTCTTGCCCTAAAGTATTTCCGTTGTTATTTGCGTCATTTGCATACAACTAGCGTCAGTTAGGACTACGACTGCTACTTTTTAAATAGTTGCAGGTTTGACAACCAGCCATGAGTTTGACATTAAAATGCATAAAAAGTATAAATATGGATATCTAGTATTAGTAGAGATTTACATCACGTCTTTTACTATCGAATTACACATCACATTGATTTAATTTACCGGTTAGTACAGTCAGTACCTAACGATAATGATACATGCTGTTGTCAATGTTGTTTCTTGTTTGAAAGCGAGAAGTGGAATAACTGGATTATTAAGTGTGAAGTGTGAGAGTCATTATGCAAAAAACAGTACCGTATAACCGTATACCAATGAAATTTTTATTGGTTGTTGACTCACATTTTAATGGCTGTGAGATACCGAATGGACGATAAAATATACTTCAACGCTTCAAGTTAGGTTTACTACAGATTGTTACCACATTAAAATAGTCTAAGTCACTGTGGCATACATACAGCCAGATTTAACAAGACAAGAACTTTAACAAGGTTAATATTTAATATAATGTCTGTTTATTATTATTATTAATTTCGATTGTCATCGTTGCTTTATGTGAACATATTTTAATACTATCTTCATAAGTGTTGTGCATTTAGAATGAAAATGATGGGAATATGGGAAACCATTTCACTATTTATGGCGTACTTGTTGCACTTGTGGTTGTACAGATATTACATTTTAAAGGAGTTTTATCTGTTATTCCAGTGAGTTTTCAAATTAAATAGTTGAATGAACATACAGAAGCAAATAAGCCATAAAACCACCATAATAGGGTAATAAAAATTATATCGTGGGAGAAATAAAATGTATAGGCTCGTAGCATACGTAAACCTAGTATCTAACAAAGTCATATCTATTAAAGAGATATACTCGGTTAATACTCGGATGGTTATGATGAATGAACGTGGACATGTTGACATTGAAATTGATACTTATTCCATTGTTTAATTCTTATATTGATAGGATGTAGTCAGAAAACTTTTACTTCAGTCAGTGACTATAGTAAAACAACAATAATAGTAATGCATAAGATCTTATCATTTTTCTCATGCCGGCTTTCTGTTTTCTTTCTTATCGCAAAACATGATCTAAGATGAACAACGACCTGAGGTGGTTTTAATGATTTAAATGTTCATTTGATTTATACACTCTGCTCACACTCCTCCTTAGAAATTTTAATATTTTACTAGTTTGATCTAGCTTTTAATTTACAATTCAACTCTACACGTATTGATACTATGATAGGCTGAATGAATATTTATTTTCTTTCTTCTTATATTGATTATGCCAATTAATATTATTTCTGGGAGTATTTTACATCCTTACTCTACATCTAACAGGTTGCAATGATTAATATTCGCACTAATAGTTCTAACCATTTCTGGTCAGTACTTATTTGCTATGCAAAACAAAATAGTATCGAAAAAAATATGCACTAATGCAGTACAATAATGAGTGGCAGTTCTAAATATTTACACTTCTTTTTGTTGCGGATTTGATATTGGCTGGTGATTCGATTTAACTAAAAGCCAAAAGCGATTATTACTTTTAATCTGTGTTAACTATTTGACTACCCTACGTACCCTTATGTATGGAGTAATAACTTGAACCAAACGTGCTTACACGCAATGAGCTTAATTGTAGTGTATCATATGATTTTAACTACATAGGTATACAGATGTTGGACACAAACATTCATCAAAGATATGGTATGCATGATGAGTTACAGTCCTATATACTGATCAATAATTCTGAGTATTATTCTACCGAATTTCATTTAGAATACGGTTCAATGTTATGTTAAAGTATTGGTTGAATTACAATGTCTGCTAATTCAAAATTCAGCATTCATTGCACACGCAAGCTACCTATCACTGAGGCAAATTGCGGAAAAAAATTATTATAATTAAATTTTGCTTTGTATTGTAATTATATGTTACTTTAATTGCATTGTATATTGACAAAAAGCATCTTTGGGAACCAAGCTTCAATAGATAGCGGTTCACTAATATCTTGTTCTCACAGCCTACTATTTCGCCTCACCCTTTTTACTGATTGATTGATCTCAATACCTATAATATTTTCTTGGTCACATATTCACCGTTTATAATTGCTTAATTTAAGATCCCCTCTATATACTTCGACTAGTTTAATTCATTTCTACAATACATGTTTCTTCAAGGCTTATTAGGAATATTTCCTTGAGTTTTTGGTCATAATCATAACTATTTACCATGCTTTGATAACCTTAGTTTAGATTTTGGCAATAATTGGCTGAAATAATTCAGTCTAGAGTCTAGCCTTAATAAACTTATAATACAGACTCAGACGCATAGACATAAAGTACATATAATGCAGATAATTAACCTAATAATACTGGTGTGGGTAGGGTACAAAATTTGAATAGTCTGAGTGAAATCAAAATGTGCTTCTGCTTTTAGCCGTTGATGTCAAAATATGAATGGATGCAAACAAGTAGAATTATCAATCTAAATCTCATCACCTACGTGTACGACAAGCAGATGTTTTTAAGTGAACAGACATTGAACGTGTTTTGGTTTTCATATAAAGAGAAGTCTGACAACAAACGGGTAGATCTTTTCTATGCAGCTTTTTTAGTAGTATGTAATCTACACTCAAGAACTAGGTATAGTAATACTGTTTGAATAATAATATAACGAAGCCTGAAACGCACGAATTTGATTTTTGGCAAAACTCAGTATATTTCATGTTTCTATATTATTTGCTTACATTCGCTAGCTTCCCGTTGATTCTGCAACAGTCTTTTGTTGGCTTATTAGTCTTTTCAATGGCAAGAGCATAGGATATAATATTTTGTACACACATAGAACAGTCGCATTCACATTTATTAATCTACTTGATGCATAGAGAATGAAACGAGTGAATGCAGAAACTTGTTAGAATAAATTACTTTCATTGTTTTGTGAATGCAAATTAAGCAAAGTTGTGACTCGCTTTGCATAGATTTGAAAAGATCTAGTCGCTCAGTGATTAATAATGAAATAGTGAAAACAAATGATGAAAATGAATTAGTAAATTCAATGGAAAGTTAAAACAATGTTAATGAAAGGGTCTCAAATATCTACTGTCAGTTTCTATTTGCACTTCATTCATCATGGAAATTCGATGATAATATTTCTAGTTCAGTATGCAGAAGTGTGTGTCGTATGTCTTTATGTAAAGTACACATGAGATCGATTACTTACTGCTGGAGTACTTCTTTCATCAGAAATTGGTAGTCATTGATGATATCTTCTGCTTTCGTTGATGGAGAAGACGCCGCGCTGCATAAAAGCTGAGGGAGACAATTTAGGGGATCCTGAGCGATGAGATTTTGCAAAAATCGACCATCAATTCGACGACTCTGATGGTGTCTTATGCTCTCATTTTTTACATTTGGTAAAGATGGAGTAAGGTCTTCTTGTACGCTACGTATTCCTCTCTTATGCAGAGCCCGACCCTCTTGTGGAGTCACTAAAACAAAGATAATCATTTTCATATTTTAACGATTTTCTTGAGAAAATCCGGTTTTTGGTATTAAAGTAAAAACTTGTATTTTGTTTTACACATCCAAATTGTGTGTACACGCAAAAAGGGTGTAAACTTTAAAATACCTCCTAATTGACTCGGAATAAAAACTAACTTTCTTTAGTGGTGGCTATCTAACCGACGAGATTAGGAGCACAAATTGATGAAACCATGATATCATCAAATAAAGCTATGCATAATTACATTATTTGAAAGTCTGGTATAGGTATAATGTTTTTCAGATCGTCTTTCTTCAGGTACATGGTACATATGAGATTTTTATGGTTTGCCCTACTTTGTTTTTACATAATATTTTATGAAGTGATAATGATGGTTAATTTACTTTCAAACTTTTTTGTTTCGTGTTCTTCAATTCTTAACTTATGTGACACTTTGTGAATTGCCACGTCTTTGATTTGGTGGAACCAATTAAATATTTGGCGAAAGTGTTATCTACTGATATAACAGATGCTAAACTGTATTAAAATTTTTGGAATATTCAATACTCGGTACTCAGATACCTAAGTAAATTAACAGTTTGACAGTGTATATGTAGTACCTATAATGTATCACATGAACAAATAAACTATGCTGCTCTATGTAGTAGCAGTAACCAAAATGAAAGATTTACATATCATTCTATTATCTTGATTTGTAGGTGACATGCATATGCTAGTGTACTGGTTGACTAGCTGAATGCTAATGTCATTTGTAGTAGCACAACAATTTACAATTTAACAAACAACTATTGGATTTCATATAATGTTAGTGATATTAATACAATTTAGTCCAGAAATCCGCAGTTGCAAAATTTAAACTGGCAGAACGGAATACATATCAACAGTTGAATTAGTACTGTGATGTTTGCTATTCAAATAATTTTTAAAATTGCTTTACCAGCCATAAGAAACACAATGAATGAAGTCAGTGTAAACGTTCCAAGTAGAAATCCGGACATTATTGCCAACACAAATGTAGAAAATCCCACAGCTCCGGATAGAGAGCAAGCTTCTTGAACACCAAATATGAGGAAAACAAGGCCAGCCGGCCAAATGCGAGTAGAAAATTTCATTTTATAGGAAGAGGATTTCTGAGTGAAAACAGAGAGAACCCAAATTGTCAAATAACCCAAATAATATGATCACTTCACTATATAAATCCTTATATGGGTTATTAAAATTCAGGTTGATGTTATACCACTCTTCATTTCACTATCTCCCGTGTACGAGACAATGCACTTAAAGTCGATTTTCCATAAAAATAGCAACAATATGCCGTCAGGGTACAAAAACACATTCTATCTTCACATCACTTACTGCCGTTATTGCTACTCGATTAGCTTGACCATTGAGTACTACTTGATCTGCGTTGGCAATGATCTTTGTAACCAAATTGAAGAACAATGAATGAAAGCAAATCGAAAAGGTTACTTATCCCTTGGCATTACTTTTAGCAAGTCTCGTTGCTTGCGTCAGCTCTATGTGCGTGTTTAAGTATGCACTTTTAACGCAGTATCTACACAGATTATACCTAATAATTTTTGTACAGAAAGCTCCTTATTTGTGACATGACTGCCACCACCGGTCTTGGTCTGTATGTTCTTTCTACTTGTGCTAAAGGGTAATGTATCTGTGTGGCTTGTGGTTTGATTTCTTCCCTTTCGGCTCCTCGTCGATGAATATAATATAGATTCATAGAATAAGTAAATGTCAAGTTTATCCTATCAATGACTGACTGCACTACGCTTTGATGTTAACATGTAGCTTTATTACGGAATGCATATGCATACCGTGTACTTTCTTTCATATGTCTAGAAGGTAGACACAATGCAAAAATACAGTGGCACTACTATATACAGAAAACAACAAGCCCTGAATGTGTAGCACAATCTTATGATTCCTTCTGTTCTGTAAGCAGCATTTTTTATTAATGAGTGTAAATAATAAGGTATGCTTGTTCTCACAAAGCCATACTCTTTCCGTCTTTCTTTCTCACCCCAGACTAGTTACACCAACAATCCTTAATGTACATGTGCGCTAATTGCCATACTACTTTATTGTTAGTTGACTCTTAACACATTGGCTGAGTGTACATATACTATCTGTTACTGTCATCTGAATATTTACTACAAAATAGTTATCGCCACATCGCCAGCTTTTTAAGCTTGCAGGTATGACCCAGTCTAGTAGAAAAGTATTAAGTGGTGAAATTGCAAAGTAATTATAGCCTTAAATACATGTACTAAAACCTGTGTGCAAAAATACGAAGGATAAAAAACCAATAAAGTGACGTGTATTTAAGGCACAGTAGTTCAATATCAATAGACCCTTATTACTTTATGTCGTGTTATAAAAGGAATGTTTAAATACAGACCATAACAGAATCCATTACTACCCCAAGAATAGATACTACCCCCCATACAACTTTCAAACTCATAAGACCTTGTGAGATTAATGCTTATTAACTGAATTGATCTTGCTACAATATCAATAATGTACTGTAGGAAAAAAATGTCTACTTGTAAATTCTATCGAATTCTCACTGGATAATTGATCATAATTTTTAATACTATAGTAAGTCTTTGGAAACTATCTTTTATTGCAAAACTGCGACTAAGCTTAGTGTTACTAAGTGTGTAAAAGGAATAACAAACTGAGTTTGAGATAGATGAGTTGCTTTGCATTTCTATTCAAATCGGTTTCGGTAAGTAAATACACATAACAATTCCATTTTGCAACGATTCCAATAAAAATGTTAACTGAATTAATATTGTCTTGAGGGTCAGCTAGTTTTAGTATATAATTTGTAATTTGTAAACCTGTCTTTCTAGTAAGATACTCTACAGTCTGCTATCTAGTTTCTCAAAAAATCTAACGATTAGAATCATAAGATTTAAGTAGCTTTAAGAACCACTAAAAGTTTCTTCCTTTACCTGCTACTTAACTAGTTCGCAATTCACTAGAAAGTATATTGAGTTTTATTAGCTGAACTAGTAGGTTCTTTTCTAGGATAGGCTAGAAATGGTAGAAATAAAGGTCGAACTAGACGGGTTTTATCTTCTAGAGGAAAAAGTACATGTCATGTATTAATGTCATATTATTATTTTTATGGATAATGTGCTTGTATTGATTAGATGAGAATAATGACAACAGGTAGCAGCAAAGCTCATATTTGATCAAATGAATATTGCTGTAGCTAATTTTAAATATTATTATGTTAATAACATAGTTTTCTTGAGTCATAGGTTAAATTAAACTGAATTAAACTGATGCTACTCAAGGAATTAAACGAGATGTACGTTACACGTTGACGCATTCATTGTACAGTACAACAGGGCGTTTTCAATTATTTTTACAAACATTGATTGGACTGCACTGCACCCATTGGTCCCTAGATGTGCAAGCGTCAACTTAAGGTCGACAATATTCTGTACAGTTCGTCACTGTCATAAAGCCATTAGATTATAGGTACGCAGAAGATGAATGTCACTA
The DNA here is from genome assembly GCA_020055645.1 of Tomocerus qinae. Classification (NCBI taxonomy): domain Eukaryota; kingdom Metazoa; phylum Arthropoda; class Collembola; order Entomobryomorpha; family Tomoceridae; genus Tomocerus; species Tomocerus qinae. The sequence goes on from CM034547.1 coordinate 44,110,552, forward strand.
ACTGCTAATTATTGTCAACGGAAGTATACAATGTCCAAGAATATATTGACACCATTGATATGGTAGTAATTTAAGATTACCTCAAATAGTAGCTAACATGTTATAAGATGTATAATATTTTTATTTCTTCGTTTCTCTGACAGAAATTCCAATGTACAAAACTAAGAGAAATCAATAGCACTAGGCAGGAAATTATTATTCATTGCACATTTCTCTAGTTGTCGGCAGGTGACTGGTGAAAACCAAATGTAACCTTTAACGAAATAATAAGGTCAAAAGTATCACGGGGATAACATTAATTTTCTTAACTGGTATATGAAAGATTGACGAAATCGACGTGGGCCACCACTACCACCTCAATTTATCACAACAATTTCATCTGCCATTCTTTACATACTAAGAAGTTGTAAAAAAGTGCGTTGTCAAAAAAGAAATTGGGAAGTGTGTTTGCTGTAACTATGTATTTAGTTAAATGCTCTTCTGATTTGGGTCTGACTTCATTTGACAGATTGCTAGACCTTTACATCAAATTTTCAGTAAAAAAGCTGTTTTAACATCTGTACAGCAAGTTATATTGATGATGATGATATAGCTGTACATCAAGTGCTGGTATACTGATGATGACGAGATGAAAGGTCAATCATTGTTTATATCAATATCCTGTTATGTGATTTTGTGTTTTTGCAATGTATAGTACCTACATTATATCTACAAGTCTACAACAAACGCACAATTTCAGTCGATGAATATCGTCATATATCTACTGTGGTTTTATTAATGCAAAAAATGCCAAACTGTGTTACTTGCTAATGCTCTAAATAATACCCATGTAACGATGCTTTACAGACATTACTGAACCTAAGCAATAAGAGTAAAAATATTGTTCCATGCAGAGTCTGGTTTTTATTGCCCGTATTGCACTTAAGTGAAACTATGAAGCCTAAACTTATTGAACAAAATTACAATTGACATGATAACCCACAAAGGCTCAACTAAACATGGACTGGACACCTGATATTATTCAAATGATGGTTTCACTTTATATGGATACTCACGTATGAGTAGATCATATTCATATTTTTGGGTGGTGATTGAATTACTTTTTAAAATGTTGTGGTTATATAACCATGATCATGAAATTATGTTTTTAAGAAATAGCAAAATACTACACTACTTTCCATTGCAATTTCTAATCTGTAGAATAACAGAAAACAGACACTCACATAAACATGTACATTGGAGATGATTTATTTACATTACTTAGTTTCGATATTTATCAAAATGTCCTTAGTATTTGGTCGGGCTCAGAAACAGTATATAACTTACACACAAAATGGTAATTTTAATATAATTCTTTGGGTGCCTATATGGAAATCAACCTATCATGATTGGGTTTTGGTTATGAGTAAATAATTTAACTACGTACATAGATAAGTAAGCATATTAATTAGTCCCCAATTGTCCCAAACGCTGGCGGTGGTGGAGGTGGGGGTGAATTTTTCTTCTTGGATAAAAGATCGCTGAATTTAGATTTCTTTTTCCCCGAGTCTTCTTCTAAACTCTCTTCATCGTCTGTTTCTGCGTCGAAATCCACAGATTGGAAAGGATCTTCTCCTTCCTCGGATGATTCTTCTTCAATGACAGGCTTAACAGGCTGCTGATTTTTGATTTTATAATTATTTACCAGTTTCTTTTCCACATAAGGATTATTTAGAACCTGATCGAATTCATCATCTTCCCATACACTGGAACTAGCCTTTTCATTTGAATCTTCAAGAACTCTAATTCCTGAGCTTCCGGTTCCCATTCCATTGAGAATTTCATCATAAATATGACGGAATGTAATAGGAGTCCCCGCCTCGTCAGCACTGTATGTGAGATTGTTGATCCTTTCTATAGCAGAAAAGGTCGCTGTTAAGGTAGTCGTTTGATTTCTTGATTTCAAAATGTAGCCAACCAATGGAATTATTTTATCTCCTGACGGGGAAACTATAGTTTGTCTTCGAAGAATTCCAGTTATGAGTTTAACCATTTCGTCGTAACGGAAAGGGCAAATATTCCCGAGAACTGTACATTGTTCTGCTGGAGAACTACTGAGTTTTGTTCCTAAATCGGTAGAGACTCTGAGCAGTTCCAGTTTGTCCAGATCAACACTTGGCTTTAGCTAGAAACAGAAAATTCAGTTATATTGTAAAACATTTGAAAACAGTTAGTATTTTATTATGTAGTAGCGTATTTATTATCCAAATGTTGAGTGACTATTGATTCGATGTTTCCAATTCAATTAGTGAATTGTGAACATGAAACTTTTTTGGCTGACAAAATAATTTATTGGAAATTACGCCACCGACATAAGGTAATGTCAATCCGTTATTTCTTTTCGTCTTTCTAATGAATGGACAAAGTGAAATAATGCATTGGTAATATATGCAAATATATTTGTGTAAGTTAAAGGATTTCATTGCATGTAAGTTTACATTATAACTCATCGAATTAAGACTACAGATAGTACTTCCTTTTTGGCATAAAATTCTACTATAATCTTTACTAATAATCACCTAATGGTAAAGTAATAGAAGTAGATACACCTTAAAGTATCGAACGAAAATAGCGGACAACTTTAACAGCTGCATTGGTTCTTTCTATCTGATATGGCAGTGGTGATGCATTTTCGGCCTTTGGAACCTTTCAATATACGACCGTCAATTGTAACAATAAAATGAGACTTGCTGTCTGGGTTGTAAAAGCGGTTATATGTGTGTACTGTTTACATTAAAAATGTAAAAATCAATGTACATGCTCTACATGTATCGGCGAATCTTTAATATCTGAAATATAGTAGGTACCAATTACAATCCCATGATTACATATTCATAATACACTTCGCGTATACGTTATTTTGCAACATTTTTATTTTCTAGTGACCTACTAGTACGTTGCACATGGTTGCGGCTATGCTAATAGAAACCATCTCGTAATAATATATGTATGGGGAACAGCATGTGCCTTTGTTGTCTAAAACAGAACTTGATTACCATCCGGCAGTCCACTACTACTACTTATGGATATAAACTACTGCAAAATTAACACACTCGATACTATGCGTGTATCGGCATATTCAACTAGAGTAGCTAAGTACAGATAGGAACATACCAACCACACCGGTTTGAAATGTGGACTACGAACAATTAGCATTGTTGTACTTGAAAACTACAATTATTTTGCTCTAGAACATGTGTCAAAATCAAGTTAATATTTTTTATCGCATTCTAAAATTCAAGCCAAATCAAAAGTCTAAGGAGATTATAGTATATGGTATGCCAAGGTATTTGAAGAAGAGCAAACCTGTTCAAAGACACTCTGTTTGTTGCTATTCCTTTTGCTATAGTCCACTAACTCCTCCAACTCCAAATCATCTGCCATTTTCTCACTGAGAGTTCCAATTATTGACGGATCTCCACTACGTTCAGAGTAGCGTCTACCTTGACGGTATTTGGAAGAACGTAGTCGAGTTCTAATCTTGCGACCGACTTTATCGTCGTCATCCTCCTCTTCAGAATAATCCTCGTCATCTTCTTTTGTAGCTTCCTCGTCTTCTTCTGGCTCAGGTTTCTTCTCTTGTACGTCATCAAAGAGTTCGTCATCTTTTTTGGTGTGATCATATTTACTTATCCTCCTAATTTTTACAAAAAAGAACACAGTAGGTAGTAAGTCAAAAGAGAAACACTTTAATTTAAGCACATTCCTTCACGAAATTTAAGATTATAAGAGTATCACTTGCATGTTTTCTGAACAAACACCTAATAATTATGGCACTATAAAAATTATAGTATACAATATTGTTTAAAATTCTTACGATAATACAGTTCTTAGTAGATATGCGTAGTCATTAGTGGTGGAAGTACGTAGTGTAGGCGATTTAGGTGGGAATTTACTCAGCCCACAAACAACTCGGGAAAGACAGTTTAATGGATCGTTAAGAGTTATTTCATGTAAAGCTCTGGAACCCCTTGTGGAGTGTTCAATAGTAATTTTCTGAATCGGGCTGTCACTTTTAATTCTAGGTAAATTACTCTTGATAGTCCATGTTGATGCTGAAGAGATCACTGTTCAAAAATTCAGAAACGAGTACATGATGTATTATTTTTCACAGAATTTATAAATATGAAACAAATGTAAATAATGCAATATTAGTAAAACCTGTTAATGTGCATAGTGCAAATCCAACGGCAGAAACGAGACAAGTTGGAATCTGATACATTTTCTAAATGAATAATTTTCTCCACTGTAAACAATGCCTAAGAATAATATTATGATATTCCTGAATAATTTGAATAAATTCTGCTTAGATATTTATTTGCTTAAGACTCCCTAGGAAAGGTTTGGTCTTTGTGTCTAGTGTAGATTTTAGTTGTACATACTCCTTATTTTCATAGGATGAATAGCAAACCAAAGCTCAGAGTGTAAACGAATTAAATGTAAATAATATGTTAACTGATACAACACTCGAACTACTATTTGTGTACAATTTGAGCTGCAATTGCTTAATAATTGTTACTCTTTACACGACTTCTGAGGTCTGATCTGATTTCCATTTCTATGTGCATACAAAGAAGGTGATGTATCTGGTGTCATTTAAGGGAGAATACAAAGCACCTTAAAAGTAAAAGTGAAGTTTTTCTTCTACGTATTTAAGTGCTGTATGCTTTCATGCCAGTAGTGTGCTTTATCAATTTGTTATATCCATAACACCTTCCGGTTTCCCAAGTACTTATAACATGATACAATGTCTCAGATAATTCATATCACACATATGTACTTCGTATACATGTACACATTGTTGTCGATTATACTAGAGGTACGTAATTGGAATTTATCTCTGTGTAGCTAAAGGTATGATTCTATGATTCTAGTAGCAAGGTCAATGATTTGTTGAACAGGAGAAACATTGTTATCTGGCTTGTCAATATCTACATTATTTTCTATCTGCTACTTCAGGCACGTAACTGACATTGGCTGCTCTCTGGCCTGTGTACAAATTGTACCTGTTAAGTTGTTTTGTCAAGGTTATACTGTATATCCCCATTTACTTTCTCTATTTTGTTCTAGTACAATCCTTTAAAATTTTGGCACTGTGTTTACTACTATCGTGGGTAAATCAAAAGATTTGTCTTCATGTACTTAGACTTCCAAATAGCATGCACACGTAGTTTATGATAAGTACTATTTATCATTCATTCGTGCAAAATTGGGAAAAGAGAAAGCATCTGATAGTGAAATGCTATTGTGAGACTTCTCACAATTTCTATTGTGCAAAGTATTTCTAATTAAATGAGGTAACACAAATACAAATAATCTGTACGAACATTTGAATGAATAATTTTACTCGCTAATAATTACATGAAAATACATTATAGGTCCACAAGATAAAATTAATTAACCATGACTGTTTGATTGATAACTTATAACAAAACTACAAATTATTCAACAATGAAAACCAACAAATAGGCAGTTTGATTTGTTAACTAATAGCATGCAAACAAATTAATCTTCTACATTTACACTGCAGCATAGACCAGCATTTGCATTTCATTAATAAAATACATAAGAGTATAAATACATGGTACCAACTTAATAGAATATTCCCTTTGTTCGTTTTTCACAAACTCCAACAATATCTTTTTACAAAAATGATTTAAAGAGGGAATGACAAATGCAGAAGTCAATAAAGCAATACACTGATCATACAGAAATTGTGTCAACCACAAAAATAATGCATGTAAATTGTAAAATAAAATTATATTAACTTTTGGTAATTAAGTTTTTTTGGTAAATAGTAGCTGAGTGGTATTTTTGGGTCAATCAATTTGCACTGACTGTATAATTAATATAAATATCATAATTAACATTACGTGTGTACTATAGCCAAACTCAATAAATTACAATTATCAGCTAGTTGCGTTTGTGTTGCAGTTATATGATATTCATCATTTACCTATACTTATTTTAAATACAGGCTTGGCAAGTATTTGTAGGAATTTGTGCTACTTTTTGTGAGACTAACAGTAGTAAGTAACACAGGTAGATTATATCGTTATCAGTAGTATGCAAAAATAATTTGTGTCTTTACAGCAGATTTAATCGTTAATTATCTGTCGTAAGGGGCCCACCCTTCACCAGCTAATTCATGACCACCTTTATTTTGTTGTTGCTTTTTGTAATTAGAATAAGTGACAAAAGCCCGTTCCCAGAATGATCCTTTCAGTAGTTTCTGAGCAATTCCTGGTTTATATTTGTGAAGCGGTCCTTCTCCGTCCCAACCCCAACCATGTCCATGTTTTTGGTCGTGTTCCTGTTGGTCCTTCCATTCATGGTAAGAATGGAGGATTCTTTCCCATTGTGACCCACGAGTCCACTGTTCTAAGAGCCCATCTCGAACTTTATGGGGTTTGTGATGATGTTGTGGGGGAGGGGGTGGGTGCCAAATCTTTGGTGGGGGTCTCCAACCATGACCCTTTCCTTTACCTTTTCCCTTGTTCTTCCCCTTCCCTTTCTTCTTACCCTCATGATAAGGTCCATCTGAACTTGTGACTCTATCACGGACAGGTTTCTTTTTTTCAGAATCTGCTCGATCATCCTGAGGTTCATCATTATAAGGTCCATCAGAATCCGTTACTCGATGATCATCTGTAACCCGCACAACTTCTCGATCATTTTCCCTTTTATTCTCCACAATATGGTCACGCTTAGGTTTGGATGTTTTTATTTCCTTTTTAATTTTTGAAGCTGAAATTCTAGCTTGCTGTGCAAATTGTTTTGCCATTTCCCTAACGATTGCATCTTTCACTTCATCTGGAATCAATTCTAAATTAGTTTCAGTCGAGTCATCTTCGTCCACTATTCCGACATGAGATAAAGCTTGGAGAGGAACTTTAGATGTCTGTCTTTCGTCGGATTCTTCTTCGTCTTCGTCTGAATTTGTTTCACCTTGTTCTTCAGACTCCTCATTTTGTTGTGGGGGCAGTTGAGATATTTCAGAGTAGTCTTCTGGAGGTCCTTCTAATTCTCCCTGAGGGAACTGTTCTTCATCTTCTTCCTCCTCTTCTTCTTCTATTGAAGAAGAAGATGGCACAGCAATTTCATCTTCGTCTTGTTCGTCGGAAGATGAAACAGCGGGATCGTCCCTATCCTCGCTTTCAACTTTACCAGCGGTTTCTTCAGAGGAGTACGTTTTCTTTGAACTACTACCTTGCTTTCTCTTGAGGACATAAGGGCTTTGAAGATGAGCTAACTTCCATTCCTCTGCCAAGCTGATGTAAGGATATGGTTGATCACTAACAACTTCCTCATCTTGAATAACTTTGCTACCGGGCTTAGCGAAAGCATTTGCCACCTCAGAGTATTCATCCCGTATGCTCCCGTCTCCTTCTTCGTTTGATGGCATAATTGCTGGAACCGACTTTGGAACCCATATCTCCCGAGCATTGATTTCTAAACCAAATTGCAAATATTATATTATTTATTAACGAAACTCTGCAGATCATGAATAACTTGACTTATATTAATTATTATTATTATTATTAGATAAGGTTTGAATGTTTTACCTTTGGATATAAAAACTAGAGCCAATGGAATTTTTGATAGAAAACTAAAAGAATTACTGCTTAGATAAGATGTACTTCCTTGGGGAATAAACACACTTAGAAAACATGCTAGCGTCCCTGCCAGCACAAATAGAGGCAGTCGCATCCTCTCTAATGCTGTCACAGACTGGGCTCCTTAATAGGTGAAAAAGTAGGTTTTCCAACCTAATAAAAGCCACAAAAGGTACACCAATAATAGAAATTTTGATAACTGACTATCACAGGTTAAAGAAACAGAGCTCTGTCGAAGGCTGCAGAGTGGAACAAAATGAGAAGTTGGACAAATCTTGGCCTAGTCTCGGCAGACATGTAAATCTAAGAAAACAAAACTAGGTAAATCTAAGGGGAAAGTGAAGCCTGCATGAGTGGTTAGCAGTATAATTTGAATTAAGAAATGAACAAGTTGGTTGGACACTCCGTTCTTTCTAACATATGAGAAGCTAGCACAGATATTAAAAATTAGGAAAAAGGAAAACAAAAGAGGTTTGTACTGTGTTCTATTGGTTTCGTTGGTTTACCTGAACCATCAAGTGATACCATACTAGCTGAGGAGTATTTAGTTTAGTAGTGATGCGATGTGACCCTGGGGCAAGACACATTTGCACATACATACAAACATATCATACCAAATTCCTACTTACCTGCTAAACAACTACATTACAGAATATACAAGAGCAGCCAACACCAAGACACGAGCAATAAAAACTTATGTAGTGTTGGCCAACAACTGGTAGCTTCTTTACGAAAACCTGAAGTTGAAAGTTTTCTAGTTGATCACCCATATTCTGCTGAAAAATCAATATCCATGTCATGTCATGATGATGATGTGTGTATGTAAATCCTTCATGGGTTATGCAGGCCACTGACACTCTATATGGAAGACACACAACCAGAGCCAACTCTATAGTGTATCATCGTCACTACGATGTACTACCACCTTCCTTATGATAACGGACTTACACATCCAAACCTGGTAGTGCTAATAAGTATGTTCGTCGGCTCTTGTGCAGTCTACACATACTCTACACAAGGTGCAATCTTTTCTATTGACTCTATCACTTACTGTAATAGGTCCTTAATAATGTCAATGGGATATGAAGATGAATGTGTAGTTTCTATCAATATTAAATTATTCCATGAATTCGTGACTTGATTACATTTTATGAATACAGTGTGTGACCTTTTGATATGTTCCATTGATTAGCGGAACTAGCAGAAATTCTATTGAATTCTACGCTTCAGCAGTCTCTCTCCTCTTTTCAATTACTAGTGCTATAGAATATGTGTGTAGAGTACAATACATAATTAATTCATTTAAGCTAACTAATAATGTTAGTGCTATATCTCTTTAGTGCTTTAAGTGATCTAATATTACCCATCATTTCTTTAAGTTAATAAATTTAGTTATTTTTGTAATTTAAACAATACATAATTACTTTAGTACTTGTTATAAATATGTTTGTGCGGAATTGCAACTCTCGTTATCTGTATGTAGAACTGAATGTGGCCTACCTTGTGTAGAGATACAATACAACCTGACAATACAATACTGAATACATAATACATAGTTACATCTGTCGCATTTATTTTTTGAACTCCTGTGCTACAGTTTCAGAGGCGATCTATTGCTGTTTTTTCAGTTTTTTTAGCAATGGATAAAAATTTTCCATCTCAACGTTATGGTAGCTAGTATGTTATCCAGCATTTTGTTTGAAGCTTGTTCCATTGCCCACCAACGTTGAAAGCATCTTTATTTGACTTTTAACATTTATTGGTGCCAAAATCAATGTCAAATTCAATGCATGACATGATAAAGAGAAATTTATTTAATTCAATTTTGTATTCATTACTAAGTAGATCATCAATTTTGTTATTGCTTATTCCCTGAAGCAGGACCACTGAGTTTGAGATTTATAATAATTAATTAAATATCAAATGGGTGTTCCAATTTCCGTTATCTGTATTTGCCTTAAAGCATAAGAAAGACACGTGAATTGAAGTAATTCTCTTGGTCTACCAGGGCTTGTAATAATATGCCATAAATGTGTCATAAAACTACCGATGAAAAGCATCTGGTACGTGATTACAAATTACAAATGCCGGCTCGTTAGTACAAATACTAGCACTCCTCCATCAATGAATCAATGCGGGTATTAGAGAATTAGAGTAAATTATGGAACTCCTCTGACAAAAAATAAAAATACATTTATAAAAATTAATTTCGATTAAAAATTCGGTATGAAGTCTGAGACTATGACAGTCCGAGAATAGTATTAGTATATCTATTTCCAATCTTCTAATACTAATAAAGCTGGGGCTAAAAAGTAATAAAAAAATAATAATAACAATTTTATTTACTGCTTCAATTAAAGTTATCTTAGATACAGACACAGTACGCAACATTTCAACGATTCATTAAATAAAAAGTGGAGTGGCTACTCTATTAAGACTAAGGTTTAATTTTCGTCATGAAGCGATTGTATTTATAACAATGTGCACTCTACTCTGTGGGACATTAAATACATATTTACATATAAATAAATTACATTAGTCCACAAATAATATAAATATTATTGCTTGCGCAAGTAAATTCTAAGTAAATTCTGGAATTGATCTAACAAATTCATAAATAATATTTAAATTGTAAATGATGTATATTATGTAATGTGTACTTAGTAAAGTAAGATTTGTGTGGTCAAACTTTTGTTTTCAAGCAAATACTGGCTTTCAAATCATAAAAATTATTCACTATTTGCGTGGCAAATGGTGTTCCATGTTTAATATTACATGTGGATTGGGCATACAAATTCTATTATAACATTGCGAATAATAAAACATTTATAAACAAGAAGATCTAAACAAAGACAATCCAAAAACCAAATCATATGGAACAATAATTTCGAAAATTGTATAAGTAAATGAATGATAATACTATTGTATTTGTAATTATTGTAATACTTATAATGCATTTAGGTGCATTAAGGTAAACGTAGACAATAAACAACGTTGTAGTTCAAACCCTACACTGCATGTGGATGTCTAGTCTTTGTTAGAGAAATATGACAACGTTCAATTAACTCTAAAGGAACCACCAATTTAAAATCCTTTATGTTTCTGCTAATATTGGTATATAGCAGGCATGTTGGTACAAGCATTTATTATTATTTCGTGTTTCTAAAAGCTTTTTGTCTTAGTTTAGTTTTGCACTTCTGTTTTATACCGATATTTAAATTATTCTTACTAATATAGACATGAATTGACAATTATGGCACAGGTAGACAATTTTTTTTACTTTGTAGACTTTTTATGAACATTAGGAACTTTTAGGGTAAACGTTTTCATGTAATTTCTTAAAATGCAAAGTACTGACATTCTGAATCCTGTTGTTTTTCATATATCATAATATTTATAGCGTTGAATCTTTAACCTAGTCCTAAAGTAATTATAAATTAAGAATGTTAGTAATGTACTGAGATTTCAGGGGGTAAGGGTCTCAGACGTAAATATCCTTCGTTTTCTGTAGTTGCATAATAGTCAATGCTCCTCCGACCACGAAATTTTGGGATCCTAAAGCGAATTAGTGGTCTTGGTGGTGGAACTCTTCGTTGCTTTTGAATAAAACGATGATTCTCTTCAAGTTCTTTAGTATTGTCCTCATTATCGTCTTCATCTTCTTCCGATGACTCTGATTCTTTACTTTTTTCGTCTACCTTTTCATCATTCTGTTTGTTTTCATCTGGCCGATTTTGCTTTTTAATTGGATACTTCCACTTTTCCTTGTTAGAGTCCCATACACTGGGTAACCCAGTCAGATACCTTTCCTGGCTTATAATACGGTCACTAGGCTTAAAAAAATTCTGTGCTACCGTTACATAATCGCTTTCAAATTTTGTCGGTTGAAATTTTAATGCTTCTTTAGTCACAGAATACTTATTTCGACGTTTTTGAACGGGTGGCCTTGTTTTTGTTCGCTTAGGTTTTTCTGTTGTAGACTCTTTGGATTCAGACCAAGTTTTATAATCTTCTTCTTCGTCATCTTGGCTTTCTACCGAATCAGGATCTTCGTCCGAAGTGGATTCGTCATGTTCAAGATTGGAATTGGGAGGTCCCGTATTCTCAATCGACTCTTCATGCTCTTCATTAGAATTTTTTTTCTCTGCATTTTCGCCTGAATCGATATCCCTAGTTTCTTCAGAACTTTCCCGACTGGTTTCCTTACTTTCCGGCTTAGGTTTCTTTTTACGTTGTTTTTTGGTTTTTGATTTTGTTTTCTTCGATTTTGCCGTATAGCTGAAAACATTTGAATTTGTATTTGGATCATAAGTTAAAAATCCTTTGCCTTCAGAACCATTAGGCTGTACTTCCAACCCTGCATCTGTTTCCACCAAAATGGTTGATGGGTTTACAAAAGCCGTTGGGAATTCATCATCCTGGTATTCTAGCAGATGAGCGTAAGAGTCGTAGAGATAAGGTGAGTCTGCTAATGTGTAACTTCGTTGTGTCGTTGTCGTTGTTAATGAACTGGTATAAGTTGTTTTATTTAAAAGCAGATCTTGCAAATCTTTTGCTTCCCAGGGGCAAAAACTGAACCCCGTGTTAAACAAAGCCCGACATTGTCGTCCTCTTCGAAATTTATTTCCAACTTCTTTGGCTATCGCCATTTTTTGAGCTTCGTCAGTTGCCTGCAACAAATAAATTTACTGGTTGATTCTTTTTGTTTCTCGAATGTGAAAAACTGTTCAATTACAATTATTACACTCTCTATGAGTATGCATTAGTATAGGTATTTGTATCACGGAATTAGATATAATATAGTAAAACATCATAATATTTGCATACACACATCTAATTTACCGTTTGGTAAATGAAGCTTTAAAATTTATTACACTTACCATAGAAAACTCTCTCTGTTTTCTGTCCAAATACATCGTCTTGTCAAAACGTGGGTTTTTGATTTGTGGGGATCTCTTTGGTATATTTTCGGCTGGTCCTGTTCGTTTTCCAAATAACCCATCTTTTACGTCTAGCAACTCCTCCAGAGTTACACCTTCACGCATCTTCTGAATGCGTTCATTTTCCAGTCTATCTCGAAGCGATTGCTCGCGGTACAGATCCACTGCAAAACTTCCCGGACTCTTGTGTCTCTTTGAAGTTTTATCTCCTCGAGTTCTTTTTGGTGGTGGATCGGATTCGTCATCATTAGTGGATGCTGCTTCTGTCAATCCACTAAATCTACGCATCATAATAGAATTTAAATAAATTATTATTAGATGATTTTATTTTTTATACTGTGTTTCGAAATTTAGGCCGCAGCCCATAACAAAATGAGTGAATACTAGTAGTTTCTCAACAAATTATTTGTAACTACTAATAATAAATCCCTGCTATGCTAGATGTAACAACAGGAAAACTAAACTAAGATTTGCCAAACTGGTGCTGATAAAATATTAATAATAAAATATGTTCATCATGGTAGACTACCAGACTGAGAAATAGTATCATGCTATAAAAATTAAATAGGAAAGCTTCCCAATATACAGTTAAATTTTAGAAATCAATACACTGAGTTGTGTAAACTTTCGACAATGTACAATAAAAATATACCAAAAAACTGTCAGCTAGTTTCTCTGCTACCCACTTCGAGTACTTAGGCATTCATGCTTGTAACGAAGTAACTACAAATAGGTGCTACAATGATAAGCACAGACATACATGCATGGTAGGCATAACTCCTACTGATGCCATTTACCTTTAAGATGTAGAATAATGCGATTATATGGATTTCTGGATCCGCAACTTTTTGCAATACAATGTGTGACGACTAGTTTTTATGGCAATGCTAAGGAATGAATGAAAAATGAGAGACACTTGTAAAAATTAATATACATTATAATTAATTAATGTATATTCATATAGGTATTCAAGTTGTGGATAGTAAGTATGTATTGGAACTATTATGCTGTGACCCTGACCCTGTATCTTTAGGCCTTTAACTTTCTCTGGTAACTATGTAGTCGTTTTAAGTGAGACATGTGGTCGTGTTTACTCACATACTTATTACGTACACCTGTAAATCCTTTATCTATCTCTTTTATCTAAGCTGAATTTAACGTAGGTATTATGAATCGATTTGCACTTAATAAAATTTGATTGCATAGTCTACTTATGCATAGCCAGTTGTTTCTTTAATTGGTAAATTAGTAGTTATTTACGAGGTTACGAGCATTATCTGGCGACAAACCTGATTTAACATCATGTAGATACACTGAAGTTACTAGTTACGATTAATACCAGATAATACATTAAATGTACAAAAGATGCACATCAATTATCCATTAGTAAAAGATTTAGTAGCTTACTATACAGTATTCCTCCTATATAGCTAACACTGTATTTAATCCAAATGAAGTAGTTCTGGACTAAGTGATGTATAACACTTTACCGACTCAAGCTGTAAAGTTTCTTTCGTGTATAAAAGGTGGTACATGAATCAAGATTCACTCAAATTTGAACGGAAGATTGGCATGCAAAGGGTCGTTTGCCAATGAAAGACACACTGATTTTGCCATGAACATGTTTTTCATGCCTTATGATAATTAGTATTGAGTTCATGCAACTTGTAATCATGTTAACAAAACTATTGAAAGATTAGTCTTTGGCTTTGATTTCTTCTGGTCAGGCGTTAGAAGTTTCCTACCTGTACGCAGATGAATATGGCAGCGGCGATCTTCTTTTACGATTATTTTCACATGCACATTACAATACGACAATGCGAATTGTTATTTAATGCTAGTCAAAACTGCAGTAGATAATGCTACATGCTACTACTCTAATCTCTTATAAGCATGATATTACTTATCAGTACTATAATGCTCTCACGATTTAAATCAAAGAAACGAAATTTTTGCATTTCCGTAAACAAAAAATGAGACAATTTTATAGAGCAACTTTTCAATTTTTTCATTCCAATTGTATAGCATTAACAAGGAAAACACGCATTTTGTAAGAATTTGAACGTTTCGAAAAGTCCGTCATCGTGGGAAATCTTTTGTTTTACCACATCACGTGAATTTCTTTTCATTTTATAATTGTTCCGGTTAAGGTACTTTACCTAGCTTAAGCGTTGGTAAAGTTCGCATTGAAGTAGCAATTTAGTACGTATTTTGTTATACATTCATACCTGACATACGCGATATACCACGCCTACCACAATGCACAAGCTAATTCTACCATAAAAGGAAGACCTAAATACCAATAGGAAGTAAAACCTCATAGTTAACGCATAAAGGAGTTTAGATAACCGTGATTTGCAGTATGACTCTTACGTTCAATGGAAGTGCTATGTTTTCATCACGAAATCGAAGTGAAATTTTTGAGTCATAACTTCACAAATGCGATTCAATATTGCAAACTTCGATGTTTGTATTATGCTAACCACATAACTATTTAATATATGACTGTACATAGAATGATATGACACATGATTTGCCTATGTCAATTGAAATCTTTATATATTAAGTTGCCAACTTACGAGAAAGTATCGAAAAATGTCTTGACTAAATAAGCGTAATCATTCCATGAGGTTGTGGTGTCTGAAGGTTCTTTAGCAACCTCTATTCCGCATAACATCTTCGCAAGACAGCCTTGACGATTCAACTTAGACAAGTCTTTGAGGATGCGTGGATCTCTTACAGCAACTTTGGAAGTTGAGTGTCCTGTTGCATCTTGAGATATTGTGAATGGTTTGCTCGAATTTGAGTTAGATACAACCGTCCCCTCCCCCAGTGACACTAAGTATAAATTAATTCAACAAGTTAATATTTTTGAGAAGGGATGCACTAAACTAATTGTGAATACATGACCTATGCTGTTAACAAATACAACTTGTAACACCAACATAATATTTTTGTTTACTCATCTCACTCTAGTGCATGCTTAATTGTTGGCTACAGCGAGTGTGTAAAAAAGAAATTGAAAATAACAAATCTCTATGTTTGGCCTATTGCACTTGTCGCAGTCTCTGCATGATATGCAATGTTTGCTCTATGTTCTACAAGTTTGTTGTTTATTCATGGAAGAGAAAACATCATTATGCAAAATAATAATTTACGCCTAATGTATATAATCTTGGCTTTTCATTACCTGTTACTACATGTAACCCTATCATTTGTTACATTATATTTAGCTGCATGTACCTACTAAGTAAAACTGCAAGACATTCTAATATTGCACTCTCAAGTACCTAAAAGTGTTTAATTTTTATTTACCAGCTTTTATTACGTTTGTAACAAAATTTGTCTGTTTATGTTGCATACAGAGACAACTCACAATTTGTTGGTGACATAGATGAAGATTAAATGGTGAAAGTAAAAAATTAGAAATATCCTGTTTACCATTTTTATCCAATTCTCGTTTGCAAAGCAGAATTCAAATTAGAATTGCAAACGAGGCGATCTAAATTTTTTAGATAATGTCTTCGTCTGCTCCTTCTTGTGACAAACCTAAAATTTAACTTTAATGTTTTAATAAGAGCTCTCTAAATGCATTGGCCCCATAGAGCTCTATGCATGGTGCTTGCTGCGAAAGTGCATAATCAGTGTACAAAATTTACCACTTTTTAGCCTTTTTTACCATCACAGTGGTAAAAATGCACTTAATGGTAAAAATGCATTTAATGGTAAAAATGGTAAATTTTAGCGATTGATTAGACAGCTGGGTACAGATACACTAGACTTCCTAAAATATGTATAAGTTTTAAAACTTTATTTTCTATGAAATATTTCCAATTAGCCCTTTAATCAATTAAATTAATCATATTTATTTGAATATACACCAAAAGTTAAAAAAATGAAGAAAAAAGATGCAGCATAATGCATGCATAGGTATTCTTGTGTTTAAACTCTTTTAAAGTAATTACCTAATGATAACATATAACAGTGTAAACGCTTCTAAAAATCTCCAAAACGCCGTAAAAACTTTAGAGTGATAATAGTTAAGTTGTAGAAGTTAATAGGGATTGTATTGTAAGTAGTTTCTAACAAAATTTTATATCTAGTATATTGGTAGTAACTTCAGAGTGTAATTTTTTAATGAAACTCGTTTGACAGTCTTCTTAGGGATTAGGCTTTTAAGGATAGAAAAAAATCAAAAATGAATGTGAATTACCTTGAAGAGGTCAAATCTCAAATTGAAAGTGTAATTGTGCATAGGTATAATTGGCATTGGCAAAGCTTCGTCATAAGTCTTTGCTCTCAGATTTATCGACAGTACAGGTTTAATAGGTACACATATTATACTTTGCTCTGAAGTATTAATTAAAATTCTGAAAACAAAAACTAATTTTTGTTGTGTTAAAAAGCAAGTGTTCACTGTATAAAGTAGCTATATGTAGACAGTTAGACGTACAGTATCGCAGACAATTATGATTAAAATGTTAACGCAGAGCTAAATGTCAATTTAGATATATAACGTATTACACTTTGGCCTATAATATTACCGAATTTGTGATCAGAGTAGTGTGAGAATATTTCCTTTTTTGGCGAGTCTACAGATTCGGCAGAGTGGGTTGCTGCAAACGGGACGCAGTAAGCGAAAATTTTTAATTGTTGAAACTTGTGCTTTTTCTTATAGATAAAGTACAATGTTGCAATGCACATTATCTCAGGATAAAATTTTAATGCTGACAATTTTAATACTAATCCACTAAAATCCGTTTTATTTAAATCGTATGATACACAGTTTACTGTTTATGGTGTAATTAACAGGTAAAATAGTACAATTTTGAATTACAAGGAATAAATGCTTACCTTGTATTGTGAAGACAATCAATCCAGATATAGCACTAAAGTCATATAACTTTGTAGAACAAATACCATTACTTGTGAATAAATAAAATAGAATTAGTACAAATTTTTGAAACTTGGAATAAGAAAAATCCATTTTTCATGACAATGGAAGTGTAAAATACTTGATGTAATGTGAATGAAGCGTATAGAAAAATTAGGCCTTTTTAAATATTATGTCCATTTAAAGATGACACAATTTAAAGATTTAGAGTATTGAAATATCAGTTAAATATGAAAAGGGCTGTAGAAATGCAGAGGGAAACACTGGGTGACATTCTAGTACGATGATGCACAGGAAACTGAAAGCATTGGAAATAAATGACAACGGTTATGAAAGTGAAGGATTTAGGTAGGAGAATTGGATAGGAAATTGTTCAGTGAAAGAATGCATATCTCTGCATTGGTCGTTGTACTGAGATCTGACGACTTGATAGAATATATCTTTGGCTATTACTGCAAAGGGTTGTTTAAATGGGTGGCATTTGTACATATGTACTCGCTTGTAACATGAACAAAGCAAAAGTTGTGCCTCGCCTGTGCCGGTCCAACAATGCACTTGACCTGACAGTAGACGCTACCTAAAAGTGTACACTCTTCAATCTGCCTGTCTAATTTTCCTTGTACTAACGGACTACATGGGTGTCAATATCCATGTCAAAGTATAAGCTTTGCTAACACGTTATTATCAAAATACATAATAATGGTACTGAATCTACACTAGTATTAGTGCAGTTTGTGCTTGTGTTTCTAATAAGTTAAAATGGTAGTAAAAAATAGGACTACTTAGCTTTGAGTCGAGTGTCTGACGAATAAAAAATCAACTGTTCGTCGTTTTCTATTACTTCAAGTCAAGAGGAGAGAGAAATTGTACTGTAAAAACGTACCTACCTACTCGATCTGCTACTTTGTACAGTGTCCTGTCTAGTACTAGGGCCTAGACTTTAGAAATTCGTCAATGATATTATTGTAATTAGCTAGTCAGCCCACATTATGGTTGCAAATCAGCTTACATCGCAATTGCAGCATAGTTCTAAAATTGTATAGATGTGGATCACAATCTGTGACTGTGACTAACTACTAGTAAGTGTATCCACAATTCTGACATTGACGCTCCCGTTGAAAATTTCCCTTTTCGACTTCGACAGAGAAAAGATAAGTAGCTAAACGTTTGACGTCAACGAGACACCGCTTGCTGTACCACCTTTAAAAAACTGTTTTATTTCCAGAATAACTTGTTTTATTTTTTTTAATTGAAATACTCTTGAAGAGGATGGTTTTTTGAACCAATTTTGCGATTTAGATTAGATACCCTTAGAATGCCGTGGAAATAGTATCTAAATCACACACAAGATTGGTTTCTGCTACTTCACATTTGCGCATATTAGTCATCGTGAGGATAAAGCATCCTATTGATAAGCCTCACATGACCAAAATTGTAGCAAGTTAAAATTTTCATACAACTTTCATTGTAATGGCTATCTTCCCTTTTCATTTTACAGAAGTTTTTGGAAGAATAGGTAGCTGTAATTATAGTATTATTTCCGTTTAGCTTATTAGTGATGGCCTACTAATATAAACATCACATACTTTTTATTACCTATTCCATCAGCCGCTACAGTTTAATCAAGATGATTATGCGTGTATGAAGGAAGGAGAAAATTTAATCATGCTCATTTCATTAGGACATTTTTTGTTTACAAATAAATAAATAGTTAATTATGTCATTAAGATATCCAATAAAAAAGTTATGCCATATTTACAAAGCGAACAAAACAGTAGTAAATGATATATTAGTTTGTTTTCACAAAGAAGTGTTTTAACTTATAGCCATTATCTACGATTTTGTGCCAGCTTCTTCTGAATTTGCAGCAGGTTTGAATAATAAGTAACATAAGTACTAAGCCTGCGGTGATGTCTAGGAAAAGCGCTAACATAAATCTTGGCCAAAATCGGGACTAGACACTTGGCCATTCAAGCTCAAGTAGCTTCTGTAATATGCTATAAAACATAACCCAACCAGTTTGTGTTAAAAGAAACAATTCTTACGATAAAAACTCGAATCATCAATTATAGAACAACATGTACGTACTTACTGCAATGTTAGTACCATTGCGGTCTAATCGATTTGATTGTCTGTATGAAATGATTCTAATACCTAGGAATGTTAATGAATAGTAGTACCCTGGCACTGTACATTCATGCCTCATTCAATCTTATGTCTGTACATCTTTAGGGTGTGTCAAGGGGAAGAAATTGTTTAGGTTTCTATGTTCCTGTAAAGTAACATGTTTTACATTGAATTACTGTATCTAGTTTGTTACTAATTGATTGGAAAAGTTTTCAGTGGGTTGGTTGGTGACTTTTCATTCTGTGTACATTTAAATATATAGCATGTACCTACTTTCTACTACTTGTATTAAGAGTGTGCAGGCGAAGAACTAGTAGGCAGTTAGTTTTATTCCTTAGTGTAACTCTGAGCTTCGGGTAGTGTAAGTTTTTACGCGGCTTACTTTGCGAAGCTAACTTACACTACGGTTACGTAGAATAGTTAGTGATTTTCCGTAAGTAATTGGTTGCTAGGTCCCGCAATTTCCAAAATTAACTTTGTGGAATAAACATGAATGATACCAGTCGCCTGGGTAACTACATCCTGTAGGGCAATACGTATACCCGTAAGTCTGAAGCGTAGTGTAGTCATTTTTACGTTTCGTAACTCAGTTTTTTTGGCGTAGAGTAGGATTCTCTCGTAAAGGGGAGGAGTTTGACGTAAGACTTACACTACGGGAGCTCATTCTTACACTACGGAAAAAAACTAACTGCCTAGTATCTGTGTAATTTGCTTAATAGTATTGACCTTTAATTAACTTATCTACCTTCAATTCTTATTCATACCTTCGCCGCGCGCATCTGAAAATGGGATCTATATAATTCATTTGAAATATTTACAAAAATATTTGTCTGCCCGGAGAGAGTAAAGTAAAGCAACGATGAAACGTATGTAAGTATATTGTTTCTCCGTTTCTATTTCGTTATCAGAAATCAATAATATTATTGACAACATAACATCACTCTTTTTAACTATTTTTATATTAAAATTAAAAACTCAGAGCTAACTTGCTGTCTAACGCTACAAGCAAGAAACAAACAACAAATCGCTGTATAACAAATTACAATACATACAGGGTAGAGCTAGAAGCAAAAATAATGTATAACTTTAGAATGCCTTACTTAATTTAACGAAATATTGTTCATTAAAACACAAAATGTCAAGCTAAATGTCAGAAATCCATCTGTACTAAAAGTGTGACTATCAAAGGACAGGGAGTTTTACTTCCGAAACGTATTGCCCTCAAAATATTTACAAAATACACTTTATTACTATTATGAGATAAATTGTAATAGATATCCAAAAAATAAAGTGACTAAACTAAACTTAGGATACAATTACCAATCCTATTTATCCTTTAGTTACTCGTTTAATCCCTTGATATTGACCTTCACTTTGACCGCCCAACATATAGGTTATCTAATGCATTATCCCTTCGAAAATTAAATTTATTTGTGAACTCAATCGAAGAGCCACGATTGGTTGCTCTTCGATTTGATTTTATGGAAACTCTATAGTTGATATTTGGCATTGGAGAAAGAAATACTATTTAGGAGTGGTTTAGGAGTAAAGCCTTTTAGAAGTAATTCCCTCATAGGAGTCGGTCCCGGACAGCGTACCAACAGTATCCAGAGCATTTTAAAGTTAATTCATTCTCTTAATAATGATGTGGATCGCTTCTAGATTTTAAATCAAGCTACGTGTGGTCGTTGGTTTTCCAAAGCAAGATTAAATCATTTAAGTTGCAAATTTCCCAATCTTTCCCCTGACGCATGGCAGTCACTTCTCTTTCCACTTTCGAATGATCTGTATCGCTAAAATTAAATCCAGCCGTTCAAGTTATTTGAGCTCAGACAATGCTATTCCATACCGCCCACCCTGTAAATGAGATAAGAACAACGTTAACATTAGCTGCTAGTGAAGGTGGAAAAGCAGTGTAAAAGTGTTACTAAAAATGCTTTTGAATGATGTACATAGATCATAAAATCATAATAAATGCAGTCAACGATAGAAATGACAATACCAGGTGAATAATCACAATCCAAGAATTGACGTGTGAGAAGTTGCCGAACTAGAAGCGACAGTCTAAGGAAGTAGCAGACGCATCTGACATGTATCAGGATTGATGATAGATGAAATCTAGACAGTTGGGTAAATTATTGAGTTTAGGAGATCATTCTATAGAAATCTTATACTACAAAATGCTAGAACTTTGTATAGACTTAATTCTCATAATCTTTTCCTATACAAGGTGCAGTATAGTCTATATCGGGAAAAAATTTTCTGAACTTGTTCTGACCATTATCAAAATGTGACATTAATCATTATAATATAATTGCAGATTGAGCTATAATAATATGAAGACTACGCTGCTATGCCTAAGGCTGAGAGATGGCTCGTGACCTGCATATCAAATTGAAAATACTTGTAAAAATGCTAATGGAGATTGCAAATAATTTGAGAATTTTTATTATTTTTATTTCTGTACAGCGGACTTCCTTACTTTGTACATAGTCGCTGCTTCAAATGTGGTTCGTTTTGTTTGGTGGATACTGTACTCTCAAACAGTAATAGACATACCCTCACATAGTGTACTCAAGCACACTTTCGCTAAAATTGCA
Organism: Tomocerus qinae; assembly: GCA_020055645.1. Taxonomy (NCBI): domain Eukaryota; kingdom Metazoa; phylum Arthropoda; class Collembola; order Entomobryomorpha; family Tomoceridae; genus Tomocerus; species Tomocerus qinae. The sequence continues at coordinate 44,132,768 of CM034547.1, forward strand.
CCATATATATACCTCTATCAATGATAATACCTCGACATATATGTAGTAGACTGGGAGGGATGGGAGACTGAGAGGGATATAATTGCTCTCTCAGACTAGACCGAGAGGGATATCTTTGATCATAATTACATAATAATTACCATACGGTAATAGCTAGAAAGACGATACTAATACCATTGATTAAAACTAGTCTAATTATTCTAGATTTGAAATCTTAAGATTTTTACAAGTTTCGCTTTTATTGAAATATCTTTTGATTAGGATGTCCGATCTTAATAAGATTTCAAATTTAGGATAATTAGACTAATTTTAATCGATGGTGCTATTATCATCTCTCTAGTTATTACCATTAGGTAATTATTATATAATTATGACCAAAGGTATCCTTCTCAGTCTAGTCTGAGAGATCCATTATATCCCTCCCAGTCTACTACATATATATATTTTATTCTTGTTATGCATAGGTATATTGTACTAGTACAGTGTGCGAAAAAATTGTGCTGGTGTAAGCATAGAAATGCTAATTTATGCTAATGAATGCTATAGATATAGCGTATCAAACCAACATAAGCTTTAAATATTATGTCGTAGTATATGACCAAAATCGAACTTTTCTAGTACTTTAACAGATTAAATGGTTGACATTTTGAGCAAGTTTTATTCATAGAACACGTTTTATTTGCAATTTATCAACAATTCTCCAAATTCTCTTCATTTAGCTCTATCTGGAGAAGAGAAACATTTTATTTGATGTTCATTGTGACATATTTATGCCTTTTTTGCAATGTTGCTTTTCAAGTAAAAGTAAAAAATTGCTATTATTAATTTGAAATCACATAAAGTGTTGTTGCATGAAACACAAATTAATGTGACTTTTGTTAACAGTTTTTTTGTATAACTATGTTATGAGTATTTACTGATGTTGTAACAATGTTTCTGCTTGTTGCAAATTTGTTGAGTGAAGAGTTCAATAATATAAGTATATGGGGGACAATGGTACCAAACACATTTATTGTGCCTGTAGAAATAAGAAATATATAACGAAGTAACACAGATTAACAATAAAATGGGTTCTAAAAAACTTATATGTCTATAGATAAAGAAAATATTTGAAACATGGTGTAAACATTTAGTATCTCATCAGTACTAAACGCAAGCATAAAAAAGTAATGGTTTTAATTTCAATCATATTTGTTCTCTGGTTTAAATTCCATCCATGAATTGAGCACATAATTATCTGTTCTGTTAAATTGTGCATACAAAAATACAAAAATGTCTTATGAAAATATGTAAAACGTGCATAATTTGTTTTGATTTCTTTACAAAGTTTTCTATATTCTACTACATGATATCTGTAAATGAAAATAAATTATTTGTGAACATTTGCAAAAATCAATCATGAGATTCAACAATAAAAGTATCAATCTGTTTCCTGTACAGTTATAAAAACATATAAATCTACGTAACATAAAACAAACAAACAATAATGAACTTTAATAGATAGAGCTTTGATGACACTACCCCTGCTCTACTGACAATGCATACAATTTAATATCTTGGGTAATTTGGAAAAGACATGGGGTAAAATCGGGCTGGTCTTCCAAAATCAGTTCTTCTGAAATCCTGGTTGTGTGTTCTCATTGGGAGTGGTCTAGGGTCATAATTTGGTCTATCGTTCTGAGCATGAAAATAATCTTGGCGTCCTCCAGCACCGTTGTAGATAAAAGGTGGAACAAAAGACGGGGCTTTCTGAGCACTGCTCTTTATAATAATTTGTTGAGATTCTTCAGCTGCGGGTTCGTCATCAGAAGTCTCGTCTTCCGATTGCTCGTCTTCAACCGAATCCGAAGTTGGTGCCGGTCTCCTCTTTTTATGCCGATGGCTGTTACTATTTCTGCCATGTGATTGTGGTATCTTTTGTTCCATGCTTTTCTTTTTTTCTGGGTAACTTTTAGACGGTAATTTGTCGTCTGGATAACCACTCATCAGTACTGAATCATAGTCGTCTTGGTCAAACAATTGCACATTGGAATTTCCTATTGTGGCTGCTACTCTATGGAAGTCGTTGTCAAAGCTGCTTTGTGGCACTCCATAAACTCGGATGACTCCAGATGGAAGTGACGGAGCCTTTTTCTGTGGCTTTTGAGCTCGTTTCTTCAGATCTGCTGCCGTTGCTGTAGCTTGTGCCAAGCGTTGAATGCGCTTTTCATCTTCTTCATCTTCCTCTTCATCCTCCTCATCTTCTTGCTCATTTGCTCCGCTGTCTTCTTCTTCATCTTGCTCTTCATCGTCTTGCTCATTTGCATCGCCCTCTTCATCTGCTTCGTTATCTCCTTCAGCATCCTCATCTTCATCTTCGTCGTCAGCATCGGCATCTTCGTCTTCATCTTTTTCCTTTTCAGTTCCGGCATCTTCCTCCTTCACATTTTTCTTTGTAGGTTGTGGTTGTGTTGCAACTGTAATGTGGAACAAATCTTGTGTTACATAAGTTGTTTATCCAAATTATCCTATTTGCTATCATTTAATACATTTACTTAACAATTATACTGTTTAGGACTTTCTTTAAGTTAATTGCTAATTCACGATTAGTAAATCCGTTGATATTTGTTTCTAATTAGTGATTTCCTTTTTGAATTTTGATAGTGTTCATAAAAATAGCATCACACAAGGATTTAAAAATCGCATAATATAAAAAGTCAACAAATAATAATCCAATTTTTATTCCTCTGTAGAAGGCTCCATATACGTTATTTTCCTTGTCACCAAAATGATTGTGATTGCTATGTATAGGTATAGAAGTAAACGACTAACCTTTTTGGAAGCGATCGGGCACTGAAGGATTCTTTAAATCTGTTGCGACATAACTGTTAGCCACGAGAGGACTATGGTCTACAACGTGGGCTTGGCCTTTATCCCCCTCTACCAGAAGAAAACCTTGCTGGGCTGAAATATGATTTTAATGGCCATTTAAATCTCAAATGTTGAACATCATAATTGCACATATGGTTTGAAAAATATTTACCTGCGTAATTTAAGGTGGCCAATGCTGTTTCGTTCTTGTGTATTTCTGCTCCATTATTTATGTTCGTTTGTAAATACTTTATAACTTCCCTGGTAAGAGGACAAGCTGAACTAGACGAGACAGAATTGCCTACGAGAGATAATTGACGACATTGGCGTGGAGAACGAAGTTTATTGGCAATATCTGCAGCGATCGACAGCTTTTTCTTGTCATCCGTTTCCTTTGGCAAAAGAAATTGTTTGTTACATGAGCTTACATGAAAATCGTGCGTGTAAATGCTTTACTTATTTTTCACTTGTTAGTGTAATTCAACTTTCCCTATTTTAATGAAGTTTAGTACTACATTACCAATTTAATTTGTCGCATTTTCCTTCGCAAGTCTTGGCTAGCTCTTTCGGACATCATCATGCGACCGGTGCGACCCTTTCTATTTTTGTATACAACAATATCCTCTGGTCGAAGTCTGATATCATCGACAAGTTCCTCTAATGTAATTTTCTTGATTCCACTGTACTTGAACTCAACCTCTTTATCCATAGCTTCTTCTGTGTTGCGAATAGGATCATCATCCTGTTCGTCATCGCTAATATCATCTTTCTGAACTATTTTAGGCTTAGTATTCACATTCGTTATTTTGTAGTAAGGGCTTTTAGCCTCTCCCTTTGGTTTCGTCTTGGTTTTCGCATCCGCTTTCTTTTCATCGTCTTCTTCGTCATCTGGTGCATCTGTTTCGCCAATGCTATTGATTCAAAAACAACAACCATACACTTAGATTGTAGTATTATATTAATATGGATTTCATCATTCAACTCAACGTATATAGATTGCGGAGGCGGCAGAGTAAATTCATCAAAGAAATTCAATGCACATCATTAGTGGTGTTGCAGCACGTTTGCTTATGGAGGGTAGCCTTACGTACATAATAAACAGATAGTAGAGGTACTTACGATTTCAAATCTAAGTACAGATAAAAGGAAGCTTATTATTAGGTAATTCTCTATAAAAAGAGATTCAGAGAATTGGAAACCTTCGTTTTTGAAAATGGTAAGCTACTTTATACCATTATAAGATTATATGTTAAGATCAGAGCCATAATTCGTAGAAATGTAAAGAAAGGCAAGTAATCACAAGACACAATCTTCACAAAATATCTTGACGCAAGTACCTGCATGTAAAACTCAAGTCGGCATTTGTAAAACATCTAATGATCTTAAGCATGCAGATATAAGAAATTCAATCTTGTTAAAGTAACTTAAGAAAATGTTTGGATAAATATGTCTGTTTTAAAGATTACATCGTGCTCATAATACAAATGAACTTATTTGTAGGTTGACGTGCAGTTGGTCTAGTTTGGGCATTAATATGTTTTACTATACATTACCTTAATACTGGCAAATAATATTGCAGTATTAGTTAGTGTTTACGAAAAAGGTTTTAAATGTCCAATGCCTATTTAATATATATATACGTAAATCGGTCAAGAAACAAGTTTCTTGTGGCACCTCACATAGAATTCATGTCCGCTTTCTCTCTAAATATTTTTTGGCAAACATAAATGAACAAGTTATGTAAGAGAATTTTATGGTCCTAGTCCCAAAGCACCTAAACACTTTTCTTCATTAATTGGTTTATGGTTTCGTTTTTGGTTCAAATCAACCTGTCCATAATAATCAGCGATTTGTATTTATTGCTATCGTTGCTAATGCAGATAAACTGCAGGTGTTAAAACAGCTAGGTATGTTTTCAACACGTAGACTTAAAAAATTTACAAACCATTTCCTTTCGATCTTACTTTTCTACTGCTTACTGATAAGAATGCCTATAGAGCAGAAAACAACGAATGCATAGGAATGTTCTCGTTTGTATTTGTTTCATGCAGCAGCAATGATATCTCTTCGAATTAAGTAGTTAAAAGTATTCATACAGAAGTTAAATCTAACCATCTTATCGATTTCACTACGTTTTTCGTTACCATTTTAGGAACACGCATTTTTTAAATGTCATAAAAGTAAGTTAATGGCCAATACCTTTCCTTGGTAAGAGATGTGTAACTACCGTATTCAAATTGATTAGCCTACTCTGTATTGCAAACACCAATCAGGTTCCTAATGTTAATGCCTATGTTTATGAAGTTTTAATGTAAGCTTTTTAGACAAGAGGCTTATTTATCTGGGCAATAATGTTTACTCTTGCCTACTTATTACTTTTATTGGGAACGATAATTTCCATTAAGGCTTTCAAAATTAATCAGCTTATTCTATCCTAGCATTTCATGTACACGATCCTGCAATCAATATACAAACTGGTATCATTAAGTAATAAAAAGGTTTGTTTATAAACTGCTTTCAGGATTATTAATCCGTAAATATAGACATTTACTTCCTCATCCCGCAGAATACCTACTGCATTGACACAAATGATCCTTTCATGTCCTATAAATTCGTTATGTTATCCTTCCATGAAAGCCAATGTCTCTTTTTCTAACACACAAAATTTTCATGTAGATAAAGTGTAGTCATTCGGCTGGTTTACTTCCTTTCGCTCTAGGTACCTAATCCGTAAATGTTTTTACAAAATTTATCCGTTTAGCGTGAAGATCAGATTTAAATATTTATAAGACTCCTACGCACATGATTTTAAGATTTCTTTTGAACGCTTCGGTTCACCGCTTCTGCCTCGAAAATATTTAATTCTCTCATCAAAAGGTATTTAGTGTCTGCTTCTTTTACAGCCTTTGTACGGGTAATTAATTCATATATAGTTGATTTGTAAGCAGATTGTGGCATTTTACAAAATGTTTATCCCTTTTTTGTTGTTCATATAGCATACTACACTGATATCGTAGGTGAGAGCACACGCTCATGTGAAGATGCTACCGGCCGTAAATATTACGCACGTACCAAGGGTTAGAATAGAATGTCAGTTAGGATAGTTAGTTTAAAGCGTATCACAGTGGAGAATACTAAAATAGATTTAGCAAAAAACTACCATAAAAATGAATTATTACTCAATAATGTCGAAAAACTCCTTGACCACATATGCGAGGTCATTTACATAGTTGGTTTTCTGTGATACGGGCTTAGCCTTCCTAACACCGCAAAGAAGTTGAGATAAACAATTTTGTTGCTGCTCTTGAGACAATGCTTGACGAAACCGTTCTTGATTCGGGGTAATATCTATTAGCGACGACTTTTCCTTTTTGGTAGGAATCTGCTTGTCAGTGGCAGATTCATTGTCTTGACTAGGATCAATGGTTGATGTGGATTCCTCTGATCCTGGTGTAAATGTAGTGATAGCTAATGAGGTGCTCACTAAAAACAGAAAAGTTACAATTTTATTTAAAACTTCAAATCAGACTTTTGTTTTTGGTTATACTAACAACAAAGCTATCGTAAATAATTTCCTTCATTTCATGTATCGTTACTTTCAGATGCATAAGAATGTATATTTTTGCGATTTCATGGATCTGACTTCTCAGAGAATTCCTTTCGGTGTTTTTAAAAAATTTGTTTACGAACATATTATGTACTTGATTATCGGAATGAAGCAAAAATGCATGAAATATGTTTACAATTTGTAAAATAACGGATTCCTTGCAATTAATTATCAATTTATAGTTTTTAACATTAAAACAGCCCTTCAAGGGGTAAAAATGGTATTAACTAACAGTAAATTAATAGATGAAAATGTATTTAACATTAGTAGATAAATGTTACCTGTGAGTAGCACAATTCCAAAAGTACCAAGATGAGATAACCTCATGTTTGTTGAACTAGATACACTAATGACTAATGGGACACACTGAATAGCAGTACGTCAAGAAAACACAATTCAGTTGTTAACACCAACTGAAGCAACAAAAAACTAGACACTCACTCAGCTACTCTAGAAACAGTTTTAGAAAAGTCTGAAATCAGCCCAGAGCTAAAGTGGGCAAAACCAGATAAGAATGTGCCTTACTTATGAACATTAATCCCAAGTATGCGCTAAAACGAATGATTGTCTAAACTCCTTCTGAGAACCTTTTTTGCGTATTGATTGATCAAGTTCAGGAGAGTGTGCATGGGTCAGGTGTATTGGTTTTGAGTCGAGCTTACAAGTTCTGTAATGTTGGCCAGGAGGAGACCAACTAATGACTAACTTGAGACAGAAGTAGCAAACAAGCTAAGTTAAAACAGATAACCAGGCCAAAAGACAAGACATTCAGTTTATTGCTTATATGGGTGCAATGAGCAAAGTAAATGCAGAATATGCGAGTAAAGTGATATGCAGCAAGCATAAGCACTTTATGGAAAGACAAGCTGATGAAAGGGCAACGCAGCCACAGTCCTTTAGCACAATAACGATATGCATGCTTTAGGTATTGCAATGCAGATAAGTATCAATGCAGGTGCCTATGTAATGTAGGCAGGATAACAAACGGAATTATAATCAACTAGTCAGTTGGCTTTGCTAAGGCTTTGTTATTATTTATTATTGCCTCTTGTCTGACTGCTAGCTCCCAGCTTCTTCTTGGCTAACTTTGAACTTTATTGGACCTTTGTAGTTTGCTATCCATTTAGATCGTCACATCGTCAACTCTAATTTACCTATTATTAATATACCTATGCATCATTATTTTAAAGTCAATGTACATTGGAGTGGAATCGAAAGTCGCGTCAACTGCATGTCAACACATATACGGCCTTTGCACGCACAACTCTAAGATAGTTTAATTTAACTCACTCAACACGACTAAAATTTAATATAGATTAGATAAACTGATGTTACTTTTCATTCGTTATACCATGTAGCTGCTATAGTTAACAAACATTAAAATAAGCAGCGGAGCATATAAAATTTGAGATGCAAGAGCAGAACGACAACAACACACACATTACCGTATTTCTACCTACAGTAAGGCACAGAGGTCAATGCCAACACAAATTAAAAAGAGTTGACACTTGCTTTGCTACTAAAGACTTGACTTTTGGATAGGACATTTGACTTGGCTCATTATAATATCCTCTGCTGAGTAGTTTATTTTACCTGTATGTGTGGTTGTTTACATTCAAGTTTAATCGGATGCTCTTATTACCATTTCTTTTCATTAAACTTCTCTGCAGCAACAGTATTACATGTAGAGCAACAAGGTTTTCATTTGCATACTTCTTGTGATTCCTTTGCCATAATGCCAGCTAAACAAGCTTACACTAGTGGTAAATATTTTAAAAATTTATGTAAAGCAGTACATGGTACATGTATTCATTCATTTTAACTTATCGTACATGCCAACTTATTCTTAACTTAGTTTTCTCATTGCTACATACTTGGGATACACTTAGCACATAATATTTTACGTTTCTGATGGAATAATGTCCTTTGATCGTGACTCGCACTGATGCGACGCGAACTTTCTATGTTAAGCGATAGTATGAATAACATATCGAATTTCTGTGGTTCTACATGATAGCTATGTGAATATTAATGAATAGTGCACGTTAAAGTATAGTAGTATTAATGGAAGGCAATAATACTCAGCATGTTAATAGTCTAGTGCACACAGTAGTAGTTTATAAGAGGTAATAATTCCTATAGCTAAACTGGTACTACGCTACTAGTTTGTATGTTAATGTATCCATAAAATGCATACTTTAGTTGTTTTAAATACCATAGTGAAGTATGTACACATGTACATTCTGTACAGACTTGATATAGCCGTAAGGACAGGAATTGATGAGCAATAATTGTCATTTGGCTGGGATTTGTTGCCTTTATTTGCAGTGCAGCTATTGTTTTAGCATTATAAAGTACAAGTAGTAGGCTAAGTATAGGTAACAATTCGCAAAAAATGTGGTTAACAATGTTCTGATTTCGATTTCATTTGTCGTTCAGTTGCAATTACCTGCAATGAATAGAAGTTTGCATGCAAACTCAAACGTGATTGACGTTTGGAAAATAAACTACTCTCAGTTGGTAGCATTAATATTCATTAGCACAAAATCAAACCAATGCATACGTTACAAGAATAAAATGCGATACCTACGCAGAACTGTTAAGATTAGAACTGCTTGCATGAATAGGCACTAAAGGAGAAATCATTGTCTGCAAGTATTTTTATTACCAATGCACAGGAAGGTAATTACTAATACAAAGTGTTTACTGTTTTGCTTTATTATTAAACACACTGATAGCTAAATGCCGTTTTCTTTGTGATATGGCTGGGTTCTGTGACATACTTTGCCTGCTTTTACTATCTGCAGTGCATTAATTCATTTACTACTCTATGAAAATATAAAACAACTTTCCCACGGGGTCAACAGAACCAAGTTTTTAACATTTCGATACATAAATACGTAAAAGGTAAAACGATGTAGGTAAATGTAGTTCTCTACATCAACACTATGTAGGTATATTAGTATGCATATTAATATTCAATTGAAGGATTTACTTATTGCATCCCCCCGGTAGTCACTATAATTTCTAGCAATGTAATACTGCACTGATTTGTTCTTTCATTACAAGTTAAGGGAAGACATTTGCGTGCAGAGAACAGGAATCTGTCCACGCAGAGTGTATTTATAATTTTTAGCTATAAATCTGAAAGTGAAATGCTTTACTTGAACTAAAACAATGCAATGTCTGATACATGACGTATAATCAGCGTGCCGCCTTACACACTTTAGCACTTCTTTCTCATGGAAAGTTATAATTACTATATTATAATTAAAAACATGAAATATTATACCAGTAGTGAGTAGTTTAGTGCATTTTTACTATTAGTTTACCTCTATACTTAACAACATATTATCGTTTGCGGATTTTTCAACTTACATTCAGTAGTAGCTGCATGTTGATATAATCCTACTAATGTCCGTAGAAAGATAATCTATTATGTTTCTGTAATTACATATTATACTCGACACTGACACTGACACACCGCTACTATGTACCACATACATAAATTCTAGACATAAGGTAAACTTACTTCTTATAACCCTGTTTGTCTTGCATTTCTAATTTCCATCCTTGCGTAGCGTTGGGTTGTCCATACATTTTTAAGAACAACAAATGCTAATTTTGTATTCTTTAAGATTCAGAATAATATAATACTTCAGATTAAAAAAAGATCAGATACAATACCTATTAAGCATTGCGTGTCTCATATCCTATATAATACATTTAATGCAGTACACCTAAACATAAACAAATATACTACTGTAGTATTTCACTAAAAAGTATTTACACTGTACATTACAATTTAAATTGCACGCATACGTCATGTATGACCAGTGAAGTTTAAATAATGTCTGTTAATCTTGCATACATTTTCATGTATAAAGACATAAAGATACTCTTTAACTACTTAGATAAAGATTATCCAAGCTTCTCATAATTACCCGTTATCTCATTTCCATTTTTATCGCCAGTATCTTGCGTAAAGCTGATGTGACACCTTGACACTGAAATTATATAAATTGAAAATACACAAAACTTCATTGCATAGCAGAAAGTATTGTTAGTCATGAACTTTCATACATAACTGTTTATTATATGCATTTATCACAAGTAATAATTTACAATATCAGATCAGTATAATTTTAACCTGCATATAATTTGGTTGTACTAAAACAGACATTCAATATTATCATTCTAATTGTGCTATGCAATGCAGTAGTCACTTATCAAGATCAAGGAACTAATTCGGAACTTGACTTTCACTTAAAAAAGTTTTCTTTCATGCTTATTTCCAATACACAAATAGCCTTCTAACTGTTCTGTTGCTCTGTGCTCTCATAAAGTAACGCTCCCCATAATCTGTAATTTTTATTTAATTCACATGATAGAAAGAATACAATTAGATAATAGCATTAATGTGTATTTGGAAGTAGGTATCACTATTTTTAAAATCTACAGAATTACGATTGCGGTCTACCATGCTATTAAAAATGTGTATACATGTGCTATGAACTAGCAATATGTATTAGGAAAAGAGGTCAGCTAAATATAAATAAGAGAAAGCTTGTTTCTATTTTTATCATTATCAATAGTTTTTCCCTTTATTGACGTGAAAAAGTGCACTAATAAGAACTAAGCAACTTATATAATACATTTACTGCTTTTGCTAAAGTAGTACCAGTACTTTTTTTAGTATATATGTTAACGGCAATAAGTAAATTCAGGCATTAAGCTTAATGCCTAGACAATAAGCTTAATGCCTAAAAATGCCCGGCATTAAGCTTAATGCCTAGTCTTTAAGCTTAAAGCCTAGGCATTAAGCCTAATGCCTGAATTTTACTCGGCATTAAGCTTAATGCCTGGTCTTATTGCCTGATTTGGGTGGAAATCAATGTAAACAACAAAAACCTAAGTGTAATATACACAGTCGATGTGTATTTTTGTAAAATGCAAATGTACACGGTTAGGGTTAGTCATTTAAAACAATATGGGACTTTTAAATGTATTTTAATTTCATAAATTTTACTAATGCTCTATGTTACCACCTCCTCCATTGGGATTTCCCAATAGAGTTGCATTGGAGATGCCAAGATTTCTGATCTAAATGTGATGAAATGACTCTTCGAGTTAACGATAGAATTAGGACACAGGCAAATATATAAGTTTATAGTTTATTGCAGTGAAATATTAATCGATCGGATGAACTCTAAGTTACTGAGGTAAATTATAATATTAGTGACATGGTAGAGGTGATTACGTGGGTGGTGATGGGCTCATGATGATGACACTCCTCATAAGTCATTGGGCAGGCCTGAGTATGGATAAAGATGACAAATTTTGACAATTGAAATTTTTTCCTTTGGGGATTACTCCAATGGAACTCTTTAACACTCGACTTTACTCTGAAATCTCAATGGAGGAGGTGGTAACATAGAACATTAGTAAAATTTATGAAATTAAAATACATTTAAAAATCCCATATTGTTTTAAATGACTAACCCTAACCGTGTACATTTGCATTTTACAAAAATACACATCGACTGTGTATATTACACTTAGGTTTTTGTTGTTTAGATTGATTTCCACCCAAATCAGGCAATAAGACCAGGCATTAAGCTTAATGCCGAGTAAAATTCAGGCATTAGGCTTAATGCCTAGGCTTTAAGCTTAAAGACTAGGCATTAAGCTTAATGCCGGGCATTTTTAGGCATTAAGCTTATTGCCTAGGCATTAAGCTTAATGCCTGAATTTACTTATTGCCGTTAACATATACATACCAAAGAACGTAGAATAAAACATGCTACATAATGGATAATGATAAATGCAACGATATAAGCATGTGGACTTTGTGGACCCGATACAGCAGAGTAGGACACATTTGGGACACACTGACACATCCCAATCAAGGATAATAGAAGTATATAGGGATAAAGGTTCGGACAAAAGAGTATACTTTTACATGTATTTCAAAAATGACGGCAGCTGACGTCACTGTCAACATGTATCTAGTGGGACGGTGGGACGGAAATCACGGTCCATTGTCATGGATATTTTGACTTATTTTTGAGGACACTGAAAATGCCTATCAAAATACATGGTCAACCCCCGACCCCCTAAGTGTGACGGCAGCTTACGTCATCAAAATTGACCCAAAATCCCACTTTTCATTTTAGTTGACATTGTCCCCAGGTTGCTACCTACTATTGGTTGCGCAAAAATAACTGGGCCATAGGAGATTATGCATTGTCAGTAAGCAATGCAACTTAGATTCGGGAACCAGAAACCATGGCAATTCTGGATTGTATTCTAATGTATTTTTGCATACTGCTATGTACATATAATCCCTATGGCCCAGTTATTTTTGCGCAACCCTGTTAGATTTATTTGACAAAGGGACGATGACGCTATTTGGCTAAACGAACGATAAAATCAGTTCCACTTCATTTTCTCTGCAGTTCGTACCTTCATTTTTTTCTCTCTCGAATTCTCCAATTTTCAACTCATTCAAAGATGTCTTGCGGTCGTCCTTCCGGTGGTTGTCCTCCTCCATGCTGTCCTCCACCTTGCTGCCCTACATCCATGCCTTGCTGTTGCCCGGTAAGAAGTTTTTTCTTACATTTTTTTAATTTCTGGGAAAATTGGATTGCTGTAGCACGAGAGAGTGACGTCCTTTTCTGTCTTTCTTTTCAGCCTGTCGTCATCAAGACTCGAGCTCCGAATCAACAAGGTCAATGTTGTGTCTTCCAGTTGCCACCTATTAACATTGTTTGTGAGATCCCCCCTCCACCCAAGAACAAGAACCCACCAAAGGTTTGCTGCATTCCTGTCGTTTGCTGTGAGGATGACGGCGATTCTGGACAGTCTGGATGTGGCCAATCCCCATGCGGGCCCCCACCAGGATGCTGTATTCCAATGGATCTCAGTTGCCCACAACGTGGTGGAAGCAACCGTGGAGGCGGATGTGGATTTTAAATTAAAAGAAGCAAGCAGAATGAAATATCGTAGTAATTTTATACTAATTCTAAATCATTTGTTGTGCTGTAGATACCTGTTTTACTATGTCCACAAACAAAAACTTTCAATTGGCCATGTAAATAATTCTGACTATAACCTTGTAAATATAGTTGCGGTCTGTATATATATTGACTAAATCTAAATTTTGTAAATAAATACCTAATCTTCAACCGTAAAAATATTTAATTGTATATACATTCACAAATATTCTCATAGTCTATTTTGTATGTACACATATTATTATTTACAGTTTCATACAAACGCAATCAGTAGACAGAACATTCATAAGCGTCATCATTGGTGACTACATCTAGTGCAATTAATCTCCTAGTTTTCCTCTGTAGCCAAATGAAAAGAAATGTAGCGAATCAAGTCACAATCTTAATTCAGAAAACCTGGTATATTTTTGTTTTCATGTAGATATTATAGTTTCATACACATATAGCTTCATGTTTCATGCCAGTAAATACACTCAGGTAAAGGCAGTAATCAAGCAATTCATTGTTTTATTGTATTTCTTGTAGCATAAATCATATACCATGTTCTCATTTCATAGTTATTACTCTTATTACTATAACCGTATTGTTACCACCACAAGGACAAGGAATGATACACAGACGTATAGGTACCGGCACAACTATCAAATGATAATAGTTATTGTGGTTGTTACCAGTGCTGTATATTTTAATCGTCATAAATAATCGTTAACAAGCTATTTTTCTCACAATTTTCACCTTATTGTACATACTGTTATTTTTAACTTTCATTGTATCAGCGTCTTCAGAGTATTTGCATGAATGAAAGATATTAACTTTCATTTTTAAAACAAAGTAATTTCACTTTTTAAGTTATTGAGCATAATATGAAACAAACTAAAATAGAATATGCCTTTTCTTAATATGCCAGGAAGTATCATTAATAAATGATACTGTGTATAGCTAATAAATTACCTACTATTCCGCACAAGGCTTTTACTTAATATTCATCAAGCATTAAAATTATGTCGCGTATTGGTAAAACAATGAACATAGACGAACCTGCATGTACATGTATGTATAATATTGTAAATATTTGCACTAGCTCGTTGTGTAATTAGGAATTCAAATGTGATCCTCCATCTCTGTTCAGCCTTATTTTGCAAAAATAAATAAACCTTAAATAGTCAATAATAAAACATGGTACAGTCATGTATGAAACGTTTTATACCTAAATATATACCAAAATTATCCATGAAAATGGCCTCCGAAATTTATATTCTTAAATCCATTAAATAAGGTCGTCAGGTCCGGTAAAGGTAACACTGCAAGAGGACGAGGATCAGTGTAGACGGGATATCTATTACCATCTGGCCCTTCTACTTCGTAGGGGTCTCCACTGTCTGGAAGTCGAAGGCTAGGTATGCCATCATTAGGTGTTCCCGAATGACCTTGTCCCTCGTCTGAGGCATAATGTGGAGAATTTTCAAAGGGACCGTTGTTGCCAGAGCCACTCTTCTTATTGCCTTTTATAATTCCTGATCGTCCATTGTCTTCAGCTTCGAAATGAATTTCGGAAGATGCAGGGTACTGATTGTTGTTTGATTGCATCGGCATCCCTGATCGAAAATTATTATTATGTCGTTCTGGTCTTCGTGGAGATGATTTAGATGCTGAATTTGAATCAGAGTCTTCTTCGGATTCACGACTTGGTTTTGGAGTGGTATTTCTTAACCTAGGTCTAAATGTTGTCGTAGATTGCCTTCTTACTACCGCTTTGTATTTCATAACTCGTTTTGGTTTTAACGCAGTCGTGCTGGATACAGTTGTTGTGCTGTTGCTAGCTGATGTCTGCGAATTGTTTTTAACAGGAGTGCGATTTGAAGTTTTCCTCACTGGAACCTTTTCAATAGAAGTGTCTCCGGAATTATTATCGTAATCTTCATCATCTTCTGGTTCTGGTGGCAATGGAGGTAGATGTTGTCCGTTTAAGTAAGGATTTCTTTTGGGCTGCTGTGAAAATTGCGATTGATTTTCTTCTGAAAACTGAGATTGTGGCTGCTGTCCGAATCCGGGAATCACTTTACGAAGCGCCTGATGAATGGGTTCATTTTCCGGGGGTATATTTGTTCTTTCGCCTTCTTCCCACCCCTCGTAGTCCTCGTCTCCATCCTTATCCTTTCCTTTGTCCTTCTTTTTGCCTTTGCCTTTCTTCTTCTTATCCTTGCCTTTGTCTTTTCCGTCATCATCGTCAGCTCCCCATCCGTGGTCTTCATCTTCGTCCTTATCCTTGTCCTTCTTTTTCTTTTTATCTTTATCCTTATCTTTGTCTTTCTTTTTATCTTTCTTCTTATCCTTTTTCTCATCAGAATCATCATCCTCATCGGAATCATGATGATGTGGGTGGTGATGGTGATGAGGATGTGGGTGATGGTGAGGTGTATGATGAAATGGCTCCTGGTCGTGCGGGTGGTGTAAATGACCATAATTATGCTGCTCTTCCGGAGCTGTCAAAAATAATGTTTTAAAAATTATTACCCGAAATAAATATTCATAATCACATTATGGTAAAATGAAGTACCAATGTATTTAAGAATCTAGTATTTGAATTAGAATCGCATTCTTTTCCAAAAAAATATTTACCTGGGACAGACACAAAACCATCATTAATATGAGGAATGGGTAGCGCAAGTTCATAAGCATCAGGTGTGAGAGGAAATCCGTCATCGTGCATAGTCATAGATAAATAAATTCCTTTTGTTTTTGAAGGATCGTCATGATTAATTTCTCCATGCTCTTGTCCATGTTTTGATGGAAGATTATTAAAATGAAATTGGGATGATTCAAGTGGAGCGTGATCTTCGTCGGAGTCATCTTTGTCCTTTTTCTTCTTCTTTTTCTTTTTATCTTTCTTATCATCATCCTTCTTTTTATCCTTCTTATCCTTGTCTTTCTTATCCTTATCTTCCTCTGAAGATTCTTCCTCATCTCTGAACTGGTTTTTCGTAAATACAGTTGGGGCAGGGGTTGGATAACCCTGATTGTAGAAGGCAAATGGGTGTTTGCTGGGCTGAAATAAAAAATATTCACACATTTAACTTCCAGAGTGACACTTCTATGCAATTAATGATATGCTGATATGCCATATACAAATGGCAGCTGTCCCCTACATAATGAATATATTGGGGACAGCTATTAATTAGACTTAAGCATTAAATGCTGAAAGCATATTATAAACAATAAAACTTTTTCATTAGATGTATTACCTTTTCATCTGGCTGGTATGGGGCCTTGTAAGTTAAGTAATGTTCAAAGGGGTGAGTTCCAGGTTCTTCTTTTGGAAGAGGATTAACTGGTTTCACACCAGTGAGACTGACAAGGTAAGACATAATGTTGGTTTGAAGCGACGATGAAGGTGCTTCTGTGGGTAATTTTCCGTCGTCCTCTTCAGGTTCATCTTGATAAGGAAACGCGACTAGAGCTACCCGTTGTCGGGGAGGTTTCCCGACACGCCTCCCTTTAGCTTCACCCTCTTCGTAGTCTTCTTGGTCTCCCTCTTCATTTTCTTCTTCCTCTTCTTCATCCTCCTCATCTGATTCCACTTTTGATACTTTTGTATTTTTACGCTTAGATTTTTTGAATTTTGGTACTTTATCGCTATTTTCGCTGAATTCGTCAATATGAAGGATTTCAGTACCATTTCCTCCTATGTCGGTAGATATTTTCTCGAATTCCTGATTGAAATTAGAACTTGTCGGTATTTTGATTGGCTGTGTAGGCCGTTTGGAAACTGAACTTACTTTGGGCCTGCTCCCTTTGGTCCCTTTAGGTCTGTCATAAGCCCCTGGAAGCAAAATGTCCGATAAGATGTTCAGTTTTTCTTTTTCTTCTGGTGACGGCAAATATGGATCTGGGGTTGTGGACACGTTGTTAAAATGTTGTTTTAGGCTGAATTTAATTTTAGGACGAGCATTTTTTGGAGGACGCTCCAACTCTCCTTCGTCGTCCTCGCCGGATTCTTCGTCTTGCGGCTCTTCCTCGGAATCTTCACCCGAAGTATCATCTTGTTGTTTGTCATCAGACCCCGAAATATCATCTTGTTGTTTGTCAGTCTCCGACATATTATCTTGCTGTTTCTTTTCTGGTTCGATGGACTCATTTTCTTTACTGGCAGGATTTGGCTTCTTTTTTCTTCTATTACTCTGCCCTTTATTTTTCTTCTTTTTCTTTCTCGAAGGCTGTACTTCTTCTTTGGGCCTAGGTCGAGAGATTCCAGCTTTAATGTATGCATCGATCAGTTGGCTCTCTTTCCGTTTTTTCTCCTTTTCATCTTCGAATGGATCATCTGCTTGTTGGATTTGTCCTTGTCCCCACGGTTTTTTCACTTTTTTTGTTGGATCTGGTCTCAGTCCAGTTGGTCTCTGATTATGATGAATTCCTTTTTGCGGTTTTAATTTTACTACTTTGTCCTCTTCTTCTTCTGATGATTCTGTTTGGGTAAGACTGGTAAGATCGGGACCGTCACTGAATAAATCGGGGAAAGCTGAAGCAACACCCTCATCATCTTCAGGACTATCTTCTTCCTCTTCAGAAAGTTCCCCGTTGGCGGCATCTTTAGCCACTATTTGAGCCTCCGTCGCCAATGCAAGTTTGTTCATTTGAGCAAGTGTCTGGAGAGTTTTCTTAAGATTTTTAAGATATTCCGTTGTTGGAACTTCCTTTCCGTCAATCAAAATTGTATTTGGTTTCTTATGCTTGCTATTTTTTGGAACGAGAGGAGTTTGATTTTCTGCATTTGCATTATGTTCCAAAACGCCTTGCAGAAAGTCAATAATTTTGTCCTGTGTTACTGGTTGACCTCCAGCAACTTGAGGGTACATTTGCATTATCATCTCCGGCGTCATTTGTTGTGGGTACTGATACTGAGGCTGAATTGTTTGTGGATATGATTGTAAAGGTAACAACGGAGCAGTAGATTGCTGCACCATTTGTGGATATGGCTGCACAGGAGACAACGAGGCAGTCGGTTGTTGGACCATTTGTGGAATCGTAGAAGGTGATATTTGAGGAGTTTGGATGTTTTCAATTGGGTTTGGTGCTGCGGAAGCAGGTGTATCAGGTCCCATTGGTATCGGAATTTGCGGTTGCGGTTCAGAAACTGGATTTAAAGATCCTGCTTGCACCGGCTGTGGCTGAACCGGTGGAACAGGTAATGAGGCAGGCATTACAACTGGTGGTGGTGCTGGAGGTAAGATATTGGAACTTGCCTGGGCTGTGTAACCCCCATTTCCATTCTAATAATGGGAAACAAAGTTTTTGAATGTTAAGAAGTAAATACAATGTTAAATATTTTAAAGTTTTATGTTTATAATAATAATTTAAGTCAATTACATTTTTTGCTCCATTTAAATGAACGACGATCTCTACTTTGTCCACGTTGTTATTACCTCCTCCTCCTCCTCCTGACATAGTTTGGGCTTGGGGAGTTTGAATCGGTCGCGAGAGAATACCTGGCTGGGCTGGAAACTATTAAAAACGTCAAAAGTAATGAAATATAATATGCAGTTGCAGGCAAAAATAAAATTAATGTATAAAAACATATTTACAGATTGACTATTACTTAGATATTACATAATGTAGGTATACTAAATACTTGGGATCAGTGTTAGCATTACATATTACTGAATCTACTTTTAAATTGTGTTTAGCTATTTACAGTCGTGCAATTGCAATGCAACTGTACTAAGAAAAGGAAATTTTTTTAAAATCGCTACTTGTATCATTTTATTAATATTTATTTACTGACCGCAGGGAAAAATGCCGACGTGGGTTGGCTGACAGGTTGTCCCTGTAAAATTTTTCGCAAATTTCCTAGAATTTCAGTTATTTGGTCTGTCCCAAATGGACATTGATCAAATAAAAGCCTGCACTGTCTGGAACTTCTTAACCTAGATCCCGCCTCAGAAGCAATTTTCAGTGTTTTCTCTACATCTTGGGTCTGAAATTTGAAAAACAAACAGTATTACTTTTAAGACTACTTTTACAGCAAAAACGTTATATATTTTGGATATAGCTTTGTAACAAATTCGATAACATTTTTAATTGAACAAAAATCACAATATTAAACCGTTTAGTCGTAACTTTACAAAGAACATGAAAATTTCATTGTTTAACCCTTAGAGACATTTTCAACAGTTAATGAATGCATGAATGAATGTAGTTTATGATTCCATGCTACATAGCTGTCTAAGATCCCATCTCTAACAAAATAATTGTGAAACTAATATTATTTCCTATTTAGAAATTAGTCTGAAGTCCAAACAAACCTTATTTAACTCCTCTTTTTTCATTAACACGTATGTATTTGCCTCGGCAGATCCCATTTCCCCCGAGGATATTTTTGGAATCGTCGTAATATTTTCTTTAATGGAGCGACCAACCCGTAGTTTTAATCGAGGTATTTTATTTTTAGCCTCCTTCATGATGTACGACAAAACTGAAGGCCCTTCTTCATTTACTAATTCTTCATCTGCCAAGTCTCCCAGGGTGGCATAATCAAATTCTTTATCGAAGTCTTCCAACTCTCCGTCTTCATCAACTTCATGTTCGAAAGGACGCCCTCCTTCTTCATCGTCAGAATATCCACCACCACCGTTCCTGATGTCATCTCTTGTGTAAGGATGCTTACTGCTTGGCCTTTTCCTTGTTTTGGTTTTCTTTTTATTGTCATCCTCATCCCTTTTAAAAAAGTACATTATAATCTTATTATTTCCATTTAAGAAAACAAAATATGAAGCCAATAGTATTATACAAGGATATTATGTCCATAAGTAAGAAAGTGAATTAAGAAATATTTACGCTAGTAGATCGTTCATGAGGTAGACATAGTCATTAAGCAAATCTGTGGGCAGAAACAAAAAAACATTCGTAATCCTGATTAATTCTCGGGTAAGATACACATTTTTCAGCGTAATAAAAAATTACGAACACATCACCTGTTTTAGTAGATGGTGGTTGGGAACCGAGACCACATATTACTTTTGCAAAACAATTGTTTCTATTGAGAGTGCCAAGAAAAAGTCTTGCTTTGTCTTTAATCGTAGATTTCCCAGAGTCATCATCATCGTCATCGTCGTCTTCCACTCTTGACTTGCTACCAAAAATTCCCTTTTCAGAACGACGTGGTGTATTTACTTTTGATATGGATGCTGCGAAAGTGGATCTGGTCATGAGATGGGTCACTGTTGATGTACAAAAAGTAAAACTTAATCATTTGTATTCCACGCAGAATGTGAAAACCAAAAGAGATAACTTGATTTTTAAGACCACAAGTAATACGTGTGTGTACAATTTGTAATGAACCCAAATACCTACTAAATATTAACATACGCTGGTACGTTAACGCACTAAACTAAATTCACTTTCCGTTTTGATGACGATCCCATTATTGTTACCATTTGCATACCAATTAAATTCTGAAAAGAATCAGCTTCTTTATACACAATATGCAATTATGCAAATGCTAGCTCTTGTCCTACATTGTGTGTGTGTTTTTTAAATCGATTGAGTTGAGTCCTTGTTACATGACCAGAATCGGTTAATCTTGTAGTTAGTGTATAACAGGTAAAAATTACGATTAATATATCATTTGCCATATTCAAATCTTCGTTTGGTTTGCAAATGAAGACGTGAAGAGTGTGGTATATTTTTAGACAAGTATGTACCAATTTTACTAATTTTGTTTGTATTTAGTATTTATTTTACTGTTTGTCAGCAAAAATGCATGTTGTTTCCCTATTCATATCCCATCCATTCTAATCTTGTCTTATGTATATTCTATTCTATATTCCTATCCCACAACAGTAGGATGAGAATGTCAAAAAATTGAACTTTAAGTTGAACTGGACTATTAGGTTCGATAGATAGTATATTATAGATAGTTATAATAAAATTATCTGAGTGTAAGAACGAGGAAAGTGTAGTTGTCTGATTAGGGACTTAATTAGGGAGAACATTGCAAGGGTTAGAATTACGTTAAAAAATCATAGACTTCTCTTTTATTATCTTTAAGTAGGAGTAGGCCCCGGCAGAATCACAAAACTTATTACAGAATCCGTAAATTCCGTTTATTTCTTAAAACAATAGTTACCTACTGGTATATGTAGAAATTTCTACTATATTCATGCCTTGTATAATCAGTAACGATTAGGTTCTCATCATTATATCCAAGTTAAAGCCAACTCTATTAGTACTACTAGAATAGAGTAGACTGTACCTAGTACATCAATATTTTCTACATTTCCAAGGATTTGGTTTCTCTTAATAATTTTACCCATCTAGCAATTCTTTACAACACCTTAGCATTATATAAGTACCAGTACCTAACTAAATAATATTATGTAGAACTAGTTGAATCCTAGCACACAAAATGTGCTAGAAAATGTTGCAATCAGTAAATTTCTAGCGACTGCGCATTGGCCCGAATTTCACTAATTAATTACAAAATATTACGGACATAGAAACATACAAACATTTATTCAAGAATAATGAAAGAATCCCATGCGCATGCCCCACTTTATGCTTATGTAGAGTAAAGATTATGTTTATTATTGAATTTATATAGGTCTTACCTGTTAATGTTGTCAAGATCCATCCTGTGGAAAATCCATGAGGACTAGAAGAACTATGAATAATACTAAATGGATATGCAGCACTTGCAGTTTCGCTAAGGAATATTCCAAATGCGAAATACGTTCCAATAAAAATTATCCATGCCACCTTCATTGTGAGGATTTCTATAAATATAATTCTTGACTGCTATTTTCTAGCATGTCAAGCCTAGCTGTTATCAGCAGCAACCAGAAAATCACCAACAGAAGAACGGAGTATCAACTAGTGCAAGGCAACATTAAAGAGTGCTCGTTGTACAAAACAGGAAATTTGGTCTAGGTCCTTGGTATAAACTTGTCAACGTTTGCAAGCCAGTCCAAAGTCAAGTCTACGTACACCCTACCTACCCTATATTGAATCCCATCAAAATACTTATGCACCTACATCGTGCGGCTGCAGACCCACATTTGTTGTTGGCGAAGATGAAGGAGCAGTCATTCAATGAAGCCATAGCGTATGACAAGAGAAGGTAAGTAACATTAGATGCAAAACAACAACGTATAAAGGAAAGAAGAAAGTGGACTGGTGACTTTTGACTTTTATCTTTCCTTAATTCACAAATGTAAACAATCTAACTGTACATACTTCTATACGACTTGTACACATGGTTAAGGTAGGGCTATGCTCGCTAAGTAAGTCATTGTGTTAAGGTAGCCACCATCGACACTGTACTTAAATATGCAGTAGTAGATCCTTCGTATGGAATGTCATGTCTGTATCTTCAATTCGTAGTACATACGTCTATAATGATTGCTGACTGGTATGGTGTAGATGAGATTCTTTTAATATTGTTCTTATGTCTTCTTTGTGGTGAATAACAGAATATGTCTGTATTTTTTAAGTTGCATGTGTACGTTACGTACATGTATGGCACTAAGTTGTACCCATGCCAAGTCAGGTAAAGAAGGAATTAACTCTACGTCTTTACTTGCTATCTACTCCAATCCAAGTCGTTTTACTTGATTTCATCTCTAATTTAATAGCGTGTAGTAAAGGATGCAAACAGTAGATAAAGAGTCGTCTTTTGCAAGACTCAATTGCTACTTTGATTTAGACAGAGACACTCTCAAGCACAATTCAGCCATTAGCATCGTTCGCTTAATTTTTACACTTAATTGATTCTTTTGCAAAGTCTTTGTAACTAAGTGTAAAGCTTTATTAAATGTAGATCACAAGCCAAGTAGGTAGCTTCAGTATTTGCAGACACGACACGAACGACAAAGGTTGGGCTGTTGTATCCTAGAGGGGAATTTTATGAGACTTTTAGTTTGGGAAACATGCAAGTCCTGTTTAACATGTAAATGTCGTGTGAGATTCAGGAAGTCATTATATAGATGAATGATCTTGATTATTGTTCGATAATGATAATATAAATACCCAATTCATGAGAAAAACATATTCATGTAATTGTTATTAGCACAAATGGTTAAAAGTTATTAGTTATGGATGATTTTCTATTTTTATTATGATTATTGATGAGTTGTGTAATTTCTAAGAAATTCCCAACATGATACAATGGATGAATGAGGTTACTGGCCAGTCCTCGCTACTTTCTCTTACAAAGGTCACAGTCACGATCATCGTGTACAATAACAAATTGAATCATTGTGCTATGTGGGACTTGTACAGTTCTCGTTTGCTTCCTTCATACACAATCATAAATCCTGAACTATTTTCATTGACATACTTAAATTCTCGAAAAAATTACATTCAATACCGGAATTTGGTACATTTCCATGCACGAGTACATGTACAAATGTTATTATATATAAAATAGAGGAAAATTGGGGCAAATAGTTTAGCACTCAATTAACATTTCTTTAGAAGTGACAAGGAAATCTGATTAACTTACAAATAAATATGTTATCTACTCTGTAATCTGTATGTATACGAACGTGAAAGTGTCTTCAGTGGGAAAATAAATTCATCTCCAAAATGCAATATATTTCAACAACAATTTAATCCAGGACTTACACATGGAAAATCAATTATACACGGGACCTGCATTTCATGGCTTACATGAATAAAAATTAACACTATTAACAAAATAATTTAAAAATTTACCTTTTCTATTGTTCAACCTGCTGCCGGCTTTCCTTATCCACATGTAGTCTGTGTAGTAATGTGTATAAAAGAACACAAAAGCATAAGCCAAAAGCATCAGGTCATATCACTTAAAAAATAACTAGAAAAGTGCATTGAATTTGTAGGAAAATATTATGTACTTATAAAAATCAACGTGAGTGCATGCGAGTCATAATTAAGCATAAGAGGTCTACTGATATCAATGCTTATGATAATGTTTAATATGTATGATAGGTATATGTCACTACGATTATGATAATTTATTTTATACTGGGGAATTGTGTTTCCTGTAAATATCGTATTAAATTAAGAGTACTGTTGTATGTTCCATTGTTTTTATGTAGAAGGGTTAATCATGGAATATTATGTTGAGATACATGAATGAGAGAGCCCATAAACATATTTTGCACTAATTGCGTGTAAACAACAATAAATGAGAAATCTGCAATGATTGATGTATGTACTTTGATTGTGTATGTTTTCTCGACTGAATTGATATCGTAATTTGAACACTTGAAAGTGAAACACAAGCTTAGCATACAAAACAACTACGGATTAGTGATTCATGCCGAAAGATATAATAGCATAGCATTTAGGTGATTGTAGTAATGACTAATAAGAAGGTGGTGCAGGTTCATGTCCAAATCAATAAAACTGTGCGAGAGAGTTGGATATGTATTTACTTTGCTATAAAATGTATTTTATTTTGTGCTTTGTATTTGCATTTAGCGCGATAAATAATTTCAACAATAAGTCCATAATAATATGTCAGAATAAATATATGTAAAAAACATAATATATATCAGGTAGCGATTGTCATTTGGTTAGTAGGTTAGTTATGAAGAGACAACTAGGTACAAACGAATGTAAATAGTTGTGAGAGATGTAGAAAGAAGAATGCAATAATTTCTCGTGTGAAAGGGTTAGTTAAGTTTGAGCCAAAGCATGTCGCTAATTACCTACATGACAGAAGAAGAGTCAAAGACAAAGGAGTAGTGGTAGAGCACAAGTACAACAAACAATATTCTAAACCACATCACCCAAACAAACTAGCATCAACATCAACTCAACAGACAAAACCAACTAATTGCTAATAAGCTAAATTAAAAGCTAAGGACTCTTTATCGCTCGTCATCGTCTTCTTCAGACGAAAAGTCCTTTTGTGCACTAGAGAGTTTGCTATTACTATGAGATTGATTTTGTGCCCTGACACCATGTTTCTTCTTGTTGCTTTTCTTCTTTACAACATATTTCCTCGGTGGTGTCTTCAGTTCAGGTACTTTGACACTTTTGATTGCTTCCTCTTGCGACCACTCTGATGGTGAATCAGCGGATGTGGTGAAACTTCTACAGTTAAACACAATAACAAAAGTTTCTATATTAATAGCATAAATAAAATAAATATATTTTCTCGAATGTTAATTTGTGTAAGGAATTACGATGCAATTTTATCAAAGTCATCTTGAATTGAGCCCTCTTCTGATTTGTCACTTGATGCTGCTCCAAAAATGTTTTGGAAATATGTGCTATAAGTTGGTACTCCCCCTGGGGGCTGCTCTTGCACATTTTGATGATTGTAATTATGATTCTGGTTATTAATGTTATTATTGTTATTATTATGGTTACGTAGATGCTGTCTGGTATGTACACTATGACTAAGAGGACTGTAACCAGTTTGTTCTTCTACTCCTTTACTGTTATCTTGCATTTGTATATTGTATCCCTCCGAAGGAAGTTCTTGGGAGTTCGAATTCATGTTCGTGTTTTTGTTTTGATTTTTGTTCATTTTTATAATCACTCCTTGATTGGCAGATTCCAGCTCATCTTCTTCATATTCAGATTTGTTTTCTTCGGAAGAGGTATCTTTTGTTTCCATAAGTTGGATTGGCTTCTTATGTGATGAAGGCTTTTGTTTTCTTTTGTTTTTCTTAACTTTGGTATTCCCATTTCCAATACTAGGTGTAGCTATTGGATCGGCATCTGGATTTGGAGGGAAAGGACTCTCGCTCAATGGGGGTTCAATTTCTTCATTATCTGGAATCACCACTTCTGGAAGTGGAGGGGACTGTCTTTTAGGTTCGTCGTTGTGTTTATTGTGTTTATTTCCCTCTCCTTCGCGATTTTTGTTCTTCTTTTGATTTTTCTTATTTTTTGGCCTATCGTCCTCCTCTTCGTTTTCATTGTCAACCTCGGTGTCATCGTCATCATCTTGCTCCTCATCTTCCTCTTCAACTTCTTCAGAAGATTCTTCTTCTCCGTCATTTTCTGGTTCGTCGTCGTTTGGCGCGTCATCTTCTTCATTTTCTTCATATCGAGACCGAGTAGGTCCTTCTTGTTTAGTTGGTCTTCCTTGCTGGTACCCTTGTGGCCTTCCACCATTGAAGCCTTGGGGTCCACCATGCCCACCAGGTCCACCTGGTCCTCCATGTTGTCCATGTCCACCTGGCCCTCCGTGTCCACCGTGACCACTTGGTCCTCCATGTTGTCCATGACCACCTGGGCCACCGTGTCCTCCTGGTCCACCGGGTCCCCCTTGATATTGTTCTTGTTGGGATGAAAACGAGGAAAATAATCGGGTAAACAAACCTGGAGGCTCTGGTTTAGGAGTGGGTAATTCTTGTGGTTTCAGGTAAGGGTCTGCTTCCAAACTCCTTTCTTCGGATGAGGGATCCTTATCCTTGCCGCTCTTCTTTCCTTTCTTAGCAGATTTGTCAGCCACAGCTTTTTTGTCACCGGGTTTAACTTTAGGTTTGGGTTTGTACTTTTTACTTTTTGGTGTAGTGGAGATTGGAATGGCAGGTTCAGGTTCGTCAGCCTCTTCGTTTTCCTCAGAAAACTCAGAGGGGGTTTCATCAAACGGTTGAGCAACTGGAGGAACAGGTCGGTTTCCAGGTCCTCCATAAGGTTGATATGGGCTTGGAGGGAAATTTTGTTGGGGTGAAGGGAAGGCTCCTTGCTGAGGAGAAGGGAAACCTCCGACAGGTGGTCGGTAAGGCCCAGCAGGAGGGGTATTCTCTACGGATTTGTCTCCTTCTCCACTCTCTTCTTCTTCTTCGGATGATGGAGCAGGGATGGGAGATTTATTGTCTTTAATATTTTTCTTAGACTTTGACACTCGTGTGGGTTGATCATCGTCTATATCTTTATCGTCCATATCTTCTTCGTCTTCTTCAACTGAACTAGGCTGGTTTTGGTCGAAATAGGGATTAGGAGGATGTTGGGGGCCTCCAGGTCTGCCTGGTGGACCACCTGGACCTTGTGGGCCAGCTGCATGTGGACCTTGTGGGCCTCCTTGGGGATACATACCTCCTGCTCCTCCGAATCCTTGTTGATGATAATAAGGAGTTTCACTTCTGTAGGAATATTTTGGATTTTCAGCAGACCCGCCTTCTTCCTCTTCCTCGGATGATTCGTTTGGCTTTTTGGCTCCTACTTTATTATTAACTTTCACTTTTTTGTCCTTATTTTTACCATTTTCCTTTCCCTTTTTCAAGTTCCCAAAAATATCAACAGACCCTTCATTTTTCTTGGTGGGGAAACTGTTTTCAAACTTTGTGAACCCTTCCTCGTCTTTTTCTTCATCAAAATTAGCATTTTCTGTATCAATACTATCTTTTTCGTTATCAGCGAACAAATTGTATTTTTGCACAGGTTGGATTTCGGTGTCTACCATATATTCGACATCGTCATTTTCCTCTTCACTTGTATCCAATCCATCGCGTAATTTTACTGGTTCTTGGACGGGTTCATGATGGGCAATCTCCGTTGTGGTTTCTACAACCTTTGGTGGTTCCACTACAGGGGAAGTGGTTTGTAAAGCCATTTTCTCATGCGTCTCTTGTATCTGTTTCTTTTTATTTGCTGTGGAAGTTTTTTCTGTCTCGGAAATCAAATTGTGAATTTGTGAGTAACTTAGTTCGCATCTTTGGAAGAGATTGCTGCATTGTCGAGCGCTTCTGATTTTGTTACCGATTTCGGCAGCCAGTTGAATAACGGCGGACATATCTTTAGTCTAGTATAGAAAAGGCATTAAAATACATCTAAAAGGTACCTCTAATATAATAGCAGATAGATTTATCGATCATTCACCAACAAAAAACCAAGTTTGACAATTACCTGGCCTAATTCACGTTGTTTCTTCTCAAGGTAAGTCAAATAAATGGATGGATCACTAGAATTAGTCTTTTGTTTAGGTTCTTTTGCTTTCTTATTTGATTTATCTTTTTTAGGTTTGCCAGAGAGAGATTTTCCTCGTCTGTAGCCATTGTACGATCCATAGTTTTCATCTTCTTCCTCCTCAGATTCCATCGACTCAGAATCACTACCTTCGAAGCTTCGATTGCTTCTGTCCGCATCCTCCTCGTCAGAAGACAATCTATAAAAATCAAAACAAATTTCGAATTTATGGTGAAAAGCGACTGCAATTACTATAATTAGGTACTGCAATTACAACGATAGGCCATTATCATTTTTGTAGTGTTGTAAAAAAAGATTTTCAACGCAAGTTCATTTCTAATGCGTATGGAGATTTTATCTTTAATCAAGATGCACCAAACTACACTTGAGTGCCATTCCGTCTTAACTACTGAGAATTTCCCATTGGAAGCATTGTGTCTGACGATGAGCCTAACCATACGTGGGGCTAGTTTTGGCTACCAATAAGTATGTCTCACCAGTCCATAAATCTAAATGCAACATGCTGGTTAATGTTAGGCTTGACTGTTAATAGACGCTGCCAATTGCCTACACGCTGCTCCAATAAAGACTGACATAAATAACTCAGGTTTTTAGTCTAAATTAAAAGTTAAGGCCGGTCATTATCTGCGTACCAAAGAATAAGTAGCTAATACACAAACACATTCCTTATTAAACTGCATTCTATTTAGTATCGTTTCTCATCTCAAGCACCTATTTATCTCTTTTTGCCAGTTGTTATGTTTGGGTTGCTTGTTGGTGCAACATGAAATTCTGGTATTGTCTACTTATCGTTAGCTCTTTAATAAAGGCCACTATCTTATGTATGTGTATTACTACTGCCTCTGCTCGTATATAGATAAGATACAAACAGACGTCTAATATCTGTAATCCTAATCGAAAATATCGGTCAATTAAACTTGTTTACATTGGATTTTCTTTAACACCACTGCACTCCTATGTAGATCTTTTGTAGTATTGCAGTTTTTTCGAACAACCGTTGGGTATTATACGATACATGCTCGTTGCTCATAATATTATGTCATGTAACTCAATTCTCTACTGTAGGTAGGTAGGTAGGTACCTGAGCTGATAGTGCATGGATACCGTATCATTGTACCAAGCAGAAAGTAGAGGTAGCAAGTAAAATCAGGTTTTACTATTCAGATGGCTACTTACAGATGAGCTAATGGGAAATATCTGTAGTAAGTACAGATGCTATCTCACTGATTATTATGGTTCTAGTTTCTATTTGTTTATTTCTCTCTATCTGATGCACAATATTACTCATTATTCCCTAGATTACTATCATTCACTTGTAAAATTGTAAAATGTTGTAACAGTCGAGTCACCAATCAAAATCCGAAAACAGTTTTACGAGGACATGCTGTACCTACTTAGAAAAATCCTCTTTGCATTACACTAATAAAACAATAAATGTAAATCATGTAAATTCTTGTGTAAAATTGCTAGTTGATGATTTCTTTTCTATGCCATGAACTGAATTTTATATGCAAACATGACTGCTAGATCCTTTTCAAATCAGAATCTAAGTAAACATACTGCACGTGGTTTTGCTAAGGAGAACTAGTCTCTATCATTTCGTCATTATTTTAATACTATATAATTAACTCGTACAGAACTCCCAATGTAATCAAAATTTTGAGTAATATCCCACTTAAAGGAAACATGATTTACAGGTGGCCTTAAAAGCAGTAATATTTGTGACTGATTTTCAACTACCTACTTTGTCATATAATACTTTTTTATCATATAATATCTTTGTAATAGGATGAATAGTACTTGTTTAATCAAATGATTGTTTTGCTACAACCATTTGACTGATTTATGAATATGATGAGTGATTAGTGATTGTGATTATGAATGAAAATTTTGACTTACGATGCGAGTCCCTTCAGAAGAGTTTTAAATTGATAATTATTGTGAGTGATTAGACTAGGAGATTGAGAATTGATTCCACAGAAAACTTTCGGTAAACAAATTTCCAATTCCGAAGCTTTGTCTGTTGAAAAACGACGACTCAGTCTTTCAATTGTATCATTTGATTCTGTGTCATTGCCATTTGGCATTTCATCGATAACTGTCACATATTCTGGCTGGGTTTCTGTCGTGTTGTCAACTTGACTAAGAATTAATATATCCGTTGGCAGTCCCAGAACTATAATTTGGCACAAATTGAAAGAAAAGATAAATTAATCAGTATTAATCACACTTACCTTGAAATAACCTTTGTACATTTGTATCAAAGTACTAAGTACCCTGAATAACTTTGTTTATATGATACGCATGGTACATTTTTCTTAGTATTTAAAAATGTGTAATTTTTTTGAGAAATGTGTATAATTTTTGTACCTGTGGCAAAAAATAGGAAGGGTGTCCCGAGAGAAATGATGCTCATCACCGGAACTCTCATTATAATGGAATAATCCGATAAGGATACACACTACTGACTTAACTACCCCAGATAGTGGCAGTGATGACGATTGAATGTAACCACCACCAAATAAAAGACGGACGACACTGACACTATCCACACCAAACACGACCAGTTGAGCTCTCAACTTACAACTAACTAAAGGTGAGTATTAAAATCATTGCATTGAGATCCAGGATTTGTTAAGAACATGATATGATAGGTAAGTTTAGTGAGACAAAATGAGTCGAGTTGATTAAATGGTTGTTGAACGCCCGTTCAGGTCTATGCTGACGCTGTGCCCATGCTACTATATTGTGCATAGAGGAATTTAATGAGAATTTCTAGGGGCATAACAAAGATAAATAAAATAATACACATAGCATTGCAATTGGATCTTCTAAGCATACCTCGTTTTTGTATAGCAGTAGGATATTGGAGTACAGTATTACCGTTTGCCATACTAATACCACTCAAGTGAGCACACAACGCAATAAAATAAACGTCTAAAAGCCGAATAGAGATGTTTTGCTGTCTGCATCTCGATTTGAGTTGCTTAGGTGGAGACTATCAACTAGGTACATAGTGAGATGTTCAGATTCATGCTCTGCAGTCTATCTGCAATCTTTTCGCATCATTGTACATTACATGTAAGCTCTATGTATGTATGTAGGCATCCTATGTGTAACGTGAATTAGAGAGATGAATGAAAAAGGAGGACGAATCACTCGATTTACCTTAACTTACCTTACCTTATGCCATACATTGTTACTAGCACTCACAGACGAACACGACTCTCCTTAAAATCTTCTATTTCAATCCTTCCTTACAAAGTAGGGAAATATTTCACATATCTCATATGTCTATATCAAGTACCTAGTTAGTTTAGTTTGAGTTGTAATTTTTTTATGCCATTGTTAGTATTTTTATGCATATGTTCATGTAGGCTGTCTTACATGCTTGTAGACATTGTGAAAACTGTGATCTAGTAGTCTTATTGTTAGAATGAGCTCCAGATTATCATAAAGACATTAACCCACGAATCAAGATTTTTGTTGCTGCTTCATTTTTTGTTGCATGTAGAATTAGATTTACTATTTCAGACTATTGTTATTCTGTCATGATTGGCCACGGCACACACAAAATTCAACTTGGGCAGTGTGTGTCGCTTAATTTTACATACGAATTAAAATAATACAAGTAACTTATTAAGATTAAGACACTAAATAAGACAGGCTCGTTAGACATTGTCCTTAATGTATGTAAGAATGTGTGTGAAGAAGTAGAGCAAAAGAGAAGTTTTTAGCCTTTAGGCTCTGCGTTTTCTTTATACCTTTCTGCCACATCCCATGCCTACTTCTGGTGCGTAGGATCCTACTATTGACACACAATTGTCATTTACATGACTTAGTCATTTGCATTTTTATAATAATACCGGAATAAGTAGGAAACGGATTCAATGCTTTTTTTAAATTAAAAAAAAATTCCTCCGAGAAAAAGTAGTGCAAAATTTTATCAAATTTGACCTAAAACAAGTGGCCCATGTGGAGCAAGAGAATATGATATTATTATGGAGGCTCTTCAACAGGTGTAACTCAAAACGCAATTATGATGATGTATGAATGAAGCAGTGTGTTACTTTTATTTTAAATTATCATCAGCTATCGTATTCTACTACTTCAAGTTTTGATAAGACTTGCTGTAGTTCTACTGGTAGATCTAATTGTGAAGAGACTTTTGCTTTTAAGAAGATTGTGACTATGTTTCTGACACAGTCTCACGTTTTGATTTTGGAGTTGGCTCGCGCTCTGCGTGCATATAGTTTGAATGATGAATTAGTTTTATGATTGGAATAAAAACTGCTGTGGTGAGATTACTTGTTAGAATAACGACCAAGATGCCACAAAATTTGTGCCAAAATCCTTTCTGTTTTGCACCATTTGTGTTCATTATTTAGACTGCAATTAGAATGGTGCTGTAGTTGCCCCAAGGAAATTCGTGGACCAATTTGAACAGATTTTTCCAAGCTTATTAAACTTTTTTATTCAAATTTCTTCTCTTGCTTTCTTTTTACATATGTCTACTTTGTACAAAAATAAAACATTGATTACTTATGTATGTCGGTATGTTAAAAACTTTAACTTGTAGTAAAACATAAAAAATCAGTCATTCGTGTGCTCACTATTGCATTAGTTGCTTTTGTGTTTATAACATAGTACGTTTTTTGTGGATAAACTACATAGAAAACATACATAACCACATTTAGTAGTATTTAGTTGAATTTAGGCCTATTATTATTAAATGCATGCAATGCAACTCAGTGAAGAAAATTGGGCAACGATGCTTTAACTATTTACATTATACATAAATGAGCTCATATAAATAGTATAGGATGCATTTGAACTTGCAATATAATAATACACGTAAGTTAATAACATTATTAGAAGTTACAGAAGAGTGGGGATTAGAAATGTGATAGACCAGCGAACAATTATAGAAATCCTCAATCTGGCATAGTCTTACAAATAGAATCTAATTGTATGTATCTCTCTACTAGTAACTATTACTGTAAACTTAACAATAGTAAACTTAATAATTAGCCATAAGATTAGTAACAGATTGAGTTGCTTGATGTACGATAACACTTATCTAAGGGTTAAAACAGACAATAAATAAATAGGTAGGTGAGCGAGCTTATTAGAGCATGTCAAAGAATATTTTTCGTTGCTGCAAAATATAATTAACTATTATATTGATCTAAATGATCTGACGATCGTTTTGTTATTAATGTTTAGAAAATGTGTAGGAGTGCGTAGAGTATAGTATAACTTCAAGTGGTAATCAAAATCAAATGGTATATGAATCTGTATTTTGCGTGGCAAATAACAATTAGTAACTATAACCCTATAATTATCTGCCGACCTTCCCAAAAATGGGTGGCAACGGCGGCGCAGCTTTCCTATGCCGACTTTCCCCCCTTTGCGACTTTTTTGAGTGTTGCTGAGAGTAAAATTGTCTATTTTTATTAGAAATCATAAATGTTGACTCTCCTCCTCCTGCTCGACGTGGCAGGTATTCTAATCTACTAGAATCGATTTCTTGTGATTGCAATTTGTGATTGTTGGTGTTACTAATTTGTTCTTCGCTTCCCTCCTCTTGATCTTTAGAGTTGTTTGTGTCAGATACCATTTTTCTTTGTTCTTGTCTGCTAGATTCTCCTTTAGTACTTTCTATAGATGCACTTGAACTTTTACTTGATTCTTCTGACGATAACGATAATTTGTACACTTTAGTAGGTTGCTGCCCATTTTCATTTTCATTAGGACCATTTCCCTTTCTTTGGTTTTCTATTATTTTGGAATTTTGCCCAGAACGGGAACGCCACTTAAATATTGGAGGGAGAGCTATGGCTAATTTAGGAGGACGTTCCACCTGCACTCCATTTTTTGTCGGATTTCCAATATTTGGCAATTGGAACTTTTCCACGACTCTTCGCAATGGATTTCGCCTTTTATTTTTTTGAATGCCATCGTCTTGAACTTCTTCTGAACTTGTTTCGCCAGAATTATCTTCTTCATCTTCATCTTCCCCTGAATCATCTTCATCGCTGCCTTTTTCTTCTGAAGATTCTTTCTTTTCATTTTCATTTTCTTTCTGCTTTTTCTTATTTCGATTATTTTTTTTGTTTCTGTTTCCCATCCCATTGTTTCCGCCGTCACCCATACCACTACCCATACCTCCAGTCATTGCTACTTGTTGTGGGCTGGGTGTTGATCGGACTTCGGTAATGGGTCTTGGTGGGTTCGTAGGAGGTTGTGGTTTATGAGGTAAGTTAGTAGGTGGCTTCATATATGCTACGGGTAGTTTTTCTATACCTGCAGATTCTAATTCATCTGCTAAATTACCCTCAGACGGAGCCCAAAGTTTAACTGGTGGGGGAGGAGGAACTACAGCTTCTACTGAAGATGTTTCTTTATTTTCTGGATCACCTAATGACGCAATTTCTATTGTAGGAACTTTTGATGGTTTTTGTGTCGTTTCTAAATGGTCACCCGTCTGCTTATCACCATTATCCTTTTCCTCCGATGAACCTTCTTCCGATTTTTGTTCGTCTGAATTATGATTGCCCTTCTCTTCTGATTTTACATTCTCAATGTTCTCCGTTGATTTGTCTTCATCTTCTGCTGATTTTTGCTTTTCATTACCTTCTTCATCAGAGCCGTTGTTTTTAGTGTCTTCTCTAGACCCTTCTCCGTCGTTTTGCTCTTCTGAATCTTTATTTTTCTCCGAAGATTTATCTTCCTCCCGCTCTTCTGAACTAGTTTCATTTTTTAGCCCAATAATTAATGGCTTCATATGAAATTTAAGAGGCTTCTTTTCATTTCCTGCACCAAATGCTAGTTGACCCAAGGTTTTTCTAGGTGGCTTTCTATCTTCGTCTTGATCATCCTCAGGCCCAATTTCTTCCGAAGATTTTTCATCCTCTTCACTTGCAATTTCGGAAGAGTCTTTTGTACCAGCACTGAATGGCTTAGAATTGTTTGGTCTTCCTGGAAGAGGATTTTGATTATTATTTGATTGTGGTTTTTTGTGTTGACCGAAAAAGGAAGGCTTCCATTTACTATATACGGGAGGAGGTGGCGGTGGCCTATTTTTTTGATCCTGCGAAGGGCGATCACTTCCAATATTCGCTAAATGTAAATGTGGTGGCGATTTTTGAATAATCTCTTCCTCATTATTTTTATCTTCTTTAGATCCACTCTCCGCCTTTTCTGCACTTGTTGGATTATTTTCACTCAAGTCTTCCAATTCATCCTTTTCATCCCTTTCATTTTCTTCGGGGTCAGAAGCAACTTGTGCATTTATCAGTAACTCAGTCAAGCCATTTGGTTCGGCCATACCGAATATGGGTGGCGGAGGAACATCCTGAGAAGGAGCTTTCTGTTCTACCTCTGTATGGCCTAATTGAGCTAATTGGCCTAAATTGAAATTCTGATGTTGAGTTATTTCCACCGATTTGTCGCCCTCATCACCTTTAGAGTCATTTTCTTCCGACGATGCGTCATCATTAGAAGGTGGATGTTCAATATTTGGTTGTGGAATATTTTGAAGTGGTTTTCTAATTAGAGGTCTTTGATTCTGGGGATGTTTTCCATTATAAATTGGAGGCGGTGGCGGCAATGGTCGTTTCCCATTATTGCTTGGCCTACTGAAAGCATTCTTTATTCCTCCTAAGCTAAGTATTGACATGGCACCAGACGGTCGCCTAAATGGTTCTATTCGGGTATCCTTATTATTATTTGTTCCATGAGGTCTTTGTGGTCGACTAGACTGTGGTCTTTGACTTTGGTTAGGCTTAGGTCGTGATCCTGGTCGAACAGATTGGGGCCGTTGGCCGGGTCGCTGTGGCCGTTGACCTGGTCGAAGAGATTGTGGTCGCTGTCCTGGCCGAGGCTTTGGACGTTTCTTTGGAGCAACGATTTTAAAGTTCAAAATAGAACTGAGAATACTTGAAGGTTGTTTTTTATTTGGCTTTGGTGGTGATTCCGGGCGTTGTTTATGAGAATTTGGTAATTTACTATAAATGGGCGGAGGAGCTGGCAATGGAGGAACGTTATATTTAATTGGATTATTTTGCGCATTTCCTCCTATATTGGCTATAGGTCCAAGAGGAATTCTTGGAGGTTCTTTTTGGGCTTCTTTTTCATCATCTTGGACAATTATGTGTTGACGTGGAGGTTTATTTCCTCTGAAAGGATATGGAGGGCGAAATTTGCTAGGAAGAATTGATGGACCTTCATCAGATTCTTCGGAGTCCGATGTGATTCTCTGACTTGACGTGCTAGTGCTGTAACTGCTATCAGTGGAACTTTCTGTAGTATCTTTAACTACTCCAAAAATCGGTGGCATTGGTGTTATCTTAGAATTTTTCGACGTGTTTCCCTTTTTCAGTTTTCCTTTATTCTTATTTTTGTGTTCCGTTTCATCTTGTTCGTCACTTGTACCTTCTTGTTCACTCACTGAAGATTCTTCATTGTTGCTCTCTTCGTCATCTGTCTCCTGGTTTTTATTTTTATTTCTTATCCTGTATTTAAATCTCGGTCGTTTGGTTGTAGTCATGTATTTCTTTTCCTCTTTAACAACCGAAATTTCATCATCATGGTTTTCCTCTTTGGATACGATTGGAGCTTCGCTTGAACTCTCGGGAGACACCAACCCAAAATGTTCGGGGCTTTGATCTGTTGCCATCTCTTGTGACTCCAAGCTTGCCACTTCCTCGGTAGACCGGTCATCTTCTTCTGCATCTTTTGTGTCATCTTCTGGTTCTGTATATTCCACCTGGATTTGAGGAATTATTTGATCATTTGCTTCATCATCTTCGGTGGATTTAATTTTAATGTTTCCAGCTTGCGAAGCAGCTTGCATTTGGGCTTCAAATTTTTGTTGCAATTCAATTTCACTCTCTGGAAGCATTAAATAAAGAAGCTGAGCATCTTCATCGTAAGTAGATGTAGGAGGAACTGTTACAGATATATCTGGATATGGTCTTTTCTTTTGTTTCTCTTTTAATTTGTCGATTTCTTCCCTTTGGATTTCCAAGTGGTGTTCAGAATCTAAATTCTCAATGTAAACATCATCGGTCATATAGCTTTGCAACGGATCTGTCACATGCAACGGCACCGGACGCTTTTTCAAAGGTATTCCATCATACGGATCTTTAACTTTAGGAGGAACTCTTGTTTGAGTTCTGTTGGATGTTTTTATCATTTCCTTCATTTGTTCCACAGAGTATGGACAGGTACTAAAAAGAAGTCGACATTGCCTGCCTCTGCGTAATTTTCCTCCGGCTTCAACGGCAACTTCCAGCTTTTTATCATCGTCAGTAATCTGGATATTTAGAACAAGATTTGATAGCATTAGAACATCTATTTTAGAAATTACATGGTATATATTTTTCAGTTGAGAATTCAATTAGCACGAGTTCCCAATTAGACATACTTACCGCATTTAATTGCATGTTTTTGCTTTGGATGTACTCTGTCGCATTGAAATTAGGGTCTTCTAGTATTTTCTGACTTCTAGATTGCCTATTCGATTGGAATATATCGCGAAACTTTTGAAATCGACTTGAAAATTTGTCAAAGTTTTTATCAATCTCAAGAGTTTTCAACAAAATATCCAGTTCCAACTCCAAACTTTTTTGTTTTCTCTTTTTCTTTGCCTTCTTTTTCATTTTATTCTCTTTTTCCATCATGTCTTTCCAAATAAAACTTAAATATTGAGGATCATCGTAAACCAATTCTTCATGTGCCTGATCTTCCAGAATTTGTTCCTGAACTTTTTGCTGCTTTAAAGTCTCTTCGCTTACATCTTCTTCATGGCCATCCTTCCCTTTCTTATCGTCGTCATCTAAATCATCTAACTGATCTCTATTAGAATTTAAACAATTCTTCATTAATATATATATTTATAGAATCGGCCTTTGATGACATAATAGTTACTCCACTAAAACTAAAAAAAATATTTGAATTTGTCTTACGAGAATGCAAATTTCATCAGATAGCTCAAATCCTGAAATGAAAGGAGGTACGAATTTTAATACATATTTTGCATGAAGGACTTATATAGGTATTAGAAACGAACGCTTTTAACTGCCAAAAATTCTGCTTACATTTATAGTACTGGTACTTTGACTCGGTTCTTGCGAATTTAGACCACAAAATAGTTTTGGTAAGCAACCTAGATAGAAATAAACAAAAATTACTCAAAACATGGAAATACATCTGTAAGAGAACAAATAGTAAATCGTAAGTCAGTAGTACCCATTGTTTGTAATGCCGGAGCAATGAATCCAAATTGACGAACTACTCTTCGTCTCAATGAGGATCGTATTCGCCTTTCAGCTTTAGAAGAATTTTGTCCCTGAGTCTCATCATGAGAAAAAGAAACATTCTTCGATGAACCTAATTAAAGAAATCATGGAATATGAAATCTTAAACAAAACACCGGTATCCGCCGTAAAACTTTTTTATCTATTGCATATCACGTTACGGAATATACAGATTATTTAATACATATTATTATAGGCAAAAATGCGACACTAATGCAAATAACATAGGAAATTTTGCCTGCGTTGTAATAAAATCATAAAATCTACAGTCCAAGGTTCACATAACATGCATTTACAATTGTCAGTGTTAAAATTTTACCTGCTGACAAAGAGGAAGTGACAAAAATGAAATTGAAAGTAAGTAGTCCTGAATGTAGATACAACGATATACTTGTTCCGTTCACATTTTGAGTTTTCCATGCAAAAAAACCAGCACAAAGCAGAACTAGATAAAAATTTCCAGGCACTTTCATTACTTTCAGGAGTGGGTTCTACGATTTTTTTAGAATGCACCAAGTCACTTGACTAAACGGTTAGGTTTAGCTTTAGCCCACACCACCAAGACAAACACTAGAAATATTGAGTGTATGTACATATGTCACCGTGACACAGTAATTAGTTGACAAAAGTATATAACTGTATGGATTGGTACATAGCAGTCGTTAAATAAAAGTGCAATGCAACTCAACACTAGACGTCAACACAATCTTGAATTGTAATTCACTAGTAATTCACTTCCCTTTCCAGACAAGGTCAACTCTCACTGTGTGCAAATTTCTATGAGGGATCGTCTTCGAGTATGTCGTACGTGTAGCACGTATAAATATCAATACTTGCTTATTACCGGTGTTCGAATAAAATGTAACACAAAACCTTATCTGCAAGCCAAGTTGTGAAACAAGTCTTCAGTCATATCCAACCAGTATTTTGTAGATTCAATGTATGAGGCATCAAATTGTCCTTAATATTTGTGTGCTTAGTAGTGGATTATGTTGTTCTAGTTGTACTAGTGACCGACTAGTATAATGCGCCAAGATCGTTACAATAATATTATAACCAAGAAAAAGGGAAGACAAGTTGGTTTGGTCAACCCATAACCTGAACTTCTATTCAACTGTGACCGTCGCTGTATAATGCAGGAATATATTATTCGTTAGTTTTTGTTCATTTAGCACTCAGACAAGATATAATGGCATTTTCTGCATAAAATTCGTTAGCAGATGCACAATTGACTGAAACACTATACAGAATAATACTCGTACATGTAACATACTAAGCTATGAATTAATTGACAAGAAAAGTGAAGCACCAAGTGACTGTATTTACTGACACTCTTTGATGTGTACATGTTTGACGGGACTTACAATAAGTTGCAGGCGGAAGAAGACGTGTGGGTAATAGCTTGTATGTATAGTATAGTTTTAATAATCTAGGTGCATATAATATCAGTGTTTGATATGA
Organism: Tomocerus qinae; assembly: GCA_020055645.1. Taxonomy (NCBI): domain Eukaryota; kingdom Metazoa; phylum Arthropoda; class Collembola; order Entomobryomorpha; family Tomoceridae; genus Tomocerus; species Tomocerus qinae. Next base: position 44,172,952 of record CM034547.1, read on the forward strand.
ACAACTTTGTGACGGAATAATTGCTACCTAAGAAATGCTAATGGACAAAAGTACAAGAATGGCAGTAGAGGATATAATACTATTACCTACATCCTATATACCAGTGACATAGTCTTGTAAACTTGTATTTAGTATGATTTAGTATACGTACTGGTACTAACTAGTATGCTAACTTTGCAAACCTTAGGCAGATCCACATGCAATTCAGCTTCAGTTCTTCAGGTGAGAAAAAATGAAAAGTAGCCCACGAGAAGCAAAAGTTCTTCCGTCACTTTTTCTCATTTTGTACGTTGAGTTAAGATTAATACTGTCAAAACTACAGTATAAAAGGTTGAAATTGAAAATGCCCTATAAAACCTTTTTGTATACCTAAGCTAAAATATACCCTATGCAGTTGTTTCAAATACCCACTACATTATGCATGCGTGTTGAATATTTACTTAGCTTATAATGTAAGTGCTTCACGAACTTTTGACTTAATTCACATCACAATTAGTTACGAGATGGTTCCATGGCTGTGATAGTAGTAATCTATTATAATTTTGTGGCAAATACGTATTTGCATGTCAAAATGTATGCATAAGTATGAATACCCTATCACACAATTCGTGAGACATCCTTCGCTAAATTTTCCCACAGCTGAAAGCAATAGTAAGTAATAAGTTGAGGTAAGCATACATGCATTTTGTTAAAGAACGTACATTAGAAATCTTGTTACATTGCATTGACCGATAAACACTAGAAAACGCGGCAGTAAATTGACATTGAATTTTTGGAAATGCTTGCACTTGTTCTTTGTTTATTCATCATTGTTAGCATTGTTCACCTTCAATCGAATCGAATGAGCATATAGATTGACTGTTTAAACAAAATAATTCGACCCTAAGTGCCTTTTCATTTACGTTTTCGTGATTTAAGCTAGAAATTTGTAATGAACAGAAGCTCGCTTGTAGTTTGTAGAAAGCTTGACAATTCAGAAGTAGGCCAGATAGCCGCATATTAATTAAAATTGTACAAAGATCCAAGAACAAATCACTCTTGCTTTTCAAAATCATGAAGAACTTGTGCCGTACGTGTACATGGGGTACCTACTCATAAACTCTATTGTATAGCATGTACCCAAACGATAAGGTTAGATACCATTTTCAATGTCATGTATTCGTCCTATTTGTGAAGCGCATATGAACATAGTCTAGAGTAACTCTAAGTGCGAACCTTTTAAGAAATTACAGGTATACAACTAATTGTATGGTGAAAAAGAAAACACCTTTTTGTATACCTTACACAAAATGCGAAAATTATGACGTACATTGCTAAGCGCAGTGTCAACGATCTGTGGGAATGTAAGGTAGGAAAACACACCTACTAACTGTGTGGATGAAAATCGCCGAAGGAAGGAAAATTATTCTTCTATTGAAATTTTTCTGTAACAAGTACTTTACTTCGATCCATTCATGTACATCTACATTATGCTTAACTTTATGTATTTTTAAATAGATTAATATTTATTTTTATATGTACATACATAGAAAAGTAAAAAACTTCAAATACTAAATCACTAATGTTGTTACTGAAAGAAATTCTTTCAGAGATATTGTATTAGAATATACGAGATAATAACACAGCAAAACAAAAAAGGGAGAGGTAAGGTAACTATTTTAAGTATATTAATATTTGAAACTCGCAAGAACAGTTTCAGAGAACAATCAAAATACATACGTAATGTTGTAATACTAAATAATTTGCATAAACAATTTAAAATAAAAGCAGTTCTTTTCATTTACCCTGTAAATAATCTTAAAAACAACAAAGTATATTTTTGTAATTCCGGCGGATCGCCTATTTTAAAAGTAGTAGGCAATTTTTTAAAACGGTACATTTACTAAAGGGCTCTTGGTTGAAAGAACCTTTGATAAACTTATGATAACGATTGACTTAAGACTTAATAGTAATTGCTTGACTTGTGACTATACTCAATGTAGTATTGCATCTGTAACTAGTAGCATAGTATCAATTACTCAGTATTGGGGTTGTGTGGACTGGCATATTTGGGGTATCTAAATGGGAGCGTGGGAGGAGCTTGTGTTGATGTTGTTGTTGGCGATGGCTCAGACGACTGAACCTCTTGGGAATTTTGCTCATTGTTTTTCTCAGTCGTTGTGGCTTCTACTCCACACGGATACCTGTGGTTAGGATGTTTCGGCTTTTCAGTTGATGATGGCTCATCTTCGTCTATCGATCTTCCCCTCCCTCTGTATGTGTGGAAAGTTCTGCGAAAGAATTTTTCAGTGGGTGCTTGTGCATGTCTCTGAGGACGACGTCCTGGTCCAGGAGGGCCTTGTTGAGGCGGTGGACCATGTGAGTGTCTTTGAGGAGGATTTCCATGTGGGTGAGGTCTTTCGGGATGAGGTCTTTGCAATTGCTGTGGAGGACGACCATGTGGATGTCTATCGGGATGAGAAGGTCCTTGTTGAGGAGGTGGTCCATGAGGGTGTCTGTCAGGATGAGGTCCTTGTTGGGGAGAATGCCCGTGTGGAGGTCCTTGGGGCTGCTGGGGAGCATGTCCATGGGGAGGTCCTTGTAATTGTTGTGGCGGGACGTTACCCGTAATCGATGGTTTTATGATTACTCGAGTTTCGGTACTTTCTTCCGCTTCTTCGTCGTCCTCTTGAGAATCATTTTGGTGTTTTTGGATATTCAACCTTTGCTCATTATCTCCGTCATTTTCCTCATCTTCTTCCTCTTCCTCTGAAGTATCGTTGTCATTATCATCACCGTCAACATCATCTTCATCATATTCGTCTTCTTTGTCTTTGCTGGGAGGTTTCTTATTAGCTGGTGCTTTTGGCGGAGGCTGCTTATGCTTTGCTGGATCCATCACATTTTCCTTTTCTGTAAAAGGTACTACACTCAAGGGATCCTCTTTTTGCGAAACCTTGGTTATTTTATAACCCGTACTATTTTTACTAGCTGAAACCACTGGTGTTTCTTGTGTTGGTGGCCCTGTCGGTTTTCTCGTTTTGTATTGAATGACTCGTTTCGGTTTATTTGTCGGAATTCGAGATGTAGTGGACGTTGGTTCTGTCGGTCTTTTGGGACGAATTCTTTCTTGGGGCACTTGATGAATCTGGGGTCTCAGGCGATTTGGCTGTTTTGCTTCAGGGTCTTTAATCGTGATTTGAACCTCATTTTGTTTAATAAGTGGCAAATCCTCGTCAACTTCATCATCCTCATTTGACTCGCTGCTGCTTCCAGTGCTGTCGTTATTAGGCTCATGCTTCTTTGGCGGAGGACGTTTCTTCAGTGGGATTAATCCTGTCACTTCATGAAATACTCCATCGTACGTTATAGGTTTCCCGTATTTTTTCCGATTCAATGTTGCATTATTTATTTTCTCAATAGCCAATATAGTTGCTTTCAAACTTTCCAAAGATTCCATTGAATTGATTCTGTCTCTCATTCCGGCAACTGTTGCAGCGTCAAATGGCTGGGCTTCTTTTTGAGCGTAAAGTAGTTCATCATCTTCGAAAACCTTTTCCTTGTCATTCGGTCTTGACAAAGGTAACTTTGGCACTTTGCTCAGCTTTGGAATTTCACTTCTTGCAGTTGTAGTCCTTTCTGTTGTAGTTGTACTAGTAGTTGTACTGGTGGTTGTCTGAAATTAGTTAAAGTATAATTTACAATTTCCAAATACATACCATATGATTAGGAAAGGAAATTAAAGTAGTTAAGTTATGTAATAACCGGTTGTCCCAAAAGTTTTAAGTTAATCTCGACAGTTTCTCCATTAGGAAGTTGATGACTAATGCTTGTAATTCCATGACCCCCATTTCCGGTAGCTACATTTATTATATTTTTCGATGGTGCAACGGCCTGTACTTGCACAGGTTGTGGCTGTTGTAATTGTAACTGTACTGCTTCATTTGTTATCTAAATGCAGAAAAATAAATAGTGTAATCACTGCAAAGTATTGTTCTTGGTATGATTGTCAATTTTGTATCCATTATTTTTTTAGTTTTACCGCTTTGTCTACTTGATCCGACAGAGCTACGTCAGGGTTTCCTTGAATGGCTTTGCGGAGATTGTTAATCATGCTCAAAACTTCAGTGTATTTGAACGGGCAACCGTTAAATAAAGCACGGCATTGTCTTGGACTCCTTAACTTTTTTCCAACCTCGGCAGCAATTTTAAACTTTTCGCCTGGGTCGCTTGACTGTTAATTGTAATGTCACTTTAGTATTGCATTTTATTCTTACTATCCATATAAATACGATTTGCTTTAAATGCAATCAAGACTAAAATGTTTATAACTTACTAATTCCAATTGCTTCTTCTTTCTTTGGATGTAAGCGTTTCGTTTTTCTCTTTTGATGGCTATATTTTTCAAAATCTCTTCTTGTTCTTTGGTAAGATTTTTATCATCTAATTTCATGCTTCTTTTGAAGCCTGCGAAGAATGGATCGGTGCTAAATGCATCATTTTGGCCTTCTTTATTTTTCCCAAAAGAAATTTTGGGGAGGTACGACAGAAGAGAACCAGAACTTTGAGGTTGATCCATTCCTGGAGCATTTTTGTGCATCAAATGAGGTGGAGGAGGTCGACGATGAGGTCTGCCAGCCATTTCATAGGGTGATGGACGAGGATAATCATCTTCCCCGTATTCCTCCCCCTCTGGGTGTACATCGTCTGACGGATAGTCTGAATGTTTAATTGACTGCCTCTGATTATTTAAGTGAACATCTGTAACAGAATTAATGAACATGATTATTATGAAACGTAAAATGCCTGCGGATTCTTTGTATGTTCATACCTTTCATGATAAACGGGAGGAATCCTGGCTCTTCATCAACCATTTCGTCATTTGCTAAAGCCTCTATATCTTCTTCTTCTTTAAGGGCCAATCGTTCAAAGTCTTCTTCATTTAGTGCAAAGTCCTCTTCCTCTGAATCATCATCATCAGCAGCCTCGTCATTTTTATTGCTGTTCTTATTTTTGTTCTTTTTCGTTTTAGTCTCCACCTTGTCATCGTTTGCAACCGGTTTCTTCTCATCGTCATCGCGCCTTTAAAATATGTATGTTTAAACATAGACTCATTAGTTTCACAAGTAGATTTGTATAACGGGAAACAAGGCAGGTTTACATTATTAGCTAGCGGATTTGTACACGAGCAAGTTGGTATTAATTTTATGTCTCTCCTGACTTTCACTTATCAACGATCTTATTGTATGTAGTACTAAAATAAAAATAGAAGACAAGAGCCGGTCATTCAAAAGGAGAGTTATGGGTTCGTACAAATCTTGCTCAGTACAGTGTCTAGCCAAGATCATGGATTAGTTTTGCAAATTTAAAACTGGTTGAAATTTGTTTCAAGGCCAGTAACGCTTCTTCTTTTGTACACCTTGATTTTTATGGCTGTAACATCTACTAGTCATTCCAAGTAAACACAGGCAGATAAGCAGCCAGTCAGTTCTCTGGCAATCTCATTGAATTTGCATAATTTTAAGGCTAGTTCATCAATTCAGTATATTAAATGCGACTGGCTTGCTTTTTATTGTATTTCTATCACTTGAACTTCTCTACTTGACCTATGACTTCTGTACATGATTTACCAGACAAATGTTATAGCTTTATTAAGTTTGCCAAAAAATTTCTAATTGATTTTTCTTTTCTACTTTCTAGTGGTGCCACTTTTGTCAGTGCCAATCTGTCATAGAATCCTAATTTGTCATTTCGAGTATATGTAGATAATTCTTGTAGTATTAGTACCAAATATGGAATTGTGTTCTGTTTTAAATCGTAACTTGTCTTACACAGTTAGTATGGACATATCTGACAACTGACGGTAATGATAGTTCAGTAAACAGTGAAGGTACACAAAGTCTGTATTAATTAAAGCTATCAACTCTCTCTAATACGATATGGAACTTGATTAAAAAAATAACTTACGCGAAAATAGTTTTCATCAGGTAGGCATAATCTGTAAAAGAAATTAAAATGTAATTTTAGTGTAAATGGTTACAGATTTAAATGGAATGCATGCAAGAGCAAGGAAACAAGAGCTAGACACGCCACGCCCACATAATATGTACCCAACTGGTTGATCAAGCATAGGCATGTATTATCAAGAATTGTATTTATGTGCATTTCTAAATGTAAAGTTAAAAATTCAATTTTAAAAACCGTTTAAGATGGTGGTTTTCGTGGATGGAGGGGCGGAATTGATTCCACACATAACTTTCGGTAGACACATTAAAGGATCTAAGTTGCTAATCTGCCGATAAAGTCGTCTTTGCCCTTCATTATCTTGAGAATTTGACTCATTACCTTCCTTGGCTGTAATATTGGATATTATCTGTTCATTGGGTGATATTTGTTCGGTTACGTCACGCTTGACTTTGATTTTCTTCCTAATGACTCTTCTCTTTGCAAATTTAGTGGGAATGGTGGTACTCATCGTCATTTGTGGAGGTGTAGTGGTCATTTTAGTAGTTGGACCAGGAGTAGCTACTTTGATAACCTTATTACTATTACTTGTGGCCATCAACGACAAAATATCGAAAGCAGAAGGTGATTTTGATGAAAATATGTTTTGTCTCGCCGAACTTTGTTGATTTTCATTGGAAGCTACAGAAATAATTATTTATATATAAAATGGTATCAGATATATGTTTTATCATAAACTATTAATGATATAAAAATGATCTTACCTGCATTTAGCATCATCATTAGTCCCCCAAGTGACATTTTCCCGACCATGAGACCACCTTTGAGTGCCATGAGTAAAGACGTCAACATAAGCGTTGGGGAAGACTCTTGAATGCAGAAAAGTAGTAAAACGAGAGATCCCACGTAAACTAGTCTTCTCAGCCTCATTTTGAAGACAGATATGCTGATGATGATATGGCTTTATGATTTGTAGTCAATAAACGCTAAAACAAAGTATGAAAGAAGTACGTAAACGAATTTAATTATCTTCGTACTGACCTCACTTCTTTGTGTAACATAAAAAATAACTTTAGCACTTTATTTTGTTGCTGATTGTCTGTCAGTGAAGATGGTGCAATTGCAAATTGTAATTATAATGAAATTGATTAAACGATTGACAAGATAATTCAATTTGATGGGTCACTTTCTCAGTCTTGGGAGTTGTTACCAATAAGTTGAGATTGGTCCTGGCCAGTTGATACTCTAGTGGCAACTAACGTTCGTTATGCCTTGACCCACGAACTTAACATTAGCTAATTGACGAATTCAGCCAACTGACAGTAGAAAGGAAGTCTGTATGCACACACGCTGGCACACGGCACAATACTAGTACTACTCTCGATCTCAACTCATAGTCTCCATACAAGTACATTTAGCTCTGTATTTACAATGGTAACGTAACCAAACCAAGACACCACAATTCTATTTTCTTTCTTTTGTCGACATCAACTTTGTTGGTGCACTGTCAGCTTAACGAGTCTTGGTCAACATTGTACGATATAGATATCACAATTACACCTGTGCATAAAAAATCAAATAAATTACATTTCTTGCATTCACACCTTTATTTTATCCGCACTTGTACCACGCAGTAAGGAACATTTCTATGTATAACTTTCTGTGTAAAGCTTGCATCTGTTAACATTATTTTCTTTTTTCATGTAGCCAAGTATTGTATTAAGCAAACGAAGCGAGGTATGCATATGTGCATGGGCATGCCATAGCCATCCAGTTGTACAAAGTGTGATCTTAGTTCCCTATTAAATACAAATGTCTAAATCACTTTCATAGATCAACTAGAGCTTGACTTGCGAACTTGAATTCTTGCCTATGATAACCATTTATTTAACTGACTCTGCCTGAGATAAATAGTAGTTCTTCAACATCACTAGCTATCACTTGCACTTATTAAAATCACTGTCTCTAAATGACCACATTGGAATGAAGGCATTCAAACTTGAGCCGACCTTTTGCCCAAAACTAGAATAATTGTACTACATTTTTATGAAAAGTTCTACAAGATTATGCGTTTTAATGTGCCGGTATATCATAGGATGAGAATACATTACAATATTATTATTGTACTTATGAAATGAGTTTGAGCTATTCTGTCTGTGTAATTATCTTCTAATTACAATTACGACTACAGAACTTGCTTGATTAAAGGGTGTCGGACTCTACTATGGTTTACTTTTCAAAGTCAACAGCATGTCTATCCATTACGTAGAAGGAAGACAAAGTTTCTCTTGTCTCACCAGAAGTGTCTGGGTCGTGGAGGTACAAAATAAGAAGCTTTGTATTTGCTCTTTAAGTGTATAAATACGCATTGAGATTCTGTAAATACAAAAGTAGGTACATTGTTATCATCTATTATGTTACGGTTTGTCATCTCAAGCGAAATGTAATGTAGTCCAATTATATCAGATAGTATAAGTAACCAAATCAAGTAAGCGGAACCTTTTCAGTACTAACCTAGTATTGTAAAAAATACAATACTTTAACAAAGGAATCTATGGAATTATTGTACTATTATAACTGTACAAATTGATGGGTTTGTTTGCCCACCAAAGGAGATTAAGGATCTGGTAATTAGGATTGGGTAGTGGCCGACGTAACACTCAAATCATTACTAACAGTCCAGTGCTGTAATTTACTACACTTTCAAATAGACAATCACACTTTAATTGTCTTCTCACTTAAAATACTTACATTAAATAAGGGTCTAATTAATACAAGGATTTCTAAAATGCAATTGCACAAAAGATGCGGAAAATATATACATAAGACTCTCAGATGTAATCACAGTCATTACCTAACAGAAACTACCTTCATATGTAATAATGCACTTTGAATAGCATAGTGAAATTGTCACAGAAAGCGTCGTTAATCAGATACCAATGTAATTAATCCTTTAACATGTTCAACAAATTAATCATAGTAATTACGCTTAAATTCTTAGATAATGCAGTTCAAATAGCAAAAATAGAGAAACGTAATAAAAGATCCTTTGCAACAGAAGAAAATATTTTCATTCTTAGTTAAAACCTTTGTGTTAGGTACATAAAGCTTTTTTAACACGATTCAGATGGAGTAGAATAATGAAAATTGAAGCACACAAATATTTCATTCAACAGAAATCTTTAGCAATGCTCAGGTTCAAGTACTTCGGCCATCAAACTAAACTTTCATTCTTTTTTCTGCTGCTAATTTGCGTGTTAGTAAAAAGTTAATAAATTCATCATGTTATGCTTTCTGACAAATTGGGTTTCGAATTGATTAATGTACATTGTATTTTGTAAGGATATTCCTACAGCATTTAGTAAATATAGTATTAGTATTTGTGTGCGTACCTGTACCATTATTATTATGATGTAATTTTTTTAACTTCCTGTGTATTACTTATGAATTTCTCTTTATTAACTCATTGGTTTCCGCTCTTGCCTACTCGTGCATGATTTTTCGTACTTGCATATTGCATAGTAAATAAGCGATTTTGGGGAAAGTTACTTTGCTTTGTTACTCATGCTAATTGCTACTCAATTGTTGATTTGGGTGAATATACTATAGAAGTAATGTTTAGCTTACTTAATAGTCAATCATATTACTTTAAATATGTTACATATGGAATTACCTCAGACTTTTTGTTTTCTTGTGGTTTAATGGTTTGCGGATATTATTGCAATTTATCGCCAGCTCTTAAAGCTACGTTAGTATAATTTCATTCTATCAGCACTATACTATTGTCTAAAACAGTAGCTACTATATCTTCCAATTATCCTCATTAAACGACAAACCAATTTAGATATTTGGAAACAAAACGGTTTCATTCTCCTCTTTTAGCACAAAAAGAGAAAGATCTCTATTTAAAATATTTTGTGCAATAAAGTCTATGGTAAAATTTCTTTTCATTTTATGACTCGTTTTATTATAAGCGTATACTTTGATACTCTTGATTTTCTAACTAGCTACGTATGATGCGTACGCGTTGGAGTCACAGTAAATAAATTTTTGGCGAAAATAAAACTTTCTGGCCATTAAGTTTGCTTCTTCTCTTACATACCACACACTCAGTTTTGGGATGTTATAATATCTTCTACATTAGTAAAAACGTATTGGAGACTAACTTTAATGAAATCTATCAGTAATATCTTAATCCCTGTAATAATATACTGTGCACTTATTAAATACTTAAATAATAGTGTGCTTCTCTCCATGCATAACAGCGAACGCGAAATTGCATATTGCCGTATTCAATTTGTGTATGAAAAATAGAAAATAATTTAATTAATTAATACCTTTACTCCGGATCCGGACTGAACAGATCGTTTAGTTTTAGCAGAGCTAACTTTCTTTTGATTGTGCACATACATGCATTTATGTTTGCACTAATTACGATTAGAATTTCAAAATGAAATCAATTAGCCAATAGAAATATGTGTTAAATGAGACAAATATAAAGTGAAAGATAATGTTTTTAATATGGACTTAGCTGATCTCAGCATTTAAATTCACATGGCCAAATTATAAACAATTAAACAATTACAAGGGATTAGTAAATTGTACTGTCAATTTATTTACAGATAAACACTGATACATAATTTACATACATTCACTATTTACTTTTGCATTCTTGGTGTATTACAACTTCATAGTGTTAGACATTAAAGTAGCAGATATGGGTATAAGTATAGTATTAAAACTTGCACGTATACATAATCAAAAATACAATAAAAGCTGCTGCAACGGTTTTCATTCATTAGGTATACATTCTTTATGAATGATATATATGTGTTAAGTAAATACTAATAGTTCAATTCAAAGTTAGTCTAGTTTTAGCAAATGTTATAGTCTTTATAAATGCACTTACATTGTAGTTCATGCAAATGTGTATTTTCATGTACGAAGGTAATAACCAAAATATTTATCACAGAACTATTTGGAATGTGATGCAAGTAATTGCATAATTTTTCATTTTTGTTGAACATCCTAAACACCGTAACAACATGTTACTTTATATTATGTGCTGGCCTCTTTACCAATTAACTGATTGCATTTAGTACAAGTAACTTTGCCCACTAAAACTATTTCCATCTATATTGATTAAAATATCTAAAAACAAATGTCCTTAGGCTAATAACATGAATCATGAACAATTACGATTAGTATAATAACTATTATTATGGCAATGCTCTTTTGTTTTAAGAACTGACTATGGTCAACTGGTACTTTGCTTAGAAGTCAATTTGTTATGCCTCAGATGATTTAATTCTTCGTGTAAGATGTGGCACGCTTCTTTAGTCCCGGTAATAGAACCGATTATTTCACTCACCCACGAAGAATAATTATCGCTTGATTGTTTTCTGCAAATACATAGAATGTGATTGTTAATTAGTTTAAAATTTCTTTAGAGAAATTGTTAATTGCAATAATTACCTCGATTTTGATAATTTTAAATCAGCTCCAGATTTCTTAGTAATTAAGCTGCTCCACAAATTCGTTGATTTTTTCTTGAATCTTATCGATTTGAGACAAGGGTCTAGTTGAAATTGTATCTCCTTCCCCAATATCTTTTGGAGACTGAGCCATGCATTGAGTAATTCATCATTTTCTGGAGAGTTTGCAAATCTTTTTCTCCGTCTTCGCACATAAAAGCTTTTCACTCCTGAAAGACAAAACAAAGTAATGTTGAAATCCACAAATAATTTGGCTCATAGAACCTGTCACATTATGTTAATTAATAAAAATGAGATATTTACATGTAAAAAATATGGTAATGAACTCACCCAAGGCTCTTAGTCCAAAAAGGATTTTTAAGATGATAGCTTTAATTTTGACAGCAGCAGTAATTAGAGCAAATGCAGTGGGTATAGATATTTTAATGAACGAAATGGATTCAGCCGGTTGAAACAATATTGTCAGATCAAGCAGTAGCAAAAGTACTGCCAGATAATAACCCGTTCTCATAATTTTTGAAAAACTGCAAGTATAATGGAGCACTAAATGCAGCTAGGTAACATTAACACACACCCCAAAAGGAAACAATCAAGTCAATCGTATCAAATCAATACAAAGTCGGCAGAATCTGGTATTAGTTAGTTATAAATTGTTAACTAGTTGTTTTGAGGGTTGACCGACTTCCTCTATGTAGATGTGACTAGAGATACACAGACTGCACAGACGACGCGACTCACACTCAACAACAACACCGTGACACTTGATGGAGCTATGTAAGTAAATAGTATAAGAGTATAAATATTTATATGCCCTTCCTTATGTCTCTCTGTGGCCAGGTACATATGAAAAATATGAAATAGGACCCAGGCCAAGAAAATGAAACGGACATAGAGCGAGAAGAGTCGTCAACAGATGCACATGAAATAATAATGAATGAAGATGTTTAATAACTGTATTGTTTCCCTTGATTCATCCCCAGCTTATGATCTTCTACGTCTTCTTAGTGAAATACTTTTACTTCTTTCTGACTGCTTGATTTTAACTCTAATAGGTACGACAGGTGGATGAAGGTATTAAAGTGTGTGTTAAAGTTGTTCGTAGGAACTACTGACTTAAGTTTCCCTATAGTCTTGAGGTTTATGGTTATCAAAAAAATTGCCCACGTAGGTATGTGTATCATATTTATTTGCCAGAGCATTTGTACATAGAGTAGATACTGAACAGATAGGCTAACGAGGATTAGATAGTAAAACTTAAGTATAAACTTTCCCTTAAGCGTGAATTATATATTTCCAACAGTAACATAAATTCAGCTTAAGATACTTGTATTTAAAACTGTGGCTGACTACAATAGTATATTTACAATGATATACAGACTTGTATATACAATATAAACACGCTGAGGTCATACCACCATGATAATAGTAGTGTGATGATCATAATGAAGATAAAGAATTAAGAAAAAGGGTTAATCTGATATTAATAACTCTACCATTGCTAAACTGATCTTGTTGTTAGTATAATTTTTTTTAACATAGTCAGTCCTTGTTTCCTTTGCATTTTCCTCGTATGTATTATGGCTTTATTGTTTCAATATCTTGCTCTGACCTGACATTTTATTGTTGTGGAGTAGATCTTTAAGCCCTATTGTGATTCTCAATGAATGAATGTGAATGTACATGCGAGAGTGTGTTAAGGTATGTAGAATAATATTTGAGTTTAGCATGGCAAGAGTTAGGTTGACCCCGAAATCGAAACCTGATTTGTTCTGCTTGTGACGAGCGAAGATGCTATGCGGAGATGAGGCTTGTTTGTGTATCTCCTGTTTACTCCTATCCTAATCATAATATCAGACTCAAATATTTCGCATTGTAGTGCAGTTAATCATATTTGATTATAAATGATTCTACTTAACTATACCTACTATATTAATTTACTATGTACTTCTGTAATTATATATCTACCTTCTCGCTGTTTATCTCCGTTTTCATGACTTTATGCGCCCTTCATATTCATTTATGCGACTAACAGGAATGATATGAACGGAATATCTGATAATATCCAGATAATATAACATTTTTCGTGTACAAAATAACAAAGCTATGTTTGACGCAATCAACTATTGTATACAGTGCGTACTCTACTCACACCGACATAAAATTTTTCATGTTGCTGTTCACACAATTTTAAAAATAGGATTATCACAGATTATCTACAGTCAATCATCTCACAAAATTTTTTCAACCTCTAAATGCTTTTCTTTATTTACTCATCATCCGGAGAATCTAAATTTCAAATCTTAATCATCAGGACTTTGAAAAATTTTATTATCATAGTTATCGGTATAAAATCTGTAGCAAATTAAAATACACTCAGTCGATCAAAATGGGACTAGCTACAATTATATGATGGACTATATGTTGAAGTTCTACTCATAACAACAAAGATCAGACAAATAGCATATCACTGACAGAATCACTGAGTCACAAGGCAAGGTAGTCGTATTTGGAAGTGTTACATCCCGAACACATGCTCTCCAAATTGAAGCAACTGCTTTTGAGAAAGTGGACAATTTGGATATAAATTGTAACAACCTACTCCATCCAAATTTCGTAATAAGTAGCCCATTGTAGAGGCAAAGTGATATTCCGATAAGTCAAATTCTATCAAAAAATCCTCCCTGTTGTACACAAATTTTTCAATTAATATTCCCCATCATATTATATCAGGATTAAATTATGTTAGCCATATTATTTATGAGTTCCTCGTTCAAAGCATACCCAATTCGTTTGAGCAAATTGTCTGGTCGTGTCAGTTTTCCTGAATCTACAGCATTGAATTCACACATCATTTTTGGGAGACAGAATTTAATAATTATTCTTTGAAAGTCTGCTTGTGTTGTCCCCATCGTATATTTCATGAAGTCGGGAACCATTAGTAGACGCTCTACTTCACTTGCCGTTATTTGTTTTTCTGTTCACAAATATTGTTACATTTTAGCTGGATGTATGTAAATGTAAAACATTCTTAAAACAATAGTATCGTTAAATGTACCAGGATTTGGTATGGATATATTGATTTTGTGATGTACTTCGGAATTATCTTTCTTGATTTGCATAGACGTTTTATCATCTACATCACAATCTTTCTGCTCTCGTTGCTCTTGGTCAACTTCAGGTGTAAAGATGCTATCCAGAATAATGTTGGTAATTATTGCACAGAGACATGCCAAAGCTACAATTTTTAAAAATTTTAAGGTATTCATAACTTAAAATGTAATAGATATTATATCCCTATGAATAGGTTTTTAGCATAAAAATTATTTCTGTAAATTATATTTTGCTTATGGAATGTCCTAAGTGAATATAAGATATAAATAGTCTTTTTTTCTCAGCAGTTAATCGTTATCTTTCAAGTGCCTTACAACTTCTTATGTAACTTAACACCTTACGTCTGTAACAATTCCAGCAAAAAATTCTCCGAAATTATTGAACCACAAATTCGTTTAGTATAATAGAACTAAATACAAATTATTCTAATGCCTTTCTTACCAATCACTATGGCAAGAAAAGTATAAACTAAAAATAGTTCATGTAACTTGAAGATTTGCATTTGCATAATTTGCAACCTGTGGCATTTGCATAATAGCTTGATATGCAAATTCCCAAGAGATTCAATAATAGAGAAACGCGTTATAGAAGTTAAGCGTATACCAAGGAGCTTGAACGTATACGAAGTTTTGATGTATACTTCATTCTAATATCAACATGGCTTAATAATTTCAACAAATTGCCATTTCAGTTTTGAATATTCACATTCTATATAAGATTTATTACCTTTTATAAAAGTTAGTCTGCCAGTACCAGCAGACATGCACACTAACAAAATCACAATTAATACCATCCTCTCTAGTCTTTTAATTGTTTTACTTGATTTGTTTATTCGTCAAATCAGATTGAAAACAAACTTGAAAACATACCGATACACAATTCAGACTTAAGAGTAAGAAATAAGTGGAGTAAACAGTTGGAATTGGAATGTAAAGAATAAAGTATTTGAAGTTACATATGAATACTTATACACAGACATGGCTAAATGCGTACATCTTTGCTAAAATAAAATTGACATACTAATACCAATGAGTTTCCTTGATATATACAACCTAGTACAACTTTTTGAAAGAAAAGATTTTACAAAGTTCATGAAACCCCTTTAAAAATATAGGAAGTAATCATTAAAAGTAAAGTAAAAGTCGGCAGCCACCACAACATCTAACAGCTTGACGAAAATAATATTAACATAAAATGACTATTGCAACAGTGTTACAAGAAAAATTAAGCTAAATCCTAGAAATAGTGTGAAAATGTCCATTTAAAATTCCAGCACTACTTCAATAACTGTAATGTGGACCATTAAGAATATTTTGGACCATCCCCAAAAGAATTTATAATTTTACGATCCTGTAAAATACATTGACATTGCTACTGTCTGTATACTGTTACAGTAGCATTGCTTACTTAGAATTAGGGTTCAGTCTTATACATACAATAACATTGATGATTATATTTGATTTTTACTAAACTGGAGACATTCAGTTGGAAGATAAAAATAATATTAAAACTTTAGTGACCAGGAAAAGGTTTAGTTCACAGAAGATACAAAAACATGCTTATTTATATGGAATTCCTTGTTTCTATTTTTAAGTATGGAATTTTGTTTTGTTTCCATTTTTAACTTCAGCATTTTTCTATGCAAGTTTATAGCATCTATTTCTATGACTTAATCCTCAGTTCACTCTTTGATTTATGAAAATACAGAATAAATACTCTGAATTTGAAAGTTTGGAACTTCAACTAAAAAGAATTCATCTGCATTTTAGCTTAAAAAGGTGAATAAATTGGCTGAAGGACTTTGTTAGCGAATTCTGACTTTCTTGACCATTTGGAGAACTTTATTTCCCGAAAGAGGACAATTCGGGTACAAATTGTGGCATCCGTTTCCTTCCACTCCAGACAGTAATTGTCCCATGTGTGCTGCGAAATGGTAGCGCGATACAACTTCGCCCATGGAGCCCAGACTTGTTTCTCTGCATTAGAAAATCAATATTGTATTACAAGAACTTAAAAATCCAGTTTTTAATGAAATTTTAATGTGTCTTGCCTGATAAGGGAAAGCAGTCCTCGTTCTGCGTCTGTCAATGATCCTCTTTCAGTGACTGACGCATGTAGTTCACAAACAAGTTTGGGGAGACACCATTGCTGCATTACTGTCGTTAAATGCTGCTTCAGTTCAATCAGTTGTTTCTTTTCTTCTTCTGGTGTAATTAATTTTAAAAATCAGATTTAAATCACGTAGTTGTTTTTGTGGTGTCCCATCCCATGACTTTATAATCATATGCAAATATATTGTAACTCACCTGTGATTTTCATGTTAGGGAAACTAACAGAAGAAGTAAGGAACCCATCATCATCGTCCTTGGTACTAGCTCTGCGATGTTTCGAGTCCATTGAAGCATCTTTGTGGTATATGTGAACGTTATCTCTGTCAAAACTTTCCATCCGTCGATTACTCAATTTCTCCTTAGCCTCGTTCTTCCCTTCATTACTTTTTAGAGACGGACTCAGCCATTCTAAATATGGGGACAGCGCCGGTGACTTCGTAGAAATTAATGTCATCAACTCTTTCACATCTGATGTGACCACGAAAACCAAAACGATAAAAATTAATCCTCGCAACAGTTGGTTCTGCATTCTGTAAAATAAAAATATTATAACTTTAACAATTTGCACCGATAAGCTGAAACGTTCAAACGAAACAGAATTATGACTTCTTATGTCTTAATTTATGTATGCGTATATTTCACTGTTAAATAGCAACAAACCTACCTAGGCACCATTTTGGAACACAACTAGGATATAAATGAATATTTATCTCAATGTCAATTTCAATTTAAGTCAAGAAATGAAATTCTGTGTGAATGATACGAAATGAACGTCTTAGAACGTTAGAACTAAATTCTTCAATATTTCCTTTAGCAACTTAAGTTAAGTGCATGGCACAAGACAGCAGCTTGGGTTTTATGTAATATAAGTTTTCCTTCGTATTCCTTCTGCCATTAGACTAATCACTTGAGGACTACCTGGAATAATACAGATAGGCAGTAGAATTCTAGTTCTCTCACGGTTATAATAATATTAGGGATATACGTAATTACATCATCATAGGTTTTCTTGCATGCCATATGATGCCTAACTTCCAAAAGTCATTTCATTAAATTTTCTTGTGCGACGGATGTACGTAGTACGTAGTAATGCGATAGTATATACCTACGCAGTATCTGCCTTACTGCCACACTTGTAGGTATCCTATTTTTGTTTAACCTAGGAACACGTTTCATACACTCGTGGTCGAGTTGTCTGTTGTGTATAGGCATTATTACATGCAATTTTCATTACAAGAACAGAGTACAGGATCTAGATGTACACAACATTATACAGAATGTGTTGCAATGCAAATAATTCAATGGCAGTTTTAAACAGAGCCTCAAGGTCATTTTGTACAAGTGGAAAGGTATTGACTCCAGTAAAAATTCACACAAACTCCTTCGACACAGTTGTTTCCTATGGCCAACAAAAAGAGTTCCCTTGTTATTAGACCTCTTAATGTACTCATAATTCAAAACTCTTGTTACTGGACAATGCGAGTTAATTTCTGTGGGATTCTTTATAATTACAATTGTAGCCCGTTCATAGAAATCCCCAGTTTCGCTGAGAATTTGCTTTAGATCAGTTCAAAGATATTAAATTGAGCGAAGTGCATGTGCACGAATACACACGTTTGAATTCTGAAAGTTTTTTTTATTTCGTATCGACATAGTTAAATTAATAAAGAAGGTAAACAATAAAACGTATCATTATTAGCATAGACTCCAAACGTGTGTGTAAAAATGTGTTATTATGATTATTTTCTTACGTACTTTAAGAATGTGTGTCGTCACTCCAGACTTCTAAATATGTGAAGTTCTCTTGGAATTTCCGCTGGAGTTGAGACACCGATATTTCTCGTTGAATCCAGTTCACTGCTCTGAATCGCTACGGCTTGTATAGCAAGGAAGATGAAAAAGTTTGCACAAACGAAGTTATACACAGCCGTCAACAAAGCACACACAAGGCACATTACATGGACAATAATGTCAATTCACTTGGAACCTGAACAAATAATTATTTTTGTACTTGAACTGTGTATAAAAAACACTTGTTTGCAATGATGTGCACTGTACACCAAATGGAGGTTGTAATACGCTTAGGATAATAAACTAAGACTATCACATGATTTTTAATCTAAATAAGTAGGCTCATGAACAGAAAATTCTTTTACGTTAATATAGGAGCCATAAAATCTAGATAAGACCTACATTTACGTCTGTGGCTGGTATTGACCTATGAATGGTAGTATTTAAAATTACTTTCGAATAAATATAATTGAGTTGACTGTTCCAGTATGCAGTTGTATGTGATTTGGTGTATAGAAGCTACCCAAGTATTCTAACTATGTAAATCGGGGAAAGAATCATAAAGAGATTAGAATGAAAACCCAGGGGAATTGAGTGTATTATTTCAATATGTATTATGTATAGCAAGTTTGAATTTGAATAGCTAACTAAATATCATGGTAGGGTAATGTATAATCTATATCCCAAACTAGAGGAAACTATATTATACTAGTATTTATTGGAAGTGTGATCTATTCGAGTATATTTATTACTGCTCTGAAATATTTTCCTAGTCTGGCTATTGAACGTGTTTGTCCCACACGTTACGATAGAATTCAGAAGAAAGAGAGAGTCAGGAGAATTAAGAGAGTTGTTCTTTTCTGTTGTGTTGTTCTGCTAGTAAAAATATAATAGCTGCTGATGTAAATGGTGATACTCAAGTACAAGGAATAGACAGATACAAAGTTTATAATCTACAGGTACCTACTATACCACAGTCCATATGCCAGATACGTGTACAGTCAGAAGACAACGTCCCATGTGCATGTGCTTTATTAGATTCTGTTTCTTCCATCTCTAATCATCAGTTAGCTGAGAACCAAGTCACTACTAGTTGCTAGCTTTAACTTTGCCTGATATGCGAGTGAAATGGAAATGCATTATGCCATATAAATGCAAACTTTGCTCTGTCTTTTAACTTCGTACTGCTCGCTGAGGGAATTAATATCCTATGATATTACGTATAGTTGAGATACTGCAATACCTTCTATAAAATAACACTTTTGCACTGTTTCATTAACATTGAAGGATATACGAATCTTTTCGGCACACTTTCCCTTACCACTAACTAACAGTACTACACTCACCACTCAGCCTTAGCACTAATATATAATGTATAGGTATAAGAGCGAACCTGTTATACTCTCCCCATATAAAAATACATTATCGTCCTATCGTTAAGAAAATCCTTATATAAACAACAGAATTTATACTCTAATACATGGACAGACAATTTATATGTATAGGAGTAATATTATGTTAGTAGATAAATACTTCTTTAGTTTTATACTACTCTAATGTTGTACCTGAGTATGGAATTAATTTAAATATAAAGTGGAAGTGTCTCCACAATGCACAAGGTGAATAAATATATTATTATACGAATATACTCATGCATATCATAGCATGGTACATGGTACACACAACTTAACTATATTATTAGTATTCACTTCTTTATCTATTTCATTTCATTTTCTATATGAAGGGTAATTATTATTTAAATCTGTAGACCATATTAAATATCACTGTTATTAGTATTATCAATACCACAGGTATTGCCTAGTCTTTGTAATGAAAATAGCTGGGGATTACCATGCCTTAAGCACAAACACTATATTTACAAAATGAATGGCCTACTTTATAATATTTTATAGCCCGGTCACTACACAGGAGGGGAATATAGATAAATATATTCAATTCTGGATAAACCCCGAGCCCTCTATAGTTAAAGAATACCTGAAACCCTGTGGTCAAGTCTTAAAGATTTTCCTCTTGTATAAAGTACGTCATTAGACGAATAGATATTTTAATGTGGGTCCTCGTCTTATGGTTCTTACTTTATCATACGATCTGTGATTTAAAAGTTTACATTTGCTTGTGTACACAGAGTTACTTACTAAATGGCATAGGTATTCTATTTTTAAATAGAAAGGGTGCATGCTTCATTTGTATATTTAAGTATTTGATGGCCAACGAAAGAAGGAAAATGGGCAGTGTTTGAAAAGTGGAAGGAAGGAACCCCCGAGCCTGTGTGACGTACTCAGTAGTGCATAGTGGTGAGATCTGAATGCAATGACTACTACGAGAGTCAGTATATAGCCCAGGAGATGCATGCTTGATTATGGTACTGTATTGCATCTTCAATGTTTACACCCAATCGAGCTAACTGTATTTTGTGCAGAGATATTATATTCATTTGTATTACAGCTTATGCGTTATAGGAATGTAGGTGAGGTGCCTCTTCCCTAAACGTAAACCATTAGCACCATATTGGAAGTGGAAACATTGAGTTATATCATATATCTTTTTGTAGTAGCAATATTTTTAAGTGAAGATCATAAGTTGGTGCAAAGGTAATCTTTATTTATAGGTATTATTAAGTACATGACCAACCTAAACGTGATAATATCTTTGTTTAAGTACTTGTCGTAAAACAGGGGCAGATGAGACGTGAAGATGTTAAGCTAAAAGTTTGAATGGACCTGCTTAGACTTCCAATTAAACACTTCGAGAGTGGAGTGTCTAAGTTAAATCACCTACTTTTGAATGACGAGATGCTACCGTTACGTGTTAGTTACTTTTAGCAGAGATACATAGCGATGCATTCCTTAAAGTACTATACAAAAGTGTATACAGGACAAGGAATATAATACTTGTGTTAGTTTTGCTGCGTATTTTATGTACTTATTACAGCTAATTCAGTTCACTAAATGTATTGTGTCTTGCTGGGACTAGCTGCTTTGATCTCCGGTGTTGCATGCTAGTGTAAAAGTAAATAATACTCAAGTTGTCTGATCTATACGAAAGTATGTCAAGATTTTTGCCTTGTAAAGAATTGGATACTTAAATATAAATATTAGGCCGGTATGCCTACACTTACTTAATAGGTGCTACAATACCTCTAGAAGCTTATATCTTTACAAGACACGGTACATCACGATGAATAGTATCGATTCATTATTACATGGTGTAGCATAATTAATTATCTTAGCTTTAGTTATGTACGTAGGATTATGTGTACCCTCCACTCTCCACCACCTGCCTAACTATCTAATTCCAATAAGCTTTTGGCAATTACAAGGATAGACATTCACGCAGAATCTCACTATTACAACTAATGCGAATGAATAGTTTAAATCTTGGAATTTATGCAGTGACTCACTAAATGACATACATTTGCAAGCAACAGTTAACTAATCCTTTAATTGCCATTAATTGCCGTACTATTTGTTTTTTCTCTTGTTTTACCAATTAAGCATTGGATTTGGCGTCACCAGCTTCAATGGTACAAAATTGATAATTGTGTACAAACTGGTAGGGAGCAGTCTTAACCATTGGTTAAACATTTTTTGGCTAGTGACAGATGGTATAATCGTTTTACTGAGTTGAGATTGGTTGCGCCTTTTAAATATCCGCTTAGTACAGATGTAACAATTGTATACAAAAATCTGGCAGTGGTTAGCTCTTAAAAAATGAAAAAATCATTTGATTATGAAATATTATGTCTATGCAGCAGTATTTGAGCAAGTTGACATTTGTTGACATTGCGTAAAGGCATACGATTCGCATGCTTCTAAATTTTTCTTTCCTAATATTCACAACCGGACCGTGTCACATACAAATACAAGTAAAGTACATGTTATTCTATACGTGGGATAATAATTATGCTTACAACTACTTGAGTTAGTAATAAACCATCAACATTTCGTTTGTAATACTATAGTTAAACATGGTTAAACTAGGCAAAATTTAAAGTATTTAGTCATCAGTAAATAGCTGACTGGTGACTGTCGTGACTTATTAACCAAAGGCATACTGTTTGCCAAAGAGTAACTACGTAATAATAATAGGCGGAGTGTCTCAAGGTGACTAATCTTAATAAATTGTTTAGAGACACAAATAGTAGCAGTACCTACTCGTTATAAAATTCTGTAAAGGTTAATTCTTAATTTAAATCCTCTACTTAGTCTGCCAGTGTGACTTTGATATATATAAGTGGGTACAATGCGTTCGTGTTGAGGAAGGAAGACAATTTTTCATGGCTGAGAAATTCGCGGTTCACGATGTGAACTTTTGTGCGTCTACATCAGAATTACTAGTAGCTATTTCATTTTGCCTTTTCAGCTATTTCTTTTCAAACTGCTTGCCATGTCAGCAAGTGACATTGCATTTGAGTTGCATAAGTATATAGTTGTTGTTGCTAATTCTGCCATGAAGAGCATTGCATTGTCAGTGCTAAGTACTGATAGATAATGCACATTTGCTCAATTATTGTTACCTTCCCTCCAGCTTCTGTTTGATAATTGTCTTCCTTCATTCCAGCTAAACGTCATAACGTTTGATTGTCTGTTTGCAAACATTACCGTAAATACATTCATAGCCTTAGGATTATCACCACTTCTCATTAAGACATGTAGATGGACCATGATTAGCAAAATGATTACTAAACCGCAGTCTCTCGTATTTACATTTTGTGTTTACAAAAATGATTATAATACATTACATGATGCATGCATCTGTGTTTTGAAAGGAGTGACAATCACGAGCTTATCTATGTACACAATTCTACAATATATACAATAGTAGTTTTGTATCTTACAAAATTCAGTCTGCAATGGATGCATGTATATCTTTTAAGTCGAAACTTGATCACAGTGATGTGGACCTAGTTTCATTGTAAAAGGGTTTGTTTAGGAACAAAAAATAGTTAAAATAATAGTAAACAAAATAATTACTTCATTTAGACTTACATTCTAGTACAACAACTATACAACTTCAATTTCAAGCTACATTGTAGCGATTAATTTTTTGTTTGAGCCTTTCATTGTGTTGGGCTTATGAGCATCAATATTTCAATGTAAAATAAAAATATTATTGTGTAAAACAAAGTCATCTAATGTAATGAGATTCGACAATTTTCAAGCATATAGTCATATTGTTTACCGATTTATTCTTATATAGAGTTTGGTGTCTAGGCCCTTAGAATACATATTCAGACTGTTACATGAATGACTCCTAATGACCAACTAGTACTTGCAGATCAGATATTGGGCAGTATTTGTCACAAAATTTTTCTCTAATATTGATTTTCAAAATAAATGTCAATCCAACCCAAGAAAAACTCAAAAATTTTGAATAATGAGACTCTGTAACAAGTGAAATATACAAACCTGTACTTGGTTAAGGTTACTACATATATAATTAGAGATGCAAATCAATATGATTGGAAATGAAAATAAAAAATAGTACAAATATTTAAATGTTTTGTTTACGTATATTTAGCCATGTCATTTTGTTTTAAGGACAATGCAAGTAAATGGCAAGTTGGCCGTGACTTTGACACACTGAAGAATTAGGCTGACAGCATTACAAGATCACACTACTCTAATGCGGTGTTACGGCTCCCACACCATTCTCTAAGGATCTATACAGCATAGCATTTGCAGACATTGCACTCTGTAGTAGTAAGTAATGTAGTAAGTACATTTTGAAGTGCATGTTGTACAAACGTAAAAAATCTGGGCTGATAATCCAGCACCCAATCTGTTAAAATCTAAATGCATTCAGAACGCTTAAATGTAGCTAGTAATGAGAAATACAGGAATTCCCAAATACATCTGAGCTTATAAAACTTTACAATTCAAAATAGATATAATATAAGTAGTTTATTGGGCTTCATTTAGGATGCAGCTACTCGCATCACGAAAATATTTCAATAACAGTGTATTACATCGCGTATAAAATTATATTACACTTTTTAATGGAATTAGGTACCCATGTATAATAATCTCCAAGCTCATGTAGCAAAAATACGTCTATTTAATTCATAAATGATAATTTTCCTCGTTAGAATCGTAGAAATTTAAGGTTAGGCTAGGTATTTAAAGTTTCAGTATGAAATGCTAACTATATTAAGTTTTAACTTTTTCCCTATCATAAAATCACAACCTAATAAACATGACTCTGTAGGTGAAGTTTGAAATGTTAACACAAATTTTATACTTTTGTATTACTTGTAGTTCTAATTCTGAAGTTTCAAAGCGTGAAATGAATGTGACTAACTGCGTGAAAACGAATACTGCTAATAACAAAACAAAAGTACCTATCAGTGATACTACTAGAAGATAAAAATGTTTGGATGATGATATAATAAGATACACAATTACCTATTTTACAAAATAATGTACTATTTATAATGTGCTTTTTACTCACAAAGTAGAATTTAATTGTTACAAATTGGGGGTAGATCAAAAGGTACAAATACAAGTAAATAAGTAGTAACGGATAGGATATCTGACCTATTACATTTATAACAACCAAAGTCCTACATTAAAACAAAGTGCCAAATCATCTTTACGCTTAATGAGCTTTCAAATGAGTCACTTATTCTGCTTTGCAAGTCAGTTACTACATTTAATCTTACTTTTCATAATATAAGGCTTAATAAATGTATTATTTTTGGAGAGGTAATCAATGAAAAGAGGTATGGCAGATACAAGTCAAAATATCAATTTAAAAGGCAAGAAGTATAACATTAATTATCAACAACTATGACATTTCTTGTCCACAGGGGACACTTTCAAAGCCAATCGTTGACGTTGATAGTTAACATGGGTGTCCATTGTACACGAGGCAGCATAATGGTATTCATTTGACAGGCATGTCTTACAAGAATGAAGTTTTATTATTGTATAGGTGTAAATTAAATATGCAGTTATCAGTTCAGTCGACCTAAACATTAGAGAATTATTGAAGTGGTATAAGTATCTATAGCTAGTTGTTTATAGTACTATTATTAATCCTAGCTTTTTATTTTAATACTAATTGCAATGTTAATGGCATAATCTGGCATAAAATTCCCCATTATATGTTTAAAGTTTGAGTGTATGGATGTTGAATACATTACATGCATGAAAAGATATACCTCAATGATTATCATTATTATTACAATAGCTTAGTGCACTTGAATTGTATAACTCTGCATTACAGTAAGACTATGGTATGTACTATATGCTTTGGTGTTTAAGGAATTCATACTTAACTGCATGATGTAACCTATATTCGTCAGTTTTTGTTGCATCTGATTCAGCATTGCACCTTTCTGTCTTGGTTTTATTTTAACGGACCACCTACTTACCTATATCTTATGCAGCTTTAAATATCCAATCTGCCGGTGGCTAGTATACAAACAAGTGCTTTTGGTCAATACTAATTTACATAGAATATGAACTAGAGGAACTTGTCAGGTCTAATAAGCATTCTCCGTGAATGTGATACGTGAATGCATAGATTATCTCTCATTAGCTCATTGCCTATTGTTTTCAAAGTGTCGATTACTCTATAAGGTAGTATACAAATACATACTTAGCACTCGGTTTTGCTATGATTAATTTTCATTTGTAGATAATTTCATTGTTTGTACTCTATAGTAAACGACTTCTGTACTAGGTATATATTTTTCAAACTTATCAAAATCAGCGGTTATATTTAGTGGTATATCTTACCTTTTGAACATTATACATTAAAATTTTATTTTGTTCGTTCAGTAGTGTCTACATGCAATTCTACAAATATTGTCAGAATGCTGCCGACAGTTGGGGAAAAAATTGGTATAGAAAGCCGGGTTTATAGTTTAGCTGCATGTAGGTAGATTTTAATTTTTGTACAATGGAATGAAAGGACATCACTTCTATGGCACAAGCTAGTTGAACTAAGATCATTACTACATTCAACAATCTATACATAATACTAAAATTTAATCAATAATCGTTTAAATCTCCATTATTTAATTATATAAAATTAATTTTCTTTATTTCCAAGTGTTAGATAATTAATCAGGATTTGTAGTAGAAAGACTGACATCATATCTTAGTAAATGAGTTTTTATGTCAGCTGCTTCTTGTGTACTGAACAAAATTCAGCAAAACAAACTGCAGTATCGTCCCTTTTAGCTAGGAAAAGCAAAGGTTAGTGTAGCGTGGTAAATATTAGATAAGGGATCGTTTGAATGTACAGTAATACATTTCAACACCCAAAAAATGGATAGTAGAACAAGATGAGTTGCGGATAACAAAGCACGCAATACATAATATTAGTAATTGACTTAATCCCTTCGTTTTCTAATTCGCTTTCTTCTTATTGCCTATTAGCTAACAATCGTTGTAAAGTTATGTTACTAACTGACTGAAGGTATTTAGAATTAGATTTCTAATAAGACACTAAAAGTGTGAAACAAAGCTTGAGTATACTTAGACGTAAGACCCAGCATAGATACGTCGAGAGAAAGAATAGTTCTATACCTATTACCTATACAAAAGAGTAGTAAAGTTAATCTTGTAAAATATAATTAGTAATTTTTCAATTACATATTTTCTTACCTTTAGTGTTCGTCATATAATCAAACTTTATTAAAGTGAACTTGTATTTATCGGCCTGTAACCTGCAACGTACTTTCCTAACTATAGCAATACTTACCTATATAGCAATGATATCTACCTAATTTTATTGTTGGGATTTGTTTGAGCATAGACACCAACGTTCCATGACAAACTGATAACTCTCAAATCATGATTACCTGCAATAAAGAATTTGTAGATTTCATTTTTGGACGTTTAGGGAAGTCATATTTGTATAGCATGTGTTATCAATGTTCATAGTTTGGCCATATCGTTGTGGAAGAGGCGTACGTGTTAAAGAATCAAGATTACAAATCTAATTCACAGCAATATAGATTTATAAAGCAGCAATTATCCATTTATGTAAAACTAATTGAAAGAAAACATTAGAAAAATCATGTAAGTGCTACTGCGTAGTTGACCTCACTTTGTAGTAGCAATAATTTGGATAACATGAACCGTTAATTCTATTACATATAATAGTTGTACTATCCACTTTCAATTTTTAAAAGAAAGTGATCAGACAAGTACCGGTATGAAGTTAACTCTGGTAGTGACTAATGACAGATCAAAACTCTAAAAAACATATGATTTGAAGATTAGAATTATGAATACTAAAATTCGTAACCAGAAGACTTTCGCTCATCTGCATGAACAATGTAGTTCTTCCCAAAAAATATCTTTTGGGTGTGGATAAGCTGTCTAAAAAGCAATTCAGGTTCCTCGCCAAATTCTACTGATATGTGTCAGACAGAGAATAAAAGTAAATGGGCAAAGGTCAACTTGAAAATTAATGGTACTACAGCTTCTGTTTTTCCTCGTGTGCCCATAACAAAAGAATCATTACTGTACAGATAATAATATAATGTACACCAGATAAATATTCTCTCTTAATTCACAAGAGTTCGTGTTAAAACTACATGCTTTGACTACTCCGCATCTCCTGTTCTCTAATTCTAATTATAAGCAAATGCGTCGTGTTTAAAGCAGCAAAACGTAATTAAATTACAATTACTACAATCACCTGAATTTATTAAGCACCAAACTACACGAATTTGCATGTCGAGAATAATATCTTGCTCTAATTGCCAAGCTATTCTCAGACACTTGGCTAATATGTTTTTCTTATTATGCACTGATACACGATGCAACTTAAATCAGGACTAATGCACGTGTTGACGCATCTTTGATCTATTATAATCCAAGTTTGTAAATATTTATGGCAAGAATTTATTTCCTTAACATATTAAACGTATCCTCTTTATTATATGCATTAAAGCTCTCCGGTTTTAATTTAGGCATGTATTATCGGCATTTTCTACCAAGTACAAACAGGACCCAAATAGACAGACACTACAGGAGGATCTATCTGAATTGTTTTTGTTTTTGTATAATTTAATGATAATTTATTGGATCTCTAACTGCAAACTAACAAATATAAATAATTACAATGTGCATGTGTATGTGCGTCCTTGCCCCCAATTTGCCAGTGGTTTTCGATATTAACACTACCCCGTTTCTCTAGACGTATAGTGGAATTCAAACATGGTTAAGGTACTGCTATCAGTCTGTATAGTAATGCAAATGATGCTTCAGTTCAGATTGAAAGGTGAAAGGCTATTTTTTTGTGTGGTAACGTTATATACACCAAAAGGATTGTCACTCTGATTCTGCATAAATTCTAATAGATAGTTATCTGAAAGTGTACAAGTACAGGTAGTAAGCAATTGTCGTAAGTAACAAGGAATAACTATGTAGGGAACTCATTTTTGGAAATGTCCGTTTGTGTATAAAAGTGTTAGGCTAATGAGAATGTGTCATGTCCTTGTCACATTTGGATTTCTTTTGTTGCACTAGAGATCTGTTTAATTCATCTTCATCTTTGCCCTTAACTTAGATCTTCTTGAAAGGAAAAGAAACTAGTCCCATTGCCATGTCACATAGGTATCATGTCCTATTGTGCAAATGTCACGTACTATCACAATAAAAACTTTATTTTTACAAATCTTAAATAAAGATGTGTAGAAAATACATTTTCTAGAGTCACCTTGATATCATTTGTTGATGCTGTGCAGGTGAGGGAGAAGTAATAAAACTGAATGAGGTGTCTTTAAGGAAAGATTGTTATGCGAGGTGTGTCGCTTTAAATTGATCTAAATGATGAAATTATATACAATGAAATTACAACTTAGGCAAGCGTCATTGGCTTAAGGTTAGTTCAGATGGTAATTTAAACAAACAACTTTTGTTTTCTTCGTGCCAGTTTTTGCGTGTCTCGGACTAAAAATTTTACAAAGATGAGTAAAAAATGGAGATCAAAAACAGGATTTCATTCTGGATCTCCATCAAATGACAGCGAAAGTGACTTTTTTTTACTGTTTAAACAGATTGATAAGCCTCATGCACAAAAAGTAGTTGTAATTCGTTATCTCTTACATATGTAAGTAAATCCTTGGGTTGGGTTATAACTTGATAGTATGACAATGTCTAGAATGAAAAATGAATCCGATAGTCAAATGAACTCTCTACAGCGAAAGTAAATTTAAATTTAGAATCTTTAGCTGGGCACGTTTAATAAATATTTAAAGCACCTTGATTTGTACCTAAATATATAATGTAGGTGAAGTACGTTTAAAGGTTGGGATGTGTGAATGTACTTTTTTTCATGCTAATTGTCATTTCATGCTTTCTGAATGAGTCAGTGGGGGAAACGAAGCCGGAAGCTACTTGCACACTCTGTCATCTTTTATTTGCCGAAGGACATAAATGATGAAACTATTTGCTATTTTCTATTGAAAACCTTAACTCTGAAGAGTCGTGCCAAAGACTTATTTATTTCAATTGGGAAAGTAGGAAATTGTTGATTCACATGCCAGCCGTATTTGTACAACAACCAAAAGAGATGAGCAAATTCTATTATTTCACTTCTAACGTAACACATTATCTTCAACAAATAGAAATCTCTTTGTATATAACAATTTGATATTTACGTGCTTAATGCATTTAAACAATCCACTAACAACCTACAGTTACTTTCAGTTTTTCCAGAGCAATTTCTATCTTAACTGGCCACTACAAACGAATGATAAATATATTTTTGTTAACATGCATTATTGGGACATTAAATTGGTACTGATTGTAATTTCAAAAATTAAATCCCGAGAGTTGTACCAGAAGTCGTATAAGAATGGGACTACTAGGATATTATTTTAAGTACAAATTGTACTTGGTAAAAATTAAAGTGCATAAAGTAGAAAATATAGCGTGTTACCGGCTGTTTATGTATGATGATTTTTTGTGCATCTGGTCTATTTGTTAGTTTTAGTATGTGTAAGCATGTAATATATTTTTCAAATAGTGGACTACATATCTGGTATATGGTTAATGCATGTACATTACATGATTATATGGCATTTAGTGTTGTTAACTGCCAAGAAAATGAAATAAAAGTTGTGCTAGCAGATACTTTTGTTATACATGTTATTAATGTTATTCTGAGTGTAGGTATGTGTGATGTGAGTGAACCTTTCTTGGTAGCTGTCTAGCATCGAGCAGGATTCTATACGTGTGTTTGTTGAATTTGTATATCTATTACTACATTTCATATGCATTTGCTTTGCACTTGTTTGGGTCAGTGAAAGTTTTTGCAAACCATTGCATTCTATCTACCTATCTCATTCGTTAGTAGACGGGGAACCTCAGATTTAATATTCTTCAGTACTGTAAACTAAAGCACTACCTACAATTGCTATATAAACATACGTAGATAGAATGGGCCTCGCCTTAGATATCCTATTCATTGCTTTCAGTTGAGATTCTCGAGCCTTTTTAGTTATTAATGGTCATCCATGGCCATGACATTCGTTAGTGTGGCGGCCACAAAGGAACAGCACGAAGCAGGAACTCTCAGTTATCTTTGTGTCAACTTCATTTTTAAGATTTCTAGCCCTGTGCATCTTTTCATTTACAAGTTTATTTACCTAAGTGTGTAGTAAATACAAATTCTTCAAAAGTATGAATTGAAACTTACAATAGTGTCTAGTGTCTAAAAGGATTTTGTATGGGAATACTTTGTGAACTGTAGTGTAGTAATTTTATTTAAATCTAAGTTCTGACTCCAAACGGTTTTCAAGATGAATTTCAAAAAAATCCTGTGGGTTTCGTTGCTAGTCTTAGTAATTAGTACTTATCAGACGGACAGTGGGATAATATTCGGTCTATTGCTCAAGATGCTCATGCTGAAAGGCGCGTTGTTCATGAGTATGCCGATTGCCATCGGTGCATTCATGATGGGACAAGGCATGGGATTTTTCGCCGGTAATATGATGGGTGGTTACATGATGCTCCGAGCAGCCAACCGCTACCACACGAAGGAGAAAAACAAGTGGATGTCATACTCCGGTGGGTACCATCATCCTAAATACACCGGATGGGGCTCACCCCATTACCAGAAGGGCTACCATTCCGCTAAAGCCGTTTTCAAAGCTATTGACCACTTGAATCATGCAAAACTTCACGCCTTGAATAAAGCGAAAGCAGCTATCCACGGAGTCAAGAGCAAAGTCAAGGGAATCAAAAGTGCAGTCCATGGATCTGCCCAGGGTCACTACGGGTTTGAAATCAATACAGGATCTAAAGGATGGAGCTACGCACCAGGTAAAGGTTATTCGAAAGTTCACAGTGGATATGGACTTCCTGTCAGTTCTTACGAAGTGAGCGGGGACCACGGCGATATCCATGGACATGATTTCGGCTGGAGTCCAAGCTCAGGAGGATATAGTCCGGGTTCTGGAGGATACAGTTCTGGATGGGGAGGCAGTGGAAGTCAAAATCATGAGTATGCCTACACAGCTGAGACTAAAGGGAAACCCTATGGATTCAAGGAAATTCCTAACTACCATCAAACACCGGCTTCTTTGGAATACCATAATGCTGACCCCTTCGGGGGATTGGGTACTGACGGTGGGTATGACTACTCTGCAGGTGCTTTCGACACAAACAGTGAGTACAGTTCCCATTCTCCAGCCATCGGCAACAAATGGAATTCACCTTCTAATACCTATTACACTTCTGCTTATGCTGGACCTGGCCAAGAGTACACAGGTAGTCATTGCATTGCACTGGGAATTTTTATGTTATTCTTTGATCCAATTGCTTACGTTGGGCTAGTCTCATTTTCAGTAGTCATTCCTCTCACCATTATTTAAGTACACATGAAAATCTCGCTTTTTATTTTACTGGCTAATTTAATTAGAACTTTGGTGCACTGTAGTAGTAAATACCAGAATTTGTAGTAGTATAGTAGTAGTAGTCCCATTAATTCCTATTCTGTAGCATGTGCGATAAATTGTAGTTTTGAAACGTGATATGATGCGATTAGTTTCTACTCCACAACCTACGTAATCACTGTAGTAATAGAGTTATGCATTAGCTTCTAAAACAATTTGGCTTTGCGATTGAGTGCACAGTAGTACTACATACATTTGTGTTCAACATACGTAGATTGTATTTCCCATGCTTTATCTGCATAGCACGGTAAATACTATAGTGTATTACAAAGGGTTAAGTAAAAGAGCATTACACACAGCTTTATACTGCTAAAAATCTTGTTCTGCTCCAGAAAATCTTATTAGAGACACTAGGAATCATTGACTGAGTACTTTATCCACACAACACTAATTTAGTGTACATCTATACTCTAAGTTCGTTCTGTTCTTTGCATACTGAAAATTAAGTTGTCATATAGAAATGTTAAAACGTATTACACTTACTCATATTTTTTAATGTTGATGAGAAAGCCCAGTTTTATGGAGATGACATTTTGAAATAGCCTTAGAAATTAATTTTATTTTCATCTGCAAACAAAATGCAAGTGAAGATTAGAAATGTACATGGGAAGAGACAACAATGGCAGTCAAATGAGAAAATTAATTATGATGTTTGAGACCTTTAAATACAAGTTCATTGTTTATAGTACCTGTCTGTATCGTTGTGTGGTGTAGTACAAAGTACCTTTCTTGCATGGTGTGAGAACTCACGCAATGTTTTTGCAAAGATCAAAAGATTCGTGTACACCAGAAAGACATAAATATTGTAATTAAGTAAAAGAAGACAGGAAAGCATACAAGATAGAACTGCTTTTATATGATGATGAGAGTCGACATGAAGATTATTATTGTATCTTATGATTATTGTAAATTATGGTATCGTCTTTCTTATCTTAGCAAGATCAATGCAAGTATGAATGATGCATTGTGTTAAAAGTGTTTAACATCTTATCTCCTGTTGCGTGGTGTGACTAAATAAATGTGTATCTCGTCTTAACAAAGATGAATCTTGATGAATTTGTTACATTTAAATGGTATGAGTTAAACGTGACAATAGATTGTCTACTTTTTAATGAATGGGGTACATTTTTTAATGTAACATCGAAAGTACGTGGGCATCATTTTTAAAATACCCAAAAATTATCTATATAATTTAACTTACAGTTGCAGGTCATGATAAAATCAATTGAATTGTATAATATACTTATACTACGTTTTGTATTTAGGTCTTTTGACACAGGGAGGAAGTGGTACGATTGAAAAATCAGCAGAAGGTGTTGATGACGAAGAAGGAAATGAATCCCAACAATCATTTAGCACTGCTGAAGCTCCTAATGAGATTATCGAACAATATCTAGAGACTCGTCTTCAAGAAGAAGCAAAGAAAGTGAAAGATGTAGAGCAGAAGAAGGAAGCACAAAATTTAATTCAGTTATTACGAAAGGCATATTTGAAACAATTAGTTGATTCTCTGAAAAAGGAGGAAGAGGAACTGGAGAAAAGTGTTAATCCTTCGCCATCCCCTGCCACCTCATCAAAAGAGTCGAGATCTTTAGCAGGAATGGATTCCTTGGAGTACATGAAATACCTTGTTGGTTTATCAGATAAAGACAGTCCAGTTGCTGAAAAACAAGTACAACATTCCACTCCAAAACATTCAGTGTATACTTCAACAAAGACTGTTCCAGTTTCCTCGACCTTTGGAACTACAACCAAAGCAACTACAACTACAAGCTCTACCGAAAAATCTACAACTAGCACAACTACCGAACGATTGGTAATAATAAATTCAACCACAGTGAAACCCAAACCCAAAAGGACGACGACCGAGTCACCTTTGTTCAAGGACACTACCGTAGAGATTTCAAATGTCAATCCGGAAATTGCCGCCATGTGGGTCAGGTCTGAGAGTACCTATGTGGACGAAAAGAGTCCATTTGTTCTTCGGCTGAAACGAGAAGCGTCTCCAGCTTCGCCAGAGGAAAAGCAAGTTAAAGCTTTCGTTGATGACATAAAACGATTTTTCACATTGCTCTCTGTATTGGATCAAGACCAGTGTTTGCAAAAACTCGTCTGTGATGTACACACTAAGCCAAGTAGTGAAATAGAGAAACTTGGAGATTATGAAAAGAATATCATCACCACTTTCAAGTAAGGGAAATAAATTAAAATTATGCCATTATTGGCTCATTATAAATTACTCTTGCTAAGTACTTAAGTAGGTATCTATTTTTATCCAATTCTTCGTTTTCTCTTCCTTTTCTAATCTTATTAACATCTTATATCACTTTGAAGTCACTCTTTATTATACTTACTAATACGGAGACAATAACCAATTACAACATTCGTTTATATGACAGAAAGTTTCATTTCTGTACATAGCCACATAACATTGTATTACAGTGTAAGGACTTGTTGAAACAGTTTAGCACATTTTAGTACCTACAGTTTAGATAAAGAAAAGGCATTGAAAAATAGCATATCTTGTATTATGAGAAACTTCCGCTATAGGCTGTATCAGAGATTGGAAATTGGAAACGACAATAATTTTATGACTTTGACTTTCTGACTTGCTCTACTGAATTACATTATCTTTATTGTCATGCCTAGTATAGCTAATAATTTATTGTAGGTAACAATCGTTAACATAACTAGTTAGGAAACAGTAGTAGGTACTTATATAATAAAGTTGATTCTTCTGTCAGTGTGAAAGGTTGTACACGTGGACGTGTATGGAAAACTAAATATAATTTCATGCGCATATGATAAGCACAATATCATTAACTAAAGACAAAGTACTGCTGATTTTAGATATTTGGGATTAATCAAACATTCCATGCCATTTCGCCTAAGGCTTCATAAATTCATAGATCTATACCAAAGTTTTATTAGTTTGCAAATTATTTACATGAAGGAATGTTTTAAATTTTGCATTTAGTTTGATCGCTAAATGTGAAACTCTTCAATATCTAATTTAATGGCTATGCGTATGGTCATAGTAAAGTGACGAGAAATTAACGATTAAATCGACCATTACTCCATTTTTTCTGTATTTGACATTTTCCATTTCTCCAAAATTACCTTTACCTATTAGTATGCAATTGACATTGAAAATAATATGACACATTCCCTAGAATGTCTTGTTATAAATTTAGGCTATACGAAATTCTGAGTGCGAAATCATGACAGATGTAAAGATATTTAAGGATAGGAAAAAGTGCATTTTGGTATTTTTGGTTAGTTCTTACTTTTTCAGTAATTTATTTGTGATGTAGAAGATAGTAAGTCGATTTGTCTTATGGATTGACTGTCTAATGCATGCCTAGGCATCCCATGAAATGTGAGTCACGTACTTGGTAGAAAACAAGAGTAAAATCGTAATCCTGTTTTGTTCACCATTTGGCTAATACACAATTAACATTTGTTTGCCTACAGATCAAAGCAGTTTCACTTTTCTTTCTATATAGACCTCACATTCGAGTGTAGCGTGTAAGATCTGCTTAGAAATGTGAATGTAAACCAAAGGAGTGAGACTCACCTAAACACAATGCGAAATGCAACCACACAGATAGTACCTACTTTTATTCTAAGTAATCTATACCATAGTGGAAGTAATTGCAAGAATGTTAACTAAACTATATTAAATATATTGAGATTAATGACACGAGTAGGCACTTATACAAAAGGTACTAAACTGCATATATAAGCGATTACCGCTCCCGACAACATTGCATTTCCATTTACAATCAAAGAAAACAACAACTTTACAAGAATGCATGCATAATATGTGTGTCTATGACCTTTTACTTGTTCCTTGCTGTTGTTGAATCAACGTTTGATGTGTTGTCTCACTGAATTAAAATTCAATTCACAATAACTCAATCTACGAAAGTTGCAGACTAGACATTACACACACAACACTCTGATTTTAAGTTCTTAAATATCTGTAGACCTAATTATTATACTAATAAATGACTAATGTATCTGTAGCACTGATGTCCATATAGATAGTATTTCCTTTTATTGATTTATTTACAATATACAACTGTGTAGGACTAGATAAATACTTCTACATTACCGTTTATCAGTCAGACAGAATTGTGGATTGTCGAATGTATGTGAGAAATGTTGTGATACCAGTTTTTACTCAACTTTGCAAAAAATAAGCAATGCTTATTCGTCCGGAACTTTCACTTTTTTGCCAAAAGTTTTAATTTCTGTTGTGGTTTTCGAAGCAAATGCCTTTTTGGTAACGGCGGCGTACCTAATGGTATAACTAACAACCACACATCTTCTCGCCTATGTATGAGAGTTGCTTCAGTTTGTTACTATATTCGTAAAAAAGGTCGACAATCTTTGCAGAATAGAATGCGTGATATTGGCAAGTGTGCTAAAGTCAGATATTTACATAGGTAGATCATAAATCGTTCCAATTCTATTATAAGTCCTATATAAGAATCCTCAGAGGCTTAGCTTGCTTAGATTTTCTATTTAAAAAATGTTTATAATGCAAGTTTTCGATGATTGAACCAGTCGGCTTTAGTAGTATCGTTTATTCTGGCTAATTTTGTAGACTAACTGGTTCAGTCAAGGGTAATTGCGTTGAGTATTATTATTATTGTCATTTTAGTGTTATTAAATGGGTACTTATTGTTATTGTTTTATCCTAAATGTTATTTAATGCACTTACTCAC
Source organism: Tomocerus qinae (assembly GCA_020055645.1). Lineage (NCBI taxonomy): Eukaryota > Metazoa > Arthropoda > Collembola > Entomobryomorpha > Tomoceridae > Tomocerus > Tomocerus qinae. The sequence continues at coordinate 44,210,078 of CM034547.1, forward strand.
TCATGTTAGAATCTTCAGTGTTGTAATAAATGTTGGAAGTTTGTACGCAGGATGTGGGTAATTTATGATTTATGAGCCTTAAAAATACAGTGTTACTATAGTTCATTTTTTTTGATTGAGAAATTTTTGCTTAAAAGGTTATCTGAAAGGGTTAACCATGGGAGGTCAAAGGGCACTCATGTTGTAACTAGTCTGGGTATCCATGGAAATCAAAATACAAATTTTGAAACCTGTCAGAAATCTTTACATGGAAAGAGCCTAAAAAATTTCTCAATCAAAAAAAAATGAACTATACAGGGATAGTACTAAGTTCCAATACACGTTTGTCGGCTAATAACTCAAAAACTAGAGCAGATAGAGAAATGAGAGTACTACCATTGGAAAGAGGCTGAACTAACTTAAAGATTGGTATATGACAAGTAATTATTTGAAAGTAATTAATAGTCCAAAAATAATGATGAACTAAAATTAAATTTATACATGGGAAACCATAGGGAAAACATACCCGACATTTACTAACTTTTGTAAGTTGTACAGAATATTTCATGCTTAAAAACTACCGGGAAGTGATTCGTCGTGTCAAGAAGCAATTTTTGACCATATTACCCTTACATCACGCTATTATTAAAATCGTAATTAAAAAGTTTGAAGAAACTGGAAATGCAGTAGATGACCGAACGCGAGCTGTCCCCCCAATTATCGTCCTCACAAAAGAAAATAAAGTAAGAATTGAAAAGTCGGTACTCTGTAAGCCAAGACAGTCCATCGGAGACATTTCTATAAATTCAGGAATACGTTGGCTTAATTTCCAAAAAGCATTAAAGAAAAGTCTGTATCTTGTTGCTGGCCTACCAAAGTCCAGGAACTAATGCCAGCCAAATGAGACCTCATCAAATCAACCGAGTGAATTCTGTGACGAATTCTTATCACGTCTTGCTGAAAATCCGACTTATTTGAAGTCATAGTGTGGAGTGATGAGTGCAATTTTAATCTCAATGAAATTGTTAATCGAAGGAATCAAGTGTACTGGACCAATCGAAACCACCATTTTACAGTGGAGAAAAGTCTCAAGAGTTAGGGCATAAACTTTTTAACTACAATTTTAATAATAGCGTTATGTGGGGGGTAATATGGTCAAAAATTGCTTCTTGACGCGACGAATCACTTCCGGGAAGTCTTTACACACGAAACATTCTTTACAACTTACAAAAGTTAATTAATGTCGAGTATCTGTTCCCTATGGTTTCCCATGTATAAATTTAATTTTAGTTCATCATTATTTTTTGACTATTAATTACTTTCAAATAATTACTTGTCATATACCAATCTTCAAGTTTGTTCAGCCTCTTTCCAATGGTAGTACTCTCATTTCTCTATCTGGTCTAGTTTTTGAGTTATTAGCCGACAAACGTGTATTGGAACTTAGTACTATCCCTGTATATACCTTTTTACAATTTAAGAGGTAGGTATGGTTCCTAATGACGATTGGGTTTGACTATCATATTCGCTCTAAACTTTTTTTGGGAAACTTGGATCTAGTCCGTGAATATTGGTCGTAGAAAGACGAAGTTGGTCTTTAAAAACGCAGAAAATGTCAATTTATAGCAGCTTGCACTTAGATTTCTACCTTTAACCTTCGTTTGCAAGTTATTGCAATTTTAATTAATATCTCGTAACCAGAGGTAAAAATTGGGAATCTAAGTGCAAGCTGCTATAAATTGACATTTTCTGCGTTTTTAGAGACCAACTTTGTCTTTCTACGACCAATATTCTCGGACTAGATCCAAGTGTCCCAAAAAAAATCGTCACTTTTATGCCCTATTCATTTTGCTGTATTGTCATAGAGTAAATTTCTATGGCTTTGTGTATTTTAAATCGTAGCCATAGATACTTCCCCATTACCTGCCCCTCATTGAATTTCCCCGTATTTTGAACCACCCCTGAACCTTAACCTAAATTGAATGGGTCTGAAGAAAAGATCGCCCAGTTGCTTAATTATAAGTGGAGTTTGTAATATTATGGTAATTAAAATAGATAAGGTATATAAATAGCTATTTGCATGAAAAATAATGAAATTTGATTTGATTGCATTATTATTTTTAGATTGATGAAAGCTATGCTTCCCGAAAATGAAGAAGACAGTACGACAAAGTATAGAAAAGCAGCTTTAATTGGAGAAACGGGGCTATCGACGGACATCTGCAAAGCTGCTTATTCAGCATGTACATTTTCCTCCAGCCAAATCATTACTCTAGGAACTCAAGTAGAGAAAACACCCGGGGATTGGACAGAAACATCCACAGAAGCTTCTACTGAAAAAAGCAGTGCTAGTAGAAGGAGCGACTATGTTACTGCAATGCCAAGAGTTAGAAGACGTGTTCTCAATCCTTAGATATTGCAATTTTATATATCACAAACTAGATAATGAAATTAGATTTCTGTGCACAATATTTTATGAGCTCCAATTTATTGTAGAGTGGCCAGAAATGAAATAAATGTGATGTAGGCTAACCTACCATCATGAAAATCGCTGCAGCCCGCACAGGTCCGTAATAATGACAGTATGTACCTACTGTAAAAGGAAAAGTAAATAGAGCCCTGGGATTTCTTTGTAAGTTATTTGGCACGCGAATTTCATTGTTATCATTTTTGAAGTTGTTTTATGCGAAATAAACATGGAAATAAACAGTATTCAACAGTGACATTTGCGGTTGTCTAGGGTAATAGAGGTAGTTGCCAAGACATTTGCCAAAAAAATTTTGTGTTTTTCTGAAAACCTTTCAAAATTCGCTTATGGAAATTCGGGCTCCCAGGGCTCTATTTACTTTTCCTTCGACAATAATAATAGCTGCCGATATTTGTTATGTATTTTATGAAAGTTTATTTAATTTATCTCTTTTATAGTTTCTTAAATAATCCTAAAAATCATGCCATTTTGTACAACGATGATGCGTTATGAGTATTTTGTCTATACTGAATGCATGTGATGTAAATAGATGTAATTAAAATATATACAATGTGAATAAAATTTCTGAATGTATGTACAATTAAATATTTTACTGTTGAAGATTAGATATTTATTTATTTACAAAATTTAGATTTAGTCAATATATATACAGACCGCAACTATATTTACAAGGTCATAGTCAGAATTATTTACATGGCCAATTAATGTTTTTGTTTGTGGACATAGTAAAACAGGAATCTACAGCACAACAAATGATTTAGAATTAGTGTAAAATTGTTACAATATTTCATTCTGCTTGCTTCTTTTAATTTAAAATCCACATCCGCCTCCACGGTTGCTTCCACCACGTTGTGGGCAACTGAGATCCATTGGAATGCAGCATCCTGGTGGGGGCCCGCATGGGGATTGGCCACATCCAGACTGTCCAGAATCGCCGTCATCCTCACAGCAAACGACAGGAATGCAGCAAACCTTTGGTGGGTTCTTGTTCTTGGGTGGAGGAGGGATCTCACAAACAATGTTAATCGGCGGCAACTGGAAGACACAACATTGACCTTGTTGATTCGGAGCTCGAGTCTTGATGACGACAGGCTGAAAAGAAAGACAGAAAAGGACGTCACTCTCTCGTGCTACAGCAATCCAATTTTCCCAGAAATTAAAAATATGTTAGAAAAAACTTCTTACCGGGCAACAGCAAGGCATGGATGTAGGGCAGCAAGGTGGAGGACAGCATGGAGGAGGACAACCACCGGAAGGACGACCGCAAGACATCTTTGAATGAGTTGAAAATTGGAGAATTCGAGAGAGAAAATGAAGGTACGAACTGCAGAGAAAATGAAGTGGAACTGATTTTATCGTTCGTTTAGCCAAATAGCTTCATCATCCCTCTGTCAAATAAATCTAAGGGACAAATTCATATAGTTGTCATTGACTACATTTTGAATTTACATTATGTACCAAGGTCCATAATGCATACAAAATGATCCGTACAACCTGCGGCAATGTGGATCGAACGTAATAAGGTGATGTCTATAGCCAATTTCAACATCTTTCTGCAGCCAGTTTGAAGTTTGGGTGCATTCAGTTAGCTTTTAGCTGGGAAAAATCCCGTGGTCATGGATACAGCCACTGATTCCCCCTGGGCCTGCACCCAGTTTTCCTATTCAAACTGGCTGCAGAATAAGAGCAAAACATGCTATTGACTTCACCTGAAGTGGAAGAGACTGTCATAGGTTCGAATCACATTGACCTGCGGGATACTAAGATGAGAAAACAAATGAAGGAATTTTCTCATAGCGGAGATAACGTAGCGAAATCAACTCATGTGAATATTTTTCCTATTTTAAATTCTGAAGTACTGAAAATGAGTGATTACAGGTTAGAATCGGACTCTGAGGATGAGATTGAGAAGTTGACCTTCAATAATGATAAAGGGAAAAGGAAGATAAAGCCTGATAAACTGATAAATTCAAAGAGATTAAAACCAAGTGCCGCAAGAGCTGTCGCGGAAGCCAATGAGAAGTTTTTGATTGATTTGTTGAGACTGGTAATTACTGAAAATTAGCATTTTTGAAAATAAAAGTTTGTCCTAATAAATATTATTTGAATGACAGGTTGATGGGAAGAAATCAGTTAGAAGTGGCAACACAGTGATCTCTCCGATGAGCTTATCCACAGTTTTGGCTTTGTTGAAAACTGGAGCTAGTGGAACCAGCGACAACGAATTAGAAGAAACTCTGCATTTGCCATTTGATGCGGAAACAATCAACCGAGGATACAAGGAATTGTTAACCTCTCTCCAAGTAAAGAGTGCAGTTTCTCAACAGAGGCTGTTAATACTATAGATTAGTTTTACTCAATAAGATCAACCCGTTTTAAAACCAAGATATTCTTTTATCGTGTATCATTAATTCTTGATGCTGCTATCAGGTGGATCGGAATCGCAACGATTCCAACGGTTTTACTCTTCATGCTGCAAATGGAATTTACGTGGACAAAAAGTACAAATTGAAAAACAAATTTGTAGAATCGGCAAAATCAAATTTCTTTGCTGCAGTCAAAAAGTTAGACTTTACTAACCCACAGGCCGCTGCAGCTCAAATCAACAAATGGGTTGGAAATTCTACCAACAAAAGAATTACAAAGGCGATTTCGGCGAGTTAGTCTTTGCTTATGTACAATTAATACCTATTTGCAGATGTATATACACATCTATGATTTATACAGACACAGAGTCATAATCATAATCATACTATCATTTAAAAATACCAAATTACTTACCATGAACAGTTTGATTTTGATTGTTTACTGTGTACCTTCCAGAAAATTTTACTCGACTAACTGCAGTTGTGCTTGTTAACGTGCTTTATTTAAAAGCAAAGTGGTCGCAACCGTTTAACGAAATTTTAACTGAAAGGAAGCCATTTCATATATCAAATGAAGAAGAAAAACAGGTACAAATGATGCATAAGAAATCCGAGATGTTTTACACAGCAGAGAAGAAACTCAAGGCAGGAATATTGCGCTTGGACTATAAGGTAGAAAGGTATCATATGAAATAAAATTTAACGTTTCAAGTTTCACTTATTTCTAATAAGTATTTTTGTTTTAGGCCGATAAAGCTAAACAGAAATGCTCGATGTTGATATACTTACCAGATAAGGATTCCTCCGTTGAAGATCTCAAAAAGACTTTACATGAAGCTGACGTGTCATCCGTTTTAAAAAATATGGAGAAAGTGAGAGTGGATCTTTCCATGCCTAAATTTAGAATGGATATGTCACATAACCTGGTCCCTGTGCTTAAGAAGGTACACACATCAGATACAGCCAATCTATAGCTATATAGCTGTCAACTTATTATCCATTGTAATTGATTGTTGAAATAGTTGAGATAGTGTTCTAAATTTTACACACATACACTATAAATTTATACTTTTGTTGTATAAAGCTCGGGCTAGTATCAATATTTTCTGACAAAACTGCTGATTTGAAAGATATTGGAGAGGACGTGAATGGATTATACGTAACTAGTGTTATCCAACAGGTCTACATTTCTGTTGGTGAAAAAGGCACTGAAGCGGCAGCTGTTTCAAGTAAATAAACGTATAATTATTATTATACGTAATGAATTACGAGAGATAAAGTAACACTTTGGAAAACTACCATTTTAACCCATTTCAGATAGCGAAATGGCAAGTCGTTGCAAAGTGACTCCGCCACCACTACCAAAAGTCAAGTTTGAAGTAAATCGCCCGTTTATATTTCAAATCGTCAATCGAGACCTGTCCTTGATCCTCTTCAGTGGAGTGTGCTCCAATCCTATTTAAAAAAAAACTTGATCTGTAAAATCCCCACATCCATACTAAATGTAAACAATAACATATTAGTCTGTATAGTTATATAATCTAATAGTGCTCGTTATTGTAAGTTTTAAACATCAAGGGCATTTATTGTTCAAGTATGATATGCGCTTAAGCTAAGGTCACACTAACTTTACTGTTTATAAGACAGTAATGTAGTTCAGCGTTTTTTGCGAACTCGTATAGTTGTCATTGTGTATGAATGTACTATTACGAGTAATTTGATTCAAAAGTTATTAAACGACAAAAATATTTAATAATAGACTACCTGATTTGTGTAATTAATGTTTTAAGGCAATACGAACACGAATTTTCATAACTCTTTCAATTCCAGTCCTTGGAAGACTAAGCCTCATGGATTCCGTCTAGATAATATGCATATGTAGATATTGTGAAAATAGTCCCATCCTGATACAAGTTGATGATTTCGAGAACTTGGAAGGAATGAAGTGTACAAATAATGTATAATACATACACTATGTCTTATATTACGTTAGATATAGGAAAGGAACGGTATGTGTCAGATTGAACGCAAACATACATCATTTATATAACTTTATATAACTGATTATAATTACGAATTTTCTAAGTTCTAACTTCAATTATTCAAGCTTATAAAATTATTTTCACATATACTGGATACACTTGAATTGAATGCCATCATATACATTATACATGCACGGAAACCTATAGTAAATGTGGGGCAAAGAAAATTGTACGTAATCAAATATTTAAGATGATTTTGTAGCTGAAGGTAAAGGCTAAAGGACTGCAAGTGTCAAAAGTGGCATTGCATTTCAGATGATCCCCTAACATACAAACCTGATAATGTCCAATCCTGTAAATATTTCTGTACTATCTGTACAGTGTCAATTATTATTACTTTAGTATTTTTGGTTCCAATAATGTGTAGCAAAGTGACAAGGTAAATACTTGCATAGGTATGACAGCTTTAGTGTATGTTATTGACATTTCATCAACTTTCGCAAGAAATCTTTTAACATGTGAATGTGTGAACGAACACTATCTTAATACAAGGGACATATTATTAATGATATTGTGAACTCCTTTCGGCTGAATGTTTGTAGGAGTCAGCAAACAGTAGTTAATAGTTAATATACTACACTATGATTTTACTCGATGTCTTACAGATCTTCGCACAGAAAATGCAAATACTATCTGAAAAATGTAAACAGAAAAAGCGTGTTTTAAAGTCAATTGCCAATGAAAGCTCAATGTATATAAGTAGTTCCGACAATTTTACTAAGAAATCAGTTTGTCTTGGTCTTCGAATCATCAGTTTCACATTCTTCACGAACTATCTTGCAAAATGATTTCTCTAACAGGTAAAAAAGCGATAAAATTGTATTGGGATCTATTCGAATTATTTTACTACATTTTTCAAAATTGGAATGATTGACAATTTCAGGCAAAATCGCTTTCGCTGTTGTGGCTGCGTTATTGTCAAGTTCCATAGCATTTGCGGATTCTCCCTCGCCATCAACATCTTCAGCGTCTCAATCATCACAGTACTCAAGTTACAATTACCCGTCTCAAGAATACTCCGTACCTTCGTCCTCGTATTTAGCACCTACTTCTTCTGCTGGGTATGCACCCTCTCCAGCTGCTCCCGCACCTTCTCCAGCTTATGGACCTCCTCCCGCTCCTCAACCTTCTTACGGAGCTCCTGTGTACGACAACTCACAGCCGTACCGTGGCTACGGACTAGATTCTGAAAGTCCTTTTGTCCAACAACGTCTTTTCAACACGGCCGTGGCTTTGACTGTCCCACTTTTCTCCTTTGTTTTGCCACAAAGATCTTCTGCTTATGGAGGAGTCGATCTAGCTAACCAGGTTCGTTTTGGTATGTAAAATTAAGTATAAATCAGTCAAATCATACATGCATAATAATGACTGGAATATTCAGGCAATTTTCGGACTCTTCGCTCTATTCGTCGTCGTGTTGGTTTTTGCCGTTCCTGTTCTATTTACCAAACCGCCCGGCGAAACTGGACGCAGCTCAGATCGCGAAGGAATACTCAATCATCTCATGGCCAACAACAAAGTGTTCAATTTCATGGGAGCAGATTTATCAAACAAAGTAGGATTGGACACCACCAAGTGCTTACAGAAAAGCATCTGCGAAGCTAACCGCACCCCAAAGAAATATGGAATGCTAGCTACTCCCTTCCAAATGTTTTTCCCGTGAGTTTCTATAAAAAATTATCTTAGATTCTCTAATTCTTCCATATAATAATGTTATTTTCTGATTTTCCCGTAGCCCACCTTCCAACGGAACTTCTGAGGCACGAGCTTCAATTTTTCAACTTGCAGCTAAGGATGGAAAATATTCAAAGAAGGATTGCGGAAAATCTTTTAAGTGCTTTTTCGATTTCATGGATTTAGGAGCCTATTTCGTTGATTGGTGGAAACATTCCAGCGATCCCAACTACGTGTTGACATTCTAATGTGGTAACGTCATCTTTGGTTCACCTTACTTTGAAAGAAATCAGACTACATATTTAAATTATTTATTTGACCTACTATTTCATCTGAAATAAATGAATGAAAGATACAAATAGCTACATAATTTAAACTCATTAAGCACATAGTTGAAAGCACCACAGATAAGGAAGAATTTCCTGAGCGATCTTTAATTTTTTACCACAAAAAAATAGGATTTTCATTTCTAAGCTTCGTATTCTGTGTAAATCTGTAAATGTTTGTATACAAAATGCTTTTATTCTCACATGCATGTATGCTCTCTGTCTAGCTGGCTCTTTCCTTTCGTCTAAACAGTATGTAAATTAGTTCAAGATAATTACTTATTTTTAGAATGTGCTAGTAAAACGAAGTATTTGTTTGTTTGCATTTTTGCAATGACTTGATCTCATTCATACGAGCGTGTACAGCGTTTGAAGTGCAAAAATGCCATTTAGTTGCAAATCTACTGTGTTTGTTTCTTTAGTCAGCTAATTACACATTCGTCGACATAGAAAAAAATAAGGGCTAAAAAGACGAAATCGGTAACAGTGTAAAGTGTAAGTGAAGAGATGCGAGAGGAAAAACCAATACGATGGTATACATACATTATTTATAGAAAATAGAAATAGTCTTAATTAGTTAAAGACTACATGAAAATAAGCTTACTTTACTTCGCTAGTATACAAAATATTTACATAATCCACAAGCGTTCTCAATTTCGTTAAACAAAGGTTGCCTAAAGACGTTCTTCTATCTTCTACGAGTTTACTTATCCATTCATGAAAAGCAGAAATTATCTTACATAGAAATTCGCATTGGGTGGGACACCCGTTTATACAGGTTAGCGTCAGTCACGTATGTGAAGATCATAGCAAACACACGCGCTTATAGATTTAATTGGACCATAAGGAAGTTCATATAGATCGTGGCAGTAAGAAGTGAGAAGTAAAACACTATAAATATTCAGGCAGATTAACATCCCTGAGTCCAGTTAGAATCAACACTGAGATCTGATAACACGGCATGCCAAATACAAATGTACACGGTCAGTTCTAAGACATCAGACTCGGATTCAAAGATTTCCAAGTGACTGCATGACAGTTCTGACCTGACTATCGGTTGAGTGAGACTCAGTGAGAAATAATAATATCGAAAGGTGTACTAAATTATCGGACTTATTTTCTCCAGAAAACGAAACAAAATGAGGACAACAGGTGAGTGGATATTTACCATTTTACATGTATTCAAAGTTTTTCTGTTTTGTTGACCATGTATTGATGTGTAGTTTCAGTGTTTTCTGCCACAGCAGTTTTCCTGTCCACAATAGTCTGCTGTTCAGTTCTAGGAGACAATAGTTATCAGAGTCCCGTCGTAGATATTCACTACGATTCAAATGGACAGACAGTTTCCCCAGACCCCATTGCATACAATACTCCAGATAATACTATTCCACCATCTTCAAATGGTTACGAGAGTTTAAGAACTTTTGGAACAGGGTCTTCTAATTCATTTGTCCAAAAGAGGCTTTTCAACACATCCGTTGCGTTGACTGTCCCACTTTTCTCTTTTACACTACCTCAAAAAGCCTCACAAGGAGATACTGTCGATTTGGCCAATCAGGTATAATTACTACCATTTGTTTAATATTTATTACTATAATATAGTCATGTGTAAAGTCTTCCAAATCATGCATAATTTTCTTTTTTGTAGGCGATTTTTGGTTTGTTCAGTTTACTGGTGATTGTACTGGTTTTTGCTGTTCCGATTTTATTCACTGGAACTCGTCCTGTTGAAGGAAGAAGCAATGATGGAGCGAGTAACTCATTGGAACATCTAATGAACGCAGAACACGTACTAAACTTCATGGGAGTGGACATGAAAAATAAAATCGGAATTGAGCCGACCAAGTGTCTTCAGAAAACAATCTGTGAAGCTCATCGACATCCAAAGAAGTATGGAATGCTGGCTACACCATTCCAAATTTTCTTTCCGTAAGTCAACAATATTGGTCTAAAATATAGAACTCCTAGAACCAAAAATAGCCTTTACTCAAAACTATCTAATGTTTTAGACCACCCTCGGATAATCAGCCACAGTCCAGGGCAACATCTTTCCAATTAGCAGCCAAGGACGGAAAAGTGTCGAAAAAAGACTGCGGCAAAAGTTACAACTGCTTTTTTGACCTTTTGGATTTGGCCATGTATCTCATAGACTGGTGGCAATATAAAAATAGTCCTGAATATGTGCCATAAATACTACTTGAATATAAGATAGAAATGATGTTTTCAAATTCAAATATGATATGTTGCCATTTACGATGTTTAGTAAATACCAAAACAGATTTACCAATTCTTTGGGGGACGTATTTTATGGAATTAGTGCCACCAAGAAAGATAAACCTAGACTATAGACTGAGAGTGGGTGGATTTGTTTTGTAATATGCTAATGTAATTTTTATAATGTTCAATATAGAGCTTTAAATGTATACAGTTACACAATGGTAGCCAAATTTTAATTTATGTATGTAATTTGACAATAAGTATGTGAAATATTATTTATTGCTAACAGTCCAGAGTAAGAGAGTATTTACAGAATGCAGAATGATAACGTTCAGTTTGTCTATTAACGATAGCTTGCCAATAAAGTTTACCGTTAAACAAATGCAGTCCTTGAGAAATGCTCAGCTCTTTATGCGTCTTTTATTGCTTCATGAAATATTCAGCTAAAGCCATAAATTATTCATGAATCAATATAGTCAGTAGTACTGCCTCAGTCGCAGTTTAAGAGATACACTATTTAAATAACTTTAGTGACCATATACCTAATTAATAATAATAATAACCTGCTCTTGCCTTAACTTTTTACAGCATGGATACATATATTAAAATATAGGTAGCGGAAGATAGCTGATGTGTCGGAAACGATCACCCATTTCTACATGTCCACTTTGACATGTGCAGGTAGAATTCACTTAACATAAAATTAAGGACTTGTTTTTAATTATCACAATCGTTAAAATTGACGATTGTTTTGACTGAAACTATGAAACTAAAATATGAAATTAGTTAGCCAGAAAATATATAAACATCGATGTGAAAAGAAAAGTGACTGCTAGAAAGAGTAAATTTTATTGGATAGGATAATATTTAAGACAGTAAAGATGTTAGCGTTGAACACTTATTCGTACAAAATATAACTTGGAATAGTTACAAGATTTGTGAAAACTATTTGCTACAACTTTTTAAACATGAATTCAGGTCGAGTATAATGTATACTGTAAAAATTTGTTGATAGGGGGAAAGGCCCGCTCCTTCTTCAAAAATAGTCTACTGAATCTGAACAAACTTCCCTTATGAGTCAACGAAGTTTTCAACAAATCCAGTTCCTGCAAGAGGATTGTAAACGAATAGGTTTACAATAGGACTGTCTTTATGAGAAATGGCCTTGACGACTTCTTGTGCTAAAACACCTCCCGTTATTGCACAAACGGGACTCAATGCTCCATAAAGGTTCCTGAAATATCAACATTTTTTTAATTCAGGGTGGCGGAATTAGAAAATACTATTTTATTAGTACTCAAAATAGCCAAAATATTAATTTATTGCTGACAAAACTCACGCAAAGTTTGCATCGTCGATCAATGCCTGTGAAATGCCATTTTTCTGGCCAAATTCGTTTCGTAATTTTAAAAGTTCTTCAACATCTGACGCTGAGTTTGAGGGTTTCCGTTTATGTTTTTCAATAAACTCCAGCAAAACTATGTACAAAAAATAAAAGTATTGAGCATCTAATATGTGATTTTTAATTTGTCCTTGGTCCACAGCTTGCTAATTCACCCACCGAAAAATGTAAAAACTCCAGCATTTGTTTTTTTCACACGAGGGGCAAACTCAGGCAAAGACCAATCGATGGATAAGATGTCTTGTAACGGTATGAAGTAACTAACGCCATCAATTACTTTTGTTTTCTCAGGTTTGTTGTTAGCTTGGGGGGTTATAATCTCTCTGGAAAGAATTGGATTTCATAAAATAAGGTTATTTATTATTACTTTAACTAATTTGTGATACAAATGTTTATGAAGTAAACTTAAACTTAAAAAACAATCGAAAATTTTACTAACTTTTTGTACTTGTGTTCCCCCAAATCAGAAAACATATAACCGAAAAACCCATAAACATCAGACGCAAAGAACTTAACACCTTGCTGCCGAGCAATACGATTTAGTCTAATCATTTCACTTTTAGAACAGTCAGTGGCTACAATCACGGTGAATTTAGCATAAAAATCGTCAGATTTCTCTGTAGTAGATGATTTATCAGAAGTAACTTCAACCATTGGATTTAATTGCTGAGCACGACTCAAGGACGCTTCTGCTCGCTAAAAATATCAAAACTGAGACATTAGATCAAAATTTAAAAAAAGACAAGACCTCAAATATATTTAAAAGAAAATATACAAATACTTTACATTTTTTCCGATACCGTCACACCCTACGAGAAATTGGTTACAGGAATCCAATTCAGTGACCACTTGGTCATCCATAAGAGTGACGGACTTTACCCCACCAAGAATTATATTCTTGCTAACTTCAGCTCCCAATCCACCCAGGCCAATAATTAGGATGTGTGCATTATTCAAACTGAACATTATAAGAAACAAAAAATGAGATTGATTGCACTGATAACTGACTTGGCCGACCAAAGGTCATTTAAGATTTTGAAGTAATGCAAAATTTCACTAACTATGACTTACCGCTTTTGAGCATCAACACCCCACAAACGAATTTGTCGATCGTATAAAGCTGCTTCATCATCAGTAAATGTGTTGACGGCTCCGGTTTTATCTTCACGGTCTTCAGTAACCATCATTACAGTTTCACCACTACAGCCAAACTACCAAAAAAATAAAATATTTTTTGAAATGATGAACAATAGATATACGTGTAATGATGTAGTGTTTAGTGTACTGTAATGCAAACTGTAAATGGTTTAGTATGCAAATAATGCGAAAAAACTTACCAAAATAGTAATTCAATAGTTGACCAAGACCAACTGTAAAAGCTCCAAGACAGTTAAGTGTCACTTCCGTTCCGGTTTTAGAAATGTAAAAACTTCACCGCGTTGCGTTACTTTTCGAAGATAGCGGATGAATAATAATTCAAGGCTTAGTTTTACCGCCTCTTGCCCATCATTCGCTGGTCAAAAATATTTTTCTCATTTTGCCCTTTTTCTCTATGGCTGTTTCACAGTTTCCAATCGATTCTCCTCTTGCCCCATAATATACTGTACTTGGCTTTCTGCTAACCACTCACTCAAACCTAGGGAACTTTTGAGCATCTGCACCTGCTCAAAAGTTCAAAGGAACTTTTGAGCACCCATGCAGCATTTGGCATAGGTGGGCATGCCATGAATGCCAGGCCGTGCCAGAAGCTTTACAAATTACCCTTTTCATATTATATAAATAAAATACCCACTAAAAAAAATAAAATACCCACTAAAAAAAATAAAATACCCACTAAATATATAAAATACCCACTAAATAAATAAAATACCCATTAAATAAATAAAATACCCATTAAATAAATAAAATATTTTTTGAAATGATGAACAATAGATATACGTGTAATGATGTAGTGTTTAGTGTACTGTAATGCAAACTGTAAATGGTTTAGTATGCAAATAATGCGAAAAAACTTACCAAAATAGTAATTCAATAGTTGACCAAGACCAACTGTAAAAGCTCCAAGACAGTTAAGTGTCACTTCCGTTCCGGTTTTAGAAATGTAAAAACTTCACCGCGTTGCGTTACTTTTCGAAGATAGCGGATGAATAATAATTCAAGGCTTAGTTTTACCGCCTCTTGCCCATCATTCGCTGGTCAAAAATATTTTTCTCATTTTGCCCTTTTTCTCTATGGCTGTTTCACAGTTTCCAATCGATTCTCCTCTTGCCCCATAATATACTGTACTTGGCTTTCTGCTAACCACTCACTCAAAGCAACCAAAAGCAACGCACAAAGCAGGAGGATGGGATTTTGTATGAGTATGAAATTGCATGGATTTTACGTGAACGTTGTATGCATAAAGCCAAAGGACTGCCATTTTGTGTCTCTCTCCTCCTATTTCCTTTGTTCAACTCACTCATTCGAGCTCATTTTGTTTGACCATCTTATGATGACTAATATTGTTGATATCTCTCGAAATGAAACGTGAATTAATTTAAAAACCGAAAAACAAAATTATACTTCCCAGATTTATTTTTCCACCTAAATGACATCAATAAATACAAATAGTAGGCTCGTGTCCGGGTCACGGCAAGTTACTTGGGGCTCTTTGTCGCAAAGACAGATTAGGTGGTTTACATTTAGTACTTACACACAGTACTGTTTAATTTCCATGTACAATATAATCCGACAATCTAGTTTTATTACAATTTGTAAATACAAATAATTAATCGATTCGATCTTTTCTTTACTATAAGCACTAATGTTGATATTATAGAGTTTAATAATCGTTTTTACACTAATGTGGGTCAATGTCATATTATATATAACTTAAAATAGCATTTTTCAATTTGGGCCTGGATTTAAATATTTTATACTTTACACTTTAGACTTAATAAAAATGTAAAAACCTGTAGCTAATTTATAAATCTAATTCTACGAGGTACTAATTTAAAATAATTTTTAATAGAATGTCTGACAAAGCCAGGTCTAAGTTTTCTAATCGCACATAATAACTTAATCATCAACACCAGAACTCCCAAGCATTCGGATTCTGTCTGACGTAAAATTAAAGAACATAATATAACAGATTAACTGAAGGAGGACATTCAACATCCATTTTATCTAATACTTCTCATAACCATCATGTCTTCTACCTCCAGATGTGCTACCAGCCCCCGCCGATGTGCTAGTAGCGCTAGTCGGTTTACCGCCATTATTATTATTTTGTCGTTTCGGGTCGCTCCTTCTCCATTCATCTTGGCTAAGGGGTGGGGCAATACGACCTAAGTGGTGAGGGGGAGGAGGGGCTGTAGAATAACCCACTGGAGGTCCTCCAATCGTAGGAGGTGGGGGGCATTGGCCACCTCCATAGTAAGGCGGCATAGGAGTTGCTGCGGGTTCTCTTCGTGTCGGTGGAGGATAGTTCCCTCCTCCCCCACCACTCCACCTTCCTTTAGAATTCCCTCCCCAGGGTCGACCTCTGTCACTAGGTGGTCCTCTTTCCCGATCAGGATGATAGTACGCTTTGGACTGTTGATGACCTCCTCTATCTCTGGGGTCACCTGGGGCTCTTTCTCCTCTGGGATCTCCAGGAGCTCTGTTGTCGCGAGGATCCCCAGGAGCTCTATCTCTCATATCACGCGGGTCTCCTGGTGCCCTATCTCTGTCTCGAGCGTCCCTGTAGCCATGATAAGCGGGCATAAGATCGTAGCCCCCATTTACTGTATGATACCCCTTCCTGAAATTCGGTGTTGTGGAAAAAGAATCTCCAGTGGGTGGTACTCGATCATTTTCCCGGAAGTCAAATCCTCCTCTATCTCTTTCCCGGTCTCGATTGCGATCTCGATACTGAGAATTATTCTTGGATCCTTGTAAGTCGCTGTGAGAGGAGTTAGAATTTTCTTGCAAATTTTTCACTGGTTCTCTTTCCCGTTTTCCCTTTTTCTCTTTGTTGGGCTTATCCTTAGACTTTTCTTTGTTTTTCTCCTTCCCTTTTCCTGGCTTCTGCGAACTCTCGTCACTATCATCTTTTCTGACTGCTTTCCTGTAAAGCTTGTGTAGTTTGTGGGCATCGTATTCAGTAAATTTTGATACAAAATACCATAAATGGCTGAAATAAAAACCAAACACGCCATTTCAGTACAGTCCTACAAGAAAATTTCGATTTTGTCGGACAAATATATGCAATTTTCCAAAAGTTTAAGTACCTTTTCCATTGCTTAGCTTGATTAGGATCCTTGTAGGTTTGAAGACAAGTTTGAATTTGGTCACCAATTTGTATCAAACAGTTCCTTGTATGACGAACTTGCTCCTTTTCAGTAAGATTTGGATCCGGATTATCTAAAGACTTCAAGGCCTTCTTTACAGGACGCATTTTTTCCTTACACTGAAAATCAACAAGTCAAGAATATTAATTTACCTGTAGTCAATAAGCAATGTTTGATGCCAACATGCAATAATTAATTGACTATGTGCATCAATTTCAGTGTTAACATTTTGCATTGCTCACCTCATTGAAACTTCGAGGGTCCAGCTCACCAAGAACATTGAGTGGCGTAGGGTCTGCCGCAGCGGAGAAATGCATAGGGCCAGGGTCCTTCTTCTTGCGTGGCTTCTTAACTTTTGACTTTGCATCCTTGGGAGTATTATCTTCTTTCGGCACATCCGTAGACTCTTCCTTAACTACAACAGCACCAGGTTCCAATTTAATATCAGCAGTATCTTTCTTCTTATCGGCACGTTTTTTCTTTTCTTTCACTTTAGTCTGGAAAAAATATTACATAAAATGTGATATATTTTTTAAAGTTTAACTAAATACTATAATACTAAATACTAATAACTCAATAGTAAACTATCTAAACAACTGTAAATAATTAGAATCCTACCGTAGCGGGTTGAGTGAGTGCCAAATGCTTCTTGATGACTTTTATAAGATATTCACCTCGAGTGCACACATGCTTGAAATGAGGCTTCTTGTCACCTTCCACAAATATCTTTTCTTTAAGTATGGGATCCGATTCTCGAATAGCCTCCCAGTTCCCCATACCATGTTCCCAGATACCGACAAGTAATCGTGTATCTTCTTCAGGTCCCCATTCAGAATCGTAGAGTGCTGTCTTGGTTTTGAGATCGAACTTCCATGTCTTCCTGACTGCATCCTCTTTTGGAATGAATTCGCCCAATGGAGCCAGCTCTTCAATGGCGGAGGTTAAAGTTTTTGCATTAACCATCACTCCAGCCAGTTTAAAACTAGGTCCCTTCTCTTTCGGTGGTTTTTTCTTTTTAGCATCAGCCGGGGTACCAGGACCATCACCGACTTCAGATTGAGCAGGAGTATTGGAAGCAGACTCTTCTTTGACGACAGCAGCAGCTGGGTTGGCTTTATATTCTTCAACAGCAGCATTGCATCGTTGCATCAGAGTTTCGGCGAGTTTTTTCAGTTCAGCCAAAGACTTCTCAGCCAAATTTGCATCTTTCGCTAAAGCTTCAATCCTCAAATGAGGCTTCGGGAACCTCTTGAAACTTTTGACGAATTTTCTGATCTGAGAGTCAGTGAAACCTTTGATCTTTTCTTTTGCGTAAGCTTTGGTAGGACGTCCTCGTTTCTTAGGTCTCCCGCTGTCTGAATCCGAATCTTCACTTTCATCCCTCTTTCGTCTCTTTCGACCTTTTTTGGCACCAGAAGAGGAATCCTCAGCTAAAGCATCCTTACCATCAGCTGCTGCAGCATTTCTACTCGACCTAGGAGGCAGGTACAAATCTGCCATTTCTTTTTCTCGCTCTTCTTCCTCTACCTTCTTTCTTATGTCTTCTGGTATAATTTGATCCCAGTCTCTGGATTCTGGCGTAGCGGTAGATCCCGGGAGATCAGAGAGCTCTTCCTCATCCTCGTTGACGTTGAAGGAAGCTACTTTGAAAGCCGAAAGTAATTCCTCACCAGGCCTAGCAGCTTCTTCGTGAGTTTCCGCTCTTCGCAGAATCTCGTCAATATCACATTGATCGTCCCCCTCATTGTCGTCCTCTTTAAATAATTCCTCAGCTCCAAATTTTAATATAGCTGTTAATTCTTCTTTATTGAAAGGCGTTCCACTCTTATTCCCCTTATCAAGCACAGTTCTACCGGTGGTGTCCATTCTTTGAATAACCAGATGATCCAACACCATTTTTTGTTTAGCTCTTTCTACAATGTCCTCTTCAACAGAATTCTTCGTCACCAGACGGTAGATATTGACTTGATTTTTCTGCCCTATTCTGTGAGCTCGTGCTTGAGCCTAACAATTAAAATACTCTATTTAATATTACTCTACCAATTGGATTACGCATTAATTGGTGCATGTTTCAAAAGACTCAGATTGTTTTTGCCACAAATGGGGATGTTGCTGGGTAACCAGCAAAATTTATCATAGAGGGTAAATGGGAATCGGAAAAATTCGTACTTTTTTTTGGAAATTCCCTAAGGATCTGAGACCAGTGGCTCTACACCCATACAATAATTTTTTTAAAATTCTTCGAAACTTATTCTATAGTAGTTATATTTAAAATTCCACATTTTGGTCTTCAACTTGAAGATATCATCGTTTGAAACCGAAAAATGTGTGTTTTTTTGTGCAATTTATATTGCGAATTTATATCTTCAAGTCAAAGACCAAAATGTGGAATTTTCAATATAACTACTGAAGAATAGGATTCGAAGAATTTTTTAAAATTTACTATATGGCCTTAGGACCTGTGGTCTCAGATCCTTAGGGAATTTCCAAAAAAAAGTTACTGGCAAATATGATAGTCGAGAAATCATTTTCGTTTCCATGCACCTGGGCTTTAAGGTAAATAAACCTCACCTGTAAATCATTTTGAGGATTCCAGTCTGAGTCAAATATGATCACTGTATCAGCAGTGGCCAAGTTGATGCCCAAGCCTCCTGCTCTCGTCGATAAAAGAAAGCAGAAATCAGCAGAACCTTCAGCATTGAAGTGGTCTAAAGCCTACGAATGCAAGTTTAAAGAAATGATTACATTGTTGATTGGACTTATGAGTCTCATAAACAATAATAATAAACCCCTTATTTAAATTACCTGTTTTCTTATATCTCCTTTAATTGAGCCGTCTAGACGTTGAAAAGCAAATCTTCTTTGTTGTAAATATTCAGCAATAATATCTAACATTCGGACCATTTGAGAAAATATCAGCACACGGTGTCCAGTCTCTTTTAATCTCACTAGAAGTTTGTCCAGCAACATCAGTTTACCACTCCCTTTAATTAAAGTCGTTATATTATCAGCGGCTGAACTCTCTACCGGTTTAACAAGAGCTGCATGGTTGCAGCACTTTTTCAGTTCCATAACAACATTGATGAAGGACGAAACTGAGCCTTTCACCCCTCTTCTAAGTGCACTGTAATTTTTCGTGAGAATCCACTTGTAGTATTGCTTTTGCAAGGAAGTCATTTCAACTCGGAGAATTTGCTCAACCTATTTGAATCGAAAATGTGATAAGAATACAGACAAGTCTAACAAACGACGTTGTAAGCAAATAATATCATGTTTCGCTATATATCAATATATGTATATTACCTTAGCAGGCAGAGATTTTTCTACATCTTTCTTTACACGGCGAAGAATGAAGGGTTCGAGTTGTTTATGCAATTTAGCGTATCCTTTTGTGGCTGCGTGATCATGTTCTTGTTCAAAGGACTCCCAATCGTTGAATTTATTTGGCATAATGAAATGTAAGAGTGACCAGAGTTCTCGTAGTGAATTTTGGAGGGGTGTTCCCGTGATAAGCAACCTATATGAAGAACCAACTTCGTTAATTGAGATTTCATAATTAATATAATGTAAAAGGCATCTTACTATTTATACCTATGATTAGTATCAAAATCAGCCAGTGTCTTATATAATAGCGAATCTCCATTTTTGAGACGATGAGCTTCGTCTACCATTAGCATTGCCCAAGACACCGCACCAAGAAAAGTCTTATCTTTCAGTACAATTTCGTATGTAGTTAAGATAGCGTTGAATTTTATCCTTCTGTTAGGAAATGACCATTCATATTCACGAATCTATAAAAGGAAAATCAAAATACATCACTACAATTCCATTGTGTAGTAAATAACCAATAAAACTTAATTGATTAAAGCTTATTTACTATGTCTCTCGATGAGATATCCCCCAAGTAAGTAACAACATTGATTTGGGGAGCCCATTGGCCGAATTCTTTCTGCCAAGCTGCCATTGTTGATAATGGAACAACAATTAGGTAAGGCCCATACAATTTGCAAGTTTCAAACAAATACGACAGGAAGCAAATTGTTTGAATAGTTTTACCGAGACCTAAGCATCATAGTACATTATAATTAATACAATCTTATTCCTTTAAAACTCAATTAACATTTTAAATATTTTATCATATATTAAAGGCTTACCCATTTCGTCAGCAAGAATGACAGAATTTTCTTTGCACCACGAGTGTACCAACCAATTCAATCCATCCAATTGATAGTCTCTCAATATCAAAGTTTTCTGTGAAAATGATAAATGTATTGAAAAAATTACCCTACTGTACACAGATCAACTATAAAGTAAGATAATATAATAACCAATACTTACCGACTCTCCTTTCATGTGCTCAGGTTGACTTTTAATTTGACTGAATTTAGGACGATATCGGAAATTTTTAGAGGAGCTAGGAGTTCTATTCGAAGCTTCGCGTGCTTTGAAGATTTCAATAACATCAGGACTTCTTTTGCGAATAAGAGCACCATTTTCCCAAGTAGCATCAGAATAAGGCAAGCACTCCCATTTGACAAAAAATTCAGCCTGTCCATCAGGGGCTTTATGCTCTGCAATTATTCTCTCCGCTTTAGTATAAGCCTTAGCCAATTCTTGCTGCAGCTCCAGTTGACATTCATAGTACTCTGTGTCCTCTGGGCTGGCGTAACTTCGCCATCTGGATAATTCGTCTTCTTTCTATTTTTATTAAAATATATAATATGTTCAAGCTGCAAAAAGACACCAAAATGTAAATTTTTGAGCAAAAAAACTATACTTACTTTACAGTAATTGTCTAACTTTTTCTGCCCTTTGGCCTTCATATCTTGGATAGTTTCTAAAGACTCCCACGTATTATGAAGATGAGACCAGCCAACCCATTTGATAAAAAATTGGGCCTCTGTTTCGGTGTCTTCAGGTAGGCCATCCTGGGGATCACCTCTTTCTTCAACAGCGTAAATGGTGGTTGCACTTCCAGTAGCTAAAAAAGAACAATTATATTACGTTTTAGATTTAAAATAGTACATAAAATAGCCACTGACAACACAAATAATTATTTGGTAGTTACCTCCTTTTTTCCCCTGACGAATGTCCATAATCCTTTCAATGGTTTCAAATTGTTCTTCAGGCTCTGGTTCCCCATTCTGCGACTCCTGTGCTATTTCATCTTCGTTAACGGACATTTCGTCGTCATCACTTTCGTCCTCCTTATAACTAATCACAGCTGTACCTCGTTTACGAACACATCTGAAACGTAAAAATAATTTGTTCAATCATCTGATATATTAAAGGGATGTTAGACAACTGCTAAAAATAATAAAATGAAGACCTTGTTTGCTCCTCATCAGAGCTTTCATCGTCATCCTCAGTCGAGATCTTTCGCTTCCGGTTAGCAGTCTTTTTAGTAGCAGGTCGTTTTGCTGTAGAGGGCGTTCGTATTTGAGGAACTAACTTTGGGGGTTTGGAATTAGAATGTGAATGTGAGTTGGAACGATTTCTGGATGAACGTCGAATGCCATAAAAGTCAGGATCCCTCTGCCATAGTTTGTTAATATCTCCCTGACGTTCTCCTTCTTTATCGCTAATAGAAAAAAATGAACCATAAAATCAGCTATGTGACCATTGACTTATTACTTAACATTTGCCTCAAGGAATGCTGCAATATTCAGGCAAATGATCATCAATTACAAGTATGTTTAAAAGGTTACCTTTCAGAACCAGAATTGGATCTTGATGATCCCGAGCCCGATTCCGAACGAGATCTAGATCGTGAACCTGATGACCGCGACCGTTCACCATCTTCGTCTTCGGCACCACTGTTATCATCTGACTTGTCATCTTTTTCCTCGTCGCTGTGATCAGAAGAATCAGAAGAACTTCCACTTCCGCTTTCACTACTGCTACTGCTTCCACTATGACTAACGCTTTGCTTGGAATTATTATGACTTTTCTTGCTACTACGATCACTTTCACTACCACTTTCTTCATTAGTATTATTTTCGACAAGTTTGTCAGTCCTGTCTAGCCTGGGTGTCGGTGTTGGTGGGGATGAGCCATCAGAACGTCCTGAGTCCAAAGAACTGCTGCTATTATCATCGTCCTATCAAAGAGAAATAGTTAATTAGCGTTATGATTATGATGCAATTTATAATTACTTGACTAAATGACTATTATTGCAGACTTTTACAGCTTTTAAATATCCTATTTGCTTATGAATACCATTTTTAGAGCTAAAATTAGCTAGATTAAGTGCCCATAATAATGCCCATGTTATAATATATGATTAGGTCAACGGTTAGGTCAACGTTTGACCGGCAATTGATGCAATCTCTAACTAAATACCATTTTGTCATCTATCATCTTCAATTAGCAATGTGAAACTTAACATATAACACAAATAAGTCATTGAAGTGCCTATTAAATGATAACTATAGCATTTAAATTGCCAAAGAGAATGTCTAAGTAAGAGAAAACTGAACTTAATATTAGATGTGATTATAAGTTAACAGATGTATTTTTTCCACAATTCGATTTTCGGTATACATGAGTAGAAGACAGAAGAGTATGCTTTGCCTCAGCCCGATTTGGGATATAATAGGACCAATAATGTATGATATGACATAATGTCCATGTCCCTAATCAAGTACAAGTACGATGGTCCTTTAGTCTTCTACACCAAGGTGTGACGTATAGCAATGGTCCTTCGCTAAAATACTTGCTGGGTTACTTGAAAGATTCAACTATATTTCTTGTACAAATGATTTTGGCACCACACTTTACGAAAGAGGATGTTTCCAAATTATTCTACTACGAATTACATTGCTAAAATAAATGCATGCAATAAAATACGATGGTCTATTACACTAGATTATTGGCCTTCACTAAAAACAATTTGACGCATGAGCAAGTACAGTCATTAATCAAAACATTAAAGATACACTAAAGGGAGTTCAGTTTAAATCTTGTCTTTATGTTCGTTCAATGTAATGTTAATGGTTGAGCACTAAATACTGGGGAGGTGAACAATTTCTATGAAATGACTTTATCTAATGAGTAAATATTGTTTCTTAATTGACTTTCACTATTTTTATAAAACTTGTGATTCTATATGCAAAAGCAATATAAAATTAATGTCTTCTCTGCAATTAAAACAAAAAATTACATCAAATTTAAATACAAATAGTGTGCTTCGTAATTTAATAAAAAGTTAATAAACACGATAGATTCACAGTCCCACTTCCCACAATCAACAAAACAAACGTTATAGATAGGTGCTCTAATAGTTAATTTAAAACAATGATTGTACTTAGACTTAAAAGATGGACTGCTAACACAGATAGAATATAGATGCTCATAAGTTAACTGAATATTATAGATGATAGACATAGAACAACGGATTATAATGATAAAGACTTTGTGTATATACAAATACTTATAGACTTTATTACAAACAAAATAAAATGACCATTGACCATGATGCCATTCATAAAGACCATTTAGAGCCTTATTGGAATACGGTAACCTATTTTAAAATATAAAATCTATTTTCTAAGTTCTATTTACAAGTAAATATGTATTATTAATTTAATCAGCTATTGTTGTAAGAACTTTTTTAAAACCTAAGAAGGTTTTATTTATAACTTTTCAATCCAAATTTGAAACAGGGATTGACATATTATTAGCCCGATGGTCGATGGTCGTAAATTAACTGGAAATGTGATTATGTGTCATATTACACTGACAAGGTCCGAAGGTCGATTGTGAGTGAAAATGAACACTTACAAACATTGTAGAACATAAAAACTTCTTTATAGACTTTAATATATTGTTAATTTAAAAACTAATCTTGGCTTCATTAATGACATATAATGCGGGAAGAAAATTTTGTCTGTTTAATGTTTTCAATTTTAGCCCTTTTTTAAGAATTGTCTACAATTTACAAAACACCCAGCCTCGAATTTTGAAACTATGATTATGAAGGACGATAAAGGAACTTTTAAAAATGAATATTATTTTAAATCGGATTGTATTAAACAAAAGGGGAAATTTTTTTTACTAAGTTAGAGAGGCATTGACATTGACCTATTTTACCAATTTTAAAATTTTTGGCGTTACCATTTTTTAAAACTTGAAAGTCTCTTTCAATCGAAAAGTATTACAAATGCAGCTGATTACTGGTTAAGGAGCAAAACTTGTCCAAGCCGTCGCCCCAAAGAATAAGGGTAAAATATTGATTATACCAGATAATTGGGTATGCCCCCCCGTTAGGGTACACCCTAAGCATTTCAAAAATTGAAATTAGTATTTGTCATTTTATCAAACTTGACTAATTCGAAATGTGTGATATTTCATTGAGTTTTTGTCGATTGTGCAGTGTCACAATCAAAACTCTGCATCGAATAATTGGTTTAGTCGATTTAGAGTGGGGGCACTACACCACATTTAGTGGATTTATAGTATAAAATTTTGTTCGAATCCAAGCAGAAATGTTTGCTAGGATTTCAAATAATCATCTGTGAAAAATTCGATCAGCAAATGGTGACAGAGCAAATAGAGCAAAATTTTACACTATATCGACGAAATTTTCTGACCGTGTATTAAAACAGCTGATTTCTGTTGATGTAAACAATAAAGAAGATGTTAAAATTTCTTTCCGGCGTCCAAGTGTTTTCGACTTGAAACTTTGGTCCAAGGGGCTTCTCAGTACGCTGAATAACCTCCAGCAAAAATTAGCGTGGAACACTGAAGCATTTTCGAAATATTGACTCAATATTTCCAGTGGAGCTTACTTCTAAGAAGATTAATTCTAGTAAACCTTCGTGAAAAGTACCAAGTTTTCCACAGCCTGGCTGTGTTTCCGAGCCCCACCCATAGCTTCTTAACAGTACAAGCTACTTACAAAATATACGAATAGCTTTATATAAAAATTTGCAAAATTTTGAATAGTATTATAACTAAATGATAAGAAAAATGAAAATAAACACGTGAAAACTTACATCAGACATGGTGAATATTTAAAAATCCAGCCGAAACGGGTTCTCTAACATTGCAGTCAACCACTGAACTGGAAAAAGTCGGATGAAATTCCGTTTGGAAGTCGAAATTTTGAAATATCTTGAATTTTCAGCAATAAGTTTCTTAGGACAAGATGTCTGCCAATAGGAAATTCACTGTCAATCCTGATTTCACAACAAAATCTTCTTTTTTCGACCGTTCAATGACAATACACTGATAAATAAGGTTGTTGACTATAATATTATGTATATTAATTTATGTACACTGCTGATTGACCGGGTCACAGGACCCCTGAAAGTGGACAAGGTGAAAAAGGACACGACAACCGTCCATTTGCTTTCTCAGATAGTAATGGGGTTATGCAAAAGCTCAATACTCTTCTACTCAGCTCAACACATTACGCAGATGCTGCGTTTCGCTGTACGGCACGGCCTCTGCCTACACGCAGTATACTACCAAAGAGCATGCCAGTTTTCCACTTCTCAGAATTCACATTTTATAACATAGCAACCCTCCTTCCTTCCATTCTCAAAACTCTACACTTTGGCTGGCACGACGCCTTTCAGATCTGCAGCTACTGCATACTCCCTGCACTAAATTCATTCCTTCTACTCTCACAGTCTTACTGTATGTACTAATGCTACATACACAGTAATGATACATCAAAATATTTTACACAACTACGTAGCTGAAAGAGAGTAGTACCCAATACACGTACTTAGCAAAATCAACTCTTCCTTTACTTGCGCATCCTTTCTAGCCAACGCCAAGCCCACTAGCAGCCACATCACTTCGTATTCACATGAAAGTACTGATTAATAAACCCCCCTTCTTCCTCTACAAAATCTTTTTATACAGTTATAAATATTTATACTACGTCTGTATGAAATAATTTCGCATAAGTAGATTCTAAAATGTAAGTATGTAAAAATTGGAAGCATTTCAGTTTTTAAAATGTACAAAAATAATACTCTTTCGGAGAAAATACTGCTAAAAGGATCGGCAATGGCACTAACGCAATCCCATGAAAGGGTGCGGTGCGGATGGCTACTATTTAGCTTCTCTCCTCCTCCTCGTCTTCGTCATGGCTCTTCCTGCTGTTTCTCTCTACACCCTGCTTTGGCCACAACGCATTCCTTCTCCGACTATACGGGGTGACTGAGAATCTTCAAGAACATTTTCAATCACATTCACTTGCTTACTATACTACCTACTCCGCTTAATAAAATGGCTTCCCTTCTTAAAGTCCGAAATGTCTAGTAATTAGTTTAAAATTATTATCAGACCATTTTCTAATTTTCTAAAGTCAGGCATTTCGCTAAAAATAATATTAAAATCTGAACTTTTTTAGCAACACAGTGAACATTACCCCATTTATTTTATTCCCTTATGATTTTGAGAAAAATTGCATAGCAAATTCTAATATCAGACATTTTCTTTTCTGTGGCAATACATCCTCAATCTTCTACACTCTAAAGCTGCAAATTTTCTGTTTAATGCTTATACTTCAGCTCTAGCTGTGTTGTCATTTATATGTATCTATTCAATCTTCCTAAACCATTTCAGCACTTCATCTTCATCCAAAGGTCTGGTTGGCCAATTAGTAATTAAACGATAGGCTGGACCTGGATATTCGGACGGTAGATATTTTCAACTATTAAATGATGTAATATGTCTAGTATACACTTGATGAAAAAAATCTCAAGGACGGAATCAGAACATAACTGAACTATGTGGCGTTTCTGATGCTACACTGCTGATAGGGTTATTTAATTAATAACTACTTAACATGATCCGTTATATAGTTATATTATATCATTTTTATCTCGAGCCTATGCTAAAATTAACATGTACAACGTTCAATAATTTATGCCCTTATAATGTAAATGTGATCCAATAACTGCCGAAGTGTTGTACTGTTTGTATTTTGCAATTGCGAAATTAAAACGAGATCAATTTATTACTAATATTAATTATATTCAATCAAAGATATACTGAAATATTAACTTAGCTGCAGCTGACTAAACACATATTGTTGGTTTACATTTTACAAAAAGTGTTTCTTCGTTTACATTATTAGAAGATGGCTGTTTAGTAAATAGTTTAAAAATATGAAACCAATAAAATAAAAAAGAAAAATGGAAAATATAACTGGAAAATATAAAAAGGATGTTTAATATTTAATATTAAATCTGACAAATCTGACATTCTTATATTTTTTTTCCTTATAAGCATTACTCCTCAATCAATGTCTGCAATATACAAGTAGAAGTAGAAATATAGTAGAAGCAATTTTTATTTAGAATTCTATACTGTATCACGAGAAAAGAAACTGTCTCTTCCTGACCTACACTGACAGTGAGACATGAACAAGGCTTTCACAAATAAATAATAATCATTTGAAAGTGTACAATTTGACATTCTAATTTGAACATATTAATTGAGCTCTCCTTTCTTTGACAATGCTTCTTTCTACATACTTTTACATGGCCAAACTTAAAGTTAATTTAACATGACATTATCTATTCCAGAATTTCCAGACTTATTTTTGTTAGAGAGGCAACGTTTGCCGCGACAATGGCACTAACTAATTAATAAAAATGATTTAACAGTGTACATACCTTTTGGATGCATTGCAGTAGAAGTATGTTACTTTGCCCCAATTAGAGGATCTTGAATTACAACACTTTTTATATTTGCCGACTTATTTGACTTGTAATTCTCCGTTTCAGAATTCTTCTAACATAGATGTTATGTGCTGTTGTAATTTAGTTTTCCATTCTTTATTCTCATCACCTAAATTATCAGCATATTCTCGCACAATGTCCTTGATAGTATTAAGGGATCCTCTTCTAAGTTGGACTAATTTAACCAAACGGTCTTTCACTTTAACATTATTAACACAAGACTCAACCACAATGTAGTCCACAAGCTGTAAAGTAAATAGTCCACTTTCTAGGCGTCGTAAATATATTTCATCTTCATCAAGAGAATTGCCAGCTTTCATTTCCTGTAGAATTTTCTGATCCGTCGCGTTGACTTTTTCCAAATACTTGAAGTGAAGTTCTCCCAGTCTTTCAATCTTTTCAAAATCATTTTCTTCAAATTTTGTCAGGACTCGACTACGGGTAGGTCCTACGACATGCTGCAGTAATCCAGCAATTATTGAAACGACGTGTTCCTCATGTTCCAATGCACTGAGTCCTTTCCGTTTTGCTCGTTTGGGTGTCTTCATAAATAGAGGAAATATCGTACGAAGACCAAGAATATCTACAACTTTGTTAGCATTCGCAGTTCCTTCTGGTCCGGATATGGCGTGATTCAGCACTTTCAAAGAGCCACTTCTTGATTGCTTTTTCTCCCTGTTTAATAACATTTTTTAAATATATAATACCCTATAGGTTATTTTATTCAGCTCCAATAAAAAATGGAATAATTTTATAATTACCTTAACATAAGGTTCATCAATTGAGGGCCTTCTCCTTTAAGAAATCTGTCTCTATTTGGTCCCCACAGTAAGGCTGAACACAAACAGTTAAACAAATTCTCCATAAACTCTGCTTCTTCATTAGAATTTGGGTCGTGCCTTTTGTAAGCGGCTACTTGCTGTAGCAGTACATCAATTCCGTCTGATTCACCAATCAATGCCCGATTTTCTTGAGTGTCCTGCAGCAAGATTGCTAATACTTCTGCTGCATACAACTTGTTTCCGTCAAATGGCATACGAGCTCTGATCCTTTTTAAAAGCCATAACAGCATCCCCTGAAATAACAATACTAAAAGTTAAACGAGTTAACGTTAACACATTATTATATTATTATTGAATGTTATTCTGAGAAGTGTACTCACACTTTGTCCAGCAGTTTTACATAACCCTTGTCTGAACTCTAGTAAGTTTTCAAAAATAGCTAATGTATTATGTACGCCATCGGATTCGTCTTTGTTTGCCTCGTCTAATCTGTCTAAATTTTGAGTCAGTAAGGAAATAGCCTGCTGTTCAAGAAAATTATCTACGAAGACATTTGTATCTTCTTCATCCTCTTGTAGGGTATCGACTTCAGTGATTTCTTGAAGAAGATCCAAAATGGCACACGAAACATCGGCATTTTCATGAGCTAACAAACCTAACAATATGGAAGGAAGTGATAAGTCTACAGCTAAAGGATATAAGTCCGGCATAGTTGGCAGTGCATGTAGTTCTTGAATAGATTCGTGCAACTCAACTTCGGATTCCATAAACCTGAAATTACATCATAACAAGTACTTATAAACCGTATTTTTGTATTTAATGCTGCTTTTAAATTATTTATATGCACTTCTTAAAAGCATCTACTAAATAAAATAACTACTCACTTTTCGGGCTGATCTGGAAATTTGATTCGCATTTCTTGATTTTTGGCAATTCTCTTTTCCAAAACGCTGACCATTCTCTTTAGGGAGGATTCGTCCAACAGCACCCCCTTAAATACAAAGTGCATAATAATATAAGTATTCGGTTTGGTACCCAATACTGAATACTAGTTAGCAAGACAATTTCTAGATCTTAGACACTACTATGTACACACTAATTCTCCATTTTGAATTAATATTTCATACATTGGTACACTGAAAATCAAAATGTGTGAGGAGCTAAGGGGCTAGGGGAGGTGTGCTTAAATGTTAGTGTGCTATAAAATACAAAAATGTTTGAAAAGAAAATGGACTTAATTATAATATGATAGAAGAACAAGCACAAGGCACGCCCCATTGGATAATAATCAAAATGTGTGTATTTGTCGAAAGCTCAGACAAAAATGAGAAAAATTATTTCATAAATAAAATCCTAAACGAAAAATAAATGGACAAATTATATTTTCATCTACACCAATAAGATTTCTAAAATGCACTTTTATTATTACGGCTACTATTTGAAAACCAAAGATAAAAGGTTTTAGAGCACCCTGTGTACGGTGGTTATAATGTAAAATGAATACCTCTGGTTCATCTTCCACCATTTGCAAAATTTTCATTCTTTCTTCTTCGCTCAATTCCAGACCTGGATCTGGAACTTCCACAACAGTCGTCACAACTTTAGGAGGGGGAGCAGAATGACTTGACTTTTTCAGTATACTAGCATCTTCCCTTGCTGCCACAGGAAGTCGTGGTCTTTTCCTTGCTGTGGGGTCCACCATTGAAGAGTTTTCTCGTTTCGGGGTCATAGGTGTTGGCTTAAATGAAAGTAGCTCGTCGACGTTCATTTTTCCGTAATTTTTTTAACCAATCACAAGAAAAATGTTTTAAACAATGTCACTAGACGTTTTGACGACAAAAACTCGACAAATTATTTTAATTTACTAATTTTAATTAAAATAATTCATTCCACAACTTCAGCGTCCTACTTTTGCTGCTGAGACGCGGAGGCCATTTTGATGAGATTTAAACACTTGCGGTGGTACACAAGGATGATAGTTGAAGTCCAACTCCAAATATCAACCAAGAGCAATTGAATACTAATGTTGAGTTGAGATTGAGACTTTGATTCACTTCATTGTACCCCAAAATGACAAACCTCTTCTTTTCTGCCCCAGTCCAGCCAGTAGAGTCATAATATAAATAGGTCTTTTGTCCAGCCAGTGCGTGCAGCAGACTGCAGAACCGTTCTATTCTATTACCAGATTTTACCCATCTAATCCTTCTCCTTCTATAAACCTTTACTGGTTTTAATTTTAGATTTTTAGAAGCACACAAAATATATTATTAAATTATTATATGTACTTACTACTCGTGTAATTAATGTTTACGATAATGTACCCCACCCAAAGCATACCTCTATGTACTAAATTTAGCACATTAAGGTATGCGTTGGGGTACATTAATAAACGCCGACCGAACTTACGTCACTTACTTATATAGGTGCGTAGATTTGGTACATACATATTACACACGTACATAGTACATAATATCATTTATTAATAAATTATGGTCGGGTATGACGGTATGAGTACAATGATAATGGACGCTTTCAAACCGTCAAGAATGAGAAGAGTTAAGATAGGGACCTATAGGTTTACAATACATCAAATATTGGCACATTATTTTAGAGTGATTGAAGCATGAGAATTTGTACAAAAGTAAATCTACTAAATGTTGAAGAATAATATTACGTAGGTACTTTTAGGTACTTGTCACCTGTCTCATCTTCATGCACGAACCGTGTGATATTGATATAACTGACTACACTAAGAACTGTACGCGATTACTCATTCCCCCCTACTTTCTTGAATATGATGAGTGGAAAATCCTTGAGTTGCGTTTTCTGATGAGAGTCTACGGTTCAACAGCTTACTTTTTCGCAGAGCAACTTCAGCATACACAGACTGAATAAAATCATCCCTTTCTTCTACTTTCGAGATGATTTGTTCACAAAAGCTGGCCAAGTGCTTATCTCTTTTCAGCAACTCATACTGATTCGCGTAGATAACTTCGCCATCGATAACAACATGATCTGTGAAACAATGTTCTACACTACGTGTTTCACTCACCCGACGTAAAATTTCTGTTGAAAAGAGTATGGAGTTATTTTATCAAAATAAGCTTATAAATGTTAAGTCGAATAATTACTTTTCGTCACTTGGTTTATAAAGTGTAAAAAGAATACCATCCAAAATATCACGTGAGTCAATGAGAATTTTGAAATATCTCTGAACACTTCGATTCAACCATGGAATTAATTGGTCACGCACCGCAGTTGTCAGAGGATCATTTAAACTGCCTCTTTCTTTCAATTCGTTAATAGTATCAGCCGTAAACTCATTTATCAGACTTTTAGTAAACATTCCCTCTCCAATTCGGGAGACAAAGGGCCGATTTTCATAAAATTTTTCCTGTTCCACTTCAAAACGGCGAAGTTCTTGATGGACAAAATTTTCCCGCACCTGAATAGCTTCAATTCTTTTCTGCAGAGCTTCTATCGTTGGTTGCACCAATCCACTTGATCTAGCAATGATATCTCTCTCGTATTTATCCATTAGCTCATACAAGCACTAAAAGAAATATTTGCATTATCATACAATATTCGCATATAAATTCAATTCGCATTACATCAAATCATTTTCTCACTTATCACTGTCAAATATGTGTACTAAAAGATTTAGTTAATTGCTTACTCGATCCACTATCTTGTGACAAAGGTTTTTAAGAGGCTCTTTATGGTGTTCAGCAATGTCTACAAACATTGTTGGATCTTCCACCTGAGTTTCTTTACAATTTTCAACCACAGGATGTGAATACGACTTTTCTGGTGGAAAACTATGAATGGGTATTGTCTGAATTCCAACGTCTTCGTAAAAGAGCTCATAATCAGCTCTCAGCCGTTCAACATGATCGTCAGTTTGAACTTTAATATTTTCTCTTCCCTGCAAAGGAGGGGGAGTAGCGATGTTTATTGCTGTCCGCTTGGGAGGTTTCAAAACATTGGTTTGGCCATCCGAATATCGCCTTCTGTGTTTTCCTCCAATTACGGCTGTTGGCCTATCTTTTCCTTTGAAACCTTCCTAATGTTCATTTAATTTTAAAAATTTAGCGTATTATGCTAGTCATGTGCAAATAAAAAATATGTAAAAACATACACTAGTTGCAGCTGGGTGATTGTTGGTTCCTCTGATAACACGCGGATCTGACATCAGACTTAACATCTTTTCTCGTTTTTCTTGTATTCTGAATTAATGAAACAAACCAACATATAAACTTAATTACAATTTCAGGGCTAGTAATGAATTACATAATATTATATTATTCTTATAATATTGTGAGGTTATACACTCCGATCCTCTTTAATTCCTCAGTGGTTCGAAGTTTAATAGGTTGAGGCTTGCTGATCACGTCATACCATTTAGGTGGTGGTGGTGACATTTTGGATCGAATTTCTGCCAACACCGATTGGTTTTGTGGTTTTCCATATTCCCCGGTCTTAAACTTGTCAATTATACTTTGTCGAAGCCGAAAGTGCACCATATTTTCCCAAATGTGCGAGAACTTACAGTAATTAGTTAACACTACTGAATTACCGAAAATGGCAATCGGGAAGAACTCAGGAGCTGTATGATACCAATTTGAGTTCAATGAAATCAAACGGAACAGACTGGACTGTACCAGGAAAGTTGTCATACAACTCTTCGAACCTAAACCATAAAACACTTCTTTCTCCAGCCAAAGTCTCCAAAAGTCACCATTCACAAATCTGTAACATTGGAAACCCAACCATCATCGATTAATTTGTTTTTACTTTCTAGGGGTTTAGTGTGTACATTTTGCACATCCAAGAGTCAAGTTAGTGGCAGGGTAGCATCTTGTGTGTAGAAAGCTAGTATTAGCCAAAGTATTAGCATTTTGTTCTGATTGTTCTCCGACTGACCTTGTGTGATTATCGCCACAATTTTTACAATTTGGTTACAATAAAATCTTGTGGAAACTTGGTAAGTGACTGCTACACTTACGAGAATATCCAATAGAATCTTTCCTATCTCCATTGAATATCCTGAATAGAACTTAATTATAAATTTCGGATTCTCTCCTATAACTTAATCAAAGATTTTGCTGCTAGCTGTATCCGTGATTCAAATTAATTACCCCAACGCTGCATGTACTAAATTTAGCACAGGAAGGTATGCTTTGGGGTACATTATTGAAAACATTAACTGGTGACTGGGTGTAATTGTAAAATATTTGAGTAGACCTAACGTAATTCACACTCCCAGCGGAGATGGATGAACCGAAACAGGCTGAAGAAGCTGATTTGGAGAAAAGAGAAACTGAAGTTCCTGAGGTAGAAGCAGATGATGCAGATGTACCTGAAAAACAATTGTCGGATTCTGAACAGAAAAAAGAAGACGCTTCAGTAACTGACACTGAAGGTAGTAAACAGTCATCAGAAAAAAAAGTGTCAATAAACGACGAAGATATTAAAGATGACGATGAGGAAACGAAAGCTCATAAGTGGAGTGCAAAAGCTAGAAAATTTTCTTTGAGGGGTTCGCCATCTGAAATAGGATCATTTGAACAAAAAAGTGTATCTGGCTCAGACAGAGACAGAGCAAAGAGCAGAGCGTCCCTTAAAGGTCCGCCTACAATAGAATCTGCACTGCTATCTCCAATTACAAGTTCAGGTATTTTAATAATTTCTAATTTACATTGTTTTGATAAAAATGTGTTTTATACGATAATAAGTAATCTATGCATACAGAGAATGAGGAAGAGGGAGAACGTAATGATTTTGGACAGAGCCAAGCCCAAGCAGCGAAAGCAGTTGAAGATGAAATAAGGGAGAGGCGGGGAAGTTGGGCAGACGATGCGGATGAAGAAGTGGCTGATGAAGAAACTAATGAAGAAGAAGGGGGAATGAGTGATTTACTGGACAGAAGCAAGAATGCGGAACAGCAAATAGCAGGGGACAAAGACCAGCAAAAAGGTCGTCGAAAACGCAGAGATTCTGGGAAAAGTGGAAAAAAAGATAAAAAGGATAAGAAAAAAGGAGACAAAGAAAAGGTTAAACCTAAAGCTCATATCGAAGAAAAATTTGTTGAACCACATTATGATTCATCAAAATTTTTCTCAAGACCTTCTTACTCTCCTGACACCTCTGTCACAGAAGACATTTTAAAGTTTTAGTAAGTTTTCTTTTCTGTTAACTTTAAGTCGTTTTTCGGAAGAATTTGACAATAAGACCACCATTAATGATTCGTTGTTTTACAGTCATTCCTACGGCTATGATTTTACACGCCGCAACAATATTAATATGCTAGATTCTGACACATTGGCCTTCATAAATGGAAACTACATACACTTTTACAGTGTGTCGGAAAAGAAATTAAAAACTCTTCGCCGAAGTGCCATAGGAAGCGGACTTGGGCATATTGCGGTGCATCCATCTCACGAATATTTTGCCGTCGGTGAAAAGGGTGGAAATCCCTGTATAATTATTTACAAATGGCCAGCATTGGTAGTATATAGAATTTTAAAACGTGGGACAACTCGAGGATATGCTTTTCTAAACTTTAAGTAAGAACCACTAACTTATTTTAGTAAGAAATGTTATTATTCATCGTATAATATATTAGGGTTACTTTTTTTAACATTGTTTTCTAGTACCACTGGAGAGCTGCTGTGCAGCCAGGGTATTGAGCCTGACTACATGTTAACTATTTGGGATTGGGCAAAGGAAAAAATAGTTTTGCGTTGTAAAGCTTTTTCGCAAGATGTTTTTCAAGCTAATTTTTCCCCAACAAATCCTGGAGACTTGACTACTTGTGGTATAGGCCATCTAAGATTTTGGAAAATGGCAGAGACTTTCACCGGACTTAAATTGCAAGGAGCTATTGGAAGATTTGGTAAAACCGAAATTTCAGATATACAGGGATATGCTTCTATTGGAGGGGGCAAGGTAATAAATATATAAAATGGAAAAATAGTATTACCTTATTGGTAATCTGTTTTTCTTCAATAATATATTGATATTTGCTTTGATTGGTCATGTATTGCTTTAATTTTATTTTTACTACTCAAGGTAATTTCTGGTTGTGAATGGGGTAACATACTAGTTTGGGATGGTGGGTTAATTGTTGTGGAACTAACAAACGCTGGTGGAAAGAATTGCCATAATGGGGAGATCACTGTAATGCGTGTTCAAGAGACTCCGGAGCTTCTCACCGTCGGATTGGATGGCTACGTAAAACTTTGGGAGTTAGATACTATTGAAATAGCAGACACTATTGTTAATGATAGTGGAAAGTTTGAAATCGAGCCAGTTCATGAGTTAAAATTGTCAAGCCTTGCAAAACCTGTCAGTGCTATTAAATGTTTGAAAGAAAAAGACAACATTTGGTTTGTACAGGTAATTTGTAAGTATTTTAAATGGATGTCGGTAGTTTCAAGTTTAATTCAAGTAGAATAAGCTTATATAGCAAGTTATTCAGAGGGAATTTACATTGTTTTCAAATGTTGATAATTTGTAGGATTCTTGGGGGAAAATCTGGAATGTAAATATTACTAAATCAATTAGTAATCATGAATATAAGGCTAACTCAGTATTTTACTGTCCTGGAGGTGGTATAAACGCTATAGCTGCATCACCCAGCTACACAATGATAGTGGTTGGAACGACAATGGGCCATTTGTGGTTAATGGAATACATTAATAAAGAATGCATTGGGAGAAAAGCTTATGAAGAAGCAGTGACAAAATTACTGTGGCTTCCAACGCGTTATGATTCCTACGGATTGACATTTCTTGCTGGATTTAACGATGGAAATCTAAGGGTGTTAAGTGTTAATAAGAGAACAGATAAAGAGAATGAGGCTCCTGGGGGTGACCTGGGTGTGGGAGATGACGAAGAGTATAAACTGCCTTTCGGATTTAAGCTTCTTGACAGATTGCGTGTACACAAAGGAGCTATGTTGGTTTTAAAGTTAGACGAGGACAACGACATTCTGTACTGTTGTGGAGAAGATCGGGTAATTTTTGCAATCAGTGTGTTTTGGGATGAAGAAACAGATTCTGTGGGATTATATCCTTTGTCTTTTGTCACCGCTCCTTTTCCAGTTTGTTCTATGGACCTTCACCCTTTTAAGGTTTACTATATTTAAAGCCTATAAAAACGACCACGAAATTTTCAACAGTGATGTTTATCGATAGTATATAATTAATTTTATATTTTTTAACAGGATTATCGAATGATAATTGCGTCCAGAGGAGGAAGAGTAGCCGAATGTAGGAAACCAGAATGGGGTGAACTTGATACGAGCATAAGTTATAATCAAGGGAAATTGCACGGACGGAGATGGACGTACACAAGTGTAAAATCTCAACAGCGTCGTGAGGAGCGTCGCATCCAAAGAAAAGTAGAACGGGATAAAAAGCTTATAGAATTAATGAAAGAAATCAAAGCTAAGAGAGAGGCTGGAGTAATGGTGGAAGAAGAGCAAGAAATAGCCAGACTAAACGATTATTTCCGAAGAGCGCAACAGCAAGATGATGATGAACCTTTGTACATTCCTGAGAAGCCTTGCCCTGTTTTGGCCATATACTATCACATAAATAAAAATGTTGCGGAACCTTCTGCTGGAAAATCTTTCTTTCTTCACGTTGGAGGTTACGACGCTGGATATATTTATGAATGTAATTGTCTCAGACCTAAAGCTGCTGGCTTTCACACCATACCCCCAGCTCCCCCATTTAAAGAAGATGTCCCAATTCATTCATACCTTGTGAGGTAAGTTGCGAGTCTAGAACATTCAATAATATGCGGAAGGGGGGTGACTTCAGTTAAGAATTTTGTCGGTGTACTAACACAGTGTGATTTAATTATAGCGACGATGATGAATTTTTAATTTTGGGGATGGGTGACGGAACTATTCGTGTCATATCATCGTACGATCCAGATATCATGGAAGAAAGAAGATTGAAAGATAAGGAAATTCCAATCCCAATAGAACAATCCGAAGAAAGTGGTACGGATGAAGAGTCTGATCCGGAATCGCCTCCTACTCCTACTGTGTCCGAAGCCTTGGATGCTGTTGAAGGATCTAAAAAGACGACTAGCAAAAAAGCTCCGACCTTTCAACCTACTATCTTTCCTTATGATTTAGAAGACTATGTGTCTATTTCTATGCATGATCCAGATAGAGGAGTTGTAAATGGCTTAACATGGAGTTTTGATTTTGAATTTCTTTTCTCCGTCGGAGCAGACGGAACAATATTCTCTTACCGCTGGGACCCTGCTGGAAGTCTGAAAGATGCCAATGACGAATTGACATCCCCTCATATTCCTCGAAAACCACAGGTGTAAATAAGTTTATTTTGTACATATATATTTTGTTCATTGAATTATCATCGTCAATTTTTTATTGCCTTTTTTGTAGGAAGCAATTTCAATACCAGATTCTGAAGATCCTACAGCGTTGACTTTAGAGGAACAGAAGAGGAAAGATGAAGATGATAGAATATTTAATGCAGCAGAAGAGAAGAAAGAAGTCATTCGTAAAGAATTGAGAAAAATGAAAATAGAGTATAAGAAAATTAAAATAGCGTAAGTGCACTTTATAGTATCTTTTTAGCAACCATTTAATTTTTAATTCATAATTAGCACACGTGCCCTAAGTCAAAAAATTAATTTTGGTATTATGATGTTACGATATTTCATAATAACCGAACTAATGGTACATTATAGAAATAATAACATTCCTGAGAAGCATCGGCTGTCTAAAGAATGTTTCAAGTTAGATCAGAGAATATATGAAATATACCGTGAGCAGACTAAACAAGAAGTCGATATGGTCTACAGAAAATTGGAATACGAGGCTGCTAAATCTATTGCTCTCGTAGAAAAAATTCACAAGAACTTTTTAAACGAAATTGAGACACCGCACGTAATTGTGAAAGACATCTGTCATACAATTCAAGTGCATACAATTCGAAATCGTTTCTTATCTACTGAATTTCATAAGATTTTACAAAATAATAAAGATGTGATAGTCAAAGAAAGTACTATGATTAAAGACGGTGATGAATTTGAAGTTATGGAAGAAGTAAAAGACCTTCCTCCGGTGAAAAGAGTTTATGCTCAGGAACTTATTGGAGACTATGAAGGAAAGAACTATAAAATTAACACAATTCATGCAATTAAAAATCTGGAACGTCGTTTAGAAAAGAAATTCAAGCGAGAAAATAAGGTAACTGATAATTTCTGTTTATATGCTACCTTTTTTATTGTTCATAATTTTATTAAATGCATACACATTTTAATCTCAGTTCCGAGACCTGGAAATGCAAAAAATTGCTGATGATTACGTTGCGCCGGAAGATATTCAAGCTTTGGAAATTGCGAAGGCTACTACTGGTGATTACAAATTGAAGACTTCTAAAGATTATCTTGGCGAACGAATTTCTGTCTCCGTTCGAAGGCAAAGAGTTCTAGAGCTAAAATTGGAGGTAATATATATTCCGTTTCCTTTTGTAATTGAAGTTTAGACTTGTTATTAAATTGGAACACATTTATCTCACCAATCAAAATTCTACAATGCTAGATGTACAAAATGGTGTCTGACTTCAATAAAAACGTGGTGGATCTCAGAAATGAAAAATACGTGGTGGTTCAACAATGTCGCAAGAAGGAGGAACAACTTCGACGGTTGCGAAAACTAATTCCAAAAGAATTAAGGAAGCCCATTCCTCGTATATTTGATGTTGAAGCCTATGAAGAGCCTGAAAAGAAGCTAGAAATCACGCCTGAGCAAATAGCGGAGCGTCAAAAGAAGAAGTTGATGGCTGTTGGGCTCTTTGACAAAAAGGATCAAATTGTACGGAACGGAACTATAACGTATGTATTTTGTTTAGATTTTTAATGGGTCGACAATGTATTGTGTGATTTCTCAGATGGATGAAATGAATGGGGCTATCAAACAAGTTGACTTTTCTAAGAAATCAGCACCGAAAAACAAAAAACAAGAGATTGTGAAGCGAAAACAAGGTCCACAGCGGGCGCAAGGTTATACTCAAACCACACGAGCAACTCGGTCCGAGGAGCTGGAAGACGAAAGCATGTCAACTCACAAATACCGCAAATGTGTTTTTAATCCAAAGACCTCAATTGCTCGTTACCGATATGAACTTGTAGTCAGTCAGAGATGTTTCGAACAAGATAACCTTCTTAATGAATTAAATAGATTAATTGCTTACTATAGAGATCGAGTTAAGCTTTTGGGAGACGATCGCATTATGCTTCAGTTAGATCTAAAATTAATGTCCCTTCGTCTGATGAATATGGTTGCCGAGTTGCAAATTGTTAAAGATTTTGAAACCGAAGAAAATGGCGTGATGGATAGGCTCAGAGCTCAAAAAGTGGAATGTAATGCAGCTAAAGACCGACTCGAAAAAGCAAAACGAAAATTGGGAAAAGCAAAGCAAGAGCAACAGAAGATGGAGGATAGTATTTTGGTTGTGCAAAAAGAAGCGGGCGTTGTCATTGCTGAAAAGCCAAAACATGCTGATTACCTATGGAAAGTTTTCCGGAAGAAAATTCATGTCGAAATTCAGGGTACGAAATAGCTTATAGTACATACTTTTTAAATACCGTAGGTAGTTGATATGTAATATATAAGTGTTTAGATTACTGTGCATAAGTTATTAAATTATATAACTACTTACTACCTGGCGTGACTGGTAATTTTTTGGAATAGGAGATGACCTTGAAGAAGGGGATGACGATCGCTTACTAACTCGTGCAGGTTCAGAAAATTCTTCAGAAAGTGGAAGCACGAATTCCACTTCGCAGGATTCGAGTTCAGATTTGTTTAAAATGCCGAAGCAGAAACTTGATGTGAATATCTGTCCTGAAAACTTGGATCGCGATCTTTATAGTAGGGTGTGTGATCTGAGAGAGAAGAAGGCTCACTTGGAAATGGAAGTGGAAGGAAAGAAAAGAATAGTTGACCATATTATTAGTGATTGCAATGAAATTGAGAAAATTTACAATAAATACGAAGCACGTCTCTCGGATATCGGCCAAGAAGTTGCTGTAGTTCAAAGGCGAAAACAAGAGCGGATGAATGATTTAATGGCCTTATGTGTTTTGAAAGCTGACCAAATCCAGTAATACTAAGCTAATGGAACATATAAATAGACAATTAAGATTTCTAGAGGTCTGGACATTTTCGTTGAATTATAACAATTTGAACTAAAATAGATAATTATCTTTGTAGATGTTTAGACGAAGAAGAAATGGAACGTGGAAAAGGCTCTTACTTGAACCGCATTAGAAGGAGTTTCCCTGGTCATAATGAGCTCATAGTTTTTCCTAAGAATGGTATAACAAAACTTGATTTGAGAGCCGAAGAGCTAAAAGACGAGGCTGGCCATGAAAGAGAACGACATAAGTAAGCCAAATCAGTAGCAAATAAATGGAAATATTTAATAATTGAAAAACAAATTAATTTACTTGCTTCTATTCATCTGCTATTTTAAAATTTATTTAAAGGAAAACGAGACATATGCTTTCACGTTTACAAGAAGAATTAAAAAAAATGGAAAGCAAAGTTAGGCTTCTGAATGTAAAATTAAGAGAAGAAATGATACTTAAATTCAGTCAAATTATCGACATCGACCACGTATCTGCTGCAATAATTAATCTAGAATTGTTAGACTTGCAGTTAAAAGTTGAACAAGACCGTAATAGTCAATACAGAGAACAAGCTTGTGTTTTGAAAGCTTTAGAAAAAGAAAAGAATATACTAACTGACATTACAAAAGAAAATTCGGATTGCAATGTCCTGATGGCCAAAGTGATCGAGAGAGAAAGGGATGTCGACTATTATTTGTACAAAAAATCTAAAGAAAAAGCAAAAGAATTAGCTACCCTAGAAAATCATAGAATGTCATTGATGACCCAAACAGTTAGCAGCTCTGCTAATGACGATGTCTACGCTGAAATTGACCGCCTTGACATTCTTTTGAATCAACTACGCAATCGTATTATTTATTTACGGAAAACTATTGACGCATTTCAGAAAAAGGATGGGATTCCCGAGAAACCCATCTTAGAGGATATGCCGGAAGCGAAGAATATGCTAATGCAAGTCCGAGCTATTGAAGCAAAATACAATGCTGAGTTACAATATTTATACCAGGCCTGCGGGCGTCCAGGAACAGCACCTATCGAAATGCAGTCCACCACTGCTCCTGCTAGTTGGGCTCCCGATGTTATTTCAACTCCACATGTCCAGCCTCATGAGCATCATCATCATCACGATCACGCATCACATCCTCACACTTCAATTGACCAAGAATTCCTTGAATTGTACCAGACACCCAAATTTTCAGACAAATTTAATGAGTCTCAGAGGGACGATTTAATGGATCCAGATGTAGATAAGGATATCGAAACCAAAAAAGAAGGAAGCTACTTTGTTATTAATGAACTGATAGATGACCAGATGCCTACCAAACAAACTGATAACATTCATTGGAGCCAAGAACAAGCATTTGATAAGGATCCTCTTGTAACGGATGAAAACGTTGAACAAAATCAACAGGAAGACCCTGCCCAACCGACGACCGAGGCTAGTCTTGAGCCTGAACCAGTAGGAACCAATGAAACTGATGAAGTAAAAGCCGAAGACAAGCAAATGAACGATTCATTATAATTTTAAGTACACGTACGATATGCATTCTTTTTATGTCAATTTACTGAGAATTAAACAATTGTATATTCAGTGTGCACTAATACACATAAAATTACATGTGTGTTTTTTGTTTTATCGTGTAGGTACTTTAATCTACATTCAATATATACGTTCTCGGAATTTTGTATGAACATAATGTGGGGTAATTAACATGTTTATCTCTTGACAATCTCAATTCTTTATCTAAAATCTCATGTCCATGTAAAGAATGTCGGTTGTCGGTTTGTCTCTCTCAACTTCTAAACCCTAAAGCCACACAACCTCAAGTTTGAAATGATGATATTCTCATGTGTAGTGACCAGAAAGTTTTTGTAGCTCCGTTAAAATGACAACGGACTTTTTGTATCAGTTTTACATTGCTACATGGACAATTTGAAAATGCGGTTAACAAAATATTATAAACAGTGATATTACTATATTATTGTCTTCTACTACACATAGGGGCTAGTATTTACTTATGCTTTGCAATTTACAATTAATTAAAATACTATTTCTTTGCAATGCGTGTCTGAGTCAAGATTATAACATGACTATTATGTCCGAAGAAAATATATAATAATTTGAATTTTTGCCGTCGTTATACCTTCCTACGATTTTTCTTTATTACTCTATCTTTGTATTTATAAACATAGAAATGTATTTTCACTACGTTATAGATTATATTTATGTAGAATAGTTTGAAAAGTGCTTCATAATTTATTATTCCAACAATCTGAAAGTGAAACTTTGGAAAAATTCAAC
The DNA here is from genome assembly GCA_020055645.1 of Tomocerus qinae. NCBI lineage: Eukaryota > Metazoa > Arthropoda > Collembola > Entomobryomorpha > Tomoceridae > Tomocerus > Tomocerus qinae. The sequence continues at coordinate 44,253,848 of CM034547.1, forward strand.
GTTCAAAATGTTTCATAATAGGAGTCACACTCCCCATACACGACTTGTGGTAAGCTGGCATTAATACGCGTTTACCTTTATGTATTAATTATTGCTCTTTTGAGTGGTTTTGGTTTTGGTTACTCTTCTAAAGTTATTATCCTGTTGTTTTATACCTATTACAGATTGGAAATTTTTATCCGATGCCCTTTACACCATGCTCTTCAGCAAGAAGAGGTGTACAGCGAAGGTGGAGAAACTACATTACATCTCAAGATGAATATTTAAAAACAACTCTAGGATCGGATCCCCGAGTAAGACTCGGTAAAGTAAAATCTGAATGATTTATTTTACATAAACATAAAAAAGGCTTCCCCCAAAATCTAAGAAAATGTCAAATCGATTTAATTTTGACCAAATAATAATATAGCTGATAATAGCTTCTTGCCTCTCACTACAAAATGTGGCAAAATGTTTTTGACGATATGATTTGATAATTTTGATGTGCCATGCCCCTTAATTTTGTGCCATGCCCACTATGGGAAAATGAAATAATGAAAAGTGGGTGGGAAAAGCTCGCCAAAGACGTCATTGACGAGTGTGTATTTAAATAGGGATTCCCAAGTGGGGGGAATTAGGGATCGGTTATAGTCAAGGCTATAGTCATGTAATTTTTCCACACATTTTCACATGTTCCGAACCCCCAATATTAAAGCGAATAATACACCATTCCTTTTCAGTATATTATATTCTATTTTTCTTGGATTTTCCTGAATGTACTTCTGCCTAACAGCCTAATTTATAAATCATAAAATTTAAGTCCTTGATTATATTATTGTGTTGGAAATCCTGATAATAATTATTTATTTACAGGGAATGCGCTTGTGACTTTACCTATCCGTTACCCTAATTGCTGCAGGAATTGTATTGTCTCTTACAGACTACAATGGGGTATTGTAGGACTTGTAGTATGGACAATTAATTTGCTTCTTATAATAACACTTGTAATGATGTACTTGATTTTCATTTGACTTACATCATTTACATCTGGACTCTATAATATACTAATGTTCTAAATAACTATAATTCCTCAACACTTTTAAGTACCTAACCTAACTAACTTCTAACTACTAATAATATTTCCTTAGAAAAATTGCATATACAGGATAAAGAATTTATCCGAAACTTTACTTCTTTGCAGCTAAGTAAACTGAGTTAAATATGTATAATCAGTAGACAATAGTAGACATTCAGTGAATGTTGTGCTTGTGGTGGTTATGTTACCGAAATACCGATCGATCATACCATACCATAACATATAGAAAGACCCGTTTTTCATGTATATCTATCCTTGTCTGCTGAGCCCATTTTGCGCCGACTTCGATCTCGACCTGGAAATTATTCACCAAAATTCTGTCAGATTGAACTGGTCACTTGCACCGCACTTACTACCTAGTGTATTTAAAGTGCCAGGGTTTTAGGTGTCGGTGGTGGTGACAAAAAAAGTGACTCGTGGTGGGAAAAAAGCTTATTCTTATTTGGTAAGTCTGGTGTTTTAAAATCTTGAATGTTAGTTTTTCTGAGTTTTTCAGGCATTTTTCCTAATTTTGTTTGTTTTGTTATCACATAGATTCAAAGGGTTCAAGGATTATCATAACCATCCAAGAAAGCCAAGGGCAACTGTAAATTTTTAACTAAATTTTTTTTATATTATGCTAATTTATCAAGGATTTTATTACACTTGTTTCGTTTTCTTTTTTACAGCTATCAATTGCGGTTGTAACAATTGCGTGAAGTAGCACTATTTGATTTCTTCACATACACCGTCCAAACAAAGACAATATACCTATTTTTGTGTAATATTAATATATGCTTCTTGTGATCTTCACATTATCTCAGGTAATGGTAAACCGTAAACCTACTGGAAACTCTATTTCTATTTAAAAATCACTAAAGTATTCAAAGTGACGATGTTCTTATATTCCTATATGGTTTTTCTTACAATAAATTGCCACTAATAATCAATAATTAATTATTGGGGTTTGGGCTTAGAGGATACTGTCATTTCTTCTGTAAAAAGACAGGATTTTAAAGAACTGTTCATCTAGAAAACCCCCAGCGAAATGGCTGCACTACCAACTGCAGGAACAACGGCCAAAAAACCTGTAAATAATATTACCAGTTTATTTTTCTGAGAAGAAACAAACAGATTTCAAATTGTTTTGCTTTAGGGTCAAGGGCAGAAAAAAATTGGGTCTGAGCTACCTGAAATGCCACCATTATCTAAGTTTGCTCCCATACTTCCAGCAACCGCAGATGCAACAGTAACGCACAATGCGAAGTCGGAGGACAACAAACCACTGAAAAGGTAGGCATGACGAAAGAAGCTGCACTTTATACTGACTAATGACTATGCAAATTCAACTTGTCATTAAATTTTAATTAAAATATGGATTGCTGTATTGATTTATTTTGCTCCTGGATAGCTGAATAAAAAATTCTATTTTCTTCCAGGGATGACATACAACCTGCAAAAGTTACTTTCGACCTGACTCCTAAACAGGTGCTATTTACCTTCTCGTATTTATATTATGTAATTGATTCTTAACCATGGATGGATCTTTGAATATTTAATTGAACAATTACAGAAACAAGACATTAAGGATGCCTTCAATGCATTTGACACTGCAGGAGTAGGGTACATGAACGTTGCTGATCTCAAAGTAGCTCTGCGTGCAATGGGGTAAGTATTATATTATTATTTCATTTGAAGAATAGCTCAATTTAAGCATGAAAAATATTCCTTTGTATAATAGGTTTGAACCTAAAGCTAAAGATATCAAGAAGATTGTTGAAAACGTTGACAAAGCTGGAACAGGTATGCATCATGGTTGTTACAGTTAAAGGGGATCATTATTAATTACGAAATAACTGGTTACACTTGTTATTTAGGCAAGTTGTGTTTCAACGATTTTATGAATGTGATTGCAATGAAAATGGCGGAAAAGGACAGTAAAGACGAGATACTAAAAGCGTTCAAACTTTTTGATCGTGATGGTACTGGGTATATAACTTTCAACAACTTACAACAAATTGCTGTAGAATTGGGTGAAGGATTGGCCGATGAAGAAGTTCATGTAAAAAATTAAACCCTATGCACTACTCAAATTTGTGATATTTATCATGTATTCCTTGTATATTTACTCAATTAATATTTTAATTCCACAGGAAATGATTCAAGAAGCGGATTTGGATGGTGATGGTATGGTCAGTATGGATGAGTTTTTCCGTATCATGAAGAAAACCAGTCTCTACTAAAATAGCTTTTCAGTATTTTACTCAATATAAATGTCTGTATTCTAACTAAACTATTTATATACTATTGACGAACAACTTAATATACCTTACAGCTTTAGTCTTAGGATTGTTTTTGCTATGTATGACCGATGAGTGGAAAACCCGAAGATAAAAGTATAATCTAATTTACCTCCCCAGTTGATTCTTGTGTATTCATAATATAAGTGCAATCCAGACATACATCCTTTCTGACACGTATTGTGTCTTTTTTTAATACAACGCAACGGTCTGGCCTACCGTTACAAAGATCTGAGATCTGGTACATTTTCATAACGTCCATTTAAGAAGATATCAAAATGCATAATTTGCAGATGCAAATAGTTTTTATTATGTCGATTCTTGGATTAAATGGGGAGGAAAATAAATCCTGAACTTTCCTATAGTACATATCTTAAGAGTCCCATTAATATCAGTACAATTGACAGTTACAATAACCTATAATTAGAATCTATTTAGAATGTAGAGTAGAATTACTTATTCCATGTAATAGCTCTGTCGGTTTACATTTGCCCTCTTTCTGTGTTATTTTTTGTGAATCAAAGTATTAAATGGTGTTCTGATTTATGTACAAGATAATGTAACTACCTATGAAATACTGAACTACAGTGTGCTAAATAAGTAATTAAGTATCCGTTTTGTTCCAAGCCTTATATAACTCTGACGTTATTTGTTAACACATTTCACTCTACCAAATGTTACTACAGAATATTTCTCAGCACAAATTTTGTTTTGTATCAGCACAATTTAAGATTATACAATTTCATTTATTTAAAATGTAAAGTACTTTGTATAGGGTGATAATTTATCGCGCAGTAGCTAGATAATTTAGTTAGACCATACAATGCTATATGTGATGGTATAATGACAGTACATAAGTTCTCAAGTTTTTTAAAACTGAATCTTGTATTGACTGGCGCATGATAATAATATGTATGTTGTATGGTGTCCTTGTATATGTGTTTAACTTAGGATAATTGAATAAAACTTGCAAAGTTAATGGAAAAGATTTCTGTATCAAAACTTAGTTCACCTTTCAATCAGAATTAATTCAATTTAACTAAGTATAGTATCATATGGGTAATTCTGTAGTGTATTTGTTGGTATTGGTACTTTCTATAAAATCACAAAGTTAACATAATGTGATACGAATCGCAATTAAATAATGAAGTCCAAAAATGAAAGCGTCTCATATCACGTATAACTTCATGAATCTAGATTACATAAGTACTATATGGTAAGTAGCAATAGAGCCTGAAGCCTGTAGCAATGAATTTTGTTAATCTAAAGTAGTTTCTCTAAAAACTTTCCCTGAGAAAAACTTTCTTCCACCGTCTTTATTTCGAGCAAACATCTGTGAATGCACAATTAAGTGGAAAGTTTGTCAGAAGATGTTGCTATATACCTATATGCATATACTATTTGGTTGAATTTACCTTTGAGCCCGTTAACCAAGTAGCGAAATTAAATCAGAATATTTTTTGCAAGATGACACATTTCGGAATCATATGCCATAGAGAAAATATACATGAGTGGGTAGCATTAGGAATAAGTAGCTTTAGTCTAGGTACATTAAACATATAAGCGTTAAATCATATTCCGAAGAAAACTTTGGTTTCTGGAGAAAGTGAGTTGTGACTAATAAATTCGTTGTATTTGGGTGGATTTCTCGACGTAGTATGGAAAATAATGGGAAGAGTGGAAACCAAAGTAAAGTAAGCCACTCATTTCAGCTGTACACTCTGATCTAGTTACAAAAGACTTTATTTGCTGCATGCATGCATGTCTAATAGTATATTTGAGAGAGCAGGATCTTCTCACAATGCTGTATATCTTGAATATAGGTACGTCCAATGACAAGAAAAGGAGGAGAGAATACCTTTTTGTCTTAAACTTTTTGAATGTATCTTGTCTTCTGAAAGTCGACTAGGGTGAAACTATACCAAACTAAACTGCTGAACACTTTCTTTCCGAGTAAGAACTTGGACATGACGTGACGTGACTTTCCCAACAATCTGAGACCGAAAGTCTCAAAATGTTCACTTGACTTCCCTTCAGTTCAGTAGAGACGGGAACTCCGCCGCGCGGCTGTTGACTTTTTTCTAGTTCTCTACCTTTCCTAGGCCTTGGCCTCCGTCTTTGCCATATTGGTTCATCTTCCTCGCCCTTATCTCCACTTGAACACTGAATAATGTTACTAGAACCCTTTATGCATATTATTCCACATATTATACCCGCATTCTATTTGTAGAAAGAAAAAAAACCAAAAGTATTCAGGTAGCTTACCTCTTACAGAAATGTGTCCCAATCTGCCATTTTCTTACAATCAAAAGACTGTTATATTTTTGGACTATAGTTTTAGAGGTATGAGAATATAGCTTAAGATAGTCTTGAATGGTGGTTATATCACGGTAATAATATTTGTATAAGACACCAAATGTAAAAGTCAAATGGTGTACTTACACTCTGTTCCTAATCTACCCATAGAAGAGGTGTGATATTCAGAAAGAAGCCGAGGATTCCTTTTCCGTAATATTTGGCACACACAAACTTTAAATATTTAATAGTACCTAACTTCTATAGGTATACATACTTAGAGCATATAGGTATATCTACTTAGGACAACATAAGATGGTATTATGTAACAGTAGAAATGAAAGTATAAAATTGTTGGTTTTTCGCCTTCACTTTCGTTCCATTTTGCATCCTGCTGATTCCACTCCAGTTGACTTGACATATGCCTCGACTTGAGTTGACATGAGTTGCCCCAACTAATCTCATTTTCTTGCTACCAACTCACTAACTTACCTACACTAAGTAAGAGGGTTGCTTATTCTGTGGGTATTGTATGTAAGCTTCCTACTTATTATGTGTAGTAAGAGTCGGCGGAGCTCCTTCTGAAATACTCCATTTTTAAGCATTATGTATGACAAGAGAGGAGAAACAGAAGACAAAAAGGGAAAGAAAAGCTGATGAAGACCTAGAAGAGAAATGCTGTGGAAAGTCAGAAAAGGGTAAGTCGCAAGCCACCATGTAGGAGCATCTAGTTGTAATAATATTATGGTAATTTGATAAAATGCAAGAACCAGATTTGTCACTTGCCAGGTTTCCCCGACTCCACATCATCCTCTATGTCTAAGGTGTATTTAAATTCAAATCGCTTGTTCTTTACCTTTTCTGGTTTACATTTTTTTTACTTTTTCTAGTACACGTGGGGCAATATGAATGTAAGGGGTATACACAGCTTACAACTGCTAAAATTGTACTTGAAAGTATAATTGTATACAAACGAAAATGAATCAAAAATTCTCTATCTTCCCTCTGTTCTCTTTGTGATTCGTGACAAACCTAATAAATGCAAACATATCTAAACCCACGTTATCAAATGAAATTTATTTGGACTGATTTGATAAGACTAGTTTCATTTGTAGTAGAATAAAGATAGATAACAAACTGAGCAAATGCTTTGGTTCCTTCTCATAAGGCTTATGGGAGCGAATTCGAAAGTTAAATAGACATCCAGGGTGTCTGCTCCTTTGTGCCCAATATATGGTGAAGATGAAAGAGGAGAGCTGTCAAACTTTCTGTACTCTATTACAGAACGTGTAATAAATACGTGTAAGATCAAGTTGTATGTATAGTTGAGATTAATTCGGTGAAACTCTAGCAAAACTATTTGAGTGAGCCACAATACTCTCCACTGATGCATATTTACACAGTTTGCAATAAGACAAAGCTCCTTTGTTAGTGGCATCAGTTCTTGAGCTAAATGAAGAATAGAATAGAAACAATCAGCCATCTTCATCAACTGTGAACGAAATCGGCCTTCGGCAATGGCATACGTAACCCAATTTCGCTTTCTCTTGACTTTCCCATCCTTCCTTTCATTCACTATATTTTATTCATTAGTTCTGAATTCATGAATCGATTATGTGCACGTTTGTAAACATCCAAGCGTGTTTATTATTCAAATCACCGAGGAGAATCCTTGTACACGCTGTTCAGAGGCAAATTCTCTGGGAACTCCAACAAATATGCTTTTAATTATGTAGTGATGCTGTCGACCGTGATTGTTGAAGCCAAATAGCCATTATGTCTTTCAAATGGTGTCCTACATACATACAAGACAATAACCATGTACCTACTATATGCAAAACCAAATTGAAATTAAAGGTAGTCACTGATGTAATTTATTCAATAAATTCACAAATATTGTAGTATAATAATAATTCATAGAATCGTATCACTCTCGGCATCCCTCATACACAAATTTGCTTAGTCCAACTCTAGATTACTTTAAATAACGGTTTTACAAAACGGAAAAATACAAACATTGATTATTTTTATACTTTTCACTCATTATACATAACATTATTGTACAGTTACTACATTTACACTATACAGTTCTTGAATTTTTCTACATAAGAACATTTTACAATAGAGAGCTGCTTACAGAGTTAGGAACTGGAATACTCATTTTGTTTACACGATACAATGTACTGTGTATAATACTTGTGAAGTCAGGCGAGAACTCAATTAGTAGTTTCATCAATTTAATGTTATTAAGTAGAGACTAGGCAGAATAGGGTGGATTTCTAACAGGTACACACTGAGGACTTGAATAAGTATACATGGTAATTGTAATTTTATCCTACTACCTAATACTACTGCAAACACAAGTATTTACAACTTTTAAGTTGATGTCTACCAGGGCATAACGTTGTTATCGGAGAAGCAAAGTGTAAATGTGTAGCTAATAAAATACAAATTATTCCTACTGAATTTAAGTATCCTACTGTGCAAGTACAATACAGAAAGCATTTTCATGTTAGACTGGATTTTCCGCAACGTAACAAAGTAACCTTCTGATCCTGAGTTATAAGTTTAATTTTCCAGAAAATATCAATATTACATGCAGACATCTAACACAGTAAGTAGCACAGTCATATGGCACGCTTTCAGCTTATTAAATTCAACGAGACACATAGCATGACATTTTAAAATGGAACGAGATCAATCTGTTGCACACTGGAATCAAATACATGTATTTATTAAATACAGTAAAGTTATACATATAATAAAATGGCACTGCGAGAAGCGAACCATTTAGGACAGCACTACTTTTAGGACTTGCTATGCAAGCAAACCAGTTTTGCGTAGTTTTAATTTATGATTTTATACATAATGTTATATAATAATCTAACAGTAATAAGTAGTTAAGATTACTCTAGGTGACAACTGGCAATTAATACAACTATTTATATACATGTACGAGAGTAATATAATCGTTTAATTACGTTTCTCATATATGTAGTTTATAATGTACGTATTTACATTTGCTAATCAAGAAAAGTACAGAAGTTTGATTTTTAACGCATTTAACATTCAAGTCTGCAAGACAGTGTTGAGTTCTCGGTGAATGCCTCCCAAATCTTTAACTTTTTCCGCAAGCTGAGAATTGAGTGCTTCTAAAACTTTTCGTTGAGAGTCCTGAGTTCCAAGAGCCGTTTCAAGTTGAGCCTGCACTTCATTTAAAGTAGCTCGCAATAATTCATTTTCCTAATATAGAAAATGACCAATTTAAACCCGAAATTCATCTCTGACATCAAATAACTGTATTATATGCTTAATATGTATATAGTTTTACTAGTGCCTATAAAATGGCAACATTTGCCAGTTTTGTTTTCTATCACGAATGCATAAATAGTAAATTATGCATGTAGACTTTGTAGGCAGGTAGTACTTCTAGTGCAATATTGTTTACTGATATAGACACATATAGTAGGCGTATGGGAGTAGGCGTTCGGTTATATACTTACCTTAACAGCATCGCTATTACTTCCGTTGACAATCTCATTAAGCATTCGTAGCTCTTCGTCTTTGCTCTGAAGCTGCTGTGAGAGATACTCAACTTTTTCTCTCATGAGCCCAATTTCATTTCGGAGCTCTAGAGCAGCGTCCGAATTTCCTTTGGCAGCTTCAGCCTCAAGCGTTCTTTGCTTCAGTCGTTGGTTATCCTCTTTGTAAGCATGTAACTGTCTCTTCCATTCTTCTACATTGGCCGTACTCTCTGTAAGAGCCGCAGTCAGTCTCGCATTGTTTGTCTTCAAAGTTGACAACTCCACTTCCCATTTTTTTGCGTTCACCGAACTGACAACAACAAAACAAAGAAACAGTCAACTCGAGTAAACATAAATGTCTCTTTTGCTTCACAAAAGAACCAACTTAACACCAATATGCACTGTACATACATGTCACTACACAGCAAATATCTAATACTACATCAAATATATGTCACAGGGAATCATCTAGTCCACTAGCTGGAAGCTTATTATTTACTTTGTCATTCCAATTATTAAATGCAGGGAAAAACGGACATCTTTCCCATTTGATTGTTGTATGGTATAAAGATGAACTAGGTTAGGTATTATACAAAATTATAGAAATGGATATCTTTTACATCAATTTAGGATTTTCAAAGTGGAAGTTCTTGTGTATCTTCCGATGACGTAAACATTTACATTATAAACGAATTTCATGGTAATCCACATTCATGTGCATGCCTATTCATCAAGTTTTTGTTTTCACTGATCTGGTTAGTGTAGTATGACGCATTATTTACTACATAATGCACAACAGTATACGTCTTACAACGTGAAACAGTATGGGGAGTTTCCGGCAGCAAACCAAGTATGAACTAAATAAATAAGTACATCGAGCATCCAATTTCACACCTGATGTATTATAAAAGCCAAAATAAAAATGTTCTACATAAAAGTCAGCAAAGTCAAGTGCAAATAAGGAGAGTGCATACATACTGGGGGATATATAAACTTAGAGGGTTGATTCTACTTGTATTGCACACAAAGCGGGTGTCACTCTACATATTCGCAAGAGACAAACGCCAAGATCTACACGCACAGTGGAATTATATAGGGCGTTTTAAGGTAGTGGAATTTCTTTAGGTTAGTAAAAACGTTGAGTAAAGTTGCCTGCAAGGAGGATTTAGGGTGTTCCCTTAAGATATATGTATGATAATGTACATGTATGTCGTACCTTTGGGCTAAAGCCAGACGAAGTCGTTCATTCTCATACTTGAGTTGTGCCTCGGGAGATTTATCCTGTCTCCCGAGAGTGCCCGTGTGCTTAGGACTGTCAATGGTGCCAATACTCGTGACGACATTATTAGCCAAAGTATTTGGCACTGGGGGAACTCCGAGACCTTTCGTCAATGTGGAGCAGCTGCCTTTGAGTAAGGAATTCGCATTTGCATCATTCATCATTACATCTGTATCTTCGTGACCATTCTGTTGCTGCTGACTCTGATTCTGGGTCATTATTGAGTTTTGATGCTGCTGCTGATTTATTTGGCTTCTCTGCAGTAATGGGGAAGACATCATACTGGGCGGAGGGATTGTAGCAGCGTTATTCAGTCCAGCCAGGTTGTTGGACATTGGCACATGGTGAGAGGATTGAGAGTGCTTCCCAGAAGCACGAGTTGCTTCTCTCACCTCTAAAAACTGTTCAGAAAACTGTAACGAAAGAAAGAAACAAGGGCGTCATGGGGTGAGTGAAAGAAAACAGATCCCAGTTCCCGAGAATCATTTTACTTATTTATTTATTTTTATAGCTACTTGATATGCCATCGCTCCTTCGGAAAATAGACTAATGTATTCCGACGATGAAAGAACAAGAGTGATTTTTCTTTGCATCAGAACGGAATTCACTTTCATAGTTTCATGCTACTTTCTCCAGAGAAAGTAGATTAATGGCCACTCCGCATTTCTTTGGCCGGTTGACGGGAAGGTGTGTCTCCTGTCTTGCCTAGATATTTTATTTTCTCCCATCCACGTTTAGAGTGCTACGTGTATTGTATTCCTGCTCTTACCTGACTGACCTGCCCTTTAATCTAATGCTCTTCTGCTCTGACTTCACTTTGTCTGATTCCACTTTTTCATACCCCCTGCAATTTAGATCCAATTTCCGATAGAGCTTCCCTCACCAAACCAGCATTCTGATTTCATGTGTCCTTTTCTAACCAACCTTACGTCGTTCCATCAACATTCTTCACAAAGTCAATCCTCTCTCTTTTGTCCAGAAACTAATGTTTACTGCTCCGGGTTAAATATCTCATACAAACAGTCAGTAGTTTACCAAATGTTAAAAATACTTACTTTATTCAGCTCAGCTTCCGATGGGAATCCAAGACCGTACACAGTGTTCGCTCGCACGTCTGACCATTGTCCGAATTTTTGCGATGTCTTCGTGAAGTTCATGCCCGGGGACACTGTGCTATTGATCACGGCCTGTCAGAAACAGCGCAAATATACTCTACACATCCAACCACGTATTTCACACAAACTTCTTACAGAAGTACCAAGCAGATTCAAGGGAGCACTTTATTTCTCCGACTAATATTACTTCCGAAAAACTTGAATTTATCATACTGCTATTTTCATAAACTATTTTCTACTAGCCTCTTGCGTCTCTACTAAAATAGACCAAAATTGTTTACCAAATAAATCAACACTGTAAATGTCAAAACAGAAAAAGTTCGAGTTTAGCCAGCCATAGGGTGTCTGTGATATATATCATGCCTGTCTATACTTTTTAAATTCATGATACAAAAAAAAGAACGTGGCTCAAAATTAATACAAGTAATGACTGCTGAGCCGTTGAAAATGTAAAACTTAAAAATAGGGATTTTATCCGTATACTAACATTGGAATTCAGAATATTAGCAAACCTCCTTTTTACCTAGGAGAGTGTAATTTATTATGTAATGTATCTCGGTAGAGATTGTAAGGAAGTACATTGTATAATCTGCTTTGCAGGGCAAGTGGGAAATTCCAGTCACCAAGCTATATATCCTGCACAGATGGGCAATAGTGTTATTAGTGTGTTATTACTAGGAGGAAGTAGAAATGTAATGCTTTGTTACCAAAGAAAGATAAATGACTGAATAGCTGCAGCGTGATTTAGAGTTGGATCTGTGCGAACTCACATGGCATGGCAGTCAGTACTGCGTACGTACATAAGATCAGGAAACAGATTTAGTGACTGACAAACCTGTTCTTTGGATTTTTATGTAGTGAAACGGGGGAAAGAGGATGTAGTGCAGTCAAGAGTAAGAGGTAAAAGACAAAGTAGCTGTAAGTAGTAAAGGACTATTACGAGAAGAACAAATCGAGTGTTCCTTCACTGAAAAACGTCTGGTGAAATTCGGATTCCAACTGGTTTGCTTGCTTTAACTAAATAGTTCGGTGTAAACCGTAGTATGTGTAGCATAACTACGGCTATGCGAAGTATTCCTTTTGTATTCTAAATGTGCAGTAGATTTCACAACTGTAGAGAGAGAGATTTTCCCGAGTAAGTAATACAGTAGATAAATAAATATATCCTTCTCTAAAACAGTTATAGCTTACTAGAATTTGTAATGGAAATAGAAAGTAAGGTAAGGTCACAAGGAGAAAGTCAAGATGTTCCATAGTGTATTTGCTATTGAATTTAGTTAGTAGAAACGTCTGCACTACTTTCTTGGCTATATCATTTATATATTTAGGAGAAGAGAAACAAAGTGTAGTTTTGGGTGGAGTATAAGAATGCATTGGAATTGGTATTCCTCACATTGTTTCACGTACCACATAACAGAGTACAATCGTGGTAAGGAGGAGAAGAAGAAGGTAGCCTATTTGTACACGTGGGAGCTTGAGACTAAATTCAACCAGAAATTGACGGACTGACGGTATTTTCTCTATACCTGCTTCACATCTTGAATTTCTCCTTATCAGAAGATGTATCTAGAGACTAGATATCCTGTTATGTAGTCCATCCAAATCCAACTTCACCTCATGCAAGCAATTGCAGCTGCGAATGCCAAGAAAAGAAATTTGCCAAGGGGAATAGAATACAACAAAGAGAGATAGACACATTGTTCTTATAGAATATGAGGCTTATTTACCTACTTCTTCACTGTTCTATGAGTGATTTTTACTTTTCCTGAATCAAATCAGAGTCGTTTTTTCAAGTAAAAAGTAAGTGTTCAGAGGGAAGAGACAGAGAATTCACAGGGGAGATGAGAAACTCATAAAATCTGGTATAAGGTGACGTGACAGGACGTAAAATAGAATGAGAACAGAATATTGACACGATGGGTCGGTCGGGTTTGGATGAGACAGACGAGAGATATCTAGACATTGGATTCTATCGTATTGCTCCCTTTAGTTGCAGTTAGAACATTCTTCTAGCCCATGCATGCTTTAGTATACACTACGCTACAGGACACTTCTAACTTACGCTTTGCATTATTTACGAAATTTCTTACCTTTGTGCCTTCTACACTGATGATTCTGTAGAGAGCCCGAGAGGAATCATAAAAAAAGGATACGGGTACTGCAGCCGAAGATGCTGGCACCCAAGACCTTTTTGTCATCGGATCAATGTGGAATACATGTGCCTTACATGTGAAAATTGGCTGCTCCCTGTAAAATTTCATTATGCCATTAGTCCAGATTACAGAAAGGGGATTTATACCTCAAACACATTTTCCTTTTTAAATTGAATTACTGCATCATCGTCTACAATGGGTATCTATATCTGTACATCCAATCTCCAGTCAGGTAAAGGTAGTGGCAGCAAGTCTTTCATTTTACTCGCTAAGCACAAAATCTCAAAATACTTACCTTTGTTCTATTTAAGCTAAGTAAATGTGTTAAAGGATCTGAAAGTAAAAACACACGGATTCCTAACAAATTAGTGTCGAGAATACCTAAACGAATCTGCACTTAATCCCTTGCTCTAATCTACTAGAAACACAAAGTAAACTCAAGTAAAAGTAAACTACGCATTCAATGCATAGCGAAGAGATACACGTTTAGCAGTGCTTACATAATTTTGCCTATATACAGATATGAAGGAAATCCTACATTTCTATTGCTACTGTGCGCTAGAAAAGTAGAACTGCAAGTACATGTTACATATACTTAAATGCATTATCCATCCATCTATCTAAACTGTATTAAAGTGTAAGTAGCCTATAAGCTTAAGCACCAAGGATATGCACAAGGACAAATGTAATGTTTATGGTCTATATCTATGCAGCTCCGAGTTACTTCTGCCATGATTCCATTATATTAGTTTGCTAAATGTACATTATATGTAGTTGAGAGAAAGCTTTTAATGCTCGCACATCATCACCATTACTATTATTACTATCACCATGAAATGGCTCTCCCATAACTTCCGACACATTTCGCAAGCAAGACTACAAATTGTAGCAAACTCTTGTACACACATATATAGAACTACGAGATTGTTCAGCCCAGTCCCACAGAAATAAGCCAGTATACATTCTAACTTGCTTCTCTTCCAAAGTAGTTTACTTTCGTTCCATGTCCCCCCCATCCTTTCCATTCTCTTCCATTCTATTCTGTGTGGGACACTGTTTTTGGTAATTTTAAATGGAAGAAAGCAAAGAGCCGAAATATATATGGAATGAAGCTTTACCGCATTGCCGATTAAACCAAACGGGATAGAAAACTATTCTGGCGACACCACAGTGCAATGCAGTTTGCTCTTACCATTCGATATGGGCAAACCCTATTTAATCGCTATAGGATATCTTTAACATTGTATGGGACACCTTCACTTATATGTGAAACTGCAAAGTTACATTGGAGATCGAAACTTCGGAGTTAGCTAATAGATATGACCATGCATGCATGCATAATGTGTGCAAATATTAAAGTCACTTATTTACAATCGCATTGCTAAAATTTAGCGTGGAGAGCGATTAGTCCACTTTAATAAATGATATCAGATAAATTGCAATTAGTTAACACTTTAGTTCATGACAAAGTTTCGCCGTACAATCTAATATAGCATTCAAAGTGTGTTTGCTACACGTACTAATGTACCAACTTACTTAGTTATTAACTCTCGTGCTTTTAAATATTGCATTGAATTCGCAATCAACTACAGGAGCAGAATGTTGACTTTCTAGCAGTGTCCGTAGCACAAAGTTATGTGGGCACATTAACACTCCTAATTGGAAGTAAACAAATTAAAATAATTACTGTTCCCTTTTCAGCAACTCCGTGTACCTACATCAAAGCAATCCTTTTACCACTCCATCTTATATGTATACTACCATAGTGCACAAAAGACTATCTATCTACTATACATTTTCATTCACCAGAAGGAGTTCGACATGGAAAGATAAAATTTCAAGTAAACAAACGAAAGCCTTTCTCTAACTTTCCGTGCTTTTCACTTTGATTTAGCTTTTCACGTTTCTTTTGTTCCTTGATAATTGGACACGGTAGCTTCAGACGCAAAAACAGCAACCTATGTGCCAATATTTCAGACTTTCCCATTATGTTATCTGTTTTGAAAAAAAGTCTTTTCTTATGTAAATACATTCAATTCACTGTCTTCCCCTGCTTAATTCACAAAAAGTTTTTCTTTACATATTCATAGCAATCGTTGGGGGTTCCTGACTGAAGCAGACTGGTAATTACCTCAGTACGCATCTTAATTTTAATAAATAATGGCAGGAACGAGTGTAGTTCATTTTCAGGTCTTTACAAAAGAAAGCAAGTAGCAAAACGTGAGCTTCATGTGCAATATGAAAGAAAAAGAACTCATTTGTAATACAAGCAGGTATAATAAATGCAAGAAACGCAAAAACTTTATCAAATAATACTCTTCTCTATTGTTCAGTAAGTATGTACACACATAAAACATAAATTGGTATCGTAACTATTGTACTACTATTTTATTGAAGGTGATATGATGGTGACAAATAAAATCCTGTTCGCTACAGTAAATGCTTCTACTGTGATTAGACTGTTTTATATTATGTACCCAGCAGACACGTACAAATGCAAATGGCCTGGCCCAGTTTTGGTTTACGTGCTGTCACGTTTGTCCAATTTCCGTCGACAAAATACTTGCTTGTAATAATGTAATAAAGTCAAATATATGAAATATCAGAACATCAGGGTACCTAAGTTGATCCATATAGATTTGTCACAAAGAACTGCAGAATGCCACATTGGCAGATTGGCACTAGGCTAAGAAAACCTAAGCCTCCCAGTTCTTTTCAAATCCTTTACCGAACACAAAATTACGCTACAGAATTGCACTTGGTACACAATAGAAATCTGGTAACACAATGTCCTTTTGTATTTGCCTATAGGATTATCTGTAGCGAACGGGATATAATGGGATAGTCAGGCTGATAAAGTATGTCCTTGTCGTTAAGGTCTAATTTAAAAAAATCAAATTATAATACCTTGAAAATGAAATGAAAACTATTTATAAATCATTCACATTTCAAAACTTAATTATTTTGGTACTTTATTTACAATTTATTACATCTCTTGATAGCAAACTATCTGGCTATCTTTGAGAGTTTAGCTATAAAAAGTTAGTAACAGTAATTGTTATATCTGCTTCGTCGCCAATGTGAAATGTACCTATTCTGCAGGGTTTTAAGTAGCTTAGCAGTTAGAAGCAGTTGTATGTGTATATTATGATGTCTGTATCAGTGTGGTATGTAGTAGCAAATTCTTTGTTTGTTTCGAGTAGAAAAGTTTGGCGAGTGGATATTCCATGCAGGCCATGCATACTGTTTTAATGGGCGTATCCTCCTGGTATTTATGTTGTTAGTAGTGCAATTTAAAACGATCTCAGCTAGGTATAAATTCGAGGCTTGTATTTTCCCTTATCTTCACAGATGAATGTAAGTTGCTTGAAAAATTCAAAAGAATCGATTTGGAACCAGACTGATTTGCTTTCACTGGAAGTTTTTTTTTCTTTAGTATATACGTGGAATACGAAAATGTCTTATTAGTGTAATTCGTTTTGATACAGAGTTGCCATGCAAGATATTCTGGGAATTCGTACAAAAGAGTGGAAGTCCGTAGATATAGCAGAAGAGGGTCTTCGTTCGGCACTGCACACGCTATGCTATTTCCAGAGAGATGTTCTAATATATGTGCATTAAATATTAAGCAAGACAGGAAAAGGAAATCAAATCAGTATTGGTTTAGTGAAAGCAAAGCAATGGCTACATCTGACTGAAATTCCTTATTTTTCGTCCCTCTTGCACTGCAGTACAGTTACATAGAGTTTCAGACTTGCACAATTGTACAAACGGAGAAAGAATATTTAGTATAGCAAAAAAGTTCAAATGGATTCACAGTTTAAGCTAAACTACGTTAAGTTTGAGTTGGGAGAAGAAAACGCGACCATTTATAATATTTATGGAAATTCATGAATTCCATTCACTTCACTACTCAAATCGTTCCTTTCTCTATGCTTTTCTCTTTCCAAACTCCTTTGGGAAGGGTGAAATGGAAAGGTAAACAAAGGAGAAGCCCATGATTCTTTTTCAGTGCCATTGCATTTTATAAAGAGGAGATATAAACAATATTTTACTACTGTTACACTCTAAAAGAACACCTAGCATTTGCAAATACATACGAAATCCCCATCCAGTAGGGCATCTTCCTACTTATGCACCATTATACACAAATACCCAAGCAAATATTGCACTACTGCATTGGGTGTGTGATTTATCGACGGCAAACTTAAGATTACATAAAAATGTACACTTTCAGATCAGTTGAGATAAATGCGGCACAATTTATATTATACATAGAGAACATCTTTCAAAAACACTGATTCTCCTTAAAGTGCCTACCTATATAGTTGGATATACTTATCCTAGTTAAGAGGAAGAAGCATAAAAAATGCAAATAAACAATAAATAGTCTACCCATAAAGATACAAAGAAATGACAGATAAAATCCACATTTCAGAATCTGAAGATACCTACTATTACTATACATTACTCTGCACACGTGAATACACAAGATGAACCTGTGTAGGTCACAAACATATCTACCAGTCACATTCTCATCCCTTTTTATCGTGCACGTACATCTGACAAAATTCATCATAATATTGTGTAACCTTTCTTGTCTTTGTCTTGAAATTGAATTCAAGCGCACAGGACGGGAATTTTATGATATGAATTTTTACTTGGATACACACCATCAACCAACTACCACTACTATTTACCTACTAACTACACAAAAGTATATACAAAACAGTTTACACAAAGTATATACCATAGTACAGATATAGCCCAATTTACTAGTACAGAATTGTAAAAGCTTTAAAGATAGCAGTAGTATTAGTATTTACCGTTTGCGTCCCAGGAGACTGCACAAATAGAGCTGCTGCAACTGATCCGAGCTCAATTCTCCAGACATGATTCAGATGACCACGCGAGAGTCCTAGTCCCATGCCCTCCTTTTAAAAATGCTTCAACAGATCCTCCTCGACTACTCATAACAGCTTTTTTCACTTTATCCAGTTGACTGACAAATACATAGCTGGAAATAGGAAAAGAACAATACAAACAACTCAACCAGAGATAAATCAAAGGAAACCCAAACTTAAGAACTTTATACGTTCTCCCACAGCACAACGACTCCACACAATACTTCAGAGTAAAATAAGACGTTCACCTACACAATAAAGACATTCTAACAAATAACTCACATTTCATCATAAATACGGATACTTGAACATTCTACTGCTAGAACAATAACAAAATAAATACAAAAGATATCTACTACTCAAGTAACGTCTAACAAAGAAAACTACTATAATATAACACACATGAACCATATGGTATAGACATAGTCGAGAACTGAGATGTACACAGTACACATGCATACCGGTGAAAAGTTGAGAAAATCGTATTTCATCTTATTTGTCCATTGGTAAGTATTGAAGCGTTTCTTTGCTTTCTTTGTTTCTCCACTGTCTGTTTTCCAGCTTTGTGATGTTTTTTGCAGAGGAATTTATATTATTTGGAATAATGTTCTTTTCTCCTTCACTTCTATAAACTGTTACGCATCAAGTTGCAAAGATAGGTTCTCTATACACAGGATGCTCAATATTTCATAAAGTTAGTGTAGATAGAGCTTGTACCTAAGTATTCGTAGTAAGAAGGTAAGTAAGTAGAAAAGTACACACACGTCTAAACTTTGCCACTCACGCGAGACACAGCGACGACGAGGTAGAAATGAGTTATCTGCCGAGTGTAAACAATGAAAACATGCTCCATCATTTCATCGCGTCATAAGTATATGACGACAATATAACAGATCTGTCTGAGTGTGAGTTTTATTCACACGAACTTCATCTGAAAATATACTAGGGTAGAAGATACTAGTGAGTAGAGTATATTGTCTCGCTTATTTCATCTCACTTTTCCTGCATTATGTGTCATTCTAGTGTAGTCGTAGATTGCACCTTTCCACAACAACTTTTACTGTCAACTATATATCTGTTTAGTTGGCTGGAGTTGAAGAGCAAGGAAGAAAGACTAGACAAGGAATGGCATGCTAACTGCTAGTGCTAACCCATTCAATTCTGTCGATGTTCTATTGTTGATATCCTAACCACGTTGAACAAATAAATGATATAACTATTAGCAATAATAGCAATGCAGCCAATAGAACCTTTCCAGATTCTCACAATCAGTCACTCGGCAAACTTTGTCTCCGTCATGTCAATTCAAGTCAATTTCTCCGAAATACTACTTTTTTGCCTTCCTTGCTTTTTCTTCTCTCTACCTTTGGACACTAAGATGTAGTTTTTCCCTGCACTATGGAATTCCTTTAAGAAGGAGGAAAAGAACCAGAGCGAATTCTATTTCCTTATTGTTTTATCTCACCAGAGAAGTAACTTTACAAGAAAAGTCACTTCGACTTTTGTATTCTCCATGGCCTATTATGTAGCACGAGAGTTTTTCTGTCAAAACTTAGTATCTTCTCTCTGCCTAAACCTTCTGGCATTCACAATTTCTCGCTCTCTCCAAGAAAGTATTCTAGTATTTCCCCAAATTGATAGATGAAACTTTAGTGGGTTGAGTATCTCTATAAAAAATAATTATAGTTAGGTATACAGATAGCAGCTTCTGCACTTACACTTCTGTAATACTAGTAGCAGTCCCTCAATTGCCAATGGACACTCAACTCAATTGTATTTTGCTTTGCCACCGACAACTTATTGTAGTTCTTGGTAATTCGTTTACAGAATCTTCATTTTCTCTGTGATAACGAGAGTAGCAGAAGAAATAATTGTTTCAATCTGGTGAGAATGCCTTGTTCTTTTGTTGGCTTGATACTTTTTGCAACTGGATGCCTAATTTCTCGTGTAGTGTAAATTTACTGCCAATTTTCTTAATTTTCAAATTTTGGTGGGAAATTCTTTCTTTATTGTCTACTGAAAAATTGTTGGTTGACGCCGAGAAAAGTGTTGTCGTTTGAATATTTATATGAACTTCTGTGTTGGAGATTGTAAGAAAACGAGAAAATTGGACAGTTGGTGTATTCAAGTCAAGCCGCAGCCGACTACTGAAGCTGGAAAGCAAAAAGCACTCAAGTTAACCCAAAAGACGAGTGAGTGAAGCCGACTGTAGGCAAAACACATGCGTTTTACTTTCCTTCTGCCATCCACGACTATTCTTCTGGTCGAAAATTCTCTTTTGGTGTGCCTGAGCTGAAATGAAAGGGACTCCAGTGTTTCCAGAGGTTAGGCTGCAGAGGGTTGTCTTTCTTGTCTCACTCTGTACTTCTACATAAGTTAACGTTGTCTTGTCGGATTGTCCGTAACTTAAAACTCTCTGAGCTACTGTTTCACCAAAATATAGAATGTATTTTATACTATGATACAAACTTACCAAGGTTTGATAGACAAACAAAGGGAAAGCTTAGATAGAGAAGGATATTAGGCGAGAGCGAGGCCAAATTTCACATCACTGAAGAAAACGAGATTGGACGGGTGCTTTACTTTATACACTTAAATTTACATTATCTCACTTCACATTTAATGTATTTGATCCCTTCTCATCTCTAAAGATCATACAGGATAGCTAATGGTCAAAGCCCACTTCAAATTTGCACCGAGTGACTGATCTGGATGAAACAAAAGCCTCCACTTTGCTTTCCTTCTTTCGCCCTTTCTTTTGGCAGCTGATAATTTAGTAATTCTATATCTCTCCTTTTCTAGAGAATATCCTTTTGGCATTCGATGCCTAAACTGCTTTTAACTACCAAAATGACTTTGCCAACTAAACAACCGTCATCACCTTTCATTCCCTTCAAATACAATTGACAGATGAAATGCTTTGAGAGATCTAATTACAAATATACGTCCTATATTGTATTTGCTCACATCTATCAACCAACATTTTCGTGCTGAAAGACCGCTAGCTCTATGTCAATTATACCATCTTGATCTAATATTCTGCTCAGCATAATCTGTCAACCTATATCTACATCATAAATTAAGCTATAACCGTAAAAATCAACATCCATTCCCTTATGCTTGTATAACGGCTTCTGCGACTTAAGTAGCCCCAGTATCATATACGCCATGATGTAATTGGTTATAAAAGCCGAAATGGAGACAGAGCAGGTACTACAGTATACACTAGTTATCCCAATCGATAAGGAACCATGATACTACAGTAAATACGTAGTAGAAATGAAACAAAACAAACCATTCCCATTTCTCTGTTTAAACCAGTGAGATTTAACTGTCAAAGAGCTATTAATTTTAATACTGCTGAGCTATGCAAAACAAATATTCAACTTTTACTAGCAACTCTTCATGGTGTATCTCTTTCTCTACACGTCTGCATTTAACAAAACTTAAGCAAATGCTTCAATGCGTGTATTCTATCCTATGAATGAATTGTTACTTTACTACTTGATCTAAGCAATGTTACAACTCAGAATACCGTGGATTATCTATACTAATAATAGCAATAGCTGAATGTTTATTTTGGCACCAACTCATAGGCACGCAGTCAATTACAGTTTGTACATGACTATTATACATAATGATTGTTCAAGATATTTATAGATTTATGTATTAAACTGAAGCCTATGCAATAGTTAGAGTAGAGTACAATAGTATAGTAGAACACAGTAGAGTCAAAATTAATATGGTTATTATTAAAGAATAGTTATTGTTAGTATTAATCTTCACAAAATAGTCCACAACAGTTTTTACCGATTAGTAATTTGTTATTAACCCTCCTTAAATTATAGGAGACGATGCGTTCCCCTAAGTCAGAGGAAATAATTTCACAAGAGACCAAAAATTGCAAGCATTTTCAAATGTATACAACAAATTTTTGTCAATTCAGTCCGATTTAGTCCAATTCGGTCCAATAAAATCCAATACGGTCCAATATAGTCCAATTCGGTCTAATATAGTCCAATTCGGTCCAATTAAGTCCAATTCGGTCCAATATGGTTCAATTCGGTCTAATATAGTCCAATTCGGTCCAATTAAGTCCAATTCGGTCCAATATGGTTCAATTCGGTCTAATATAGTCCAATTCGGTCCAATTAAGTCCAATTCGGTCCAATATGGTTCAATTCGGTCTAATATAGTCCAATTCGGTCCAATTAAGTCCAATTCGGTACAATTACGTCCAATTCAGCTCAATTAAGTCCAATTTGGTCCAATTACGTCCAATTCAGCTCAATTCAGTCTAATTTGGTCCAATTCAGTCCAAATAGTAAATCCTTTCACGTCAACGTCCATGGCATTAGTGAGAGATTCTTTCAACATTTTACTATAGATCTAGTAATGGTACGCATAAAATATGAAATTGGTGATATACAACTCAGTATTTATTGACGGCAGAACCATATCTGATAAAAGTTTCTATTCTATTAGTTCGGTCGTTGAAATTTCAACTTACATGAGGCAATAGTAATGAACTTTTCGTTGGCAACTTCTGAATCTGTTATAATTACTGTGAATATTATGCTCCAACAATGTTTGAAAGTATGTTGTATGTACAACAAGAATAGAAACAAACAGATCTAAGTGCTTCTATAGGAAGTAATGAGATCATTATGCATTGTGCCCACGGAGAAAGAGAAAATGTGCGCTAAAAGCTGTCACAAACAGAAATGTACATGTTCCGAATGAAATTAACTGACTCTATGAGTTAGATTCGACGAGGTTTTAGTTCACACAGTTTGGTATCCCATCTTTTCTTATCTCATTCCATGTAGCTTATTTCGTGCTTGAAAAGATGATGGATGCAGAGAGTTAATGTGTTGGGTAGAGGTGGAACGTCATGCAAATCCTGATTTCATATTAATATGTACCACAGAAAGGGAAATCACAGCAGGTAGCCTGACAACAAACATACGAGACTTTCGGTTACTCTTTGAAATTCTGGTAGAAACGGAATTGGAGGTTTACTCCACATGTAATGTGAGTTCCGTGAGCTTATCAGGGGACTCTTTGAGATGAATAGTGAAGAAGGAGAGCGGGAGCTACCTGCATTCATGCTCCACTGAATATTTTATGGGCACAGGTGCTATTAAACTGTCACGTACGTTTACATTCTCTACTTAATGTACTTATGTCTACAAATGCATGTGCTACTTAATAACTTAAAGAAACACAATTAGGCCTTGCAAAATGTCAGCTGCCTTTAAAAAACTCACTATTAATGAACTGCAATGGTAAAAGATTTGTTGCACAATATTTTATACATAAACTTCAGTAGATTAGCAAATAGCAAGTATTATGTCATGTAACATTCGGTACACACTTTAGAAAAGTAACGTAGAATTTCAGACATAATATATTCAAAGGGGTTTCTAATATTATGGTAGTATAGCCAAAACAGATACCTTAATGTTTTCGTTGTGTTAATAATTTTTTATTATTACTGATGAGCAGGTCAAATTAAAATTATTTCTCTATTCCCAAATACTGATGTTGAAGTAGCCAAGGTAGATGGAATTGTGTCCTGTTACGTCTATTTGTAAACGGATTGTTTAAACATTGTATCTTAAATTTTTTTTAGATTGCATTGGTGAAATGTTGGTAGTCGATAAGTTATTTTATTCGTGTAGTACTGACTACGATGGGGTACATTTTAATGCTGATCATAAAGTTATGGGCATTGAGTTGGTTTGGACAAGGTTTACCAGTAAGCAAAGCAATATGGGTTGAGTTTACATGAGAAAGGCTTATTAATATAGTAAAAGTGGTTTTAGCCGAGTTGTGCGTGCATTGACTGATGATGTTGGATGAATGTCTGTATTTTGTCTTTTTGACTTTGTGTGGTTTGGTTGTCGTCGTAGACTGGGGTGGGTTGACTTTGACTCGAATCGACTTAACTTTGTGCCACGAGTGAGAGTGAATCTATTTATTGTTAGAAACTTTACGCTAGGACAGTTTTCTTATCAATAGGATGAGGTTTCTGCTGAGGACAGGCTCACAATGCATTCGGTGAAAGTCCTTAGTGGTACTCCATAGGACGGAGGACGAGCGACCGACGGGTTGCTCCAGGGTAACTTGAGCTTTACGATTAAACCATGTTATCAGGAATTCACATCACGAGCTGTACACTCCTATTTCTAGACTGCGATAGGACCAGACGAAACCACTAAGAAGGGAAGCGGATGAGAAAGCCGACGAAAGGCCAAACCATCTCGTTGGATGGTAGAACTTAGGACACGTAGCCGTAACCTTCTTCACAGTTTTCTGTGATGTAGTGGAGTATAGTATGTACATACAAGTTGCCTGTCCTTGTGAGAAAGAGCATCTCCTGCCCATTGAGACTGTTGGAGTAGTGCAGTAGTAAGTAATGTAGAGCGATATGAAATTTTTTTCAGCGTTTAACAGAGTAGTAAACTTAAGCGATGTATATAGTTATTTGCGAGTGTTGTGTGGTCAACAGTTTTAGATAGGGTGGCAGGGCAAGGCAGAAACCAAGAAATGACATGGAACAAGTGAAATCCTCGAAATATAATGCAATATCACTAACAAGTAATAAGGTTAAGTGTGAGTTGCCTATATATAGGTCTATAAGTGTCGCATGTCTTTTTTTCAGGTTTTCCTACTAAAACTATACCTTTCCGGATGGAGAAAGTTGATTTCTAAAAATAAAGTAACGTCCTCGGTACAGATTACAGATATTTTCAATCACTATTATATATTATGGAGTTTATAGGTAGTTTATAGGAACAAGTAAGTTTGAGATGTTGTAATAGATTTGGCCTTGTGAGTCTATAGACACTTAGAGAGCACTCATGTATAGACAGATCTTTAATTTCCTACGATGTAACATGTAACCTAGTTGGGAGAAAGTGCTTTTGACAGCAAAGTAAAAGCATAGCGTAATGTAATGTAGCGTAAGAGTAAAAGTTAACAATTTATTTACTGACTCATCTTACTATATCATTGTACTTGTAAACTTCATCTACAGACTTTTGTATATGCAAACCCTTCATCTTTAGTATTTAGAGACAGTTGTGAATGTGGCTATAAGTTTATCTAACTGTGTCACATGGATGAACTAGTTAGTAGTAAGTTTGTTAGGTAGATACAAATATATTTTAACTTTCATTACAATGCATTACATAAAAGTCACGGACAGAGAGAGAGAAAGGAGCATCTCGGCACTAAAGTCGAGTCACTACTTAGTTATAAGAAGGAAAAGAGTGTTTTAAGTGGCTGGGAGCTCAGAGTCACAAGTCACAACCGATTGTGACATGGATGGGCTAGTTAAAAGAGAAATGTGTCCGGCGGGTGTCATGTATCACCTCTATTCCGCACTTATCACAACAACAGAGCTGGTCACGTAGAAAACCGTGGCTTCCTCATCAGCCAATCCGACCCAACTCCTTTTACTAGTGTGGGAGAAAGTCTTTTGCGTTCCCAATGCTCAACAGAATAGAATATAGTCCTGAACTACTTACGTATCATTTCCAACTGAGGTAAACTACTATATTAGGTTAGAAAGCCCCTTCAGTGGTAGTTATTAGGTAGAATAATATGTAAGCGGAGATATATCCCTTTTATACATTTCCTGGACCTGAAAAGGATGCAATGTATCTAGAGACAGACAGTAAAGAAGGAAGGAAAAGAGGGAAAGTGAAACGAAATCTGAATCGGATTCTCGTTTCTTTCAGTAAACACGTCTACGTTTTCTCAGAACTCAAGCAAGACACGATCACTGTACCCATTTCAGAAACGTGAGCTCTAAAGACGTCTTTCCACCAAACTCCGTATCTGAATGCAAAGGACTAATCAAATAGTTTAACTGTCCTACCTACACATATCCAACTACATATTCTCCTACGAAAAACATTACACAATTCTTTGCAGTCCTAGATGAAATACATTAGAAGTCTGGCTGCAAAAAATAATATTTAGTGTGTACCTAGGAACAAATAGCATACAAGCTACTGGTGTGTTTTATTTGTTTTCTATCGTTTAGAACCTTACAAGGTAAACACTAAACAAACTACACATGTAATATACGTTTTAAAATGGCCCATAGCATGCTAATGCTAAAAATGTGTAACATACTCAGGGATTGCATTAAGCACATAGTATACACAGGCTGACTACGTCACTGAAAAATAGCATTGGGCCCAACTGTGAGTGAGTTATTACTGGCAATTGAGGTATCTGCAGAAGTAGTTAACGATTTGTAATTTTTTATGTCGTGGGCGCATTTATGTAGGAGCACTGACGTCAAGCCGGTATGGGTACACTCACTCAATCTAAACAATAATTTCAATTCTAAGTACAGAGATAGATAATGAAACATGTCATGTAAACTGGAATTTATACATTGCGACTGTGGGGAACAAAATTATATCTGTAGATATAAAATGATTTACTATGTAGACTAAAAAATTGAGATTAGAGAAAAAAGACAGCAATAAAGCTCGTTAAATTATGATTTCGAGTAAGGACTATGGAGAAAGTACAAACATTCAAAAGTGAGATAAGCTGTGAAAATGCAAAATGGGCAACAAAGCATAAGGAAAGGGATAAAAAGTAGAATTACTCTAACTAAAAGTGGAGAAAGTGCTTGGCTTTCTTCTCATGATATTTTGTTTGTACAATGTATATCATAAGGATAAGAAATTTCGTTGGTGTACATACGTAATGAATGGGAAACCACAGCGAGTACTTCGTTGGCGAGGTTGACTCGTAAAGGAAGTGAGGATAGCGGATTAGCTCAGGCAGGCGTAAGCCGTTAGGCAAATGAACATTCTTAATCACTGACAACAGCTAGCTCCGTAGACTTGACATTTACGTGGTTAAAGTAAAGTCAAGCAAAGGGAGAGCAGAGCAAAGGCTGATGTGGCTTAAGCGAGCTTTCCTTGACATGACAAGGATCTAGAGTGTAGAAAAATAACAATTTATGATATCACTAGTCTGTGACAGGACAGGAGTCTAGTACTACATTCAACATTACATTCTGCTTATTACCCTTATACTTTACTCCTACTTACTTATACATTTGTTATACTTATCCAGATTGTTATATTTTTTCCAAAATAGTATATAAAATATAAGATGTAGTACAAGTAGATCTTCTAGGTATACTTGTTGTTAGACATGACATCATATCACCGCCCGTAAGAATTAGTATGTGCCCGTCTCACCCTTAGCCTTCTTGCCCCAATCCTTGCCTTATTGCAATGACACGACATCAGAAAAACTACTAATAAAATGCACGACATCCGGATTTCACTCCTTCGTGAGCTAACTACATTTTCGTGCACAAACTAAACCACATCATGCCAACCAGAACAAAGTTAACCAAACCAAACCACTAAGAATACGAATTGGATTAACTTAGTCAACCAAAGCTCTTTCTACAAAAACCTGGTACAGCCAAGGAAAACAAATATCCTATGCTTACCGCTGGGAATGCTTTTTCCATTAGTCAAACCTTGTGGGAAAGGGAATGACTCTGGAAATCCTTAAACACAATTCCTCATAGGCTCGAATTATATACAGAATATGGTGTTTATAAATATTGTCGTGGCACTAGTTACTTCCAAATATAAAACGTGCAAAAAATTAACGCTAGAGAATATGGGTTTAAAGAACTAGCGGGTACCTTTGTTATGAGGTACTTTGTAGAGAAGCCATAGGATTTATGCATGCATCGAATCTATATCTGATCTAAAAGCTCTTTTGGGAAAGCCAACAAATTGGATGTACTTTTGTTCGGAGACTTTATGTCTATTACAAGTGGCATTTTGTTAGCTATAATAATAATAGGGAAATCTAAGTATAAACCTGACTTAAATTGTAGAGCATTTCCATTAGCACGTACCATACAAATGCACTGACAGTCTGAGGAAACGAAATGATAAACGTGCAAATACTATTTGGCATATTACTTCCGGTTTGCTCGCTTTCATTCAATTTCCTTCCATTATACTTACATCATGCAATCATTTCTCAATGTGTACAAAAAGTGATGCCTCTCCGAATTTCCTACCAAGGATTTTTACATTTTATGGGAACACAAATCCTTTATCTCGTGAAAATACGCCCATTTTTTGATGAACTGCGATCTTATTTTTGTTATATATTGTTTTATAAATCCTTCTGTAAAATACGAGTAATTTCAGAAGTCTGTCACACAAATCACGAACTACCTCACACACAGAATATTTATAGTTATGGTGCCAGATAACATTCTATTCCTATTGGTGAACTGCTATGTTAATGGTTCACTGAGTTGACTTTCTCCTTCAATTTCCAAATAATTCGATTTCTGTAATTTAATACAATCCTTGGAGGCATGTGAAGAAAACCCACATCAATACGTATGCCTGGCCTTGTAATGCAATCTATTATGTGCTCTAGAAAACCTTCGTTCCACAATTCCACTGCCTAACCATTTTTGCTGATTGCAGAAACTTTCTTGATGAACGAGCATCATTTCAATTCCATAATTATTAGGAAATACATACAAAATCTATACTTTTGGACTACAAAAATCTCTGGAGCATAAAATGCAATTTTTCTATTTGTATGTAACATTGACATTAGAACTTAGGAAACGAATTACTATCGAATTGATGAAGATTGGGAATTATAATATGACCCAAACCTATAAATGACGTAACTACAAATGTATGATGGTGGATATAAAGGACATTGGATAGTAAATCAATATAATAAGTTCAAGTACATAAAAATGTAGTGAAATTGTGTTATTTGTATACTATTTAATTTAACTGCATATGTGGTAACTATTTATACAGAGAATAGGGATAAACTTTTAAAACATTTCCTCGGCTATTTTCAAGCTAAACAACATCAATGTGATACAAATGAACGGATCTAAATGCTAAATGGACTATTTACAGTCCTCCAAAGATGAGTTTCGGTGTGTTATTGCAGATAATCAAATTTCTCATGCAGCATGAATGAGGGTTCTATTGTGGAAGTATAGCATTTGCATTTTACATTTATTTATTTATCTGCTGTGCGGGTAAGTGACCTGAATTGGAGCTGAAGGAAAAGGCTGGGACGAAAATAACTGGATCACCAAAATGCTGGGTGGGTATCTACAATCAAGTATGAGTATCTAGAGTCACGTCAGAGAGAGTGTGTATGATCAATGCAATGATATACGATCGAGTCAGACTTGGACTGGGTACTTTGTTCTTCGGCTGCAGTAATATGTCTTGTCGGAGACTCCTAAAGTTCCACGGCTATCGCCAAACTAGTGCAGTTTCGCCTCTGACTCTCCTCGGTCTTCAGTGCAACTTTTTGGTTTGGCTGACTTCAGCTTGCTGACTACTAGTGCATGTAGTTAACTTGGCTTGGCTATAGCAGAATTGAGCTGAGGACCTACACAAACTGTACTTGCAAACAGAATGAGTTATATCGAGGGCAGGTCCAATGCTTCCTCTTAGACCATTCCGAATTGCATTCGAATTCTGGACGGATCCAAATAAGTATTTACCTATCTCTACTATATATAACCCAAATTAAATGGCATGCATAGGAAAGAGAGCATGAGGAAAACTTAGAACTCCTGGAGAACTGTTGTACGCTAGTTTACATCCATTAGATATAGGCGCTGAGTCCAAGTCCAAGTTATTTAAGCTAACTTTTCCATTAGTCTCTAAACCAATCCATCTACTCACTAATAGACACTTTCAATGTTTGGTAAGTACAATTTAAAAGTAACGCTTGAGAATAAAATTTATTTTTGGTAGAAATAATTATATGCTGTGCTTTAACATCTAACAGCAGAAAAGATACAATTACCAAAAGATTGGTTTTAAAAATGTAGATAATCCATCGAAAAAACATCATTTGGATCAATTGTATAATAAAAAGAAGGTTTAATTCTCATGAAAACGCCTAAATAATTTGTGCATCTATTTTGTCAGTTAGTGTCTCGTAACCCACTGCCCAAGTCGTACAAGTAAAGTGGCTTAAAAGGCGGTTAGAGTCACAGCACTTAAAGCAGGTTAAAATGAAAATTGAAGGAAAAACAAAATAAATCAAGAAAAAGTCGCAGTTTGTCAGGAAGTTGGCTTATGTAACTAATGGCTTTCTATCCTTGAAATTATGACTCCCAAAAACTAAGAGAAAATTAGAGCAGCCCTTTTCGTTTGTCGGTCACATTTATTTACCGAATTAAATTGAATGATGATGGATAGTCAATTTCATGAAATACATTTATTGCCAGAGCACAAATTATAAGAGAAAAGTAGGCTTTGGGCTCTAATTTATTGAAGGGAGTTTCTCAGTTGGTATTAGCATCCCGAGGAGAAACCCATCTATATTAATATGATGCGTAGGTACTATTTCTGTATGTATATAGGTTACTCTTATGAGCTTCATTTTTAAAAAGTCAGGAAACTTTCCATGGGCTACAAGAGTTTAATGTTTTACTACTACCGAAAAACACGGAAATGTGTAACTTACGTTTAGGTTACGTAAGTGCATGTATGTCCATATAGTTTGATACTCGTATGGTAAATATTAATAGGGCAAACATATCTTTCATGTTAGCTCATATGATAACTTACTACAGCCTGGCTGGTCTGATAACCAGCGCGTGAAAAAAGTTTGCGTCTCTTTCTGGTTCCGTGGTTTCGTTGGTTAGTGTGCATTAAATTAAATAGTTGGACTAACAAACGTGGCAGAGCAAAGGGGAGTGGTTCGTGTTGACAGGGCTGATATGCTTACTTGGTAAACACGTATAATACATTCACAAAGATTGCTCAATCTTTACAGAAAAAGTAGCTAGTGAAAAAAGTTTCTTTATACATACTTTCTGGTTTACCTTTAAGGAAATGTTTGCACTTATACCTACGCACTTTTCGGCAATATCTATATTATTCAGCAGCCAAAAAATTGTAAACTTATTTATATCTGTATAAGAGATTTAGATTTCTAGGATATATATTAACAACTATATGTAGCTTACATGTAATATTTATAGAGATTAAAATGTAAATACTTGTACACCCAAAATACACAGATTGGAAATAACTTGTACAGGGTAAACTTCTTTTAGCATCTTTCAATCCAAAAATAAATCTTTAGATGCTATTTGGCAGTCAAATCTTCATCTTTTCAGTTTTTGCGATATACTTATAAATATAATTGTAATATTAATAGTACATTCATACCTTTTTATTTGATAATGCAATCTTCAAGACGTAGAATTTTCTCTCCCCATTCAGTTCACTCTTTGAAGGTTAAGGTTAGAGTTAGCAATAATTATTTATGTTAGGGCGTTGGATGTTTTACGATTTTTGACTTTTGATCTTCCCTGTATAGCCACACTAAAGTTCGATCGTTTCCGAGCACTCAGTCCTCGTCCAACTCTTCAGTATATAGATATACTTTCTATGCCTATACAAACTATGTTCTTTGTAACTTTTGTTTTCATAGCTTAATTCGTGTATAAACTTTGAGTCTTTCTTTATCCCTTACTTATTTATAAAAATCAAGGGAGAGTAGCATCAGAGGAAATGGCTATTAGCGAAATAGGAAAAGTTGGTGTATAACACGTGAGGAGTTGGGCACTATTCCTTTGATACTTTTTATATTACCAATTGCTATAATAATTTATAGCCTTTCCATATGTACCAAAACATGCAATGTACCTAATAGGATAATGAGTAGAGCTCTGACACCCACGCTATTTGACTGAGCTAGGAGTATATGTATAGTCTCCAGTCTTGAGTACATAAATTCTATTAAGCATGTTAACATTGATATTGTATTACACAATTTTAGGTATGTACACTTGTTTGGTTTATACTTGTATCAATTGTATAGTTACGTAAGTGTAGTAGAATATCCGTTGAAGAAACTGAAATTGGAGTTGGGTAGGTAAATTCGTTTTGATATCTGAATCCTTAGGGCTTTGATCAACTGAACTTTTCCGATAGAAAATCCTCTGTGTGGTTCCCAATAGTATTCCGTGTCCATGAGTTGTAATAAATAGGATAGGACTGGAAATCTATTGATACTAGTGTGTAGAGACATAGAAAACATTATCTAAATATGCAGTTCTCATGCCATTGCAGTAAATAGATTGCATCAGGTCGGTTTTAGATGGTCAGCTTTGTTTTGGTTTGATCAAAAGTTTGGTCCTCTTGAACTGACGGCTGTTTCTGTAGTGGTCTGCAATGAGAAGAGAAGATTAGATGGTTAAATTGTTTGTCCATTTAGTATGTGTGCTTTCGGTGACTTTCCATGACATGGTCTCTTGCAGACGAGTCTCTATTCTATGTGGATATGTAAGACATGTGTAAGTAGCCAAGCAGCCATGAACTGATAAGTACGTTGATACTCATTGTATATAGGAATTCTAGCGATTCGCATTACTTGAATTATAAGGTTGAGTGACACTGTTTGTACTAGCATGCCCTGTCTAAATGGAACGTAGTCCACTAAGAGCTATGCATGTGGACTGTACACGAACACGAGGAGAGAGACACTAGAGAGAGAAGTGAAGCCGAATAAACTAAACGAACTGTTGTTGAAGTTGAAATTACTACTCGAGATAGAATTACTCGGGATTCACATCACACAGCTTGTTTAGTTCGTTCAATTTAGTAGCTAAAGAACCGAGAAAAGTCTGGGAAAAGGAAGGAATTCACTGTAAATGATCCGATGGCATATGAGGCTGTAAATGCATGTGCTCCAGCCTTCTTCATACAGGTATCTTCGCCAGAGTGTCCAGAAAAGTTGTTTAATCAACTTCTATCGTCTTGAAAATATATTATATCGTTTTTAGCAGACTCCTCTCATTGCACAAGACACCTGCTCTACTCATCCTTTCCCCTCTTAAACTCTCCTTCTAACATTCTGTCTGACCTGGCTTTAACTAGTTCAACTCCTGCTTTCTCTTACATCTTCCTATAACATAACCAGTAGCTACTTACTTACTTACATAGATAACCTGTAGGAGAAAGTTAGCGAGCGAGCTGTTGATTAAACAACTTTTTTCACTGCTCTGATTCTGATTGCACTAACTGTCTGTGGTCTTCTACGTCTACTTTCGAATAAATTACATTTTAGATACTTTCTACATCCTAGACAAGTTTAAACACTACGGGCCTTTGTAATTGCATGATAGATCCCTACACATGGTTACCCGTTTTCTTATTTTGACCACTTTCTCATTAGTTGCTCTAATTAGTTGCTGTAATACTACCTCTTAGATTAATTTTACTAACAATATTCTACATCCAAGAAAACTACACATCATAGTCATGCACACACAATCTGTATTTTTATTGTTAATGCATATTGTATGTGAGGATTGAGCACTGACTTTGCCCAATTATCAATTCCTAATTGTAATGTCCAAAAAGTGCTCCTGTCGAGTGTTTTTTAGCACTGAAAAACAAGTTGCATTTTAATACAAAATGTAAAATTGGGGCATTTTTGTGTCCAAAATGATAATAATGGGATCCCTTTAATATATAATATTAGTAAAAGCAGATGAACAGCAGTCTTTTATTGGTGTTTCAGTTTGTGCAAAGAATAGATGTAAAACAAACTATTTTACTAGATGAACCACTTAAAAATATAAATTGAAAGAATTTGCTGGTAAGTAAATAGAAAGTTGGTGTTATATTTCGGGAGCTGTCAGCTGCCTAGTGAAAGATGCATCTTCTTAGTGGCTAAGATTCAGAAAGATTAAATTCAAAATTTAGAGTGAATTCAGAGGAAGCTTTGAAAGTGTGATGAAAGAGGAAAAGACGGAAGGGGTGTATATTATGTTGTTGTGCGTAATATAGTATAGGTAGAAAGAACGCATCGGAGATCCCACTTCTTGTTCGTATTCGTCTCATTTTATGAAAGAAAAGCCTAAAATCGTCTGTAAATACTTATAGCTAGCAGAAAAGTAAATCCAGAGATGAGAGGGTTCAGTGTTGTGACTTAAGCTTTTGCTTAATACATATTCTGTATCTGAGGCACCTGCCATGTATAATGTATAGGTACGTGAACTGTAGATGTTGGATAGTCACAGGAGTATTGGTAGTAAAGAAGCTTTAGATTTTGCATTGCATATCCATTACCGACAAGCGATTTGGTTTCGTTTGGTTAGCAAAGCTTTTTTTAAGCTGTGACTTTGGTCTAAGCGAAATTCAAGTCGGGTGAAGAGCGTGCGGGTTGAACTGCAATAGTGTGAGTTGTAGGAGTCATAGTAGCAGGAGTAGTAACGGAAGAAAAGGAAATAAAGGAGCGATAGTAAAAAGTGAAGTAAAGCTAAACACTAAAGGATCGAATAGATGAAACGAGAGTAAACGGAGCTGAGGAGAAGGAGGGCTAGAGACTACTACAACAGGACAGAAGAGGAGTGCAATGCACACAGATCTAGTAGATCCATCTAACCTATCCTCAGCCATGAGTTTACATTTGGAGATATGTGGAAGTTTTTATGTTGTTTACACTAGGCGAGACTGTATCCATATGAAACAGACGGTTTTGTATAGTTTGGAGTTTAGTGTGTCTATATTATAATATACGGACCCTGTAAGAATGTAAAATAGGAAGGAACAACAGTCAAGGCAAAAGTCTGATGTAGTTTGGTAGAAACGTAAAGCAGTGGAGACTAGAGACAGCGTGAGTAATATTCCTCAATTTGAATGCAGAAATAAATTCGTACACGTAATGCGGAATATGTGCGGCAAGGGAGACGGAGCTGGGAGAGTTGGGACTTTTGGCCACTACTGTACTCCTCTCTCTACATAATAGTGGAGTGGGTACTGTAGGATGCGTTATGTTGAGATAATATGTTACATAGGGATTTTTATATTACTTTACTTTTTTCCAACTGAATCTGAGCTGACTTGACTGAAGGGAACTAAACTCAGTTTTCCTTGTCTCCCTGTCTATTTCTAGTTACAAGCAAAGCAACTAATGCCATGAGAAAAAGAAATTCAGAGAACTTGAAATTTTTCCCTATTTCCTCCATTTCTTACTCTTCCGACCGTTTACATAGGGCAGGACTATAAAACTAAAGATACTTAAGCGTATCTATTATGCACATAGAGAGAAGAATAAAGTGTACCTATTCGAATAACGGAACTAGGCCTAATACTCCAGGACGTTTATATACATAAAAGAAGTGAGATCAATGGAATGAGAGCGAAATGAAAATGAATGCAAGGCTCAGAACGGATCAGGCAGCTATGATGAGACTATCCAACTTCTTGCTTTCTACTCATGAAGAAAGTGTAGTCTATAGTAAAACTATTTATAGTAGGAGTACATAAGAACATAACCGGTTAGGTATGAGGTAATCCAAGTGAGGCTGTATTCTAAAGCCCACAAGTCGTTTTGAGCTTGAATGGGAATTGTGGCTAAGGAAAAACTACTACTTTGACTTGCAGCATTCACTTTCCGACGCATTCTTGATTTTACATTTCTTTGCCTTTTCCTCAATTCTCTTGTCTTCCTATGCATTAATGCAGATTTAACCAGTTTTCGCTTTCTTTCTAACTTCACTACATTACATTACGTAGGCAGTTAATACTGCTTAAATGGAGATCTCACTAGCTAAGACGATGAAATCATTTAAAAAAGAGAATTCCGCCCTACTTTCCTGTCGGTATTTACATAAAATATCTTACCTACTAACTGTGGCATCACAAATGTTGTGCCATTCTTTCAATGACTCAAGGCTATTTTCAATAAAAAGTTGGGTTTTTTGCAATAGTTATAATAGTTCTCCTATGCTAATGCTTCAGTTGGGTTGTAGGCGGAGGTATCTGTTATTCTATGCAAATGGGTTTGACTATAGGTACTTATTATGATGTGTGCTATCTACATGTACCTAAATACGCTCTGAGCATTCAAATTTTCACTAGCAAGAGCTGAACAAGGTAAAAGTAATTTCACTTTGAGATGAGAGACATGAATCATGCATAACTAAGCATGCTAATAGTTCTTCTGAAGGACTGTCATCCCACGTCCCACCAACTTTCATTCTATAAACATTAAAATTTCATTCTAAAGTGTCCCACATGCAATAATAATGAAACAATTTCAGAAAAGACAATACATCATGCATGCATTTTCAACATCAAATAATAAAAGTAAGGGAGATGGGACAAACTAACTACACTCTTGCTCCTCGTACTGAAAATACCATTTTACTCTGCTTTTATCATTTATGATAGGACACAAAAGTGCTTTTCGCCACAAAAGCCACCTGGAAAGTGTCACCAGACATGTCGGTTTTTGAATTAGGGCATCGTATGTTACCAAAACCTTGTTTGACAACCATTACGTGGAACCAAACAAATTATTTCACAAAATCAATTTCTGGGATACATGTTGCAATGACTGACTACGAGGCACAGCTTGTATCTATGTCTGAAGCATCTCAGTTTAGCAAACTACATGTTATGATGAAATGTGTCTTGGAAATATATAGCTTTGGTAAATAGAGGCATTAGCCACGAAACAAGTAAATAATGTTCACCGGAATGGCTGAAGAGGAGATAAAACAATGGATCAAAATGAAATTATGTGTTTCTGGCTTGGTTTGGCCTGTATGACGGCGAATTAGCAGATTAGCCAAAAGCCAGATACGGAAAGGAGCTACCAACAGGAGTAACTAGCCAGAAACCAAAGAGAAATGTTGAATTGAGGAGGGCCGGACAGGGAAAACAAAACCAACGATGTACTAAATACATAAATACATAAGTAAGCATCCTGCAGAGCTGAAACATCAAGACTAACAAGGCTAATGGTTACAATTTGATTTTGTTTGTTCCGGTGGAAGAGCATGATGAAGGGAGTCAAGTCAACTTCAAGAGTCAAGGAAAAGCAATTTTCCATGCATTGTACTGTGTTGATATCTGTATTCAAGATACTATATAGGTTAAGTACTTTACTACCTTCACATATTGTGTATAAAAAACATATTACTTAGGTATCCACACTACAATTTGAGATGTATTCTGATTCTGCACTGCACTGCGTATTTTATTGGCTCTCTGGGGATAGAACTAGGACTGGAAACCAGTAATAAGTTATTAGAGACTCTAAGTAATCACTCAGAATTGATTATGTCAGCACAAAATAACGAGACATAACGGAGAGGGAGGGAAAAGGATTAGTGTAAGGGGAGTTCTGTGGAAATAGAAACATTGTAACACATTTTCGTGGCTTATTATTAGATGGCTTATCTCTAGCTGAAAGAAGTGGCTAAGATATAGTTGGAAAAGGAACTTATATTTAGTAACACATAATAAACATGATGCGTGACTGTATGTAACTAAGTTAGGAGATTTGAGAAGCTACAGGCAAATCTGGTGATGTTGAGGAAGTAGCTGAACAAGTCAAAAGAGGTTTTTCTTTGCTTGATCTTTTGACATTGATGTAGTCTGCAGTTGACACATATCACTTGCATCTGCCTTCCTATGGACTTGTTAGTCAGCATTTTATCTGTATTAGTTAACTTTGTTTTTTCTTCGTCTTGATTCGAGTTCACTTCACGTTCATATTCATGCTGTGTTAAGAACAAGTATTTCTGTCAGTACGCTCCTACTTATCCACGGGGAAATCCCAGTTTCCTTCCACTTAAAGATTCACAGATTTAAGGAGTAGATTCCGTTGATGGACGCACGGATGCAAATTTTCACTGGTGGGTATTGTTATCTTGTACTTTTCCATTCTTGAACTTGGCTCAAGTTAGTTCACCAAGTAAACATACCACCACTACAAGAAATGGAAAGTGGATTGAAAATTTGAAAGGAACAAGTCAATTGGAAAACCTTCCATCAT
Source organism: Tomocerus qinae (assembly GCA_020055645.1). Lineage (NCBI taxonomy): Eukaryota > Metazoa > Arthropoda > Collembola > Entomobryomorpha > Tomoceridae > Tomocerus > Tomocerus qinae. The sequence continues at coordinate 44,292,350 of CM034547.1, forward strand.
TTTTTGCCCGACAGAAGAAGAATCTTTTCTAGGTACGTATCTGAATTATTTACATTCAAAGCAAAATCACACTTTGATATTTTCTCAACAGCAGTAAAGGTTGTAGGAAGTCAGAATGCATTATGGTATTGGGTACATAGTAGTAGGGGAATATTGAGTGAAGCACTTTGACTTCACATTACATTGCAATTTCTACATCCTTGGATCTATTTGTATAATAGTTCTCTCTAGGTCTAGGTAGAAGTTTTTGTGGCCAAAGTAAATAGTAATCTCACAGGCATTTAGTTTCCGATTTTCCTCTTTTCTCGATTCTAAATCCGTCTGACTGCGTGTATGTACTCCACTATCTAGTTACCTAACCTAATCTTAAGCACTTTTCCTCCAGACTGCACGAGAAAGCAAACATGAAAATAAAATAAAACAGAATAATGATGCATTGACAGGACGTTAAATGCTTTCATTCCCCTCTCTCTAGAAACAAACAGGAGAGATTGATTGTCTTGTAAATCTTGGAGCTTTGCCTGCCACAAATTCTGATTAGAATCGATACAGCCATAAAAACACGGATTGTCGACGTAAATGTGCGTCGCACTCCAATTTTATGCCTTTCCTTGCTGATGGAGAGAGCAAGTGTACGAGTCTGGAGAAACTGCAGTGTATTTTGCAAAATAACATTTACGTTTTCCTCCGTGGTACTTATGTACACATTTTTGTACTCTACCTACTGTTATAAGTATGTAAAATGTAGTAGCACACGTAATATGCCATTAAGATTGAGGAGGTATGCAAAGTGTAATGTAATTCTACACGTAATAACGACTCGCTCTTAGCTATGTTATGCAGTTTAACACTGATATCAGACTTCCTTAGAGCCATCATGTTAATGCCGAGTATTATACCGAGTTTTTGTTACTCGTGTGTGCGTACGTACACGTTTTATTTTATCGTCTCCCTTGAAATAGTACGTACTGCAATATGCATGCATTTACAATCTTTACGCATATCTACAAACGTTTTAGCTAGTTTGTAAATCCTATGCGGAAGAATATTTACTATTTAAACTCCTTTTCCAAAGTGCGCGTGTATTACATCCATTTACTATAAGCACTTGTACATTGTGTGAATGTGAAAAATAGGCTTTTGCAAACTGCATTGTGCTTGCGTAAGATATATTTGTGCAACCATATAATAAAATACATTGGGTGAGACGCAATAAAATTATTTGATTTGGGAAAATATGAGAGAGTGTATTGCATATGTGTAGAAAAGCAAAAGTTTGTATTGTAGCGCTAATAGCACATTCAATAAAACCTAGAATTTGCCAGATTTTCTAGATTATTTTTGAACACGAAATTTAATGAAACTTTCAAAGACGTTCTGAGAATCCTCTTGGGATTCTTCTTCGTCTGTGAACGTATTCAATTGCATATTCGTTAGTCATTAAGTTTCTCTCTGAACAAGATTTCGGAAATAATCAACAATGCCATTTCTGTCCTCCGCTTGTTGAATTACTCGTGGATATAATAATGTTTCATATTTTATAAAGTCAGGTAAGATTAACAACCGATCCATTAAAACTTGCAGGCAAAAAATCTTCATCAAAAGCGTAACAAATTGATTTCCTCCGATTTCAATGAAAATTAGTGAAAAATTGACCGAAAATTTCCAGATATTGGTTTGGATTTTACCATCATCAGATATTTATACATAGGTCAATTAAAAGGAATATGATTTTTGTATATCCGATTGTTTGACAGAACTTTTAGTTTACTCTTTATATAAGGGGCTATTGTTATAAGCAGTAGGAGGATAAGATTGTCGGCAAGAATTGCTTAGGCTAATAAACTTCATTTGTCTATTAAACAGACAAAATAGTAGCCTCAAGGATACAGTTCTATTTTAACTTTAAATTGTAATAAAGCTACTTTGTGAATCTTCTTTTGAATATTAGACTTGTACACGTTCAGTAGGCTGGATATTACATAATCTACTGATTCAATATAATCAGAATGTAATAAAGCAAGAGTTTTCGCAATTTTCTCTGTAATATATTTTACTCTTTAAGTTAGTAGTACGAAAGCTCTCCACTTCATTCCACTCAACTCAACTGTGAATTTTTCTCCATGCAAAACGAAATAAGGAGGGAGGAGGGAGAATGTCTAATAGAGCTCATTCACTTTGTATAGCAAACAAATCTTGCATATTTAACTGTAAATCTCATGTATTCCAAAGCTAAAACTGTTTCCAGCTGTTTTGTTGCTTGCCATGTAGAATACTTAAATACAATATACAACAGCACATACTGTCATGTTTACTTTGTAAAACAACGTAGTTCATTTCCGGAGAAATTGTACTTTTCCGAGTAAATACTACATAGAAGAAAGAATGCTTTAGTTATTAGCTTTTCTAAATTCAAAAACTGACGATGAACTGCTATGTGAACAAAATCTACACAAGTACTTTGTGTAGGAGTAGGTTGAAACTAACAAGTTTACATTTTCATACTGCCCATTATTACAGCATTAAAGAACAAGACACGTGCCAGATACATATTACTGATACGGAAGTGGGAGTTATTGCATGCCTACTTCTTGTATCAAATGTATATAGGTACTATGAAATAAAAAATATGCACATAATTTAGTAGAAAATATAATAGTAAATAGTATACATGTGCTATGTAATAATAAAGATAATAATGTGTAGCACGAGATGTAGGGAAAGTTTTTTTGTGTACTACAAATTCTTGATGCGGAGATTCATAAGTGCCTACACTACAATGTTATTATACTTATTAGAATAATGTGGATATAAGGAGAAACTCTTCTTTTCTCAGATGTACTTACTTTTCCCATGTCTGTACTTATAAACATTATTATATTTTTGCGTTTAAGCTATAGAAGTTTAGGTATTCTTCTCAGTATTTTCCTCATTTACTTTATGTGTGTACATATACATTACTCAGAGATTAATTTTGATATTTTTGGGTGCAGCACGCAGATTAAATGTTCTTGGCCTGTGATATTCTCGGCCCGAAAAGACACAAGTATCTCTCCTCGATCTCCATATCTATCTCACAACTTTCTTTAAAAGATAAAAGAATATTGTCTTTCATTTTGTCGGGATGGGCTACAAGATGTAGGCCATAGTCTGAGATAATGCAAAATTGAAGGAACTCTCCCAGAAAAAGAAACTACCACATTGCCATTAAAGGCAGAGTAAACAGTAATTTTGATGGAAATTATTATTTTGCATTTCTTTGTAAAAGAAACTTGCCCAGTTTAGTTAGTTGGGGAAAGAGCGTTTTTATATTCCTATTGGGAACGGTATGTGCCTCACGGACCTACTTTATTATAATGCGGATGTTACGTAGGTACCTATATGTACTTGGCAAAGTTGACTCTACCTTTGAATACTTGAATACATACCCAACCCCTCTCCAGAATGCTCCAGTTGGTAAAAATGAACTGAACTTACATCAGTAAGCTAAAAGTATGTTATTTACGATTATGCAAACACATTTGAAAGATTAAACTCTATGAGAGAGTCCCACCCACACATAGAATACATAACAGAGTCCTGATGCGACAAACTACTGTCAACCGTTTAAATAATATACGATCTTCTAAGATATCTCTATGTTGTGTATATCTACACTTCTTGTACTACGTTAACATATCGCTAACAACGGGTGTTACGTTATCTTCTACAGTTCAGTCAGTTAACTTGAATATGCTGCGATATGAAGTGTTATTATTATCTCCTATAAAAAGATACTGCACAATTCCTTCCACTTCAGTTCAACAACTCTGTTTATGTTTACTATCGAAGAAAGACAAAAATGTCTATTTTACGCAGTTTGCCTATAAAATACAATATACTGCTATCATTACACCCAAAAGATCAACTCAAGTGCCTGCGTATGTATTCATCCTTAGTAGTTGAAATAGATATGCATTCTAGTTCTTAATGTTGGTTCTCGAAAATACTGTCTGCAATGCATTTTCCTCGTAGGGAGATTCTGGATAAATGTTAATTATAAATGGCATGCGAATTTCAAAAGAAATTGACATTAAAATGTATGTCCTGTGAAATTTAATTTGTTAATTGAATCAACGAAAGCCCTATCTAAGAGCAGAGACAAATGATACCAGGAAATCTCAAATAGTAATTTATAATGAGACTACAAACATAGGGACAACTACATTCGTGATCAAAGGTTAGCCTTGAAGAGTTTTGGTGCATGAGACAATGTAAATATTGTTTCGTGTTTTTGAAGGCTTCTCATAAAGTGACACTGCCCTAAGATCAGTTTGATGTGCTTGGGTACTACAAAGAAAATGTAAGAAGGAAACAACAAAATGGGTTCTTATAGGTAATACTGTCCCGAATGGAGTACCTCACACAGTTCTTGGAAATTTAAGCAGATACAACGTTTATTTTATTAAGTACTTTCTTGGGTCGATACATACCGTATTTTCCAAACCTAGGTTCATTGTCTGTTATTTCTGTTACTTGCTAACCTGGATGGGGATGGTAGAATGCAGAAGGGCGATATAATCTCTCAAAATTGTCGTTTGAATTTGACTTGGCTAAAAAGTGTTCTTAGAATTATTTTCATAGATGCTATGTCCAAGTACTTTGTGTAAGTGTAAATCGTTGAATCAACAACGTTGATGATTAAATGATGACTATCCACCAGTAATATGTAGTATTAGTAATTCGGTATTTCAACACCGAAACTAATTTCTTCAATTTGGAGTATTGAGAGTAACGAAAAAGTAATATTAATTCGACCCTTACGGTATGGTAGAGAATAGAAGTGTGCTGACAACTGAATTTATGAAGGAAAGAGTCTAGTGAAAGAATAAAGCTGTCCTTTGAGGCTATCTTTCACCATTGTACAAATTATGCGTTGCAGATATTCAACAAAAACAAAGGGCATGAAGAAAGTTGAGATGAGTTTTCAGAAATTGCATTGCATGTGTTGCCGCGAGTAGAAGTAGGTATTCTGGTATTCTATACCTTTTTCTTGTATACTCAGCTGCACGTTTGAAGTAGAACTATAGAAAGTACTCAGCTGATAATGATGTTTTTCTTAACTAGATATGTTCATAATGTCGTCGCAGGACTGGCTATTGTATGGCAACTAAAGTGGATATGGAAATGATACCTTGGATTAATTTCATCTCGTCTCATCTCCTGAATCTTCAATAATATTTTATAAAGTTACATGATCTACCAAGTAGAAAGCTTTAGAAGTGGTCTGGGTTGTCTGAAGGAGACCGAAAATAAATGCCTAGTGGCAGGTTGAGTAAATTTGTCTGAAGATTATATGGACTTGCTATCTTCCATGGAAGCATAACATTGCTGAAAGTAATTTCCTTTATGTGTAATCTATAGATGTATGTCTTGTGTGCTAAATGTTCCAGTTCTCCAAATGACTGTTATTATATGACGCATAGCTTTTCTTTTATACGTACTAGCTATCGTATTGCAAAGCAGTGGAAAATCCCGAATGTTTCCTTTGTTCTTGGTGTAATCTCGTTTCAGGTGCGTCATTCATAAGAACTTTAAAGTTTTATTACCCGTGCAATATGACACCAAACCAAATACAGGTATATAAGTATACTTACACATGACATCAACCAGACCAGCTCTCAGATGAACAACCTAAAGTTTTCACTTGCACTTGTACATTGTACAAGGACCATTTCCCAGCCTACAGTCAATATCACTTTATAAATGAAACATTTGTGTGCAAATTGTACTTGAAACATGAAAACAAAAGCTTTTGAGAATGTCGGGGCGTCCAGGGTAGTTGAATACGGAAGTGTAAGGAATACCAGTGGCTTTCTCCTCTTCCTACTCCCATAACAATGGGCTTAGATATCTAATTCTTTCGTTCTACACCTCTATGCATATCTAAAACTCACTCAGCTACGCTGCTACCTTTATGCCCATATGTACACGGTGTTACTCATTGCTGTTATTACATCTGACGGAAATGAACAAGTACTACCGCACTGCACTACACTAGGTAAATGAAGTATGTAGAACAAACGCTTTATTCAGTAAACAACTCCGTTTAGAGCCACAACTTTCAAGTGCATGATATTAAGCTTCCACTACATTTTTGACGCTGCTGTATCTGTCTCTTGTCCTTGAAATCAATTAAAATGAAGGATCATCTTGCCTTGACCTAAAATAACAGGTGCACCTGCTTTAGTAGGTCTTTTTGACTCTTCTTAAAACGACTCCGATTTAGTTTCTTAATATTTACTCAAATTAATCTCAACTTAAATAATTAGAATCATTTGTTCCGAACTTTGAACTTTAACTTGTAAAGTACACCGAAGAATTGACAAGTAATAAAATCGGTCCACATCAAAGATCAGTGATTCACTATGAACATAATAAAATCTTAGTAAGATTCTATGATTTCTTACTATGTTTGAAATAGTATAATTTAATGAAATTCTATAGTTTTATAATCACAGCATAAATTATTGGATTTTCAAAAAATCCCAATTTTTGGACTGTATCATATGAAAACAACTTTTGTAAATAAAATAAAAGCTTGTTTTCCTGTAGCTTGTCTTTGCTTTCAAAAATTTCAACTATACCGTTCCACTCAGCTATCAATTTCATCTGCATCACAATGTTAAATAAAAATTACTAATTTGACAGTATATTTAAGTGGCGACCAGTTTGGTGTTGTGGTTATGAAGTATATTCGAAGTTGTTCATGCCCAACCAAACCCAAAAAAGAATTGGTGGGCTCTGCTTGATAACGATGAACTAAAGGAATGCAATGATATTATATACAATGCATTGGTTTACAGATAATATACTATTTAAAATGTAGCCGCACTAAAAACAATTTATTTACAAAAATTGCTACCTAAAATAGTATTTCGTATGACTAAGAGGAGCCTGAAGTACCTAAATACGTATGGGAAATGAAACAACTAAACATAATAAGTATTGCCCTCCTTCTAGTATACAGCGATGTTATCGCTAGCTATTTTAGTTTTACAGCACAATATGGGACTGTAGTAGATAGGCAGCGTTGTGTTAAAGTTCAATGGTCCATGTCGTGTCCTCCTCGCCCTTTACGACTCGAAAATCCTACTTCAATCTTGTTAAGCACTGCACTTGCCTCTGATCCCGTAAAGATAAATCTCAGTCTGTAATTGACTGACACTACACTCCCAGTCCCTATCTACTTTACAAACACTTCAATGAGCCCAGTCTAACTCTTTTCCTACATTCACACGTTTTTCCATGTCTACATGGACGATACTACATATATAGTTCCTTATTAACAAGGCAGAAGGAACAGTGTGGTGAAAACTTTGTAGAAATCCTAGATACAATTTTCAAAGCACGCAAGCTGCTACAAATACAAATTAATAATAAATGGGTACAGCCCTCTTGACTTTCGTTGTGATGCAAAAGTTAGCATAGAAGTACTAGTAACATAAAAATGCAGAAAAGTGACTCAAGTAGATCCTAATAGGAAACATACTAAAGAAAGGGAAGCTAACTAAACCACTACCTAAACAACATTATGGGAACTAATTGTTATTTGTTTTGCTGATAGAACCTCAGTACCTATTTGTGTCAACTTAGTACGTTCGAAGTACTCACTAACAGAAGTATAGTGCCAGACACAGTTCGAAGCCTAAGAGCTTGAGCTAAGAGTGCGTGTGTGAGGTAAGAGTGCGTAAGTTCTTGTCTGTAGTGACAGGCCATTACTAACTGTTACGCAATACTAACACAAGACATAATCCAACAGGATAAAGGATAGTAACTCTTCCATATTTATAGCAGCATTAGCAATAGTGGGAATCCACATGTAAGTACATGGTTTCACTCTTTAACTTTATTTGTACCTACCCATAGCCCTTTTATAAGTACTACAATAAATGAAAAGTGTGTCTAGCTACTTCATTTGGCATTACGTTTTTCAAAGTAGAAACAGTAGCAGATTTGAGTAGGACTAACTACGTAGATATCACAGTGCTTATAAATGCATTAAAAAAGATACATAAGCCGAAGAGAATGAAAGTTTGAAGAAGGGAATGTTATTGTGAATTGTAATGCGTGTAGTTGTATAAATGCACTGCAGACGGAGAAAAGAGTTTTGTAGGAAAGCTACAATGTCCTCCTGTTTGATAATGCACGTAACTTAAGCTAACGTTCCGAAAGTAGTCGTATCCTACTTAGAACTCGTTTTTATAGAGAGTTCTACTTGTGATTTCTCAGGGGATCCATTTTATGCACGAGCGAATGCCCTTCTGATGACTAGCTACACAATATTATACTTACTGGACAGTGCAGTGCTTTGTTTCCTTCCTTTTTAAAGCCATTACAACTGATTGTATATGCACTGAAGGGTGTTTGCAATTTTAGTGACACTAACTGACCGGTGAGTGAACTTTTCAGATGGAATTATTCAGTTACATAGCAGATATGTGCACTAACATTATTCACTAGCATACAGAACTCCTATGTTAAGAAATATTTTAAAAGCTTTTGAGCATTATGCTTTTTGTTCTTTTTATTGCCGTAAACCAGAAATCCCAAAAGTCACCCTGAAACATTTTATTACCCATGGAGAAGGAAAAATGTTTCTGTGCATAAATAACTGTAAAAATGAGTAGTAACCTAATACTTTTTGTGGGACATAAAAAAGCTCACGTCCACCTGCCTCCCAAGTTGGAACCCAAAGAGGGGTAGACACTGCACTGGCAGCAGAAGCAGATAATAGCTTGTAGCGAACACCACAAAATGTAAAAGTATCAATTTGTACAGATGTAAAGTTACAACTGGCTGAACGGAAAAGTTAACACAATCTACGCAGAGACAGAAACAGAAAGGAAGTAAAAATAAAATAGATTTTCCAACATTTCCATCATATGTAAGCATAGCATTGATTTGTAAAATGTTTTATTGTTCCACCACTGCGGGCACTAATAATATCCTTGTAAATTGTAATGTGGCAGATTGCACTCTGTAAGTGTCAAAGAAGATGAGGGCTCTTTCTCGCAGTCATAAATAAGTCTGTCAGACAATACATTGAATGACGAGGCGACGGAGAGACAACGGAGAAAGATGAAACTGTTAGCAGTTATTTTCAGATCCAATGAGGATTGGAGTAGTAGAGAGTAGAATAATAGAAGATCATCTGTTGCAGCAGGGTGGAGGAGAAATCTAGTAAAAAATACGATTTGAAACTGTGTCCTCATGTTATATTATATCGATATGGCCTTTTATAGGTAGTTAAAGAAGAGCATCTCCACGGTGTAATATTCTATGTAGACGTTTTCCCAGAGGGTGAAATACTGATATGGTGGTAGGAGTAACTGCATAATGTATAATATAATAGAATCGCATAATGGTTTAATGGAAATATAAAATGTGTTAGCGAAGGGAAAGACGAGCACGAACCCAAAGCGGAATCATTTATGGTGGCTTTGAGAGGATTTCCATTTCCCATTTTCTGAATCCAACTTGGCTTTTGAGGCTTCTGCTGCTGCTGAGAGATAAATCCTGACTCATTGATTTCAATTTTATGCCTTTTTGCCAAATGGCTTTGCAAAATCAAGGAAGGAAGACTTTTCACTGCTTCATATCATCTACACCATAGCTACTATACTCCGCTCTGTGCTCTTCATCAGTCTTCCTACCACTTCAAAATTTGGATGCCAATAATGGAGCAATAACAAAATATGGAAGGTTACGCCATAAAAATATTCAGCCATTCTAAGGTTAAGCTCAGGCTAGGCTAATGTTATTTTTGATACAACGGAAGCCCTATTGATGTATGTGAAGTGCCAGTATACAGATTGAGGCTAATGAGATCTCACTGAACTACGTATAAAAATGTAAGTACCAATTCTATCTTCTAGGCCATTTTCCCATCTACGCATATTATACTAGTGGTATTTAATGTTAATAGGACCTTAATACTTTAACCTCATACCAAAAAAACTTATTAGTACACGTGTTGGCTATAACATGCTTTATCGGCTATGCAAATGTGCCTTTTTATGCATAATTTAATCAAATAACTATATCCAGACATAGCCAATAAACTATTATTACATTTAAAACCCAGAAAACGAACTGAAAAATTTACTTTTACAGAGTCTCTAATTTTTATACTCATCCAAGTAATACAATAGTTTTGAGAAACAAAAATGCATGGCTCAACTACATGTTAACAATTTTAGACTTTAAATTGCATGTTAACTATTAAAAAACTATTTAATCTTGTATCAATAAAAACTTATGAGATTAAGATTTTAAAAGGTGGTTTCTCTAGACTATGCCAACTAATATCATCAGTGTTATATTCTTTTTAAATTTTATGCGTTGCTTGTATTTAGTAGTGTTAGCGTTGGCCACTTAGCTTTGTGATTAATGCTCTAGTTAATGTGTGCTGTTAGAAATAAAAGCTTGGCTGATGGTGACGTTATTGTGTTCTCATCTATTTTTATGTGCCACTCTGTCTTGATGGTACTTAATTACAAAGAGAAATGTTGTTTAAAGGTAAATACACGCATACACAGCTAGGTATAGAAAGTACTTAATATAACTTAACCTACATACCTTAGGTAACTATAAATGGAGCAGTATTTTGTTAATGTAATGTTGCCTCGTTTGTGTCATCAAAATGTTTGTGGGGGTAATGAACGTGATAATGAAAAAAGACTTTAACATGGACATTATTATTATCACTAACGAGGACTTAGTAGCACTAACTTGGGATTGTGTTGCCATCTCCTGCACCTATAGCCATAATTTCTAGCACGTTTTATGCATTCACTCACAAATCTGTGCTAACTGCAATTTATTCTCAGCTTTATGATTTGTAAAGGAAAATATTTGTGTTGTTGTTGATTTGTACGTCAACAAATATTATTGCACATTAAAATATTCATCATCTGTGGAACAGCCATAATATTATTTCAGAAAACAGATTTTATGTAAAAGCTGAGATTATGGATATAGTAATTCAGAATTTAGCACATTCTAAACACAATTTAGATTTAAATAATTGCACTATAAATGTTAAGTGCATTGTTGTTGATAAGATATTGACGCAAGAATAAGGCTTATCTTTCAATCTAGGAATGTTAAGTACATGTTTTATGGTACTTTATGCGAATTCCTGCGAATATGGCATTGAGAGAATAGTTGGATTTAAGTGTTTGTTCTGCTTTACTCTTGGTTTTCTAATGCTTTCGCAAATAAAAGTAGTAAATGCCTCAACTCGTTAAATAGCAGTGAGTTGGGATTGAAATTTTAAGCAGGGAAACAGAAAGTGCTAAGTGTATATCTTTCTTTTGTGAAGTGAAATTAGTTTTTACTTGAGAAATAGGGAATTGCATGGCATTTATAGGTCTATTGGGAAGTGCCACGCAAGTCATTGCAAAGAGGTCATTCAATTTGTTAGAATTGATTGAAAGTTCCACTCCTACTTCAGCATGCTACTTTGTAATTTTGTGAAATACTTTTATACAAATATTTGTGGAGAAAAGCCAACATAGGAATTGGCAATGGAAATCCTTTTGTAAATGGCAAGCATTGGCTAAGCATGCATTCAATCTCAATTTTGGAGTTTCTTTACATATCTATTGACGCAACTCAGCACTTTTCATTGCTGTAGAGTTACTTAAGAGTATAACTATATGGAATATATACAAATATAGGAGTCTCGTGTTATTTATCGGTAAATATCCTCCACCCACTAAAGAGATGCTTCTTAATCCTACAAGATAAATTGAATTCTGAATCTGTAATGTCTTATTGACACATTTAATGTGTGCGGTAACAAATTTATATTGATTTTCTACAACCAAAAACATACTAGTAATATTTTTGATCATTGGATAACTTACATTCATCAATCACATTCAACATTGTAGAAACTTTTCATGATAGTCCTGTCATGAATTCTATTTCTGTTTCCTTTCGAATGGATCGATATATTTCCCAATGGCTTGTGGCAGATCAACATAGCACTTGGTTCGGAAATGCTAATCTTGTTAGCACATTAAAGGTGCTGACTGTTTGAGTCCTATATTCGTGTAAATGTCAAGCCACAGCATTTGACAACAAACAAAGCAATTCATAACGGATATTCATAACTGATGCCAAATATAGGTAATTTAATACAACACATGCCTACCTATATAATTACAATACAAATATGCCTACTACAGAATATTATTCCTTTCAATGCCAACTGTGCCGACCTATTTTATGACCAGTTTGCTTTATTGCTCTGCTGGTTTATTGCTATTCATGAATGATTAAGTCCTGTACCTTATTTGTACAAGTCAAAACATGTGTCTCTCCAGAGAGCACAACATTGGTGTACGGAGCCAACAGTAATGAATGACACTCTGTAGACAGATTTTCATTTGTTATGCATAGCTAGTAGTAACTCTTACCTTACGACCCAAATCATAAAAGTACAATTTAACAGTTGCATGCAGATAGCCAATTAAATGTTTGTAGATGGGAAAAATTATGAATTATTATATTATTTTTCTGACCTTTTCAACCAGGATAAGTACTTTTGTTTTATTTTTATTACTGCCATAACATACTACGTCATTGTGGTTACTGTGTAGGCAATTCACGTAGTGCATAGGGATAGGGTTGGAATACTTTAAAGTTATGCTATTGACAATTAAATCGGCATTTACTATCAAAGCACTAAGATAATTTGTTATTCTACTCTAATGAGTATTTCTTTTGTGAGGGTACGCAGACCAAGTTTTACAACAACATGTACAAAATAGGAACAACATAACAGCTCAAGTCCATAATTTTCTAGGCTGTTTAAAAGTTTTATGAAAGGGTCCTTTTTCTAAGGACAAGCTTAGTAAAATAGTGGAAACGAATAATTATACTTTTAATTTTTAATGCATAGTCCTTAGTCAATTCGACCCTAATTACTATCTGGATGTTTGTATATTTATAAATGTACATATTGTGTATAAGAAAAGTTCCATGTTGAGTGGAATGGTAATAATTTTGTTGAATATGCAATAGTGGCCATTTATGTCTTTTGAAATTAGATTGTAGCCTACTTTTGGATGTAAGAGTAACGAGTGTAATTACATTCACTTATTAAGAAAATGTAACGAGATTACTTCGTTGGCAAATAGAGAACGTGCATATACATCTGTTACTAGAATATTTATGGGTGAGTTGTATAAGTTTCTGTATTTAAATTAGCTACAGATGTCCTAATTTATATAGAGAGATTAGTACATATGCATACATGGACATAAATACATTAAAATACTAGCTGTACGATTGTAAATGAAGGAGATAGTGAAATAAAAGTAGTTAAATAAAACAATGTCACGCTAGTTGGGAATGTGTAGACATGGAGTGTGAGTCAGAAAAAAGGATCCCACTACTTGCTTTATTAGAATGAAATGCCGCAGTAGTAGAAAAGAAATAAATGAGGAGAGGAGTTAGAAATGGTGTGATGGAAGTTAGAACACAAGAGTCTTATGCAGTATTATTTTGTACAGCAGCACTTTGACTTGACAGTTAGATTTATGAAGGAGAAAAAGAGTAGAAAAAGGAGAAAGCTGTCCTGGGAGACTATCTTTGTCTAATACACTATCATCTACTGCAAGACTCAACTACAGAAAAGAATGCACCACATTTTGCATTACATTGTCTATTTCTTATCTCCTCTTCCTCCTTCTTCCACTCAACCCGATCTATCGTATTCCGATCTGATACTTACTTTCTCCTATATCAGTAGACTACTATTGTGAAGATCCCAACTACTCTTCCTGTCTACCTTCATATACATAATATCCACATTCACCACCATTTATAGCCACATCTTTTCCATATACCTACCTACCTACATGCGTATGAATGAAAATCCCTTCTTCTCTGAATGACTCTAACTTTTCCTTTACAGCATTTTTTAAATTCTTGGCACAGTCAACAACAAACAGCATTGAATCCAATCCCAGCACTTGACTCCTCTATCTACATACAAATCCAATTCAAAATACAACCTTTTCAAAGACTTGTACTAAATTGCCCCACCACTGAAACCATAAAATAAGTAAACAAAGCCTCTGGACTTGAAGAAAAAAAACTGATTCTCTCACAGAGAATGGACTGTTGCATTCACTGTCACGTTGGCAGATAAACTAAAGGTGAAGTGAAATTCGATTTACATTTCCTCTCATCCTCCTACATAATATATGAGTCTCACTTCCTTTCCTCGACAACAAGAATCTCCTCTAAACTGCAATTCTCTACAATATTTATACTACAGATAGTACACTAGATAGCTTCAGATTTTAAACTTGCAAACGGTAGTTCTGAATACAGTTGAAAGCATTTTTTAATTTATCAATGAAACGTATATTACTCTCAGGGAAAGGAAAAGTATAGTAATCGGATCGATGTCAAGATTAATCCAACTTGACAATCTAAAAGACTTGTTTCTCAAGAGCGTCATAGCCTAAAATTACTAACTGAAACCAATACTTAAGGTGAGCATGTAAATTCAGTAGAATAGCTTTGTGGTAGGTATTAACAATATCTAAGGATTGTTGTGGTAGCTTTTGTAAAGGTACAACTTCTATATAGAGTGAAATCGAGAAATCTTGCAAAGCATGCATTTTAGGAGTGTGGCTGGACTAAGAGCTTATCAATAGATTTCCATAACTAAATATGCATGCTTGCACATACTTAACCTGGTATATTACATTCTTGGGTCTGAATAAACATTTCTTTCGTGGTGTAAGTTGATGTTGGCATTCTCGTGGGCAATCTAATAAAAGCAGTTCCTTATTCGTATTCAATCGATGAAAATGCCACACGACCACAGGAAACATTATCAAATCTGCTCAGCATATGATTTCCTGGCTCTAGACATTTTTCTCTTTCCTTTCATGGGGAAAATAGATTAATGACCACTTCACATTTTCAGTGGGTTTCTAAGGTCAGATGGTTAGTGGTTAAAGAGTAAGGTTAAGTAGGTATATACCACACACGCTCCACTGTGTACTCAAGAATCAAATAAGTGTACAGATATAGCACACGACGAAATAAAACTCGTATATCATATCAATTTCCCAGTGGGTGTGCAATATGTAGTGCATATTATGTACAGATCTAGAATTCCTTACGGGAACTAGGACTCAAATTGTGACCTTACTTCATGTCATTTCTCGATCTACATTTAGGTCTTAATAATTTTTACTGCCTTACGTCAGTTTACAACTTATTTGTACTTTTACACTCTATTGCTAAGCACATGTCTCTGATGTTCTTATTACACCTATCAACATTTTATTTCTTCAGAAACCCACCAAATTCCAACTCTATGAGGAATATAGTGGAATATTTCTCCACAATTTCATTTCGTTCGTCTTATTATAACTGCCGACTGCCTTTAGTACCATTACCCAATATAATACATGATTATATTAAAACGCCTTCAATTTGGGTAGCTATAGTCTTTGGGAATTGAAGCTGACCGATCATGAATGAATCGTTGACGGTTTTGGTGCTCTATTTTGGCGGCCAAGGATTTATGTCCTGTTCTGGTTGTGAGACGGTCACGAAATCGGCTACCTGCTTGCGTTCAGCTGGAAAAGAAAGACAGTCAACAGCCTAGTGTTGTTACTGAAGTGCTATTGATCACATCCTGACAAGTCAAAAACGCAAGAAGAATGGTTTGCAATAAGGGAATATAGAACACCTAATAGTAAGGAATATTAGCCAATTCTATAAGACTATAAGAATTGTGATCTGGATATCCAGACATATGTGTCTCTATCGCTATCCAAATAATCAAATGTTTCGCTACACCAAACTGGATTTAACTGCATCGATGCATGGTTGTTGCCTGCCTTCTTCTGTCAGTATGTGATATTTAAGCTACTGTTGGTAGTAAAACTTTTATATATATATTTCGTATATAGGTCTATGATACTGTCTATATGTATAAATTTGTACTTATAGTGTCTTATAGTGGCTAAGGATATTTTCAATCTCGCCAGCAAAGTAGAAATCTATTTCCACCCAATCTACTATATTGTAATAAATGTAGCCATTTTCTACAAAAGGATGCTTGGGCTTTTGTATGAATGCTCAGTCAGGGAAATAATCCAATGAAATGAAATAAGAGAGAAAGTGATGATATATGTATCAACGACATAAGGACACTATTTTGGTGCAGATGATTTGTACAACTCCATACTTCTTATAGATATTATAAAACTGCAATAAGCATCTATTTCCTATAGCTCGATACTTTTCTTACTTATCGAATTAGCTAGGAGATATATTACCAATTGTATGGAATGTGGTAAACTTCAACGGGTTTCATTTCATTAGATGTAGTTTTCTTGTCAGAGTCACTGCACTGTGCTAAATAGGCAGGAAATACATCTTCAGTGGTATTGATTGAGGTGAGCCTTATTTTTGGGTAATTCGCTTTGGGTTATGTTATATTAGCCGTCCCAATACTACCACTTTGTAGTGAGGCAGTACAACCCATATAACATACATACCAAGAAAGGATGTTAGAAGACGTTAGAGAACGTTAGAGGACAGTATAGGTTTCAAATACAATTTCTATGTGCATGTCACTCTTCGTCTGAATTCATCCTTTGTCCAAATTGGTCTGAATTCGTCCGAGTTGGTCTGAATTCGTTCGAATTGGTGGGAAATCAGTTAATTATTATCATATAAGGAGGCATAGTCTAAAAGGGATGTAGTTTAACCGAGAAGTAATCTGTCGGTTGATAGTAGGACAGGAAGGTATTCAAGCACGGGAGGTATTAGGATGAATACTTTGTATTAACACCAATAACAAGACCTTAAGCTGCTACTTTGTATTAAAAGTGTTCTACCATCTTTATAGATGCAGGTAAGAAAAAAGTATTAGGTATACATAAGTGATAGTGTTGACAGACGCACAATAATGTGCTCTTATATGTGATCTCTGGGTAAATACTAATGCTGAACCATATTCGCCAGTAGAATGTTAAGTAAAAAATTTAATGTAGCCACAGTGCAAATCCTTATCTACTCACAACAAAGTTGAATGTAACTGACAAACTACATCCAGGATCGGTGTAAGTACTGTGAATGGAAGATGGCTGTGAGCCAAATGATGCATTATGCATTCAGGATTCATCCATAAGTATCAGAGTACATAAGCAAGTATAGTTGGCTGTACAAAGAGCTAAATAAGCTTGTAAGTATAACAAATACAGATTACAAATGTTGCAGACGCAGTTATAACCGACGAAACCGAAAGTTTAGAAGATAGATAGATATGGGACATGGGATAGTTTTATAGCTGACTATTTTGGTTATGCATAGCAATACATTTTTAAAGATGTTTAGCACCAGTCACCTAATAACTTATAGCATTAATGCGCTGACCTTTATTTACTGACTGTTATAATGATGAAACAATGGAGTAACTGCTTACTACACGAAGTGCTATACATTATTCATGTATAATATGCAGTAAATTGAGATAAATTTGGACATCTGCTGCCCCTTCTACTAACTTTGACAAGTAGCTATACATTTTATATTGCATAATGTGCTTTTGAGTCATCTTTGCAGGCACTTTCTATTTGCTATCTCGCAGTTGTGAGGACAAGATAAACTTTCTCCGAAAGATATAACTCACTGAAATATACTTCCTAAAAGGCAAAAATAATGAATTTTATTATAGTGAAAATTGTTATGTTCAGTTCATATAATTGGAGGTCTGTTTCCCTAATGAATGTAATCCTTTACAGTATACTCAAGGCTGCTGTGGCTTTATGAGAATTAGCTTACTTTTAGCTATTGTGGTTAAGGGTAGCTCAACCTCAAAGTTATTCTGACTGGGTCCTACCCTCGTACGTGCTATCAGCTATACTACAAAATTATCTATGATACCATTCCATATTATGACTATCTATAACACAAATTGTGAAAGAATACCGAAGACTCATGCAATTTGTGCATGGGAAGGAATACACTCTAACTTTATTGTATTTTGGGGCATGGGATAAGGAAATTACAGATTGTCCCTTATACAGATACTATAAAGTGAGTTATCTTCTTAACTCTCAACAAAATTGAACATATTTGCTCACGTGCATGGTCTACAAGAATTTGTAGTGCCTATAGCTACACTCTTACTATGTACAGTACTAAGAAAATAGCAAAATGAGCTTTTACATTTACTATTATGGGATTTACTAGACAGAGGTAATCTTTTAAGCTTTCAGAAGCAGTAGACTTCACATAGCTCTGTACACAACATTTACAGCATATGAATGAGAAAGAAGAAATATAAATCTAATTGTAAGGATGTTCTAAGAGCATTACCTACGGATAGATAACTCACTCGGTTAGAAAAGGAATCTGCTGATCCGAAACCGGAACTTAAGTCAATTACACTATGATTATAGTGAGCTTGCTCAAGTGAACTGTAGAGGATAAATCCATTTCAATTCAGTTCCGTCCTACGAAGGTAAAATAGAAGCCGTTTCATCTTAGCTAAGAATGATGGAGGCGAGGTCGGTCGGTCGAGACCATGGAATAGCTCTAATGGGTATAAAAATCGTTCACTTCAATTCTTTCACATAATGATTCAATTCTTTCGTTGATGGCATATGTAACCATCATGTAAAAATCATCGAGCAAGAAAAAAGTATTTAGTCCAGACAAGGTAGATTCTTCATCCACAAAAGTAAATGAAAAAATAAATAAGATATTTATTCAATACTCAACAATTTTGTGCAAGGAAAATGACATTTTGAAAATTTGAATCTGCAACTTTTATTGTTTTGTTGATATGAAAGTGGCTGTAAGCAATCAAACCTATATAAATTATATTACTAATTAAATTATTTACAGCAATATCTTTGCAGAGGTCGTCAAAAACAAAATCATTTTGCCAGTAAAAGTTACTTATCACACTGCACTGGTTGTACTTGAGAAAGGAATCACCGTCATTATGACTAGATATCTTATCATTGTTGGCTATTATTTCATGAAAAAACTTGGTTTTAGTTTTACTAGCCATTTAATATCTTTGCAGTGCTTAAATGTTGATTATTTGCTCAACCCAACGTTTTCAGTGACTGAGAATAGTAATATTTTAGCATAAATGTCTCCGTAATAATCAAAAGAAGTGAAAGCTGTTCCATAATTGTCATTTTAATGCTAAATAATGCGGAGAATGTAATATCATAATCGCCAAGAGTTGTAATTTCCAAGACGTATCCGATGATATAAGTGCAGTTGTGTAAGTACTTCCACAATTAATATTAGGAAAGGATGCAGGCTCGTCTTAACTGCTCGCTACCTTTCTTGCTCTTCCGTAAGTAGTCTGGTAATTAGATAGGATGCCACCACCATGGCAGGCGAACCCTCCTAACTTTCTTGGCTTTCTTTGCTGTGAATGGTCCTGGTCGTGTTGTCGCTGTCATCTGTTGTCGTCGCCTCCCTCTTTAAGCTCCCTTTTCTCTTGTCATGGGATCTAAATACTTCTTCTGTTCATCCTTTAACTTCAAAACAAGTTTTAGTTGACATATTTCCTTTGGCTCAAGTATATAGGGACGGATGCGTTCAATGTACTTTTATGCTCTTACATAGCTTTATTATCTATCCATAACATACTACAGATAGTATGTACGGGGAGACTTGCTTTGGCTTGGTTCACCTAATCAAGACTAATGTCTCCCTTTTTACATTGCTTACTACTTTACTTTTCCTTTGTTACTTTGAAGTTTTGACTATACTCTGTGAATATTACTTGCTATATATCTACATATGAAATGGAAGGCTGCTCTACTCTTTCAGTCTCGTTTGCATGGTCTTAACGCTAACTCTTTCCCTAATAATGTCCTTTACTCTTCTATTTACAGATTCGTTGTAGGACAGACAGATAGTCTTACATTACATATAATATTATGCTGGTTCAGATGTACTCAGAAGAGTCTTCGTCTATGTCTTTTCGCTCTCAATTCTCTGATCTTCCATGTTGAACCAATTTGCTTTGCAGACTTTTATTCCTTATGATTAATACTGCACGTGAATAGTATTGGGACTTTGAGACCCAAACTAAAAGTACATGCCAGATATGAAGTGAAATAACAAATTATTTCATGTAGGCTTTATGGCCTTTTAGATAAAAGACGCTCTTTTCCCATTGACGACTTCACTGCTCCAGGAGTTGTCAATTACTACTAAAATTGAAAGAAGACGCACAATATATAGATTTTCTCTGAAGGATCATTTCCTTTTCAATGTTGCTCTTTTGTACTATAAAATAAACCATCCATTAAATTCATATGTAGTACTTTCCTTTTAGTAAATAACTTCGCTGCACTATACAACTATTTGCTTCTCTACCATTCAAGATTTTCACATTTGAGGTACTTTAAGATTAAACTAAAGCCCTTTTCATAGTTACATAACTTGTAATTAGGTTTGCCCCATTTGAATATAGTTTGTGCATAAATTAGACTCATGAATTTCAAGAACAAAAATAATCTTGTCGTTTTTCAACTTTATTGGTACTATCAAAGGACGATGTTGTAAAACAAGGACATAAATAGTTTGTACCAATGTTCCAATGTCTGTCTACTTATCGTTTTCCACATTCTAGACTTTGACATCTAAAGTACGAATTCAGAATCACTAAACGGGATTCATTTGGACTTCCTCCTCCTATTTCCTTTCACCCCCGCCAAGATTTTACTTTCCTCTAAAGTATTAAATGGCACTCGTGATGTAATAACTTTGAGTCGCATTGCATATCGCATCGTGTGCATTTTACTTATGCTAATGCATTTTCCTAGAATGTTATCATGTGAGATTCCGTTATGAGGATGAATGTAATTCTCAACTCTAATGCAAGCAAAGTGAGTAAAGTAAAGTAATGAAATTGCGCAACGACCATACAATCAACTCCCAAAACCCACATTACACCAGACATGTTCTCAGATAATAAATGAATAGGTACTACATACCTCGTGTTATTCTTACCCTCTCAGTTTCCTACACAATATTATTATAATGTTCTATATAACCTGCCATATCCGTAGTAACTCTTACCGGATCCAGTGCGCTCTCATGATGACATACGTAGTAAGCACGGCTTAAAATACGGAATTGAGAAAAGTTATCCTTATAAAGCTAGCTGTAAATTACAAGTATAAGTATTACTTAGGCAGTGTTTTCTTGTTTGAAATTTCATAGGCGATAGTATAAGGTATGTAAGCAAAGGTACCTTTCTCTTTACCTATGAAGCCATATAAAACGTTCTCCAACTTTCACGCTACCAAAATTTGGTGGTTGTGACATACTGTAGAAAACACTTCATAGCAATGATAATAATGCATCCATGCACCGTACTGCAAAACGAATCCTACCTGGATTTATATCACACCCACTACTATGTTTTTCAATGAGATTTAGCAAGCGAATTATTTTAACCATAAAACTTAAGGGCACTTGCCTTTCTCCGCTCAGCTACACTGTTATCATCTCATATTTACAGTGCATAAATATCATTAATAATTAGATTCCTACTTCATAAATTATATTTTGAGACACTTTGCACACTTCTTTTGTAAATAATTTCGTATCTCAATATAAAACAGTGTTGAAGGAATCTCATAAAGTTATCATTGTCATACGCTTTTAATTTCTCACACACAAGTATTCCAGCTGTGACTGTAACAGGTGACAATGCACGTAAATTGACAGATTCGTGTCTTGTATTTTTCCTTCTTTCCTTAACAGCATGATTTTTGACTGTCTTAAACATATTTACTATGTTAAATAGAGCGTGATGATTTAATGACGTAAAAAGGAGTGATGAGAACTGTACAAAAAGAATAGTTCAGTTTTGATACATGGGATTCAGTCTTTGAAATAATCGAGAATAGCATGGAATTAAAATTTGACTATTCCAACCACTAATGCCACTGTTGAAATACATGTAATGCATATTTGCAAGCTGTACTGTGAATTAAATATTACTTTGATGATTAAGCCCATCAAGTTCAGTCTAGCATAGACTATCCTCAATGCAGTCGCATAATATTTACTACCAAGGGAAAAGGGTTCAGCTAATGGAAGCCGGGGCTAATTGCTTTTATTTGTGTTGTTTTGCTCGTTATACCGAAGTGCATTGTTGTTATACGGAAGTTATTACAAACTACCTACTTTCTTTCTTCATCTTCTCTTGTTTTTGTAACTCCACTCTAGTTCGTAGAGAAAGCATCAAATGGCGAAATGAGATTAACCATTATGCAGTAGACAAAGGAAGAATCTCTTATCTTTGCCATCAAAGACAAAGGAGGAGGAGGTCGCCTTCACTCCTTCATTACGAATCTCTGATACTATCTGTCCTTTATGCGCATCGTAGATACGTGCTGCTGTGGTCTCGATCAAATCACAATGGAAATTTATAATTGTACATGATATTACTAACTATATTATAACATCATAGGATTATGAATTGCAAAATGTGGGGGCTTTATTCGTTGCTATTATTCCTGATACTAATACTCTTTAGGAAAATAAATGTATCCATGCAGTAGTTAGACATGGTACAGTTTAATATAGTTAATGAATGCTTGCCGATACAGTAATATTAATCAACTAATGAGCCTAATGAAACATAATGAAATTATAAATGCTACAGAGCATATGTGTCTACTAGTTGTTTGAGAGAACTAATACCAAAATCATTTAACTAAAATAAAGCCCCAACAGCGACATCAAATAAGTAAATTTGTGTCACAAGATGTATACAATTACTATACATATGGTACTATAATTAGCAGAGTTCTCAGATTCGTCGTAACAGTTTAGCCGTATGTAGTAGATACGGTTCGTTTGTATGATAGAAAACTATACCTACTAGTGGTACAAATAGTACATCTACGTAAATAACTAAACTACATTGATTAAAGAGTTTTGAAGATGATAGTATGATAGTAATTCTTTAATTACTGTACCGTGCGCAGTTCATATATTAAGTATGTTAATATAATTATTGGAACTACCAGATGTTTGAAGCAACCGTAATTATAATTTAATCATGGTGGAAATGGTAGGGAGGATAATGCAGTACCCCCAAATGCAATAAATAATGCTACTAGTTTAGATTCAATTACATTACAGTATGCTATTTAGTTTAGCAAGCAAGCAAAGTAAAATACTTTTACATGTATTTGTTTATGACTATAGCTATATCCACTTACTTGGCAAGCTCGTAGAAATAGGAGAATACGTAGTTAAAATTATCCAGGACAGTAAATGTATTGTAAGACACACATAAAGTCAACTGTAATGTATTTATTAGTAAAATAGAGAAACCGACTGAATGAGATTGTATTACCATGTTTCAATGTTTCGGGTTTAGTTACATTCAGACAGTTTGATAAAGAATTTATATCTCACTGCTTTCACTCAATAATATGACGTCAAAGTAGATTGAAGCATAAAAAATACATAGAATATACAAATATTTCCACAACTTGTTATATCGAACTGACTTTTTGAAAAGTTTACTAAATTATTCCTCTCTTGTAATTTGGTAGTAGGTTGCATTTTCAAACGTTTACTATTGACTTGAATAGCCTTTGCCGTAAATGTATACAAAATTGTATATGAATGAGATGACTACTTGACATCTTGACAAATACCGACATTTTCGATTCTCCCTACTGCCATCACAATTTCACAAGACACGACAATCATTCACGTTCACGAGATCGCGTCTTTGTTGAAAATATAGCAAAGGAAAACAAATAAAAAGACAAGTTAAAGTGACACAGATACAACACTAGAGATTCAAGGATGTGAGACAAGGACACACAACACCGTGCAGTTGAAATGAGTTGAGAGAAAGGGGGAGAGAATTGAACAAAAAATATTCTTTCTCCTTCTAGACATCCATTATTTTTTGAAATAATTTATTGTGTCCTATCAGATTTGTCGCCTCTATGTTTGATTGATTACATGCTGGATTAAAATGAAAAGGATGGCAATACCATATTAGATTTCTATAGACAACTATGATATATTCTACGTATGGAAAATATAGTGATACCTTCAAACCCAAAATGTCCAAGTAAAATACAAAAGCATTTAATATACTTTTGTAAATGTAAAATAGTACCTATCTGTAGTTGAGTAGCAAGACAATGCTTGCTAGATTCTCCTGTGGTCCTGTCCTTCATAAAATCGAGACCTATTGTGCAGAATTTAATGTGTTAAAACATGCAAACTAGCATGTTTTCCCACTAGGGAAAAGAAAATAATAATTTGTTTCTACATTTGCATTTGTTGCTTATTTTACTAGACTAGTGAAAAACAAAACGATTTACATACGCCAGTTACAAAGGTACAAATTATCAAGCTAAGGTACAATTCAGTATCTTACATTTGTAAAGAGAACTCGACATATGTTTTTAAGGCTAAAATCGGATTACAGGTAGCTTTCTAAAATTAATTGACTTGAGTTCTTGGTTCCCCATGGATAGGTTGACGAGTTTTGACATATGCGTGCACGGAGTAAAATTAATGAAGACATTTTATATTGCCAATATCCAAGCTGAACCTTCAAACCTTTGTCCTTTACAGCTAAACAAACATCATCTGAAGGCTTTTCGCTCAGTATTGCTACAAAAATAATTTATGGCCAAAATTAAGTTTTACAAGTATTCTTTTCTTATTTCCTATTCCTGGAGTGTTGACTATAGACAAAATAAAACGTATAAAATATATAATGCGAAATGCGCATTTGTGTTAGATAAACTTATTATATACGGATAGTGAGAGTCTAACATATTTATGCTAATTTTTTGAGTGCATTCTTAAAGCTGTTACTTGGCCACAGGTGTAGCTTAAGGTTTCGATTGAGAAATACCATTAACGAGAAGTTTCCCATTTCCCACTGGGAAATGTGGATATCAAAACGGAGTGAGAAATGCGAAGTGTGGGAAATAGTGGGAAATATAGCAACTTGTAAAAGTAAAAATTCAAATTTTTGGGCTTTATTTCTCATTTCCCATAATTTCCCGGACGTCCAACAAAAGGGTTGGGAAATGGGAATATTCACAACTCCAAGCTTGTTAAAGGCAATAAAATGTTGCGAGATAAAACGTGTACTAAAAATGAAATTGTCTCGTGGCAAGTGTTATTTTTATTGACTTTCAAATGTAATTGAAAAGTCGTTATACAAACTTTTATTGCATAGATTGAAAGATTGGATAAGTGCTTATAGGTCATGTAGTAGAGTGCACTGAATATGACAAAATCACATGAGACGTGTTTTCTTCATAGTACATGAATTTGATACATGTAAGTAAATAGCACCCACTATATGTTTAAATTTTGTAATATTTCAAACTTATATAAATTGTATTAAAAGGTTTCATATGGATGTTTCGTCACAAAATGTTTGGTAAAAATTGTAAACATGGTAGGCGTATTCCCTTGTTAGATAACTAAATAACTCTGAAAAGTCACAATCCACTGACTGTTGAGTTAAGTGGATGTGTACTTTGTGCTCCTCTCTGTCAAAACCACCAATGCGAAATGTGACTCTGGCTTTTGAAAAGCGAGTCGCTTCAAAGACTTGACTACTTGTGTTTCTTCCTCGACTCTGTGTTATACTAAACCAACAAGAAAGCCCTAAAGTGGTATGTTTGCTTCCGTATTGTTATGATGTGGTTTATATTTGAGATACTGTGAGATGTGTATGACGAGTACGTTTCTTCCGTTAATCCATTTCCCTTTGGCCCTGCTGAAAGGTAAATATGTACCTTTAATCCTACTACGAGGAAATACAGACGATATTATATAATGGCATTATATATAGGAGGATGTCAAGGGATAGAGAAACCAGATCATCTTTGATGATTGCCATGTCAAGTTAAACCAAGTTGATTTAATTTGGGCTTTTCCAGCTATGCTTTTAGAGGTTAAAAGCAAAACGAAAAGGAACACTTAAGCCGGTTTGAGTTTAGTGGACATGTAATTAAATAAAAGAAGTCTAGTCATCATCACTCATTACATCACCAGATCGCCTATTCCATTCCATCTAATGTGCAGGTCACAACTTTTCAGAACTTAAATTAATTGCATTAATTGTAAATTACTATTTCCATCTGCTTAAGACTAAGACCTCATACAAAGATGGGAACAGTAATCAACAAAGTAAGTGAAATAAAGTAGATTAGCTTGATGTGGGAAAAAGGATTTCTATTTTCATCAATTAATAATCGTCAAGCCGAGTTTGCCAATGAAAATGAAATATGTTTCTGTTTCTGCTACTAATGCATATAAGGGTTAGAATATTAGGTTAGATTAACATGGGCAATCATAAGCAGTTAAAGAGCTAGCACAAAGCACAAAAGACGCCGGCTTAAATGGCTATAGCATATAGAGGTTCAACTTAACAGAATAGGTATAGATATATGATATAATGCATTAATTAAGGAAGAGTCCTTTTAGTCTATAGTTTGTTGAATTGAGTTGAAAGAGAAACATCCCTACAGTCCCAAAGTTCTAAAAAGTACCCGTTTTACTTGGTCATGCATCTACAATGATTGGCACTTTAGGCACAACCTACATCATTTCAAGCAGAGAAAAGGTTCCCTCACACAACTTCCTAGATAGCTAAAAATGAACAAAAAATATGAATGAAAATGTTGAATGAGATCTTAAAATTAAAATATTGTTAATTAAGTCAAGGGAAGTAGTTTGTGAAGTGTAACAGATGCAGGAATGCAGCAATTGCTGGAATACTTTAAATCTGTCTCATCACCTGCCTTGGTTAAAGCTAGTTCTCTTACTTATTCATATGCTGAGCTTTGCAATCAACTGTGGAGTAGACTTCTATTCAGGGGAGATAGGAGACAGAAGTGCATAACCAGCCACGCCACACCCCTTTCCTTTACATGCATTTACCGCCGGTAGACTTGAGTTTAGTTTGTTCTGTGTGTATATGTACACTGACAGTTTCAAGTGGAAAGTTAATATTTTAATGATACCTTGTATGTAAGAGTTGTAATAATCAATTATTAAAGCTACAAAGGTTTACTCTCACCGTACGGTATACTGCGTTTAAACTGTCTGTGCACATAGAAAACAAATATTACTCTACGAAGTCACAATTCAAGCAGTTGGTTGCATGTGTGAAATTATCATTTATACATATTTAATTTAGATATGGTGCAATGAAGTGACATTTATGTGTCAACACAAACACATAACACAAGGTACGCATTTGTCGCATTATGTATATGTAAATGTATAATTAGGGAAAACATTTGTACACAATCAAAATGTAATGCGACGATATCAGTAATAAATATAACTTTGAGTATGTATATCTGTGTAGATAAATTATAAAAAGTGAACCTCTATTAAGGAATGTGGAATTTTATATTACCCCTTTTTGATTAGTTGCTCTCTAATTGTGTGTGTAGGCATATCGTAAAGGAAGCAGACTACCTAACTACGCAGATGACAGATTCAAGATATTCAAGATCATTTCCTAACAGCTGCCTTCAGATGTCGATTTATTGATTCTGAGAATTTGTGATCAACATTGAGAGAAAAATGAATCAAAGAAATTCCTTGAAACGAAAATCCTCGGTAAACCATTTCAAATATTATGTGATATTACTTGCATGGTAAATGTCAACTATAGTGTGACGTAAAATGAATGTGTTGGAATCAGATTTTCATTCTAGGGAATGCACAAGCCCAGTGAAAATACATTTTTCCTGTACATAGTTCAGTTTTTGTTTCGTCGCTATTCACCTTTTATCATACCTGTGAACTTGAATACTAGGGCTTCCGAAATAAAATATATTGCAACAAATACTTATAAATTATGTACATTGAGAACTTCGAAGGCCTCTTAATTTTTTAATAGAATAGTCTTCGTCAATAGGTTTTGCGATATAACAGAATTGGGAATGCTAGGTGAAATAGTTCAGAAAACCCCAAATCACTCTTTTAACTACAAGTCTTTCTAATGATTATTCTCAGATCCTGAAAATGCACTCGGGACTTGAAATTAAAACTTAAATTCTTACATAAATAGAAACATTTCCCAATTCTCTAGAAATGCGATTTACAGAGTGCAACTGGACATGCATAGTTTTAATTATGCATTGTGAGATTTCCATTTTAGTGTAGATTATCGGTATGTTACAATTACGTTCATGTAATGTATTGTTTGTGGTTTTTCCATAGGGCTGGAGTAAAAAATGTAGTTTTGGGGAAGACCATACATCTTCATCTCATGTAGGATGGACTCCACATCCGCCTATAAAGCTATTAATTGGTCCAACCAAAGAAGTAATTTTAATACATAGAAGAATTTTGAAAGAGCTTAAGTTAAATTGTCCGGAAAACAATGAACCGGTATCAATTCCAATTGAAAATGTCGACCCTCAATGTCTTCGTGTGCTGTTGAAGTAAGTATAATGACATCAACAAAGTAACAATTTTAGAAAAAAGTGTTTACTTTTGCTGCACCATTGGCAAAAATCCTATCTTAACAAATGTATCGATAATAACTATAATTTTTGTTTTCTAGCTTTATTTATAATGACGAGCTAAACATAGGAGTTCCAAACGTTTGGAACATATTGGTGACATCATGGCAATTTAATTATAATACTGTACAAGAAAAGTGCATTGAATATATTGCGGAAAATATCCACAAGTTCGATTGTTGGGAAATGTTGAGATCTGCAAAAATGTATCACATTACGGAACTTGTTTTGCATGTTGAAAATTATATAGCAAGGTATTTGGAGGATCTCCAAAGCGGCTCTTCATTTTTGGAACTTCCTTACGATGAGGTAAACCAAAAATTGTTTTATAAAAACCTTGAATCATTTCATACATGTTGAATATACAATAATACATGCTATAACTTTTACTTCACTTATTCTTTCATACCTTTGGCTTTCTTGCAGATAATGGAATTTTTCGAAAGTGAAGAGGTGTGTCGGTCCTCATCCAGAATGGTCCGATGCAATGCTGCGATTCAATGGATAGAACACGATTTTGAAAACAGGAAGGAACATATTTGCAACTTAATGAAAGAAGTAAAACTGCTGAGTTTACCTCCAACTACACAAAACAACATACTAGCTCAGCACTCTGTTTTGGTCAGAAGCTCAGAATGGCTGAAATTCCAAGAGGATTTAGAAGAAAGTTCAATCAGTATTGCTTTGAATATTTTTGATAACGATGACCCTGATATCAGCATTGAAGATGTCGTGGTCAAACTTGAGCAGGAAGATCAGGACAGGGAAATACGCCAATGGCCAGTATCAATGGAGGATATCATTTTAGATTCTGATGACGACTGTAATGCCACTGAGCCACTACCACCAACACCAACATTGCCGCTACCAAAAAATGATACTTTAATCGTCATTAGTGGAGTCGAAGAAAATGGATATAGGGCCGTTTGGTCTTATGATATTGTGGTATGAATATTGCAATCTTAAATACTAAAACTATTTAGATACCGTATGTAGATGGAAAGTTATTTAAGAAATACGAATTTGAATTTCAGATGAAAACGAAGATTCTACTTGCCAATGTTGAAGCTCGGGTCAATGACGCATTTTTATGCCGAAATAACATACTCTACCATTTGGGGGGAAGGAAAGGCAACCACGTGACAGAAAATGTATATTCCCTTAAATTACAAGACGAGCAATTGTGGGAGCCGTGTCCACCAATGTCAGTTTCGCGTTGTTATTTTTCAGCTATACTAGTGAAAGGAGATATATACGCGGTAAAGTTGATAAAATATTTATAAAAAACACAAACTGATAAGTAATATATATTATATATACTATTTGTTATAAGCTCCAATTTAATGTGTATGTTTATTTTATTGTTCTAAGATCGGTGGAAATATTGGAGAAGGGGATTACGTCATGAACTCAGTGGAAGTCTTAAAATTTGACGGAGAGTCAAATTCACGTCGCAATGCATGGGAGAAAGTTGCTTTTCTTAATCGATCTCGGGATGCTTACGGTGTATGTGTCGATGACGAAGACACTATTTATGTGGTACAGCTATATTAATACAATATTGTGATATATCAATGTATTTTCATTTCTGTTTTGTTAAAGAAAGGTTTTGTTAAAGGTGGGGGGATGTGGACAAACCAATAAAAGAGCCAAGTGTTCTCAAGTTTTACCTTTGGTAGAAGAATATCCTGGTCCGAATGGTTTGTGGGTCTCAAGCAAGCAACTCAAACAAAGACGCATGTTCCATAGTGTC
Organism: Tomocerus qinae; assembly: GCA_020055645.1. Classification (NCBI taxonomy): domain Eukaryota; kingdom Metazoa; phylum Arthropoda; class Collembola; order Entomobryomorpha; family Tomoceridae; genus Tomocerus; species Tomocerus qinae. Next base: position 44,322,722 of record CM034547.1, read on the forward strand.
GTTTTTTTGGATGGCTATATATATGCTATTGGAGGGTTTGATGGGACTAAAGTCCTGAGTTCAATGGAGTGCTTTGATGGAAACTGTACTGGAAAATGGGAAGCTTGCCCTCCAATGAAAATTCCCAGGAAAGAAATGAGTAAGTTTAATAAATAAAAGCTCATTGATACATATAATCATGTATTCACTTCGGTAGAGTGTGGAGTATTGACAATTAAAATATTTGCTTTCTTACTTAGATACCATTGTGCTGGGAGGCCGCATTTATGTATTTGGAGGAAAAGGAGAGGACGAAAAAACATTGAATTCCATTGAGGTTTACGATCGAACAACCGAAAGTTGGTCTTTCTCTGATATTCTTCCCGAAAATGAAGGCCCTTTTCACTCAGTACTTGTGAAATGTTAGTATACCCTTAGTGTGGATAGATTTTATCTATCAACCACTATTGTGATACCTTGTTTTAATTGTTGAATGATTTTTGGTGGCTGACTAAGTTAGAATTGAAATAGCAAACCTTTTATAATAGAAATGAGATTAGAATCTCGTTTACTAGTAACTCTTGTATTAATGTAATCTGCAATAGTTATATTATGAAATATCTCAATGCAATGTTTCATTTGTGTGTGTGCCATTATAAAATAATCAGACAAATACGCTATAGATATATTTCAAACACGATGATCTTTTAAAAACTTTTAAACCTTTTTTAGGTTTGAAGTAGTTGATGAATACTGTACTATACCATACCATATAAGTACTTGCGAACACAGCATTTATTTTAAGATACCATTGTACATATTAGTACCATAAATCTATATTTTGTAGTCAATTTTTCCAACCAGCAACGTATGCAATGTAATATTGTGTAATAATCTAGGTCGTCCATTGTCAATTTAGAATTTTTATGAAAAGTTAATGTTATAGTAGGTCAAATATTTGAGTTTATTGATGATAAAACATATGTAAACACATAAGTATGATTTTGTACTCATTTCTATCAACTAAAACATTGATATAGAAAATTTTCTACGTACAATTCGCTGCTTTACCACTCAAGATGATTCAAGAAGACGCTCTTCGCTACTAAAGTAAATATAACAGTGGCATAGCGCTTATCTGTCAATTAAAGTTCGGAAATATATTATTATATGTATTCTATGCATATATGTAACTCATCTTCTATAAACTATCACTATGCTCTTCTAACAACCAATGCTCAATAAAAATCGCATCTCCCGTAACTCTACGAACGTGTACTGCTTTGGAACCGGAGCAATCCTACATACAATTCAATAACTTTTCATTTTCATTAGTTCATTATTGCGTTTTGCATTACTGATAAGATTCCCACGAGATATTTAAAAAATTAATTTATATTTATGTATTATAAGTGCATCTCGTTGTAGTTAATGTGGTTATATTGATTGTTATACATGATAGTTGAGACACTATAAGGTTGTTCCTTTTGGCAGTTTATTTTGTAAGCATTTTATTAAGGCCTAAGGAATACTTTATGCGAGTGAGGTACGAGGATTAATTACATAGACAGACAGACAAATTACTAGAACACTACTATACATAATTACTAACAATGTCTTTGTATTATGTAACGTAAACCCACTAAAGGTTCATTAACATTTGGACTACTGAAACATGTCGATGTGAATAAACTTTGGTTTTAGCACAATTGCTTTTACATTGTTTATTTTTAGTGTAATTGAATTATCTGCTCTGTTTTATTAAAAATTGCTTTTTAAGACAAGGAATCACTGAACACTTTGGCTGGATTGGACCATAGCGATAGTTAGTGTACTCCAGATCAGTCAGTGTACAGGTTGCAGTTCCCCGTCTTTTAGCAGTCTTTAACCGAATCGTTAAAAGTCCATTACTTAGAAAAGTGCACTTGGGTCATATAGGTTTATAGTTGACGAAAATGAAGCACTTTTTACTCATCATAGCTTTATTGGCCTTAGCGGAATTTGCAACGGTAATAAAATCACAATTACTTTAACCGCATATTCAGGATTTTTAACTTGTACATGATACACTAACTAAAAATGAACATTATAAATATAGGGCAAAAAGCACGATCGTCGCCACCATCGTGATCACTCAATTAGAAAATCGGCTCGAAAACTCAGTAACATTGCATATATACTGGAATTTTTGAATTGCCATTATAATCATTTTAAACACTATGCACTTAACTCACTTTAAAATGGATATTAATTTTCAGCTATTTTAAATGGTGCATCTGGATCTGGGGCAGGAGGATCGTCTGGGGCTGGATCTGCCGGATCTGTTAAGTCAAACCCATCATCAGCTACATTTAAGGACAGTAAAGATGAGATTAAAATACCAGATGCTTGTAAGAAAGTTGTAAAAGATTTGAAAGATAAAGAGTTGAAAGAACAACAGGAGCTCAGAGAAAAAGAATTAAAAGAAGAAGAATTAAAGGTATTCATGAAGTGATTGTTGTTTATACTAGTTTCTGCTCTACACAGTATTTAGCTGGAAAATTGCATTTTTCTCTTCTTTAGGCTAAAATCAACGAAAATCACATAACTACTGAATTGGTAGATTCAGCCACTGGAAAACCAGCTTTAAATCTTAAAGTTTCTACTTGGAAAATGGAGGGTGCTGAATGGATAATGCAGACGGAAAAGTAATGCAATTTCTATATTTATATGTATTAATTATAACCCACTTAAAATCCCCCACTTACAGTGTAATATGATTGATTAAGCAAAGTTTCAAAGGTGTTAAAAAATGCATTTTCAACTATTTGTATATTACAGGTTGACCAATGTGGGTGGGAAAGTAACAAATGCAATTGCTCAGGATAAGTTTGCTGCTGGAATTTACAAACTCCATTTCGATACGAAAACCTACTACAATGATTTGGGGCTCCAGACCCTTTATCCTTACATAGATATTGTTTTTGAAGTTACTAATGCGGACGACAATTTTCATATCGCTTTAGTTATTGGTCCTTATGGGTACTCAACCTATCGGGGCACTCTTTAATAATGTCTCCATTTCGAGCTATTATTAAATTTAGTGTAAAAGATGCTAGATGGTTTAATTCGTCGGCTCCTCTAAAGCAAATGTTGTAGTTCATCAAGTAAATTATCTATCATTTACTAATTTAATATACATGTACTTTCATTGTTGCATAATATCCACGGGTATATTAAATATATTATGAAGAATACGATTATATATTTTTATTATTACTTCTCAACAATAAAGAAAGCTCTTTTTGTGAATGGATTTTTGAAGGAATGTTTGGGGCAGACTTTCTGTCGTCAGCTGTCTATCTTATGCTTACGTATTTTCTAGTCAAATTCATCGGCACATGACGAAGAAAAACAATCAGTAGTGGATTGGCAATTCCTTCCTCAGCTAACTTAACGATGACTACAGACGTTTCCCACAATTCCAGAATAACACAGGCAGGTACTGCATACTGTAGTCATTTCAATACAGATTACTTGTGCCCGGTGGGAAGCGTATCTTCAAACTTTCAATATTGTTAATATTCTTGAATTTGTCGAGAATCCTTATGTCTCATCGTGTCGCAACTTGAAAAATGAAAAGGAGATCTGCCTCCAACATTTGGGTCTTTCAACCGATGATATGCAAGTAATTTTCAATAAATACAAACAAAGAAAATCTGTGTTCCAAAAGTGTATTACCAAAGATATGCGAGATGAATTGAGGATCCGTGAATTCATTAAATGGACTAAATTGCCCCAAAAGGGTAAAGGGGTTTCTCTTTTCAGCCAATGTCCTTCAGCTAATTTTTGGATATATAAAAAAGATAACCTATCTTATTCAGAATGGACTACAAGTATTAAGATGACAGCTAATGTCGCCGCAGCCCGGGCCATACCAGGACGCTCCCAAAATAACCATTGCAGGATTAATTCCTGTAATGAGATAGAAACCCTTGGTCATATTTTGGGATTTTGTCCTCATGGATCTTTGCTGCGTAATCTAAGACATCATGAAGTGAGATCATTGATAGCTGACTCGTTAAGGGATAAGGGTTACATCGTACACGAAGAGGTTCACTGTACTTCCACAGACGATTCAAATCGAAGGATTGACATGATAGCAATTTCTGGTTGTGATGGATTTATCATTGACCCTACTGTTCAGTTTGAAAGCCACGATAACCAGCCCGAAGAAGTCAACATTCTTAAGAAGAGAATCTACGACCCATGTTTTCCTTATCTCAAATCTAAATATAATATTGTTCATATTGAAACAATTGGATTGATGATTGGGGCTAGGGGCACAATACCTAAATTTTTTGAGGACTTCAGAAAAAGATTTGCCTTACCCAATGATCTTACGAAGAAAATAGTTATATCTGTGTTACGAGGATCATGCAAAATATTGCATAATCACCTCTTCAATTTTAAAACCTAAATCATGATAATCATTTAAATCAAAACTTTGTTTTATTCTTAGCTTAATTTTAATGATTTATTTATTTGCAATAGTTATTTAATGTTATACTGTGTCGTGTCGGCAAATGTCATATGTTTTTGACATCAGTAATAAATTCATTCATTCATTGTTAATTTAGTGACCGGTCACCAATTGTGGGAAACATCTATTTGACAATTGCCATCTCACCACGTCTCAAGCTGAAAAGTCTATCGAAAAACTTCGTCTCAACTTGACTCACTCCACTCCACTCACACACTCACTCACACTGCCACTGCCACACTACACTCATAATATCATCACCTAATCCTATCCTAAATACTATTCAATTCAACCGTATCGCAATCGTAAGTAGTGACAAAAAATTTCGTCTCATCTCAGCTCAAATCTAAAGTCTAACTAAACTAAAGGACTGTAAAATGTGTCAAAAGCCAAAGGACATAATATTATATGAATGTTGATATGAATGAGTGAGTGAGGAATGATGAATGCAAAGTGCATTTTTGTAGTCAAAAAGTCAACATTTTTGTGCATAGCAATTTGCAATAATTGCCAATGGCAATTCCATAGTCAAGGATGCAGAACGGTAGAAAACAAAATTGAGCGATCCGGATTTCTACTTTGCTTACTGCTGCTGTGTACATGCAGCTAAGTGGGAATATTTAAATTCAAAACTAAGGGATATTTTTATGCGGCACATTCAAGCTTTGGGTTACTTACATTATCATTCATCATTGATACATCATTGATTGATATTGATTGCCCATTTAATAATATTCCATTTATTAATTAATTGACGTTAACTTAGACTAGACGTAAATTAGCCGAATATAGGATGATAGGACTGTAGGACAACACAACTCCTTTGAAACTAATTAAAAGTCAGCTTAAGGTATTCAAGTAATAGGTAAGATAATTTTTGAATTTCTAGCTGGTAATACTATCACTTACTCATATTTGTTTATTTACAAAAACCGAAGATCTGTCTCTGTAGTATTCTCCTACCTGTCACCTCAACCATGCACTAATCACATTCATCTGACAATATTTACGTTATACAGGTGAACAGTAAAAGGAGCTGTTATCTGTTTCGCCGGTGAAGCTATTCATCTACGATCTATCTAATCTACTACAACGAAGATCAAAGATCAACTATTTCTGCCTCTGCAAATCATACTCGCCAACGCCAACAGTAAAATATCTTGGCAAGATAACCCCAACTTTTAATGTAAGTAAATACACAACTTAAGCATTATACTAAAATGATGATTATATGATCTAAATGGTCATCATTCTAAATGATTAATTATTAGTTAAAGATTTATAATGCGGTGGTACCAACATCGATAATATCAAATACAATATTCAATAATAATTACTTTACTTAAATTACATCATAATCATTTTATAATGGCAGATGGACCGATTTAGAAACCGTATAAATGTAAACACGCCCGAAATACGTGCTTTTGCCTTGCAAACAGGCTACCAAGTTGCGTGCTATCCAATGAACTATGCCAAGACACTCATACAGGTAACTACAGTTTTTAAATTGCACTTTGGTCATCATATCCTATGAAATTTTAGTTATTATTTTATTATTATTACTTTGGTTAATTAACAAACTTTTTTGTCGCAAATGATGATTTAGATTGGATATGAACCTTTTCCACCAACAAAAGGATCGTTTTTTGGAAACCCTTACCTGGCATTGCCGAATATATTTCAATACAGTATAAAACCGCAAATCTCATATTATGGAAAATTTAAGCTATGTTAATTATTGTCTCTGAATTTATTTTTTAACTTTAGTTAGATACATCAAATCGGTTGATGGATTTTGGGGATGTTATAGGGGATTGGTCCCTTTTCTGTGTCAAAATACTGTTGCTTCTTTCGTTCACAATCAAGTAGCTGTCCGGCGCCCTTATGCTATCGAAGAAGGCGATGAATCGGGTAACAGAGAAAGACAACCTGTTGTTATCAAATCTGATACTTGGTTACGTAGTCCTTTGGAAACAGGCAAGCTGGAAAACGCTGTGAAGAGAACTGGGTGGCAGCTTGTTTGCACTGGTGCTGGTACCATTGCATCTCACCCATTTTATGTAATTATGGTACGAACTGTTGGTCAATTTGTTGGGCGAGAAACAAAATACAAGTATGATACAAAAATATTTATTTAGCAATTCTCTATATAGCACTACAAATATTTCATAATCTGTAGCACCTATTATTTATTTTTATTGATTGTATTTATAAATTGTTTTTAGTTGTGTTTGTATGTAAATGTTTAACTGGGAACTGTGCATTTCCTTGATTGAGTCAACATTTTAATCAAAATAATGTTTTTGTTGTATAGACCTTTCTGTTTTATTTAAATTGCAGTTCTTTGTGGGAATCAATTACTACAATACTAGATGAAGATGGCATTAAAGGTTTGGCAAACTTAAGCTATAATTTTTACAAAAATTAACATTTCTACTGATAACTGATTGATAACTTAATAAATTATAATATGTATTAAATAATACTGATTAAAGGGTTTTTCGTTGGTCTTGTTCCTCGCCTCGTTGGCGAATTGCTATTGGTGTCAGTATCCGCATCTCTAGTCTATTTGATCAATAGCTACATTGGGAAAAATAACCACACTGTGGATCAAGCTAGCAGTATGGCTGCAAGTGTAAGTGTATTTTTCTGTTTTATTACCAACATATAATAGTAATAGTAGTAAAGGTATACAATTATTATTATCTATTTCGGTATATTATTAGTGTCATCAATTTACTTTACCTTCATCTTATTTAATTTATCCCGGTAAATAAAAACGTTGTAAAAACTTCGTTTTTATTTCTCTATTCTTCTATCTATATAAAAAATAAGAGAATGATGAATGTTATTTAAAGCTTTTTGTTGAAATGCTCAAGCGCTTGTGTATGTAATGCACAATTTTCCAATTCCATATTATATTATGTCAACATGCAAGTATAATAATAATATTACATAAAAATAACTACACTATAGGTTAGTATTACTTAGCATAATATGAAATTCAGCCAAAATGTTGACGCGTATAGTGAATCTTTCGAAATGCAATATCCAATTTATGATTATTGCCTACTTTTCGAAATTGAGTCATATATGCTGGGGGCTACTATTACTTTATACATGACTAATACATGAAGGCAATTACATGCAGAACCATTTTAACAAAGGAATTAGTGAGGTTTATTTTGAGTAACGCTCATTTCGTAGAAAATCAAAATAAGGTTTCTTGCAAGTTCACGAAATATAGTCAAATATTCATTAGCAATAATAAGTAATGAATGGATATTTAGGTAGTGCAATGTATAGGCACTTCCTCATTTCGTTACGTGCAGTACAGGTACTGTTTTATAAAGTAAATCATCCATTTATGCGTCTGGTCTGGCACAAAGAAGCGACTGCCGACTGGCGACTGAGGTGACCCTTTTGCACCACATACTGTGCTGTCCTATTTAGGCAATAAACGTGTAAATAAAGTTATTAAGTAAGTAGGTACTCGGAACTCTTTTTAATACATTTGTAATTACTATTACATTTTTGTTGTTATTTCTGTAGGTGGTCGCCCATGCAGTCTCCTACCAGTTTACTGTTGTAGCAAGTACAATAGCCGTCAATAACAAGCTGTGCATTGGTCGCCAACCTCATACCATAAAATTCGACAGCTGGCTAGATTGCTGGAGTTATCTAAGAGATATGAAGCAACTGAAACGTGGGTCTTCTATTATAGGTCGGTATTATATGGGGCCAGTCTCATTATCGTATGGAGAAAAAATCCCAACCGGATTTTACTTTGGCCCACGTCATACAGCTTACAGGGATTGGAATGATGTTTCAAATTCAGTTTTAGGCATTCCACATAGTTTCTCCAAAAAGACTGATTAAACAATACTCTAATGTTTCATAAAGAGTATTAGCCATTACAAACTAATATATATATAATAACACCTCAATTGTGAAAAGTGGAAAAGAAATGTACTTTCAGTACACAATTAGACCTTACCAAAATATGAAATTAAATGCAGTATATATAGTTGTAACTACTGTAGTTCCTTTTTGATTTGCTTGTATTTCTGTTGATATTTACATTAGTCTCAAGTCTTCACATCTGCACCATTAATTAGATCCAGGAATAGTTAAAGCTAAAAATCTTAAATCATATCTAAAATCTAAATTGTTGTTTATACCTCACAAATTCGTGAGTATTGACTAAAAAATCCTGCTCTTGATAGCAACTGTCTTCAAACGTGAGTAAAAGCAAGTAGAGTTAGATATCTAAACTTAGTATTTCACTACCTAATAATATAAAGGATGGTAATTTCTCATAATTAGAGAAACTTTACTATTAGTATAATTATACAATATGCTGTCATCCAAAAAAACGTTTAAAGAGTGTCAGTGCTTTTAAAAAATTATTTTAATGTGATTTTGAGGATTCCCATTTGCAATTTTAATGCAAGAAGAAATCACAGAATTCATGTCAGCCTCTCTTGATTGGCCAAAAATTTCCATGTATACTACTACCTAATTATTATTTAATCACTGTTATCAATCGTTATTAAAATAGTAAAGAGTAAATTAATGTACCTAATCATTAATCATCACTTGTGACTCAATAATATGTATCATGTTATTATCAACCTATACACTGTGAGTGGAAATGCTTTATAAAATGTTGAAAATGAATTAATTAATACTTGTAATTATAATTGTAATACGAGCACGTACTGGTTATATAGCTGTGTAAATGTAGCTTTAGACCAATATCTACAATAATACATGATTTAGTCAACAGAATAATGATTGCATTGGCTTTATTAACTGATTAGTCAAAGTCATACTTTACATATAAAATCTCTATTATATTCTATAGTTCCTTTTTTATACAACCTTTTTTATATTTACATTTGTCATTTATAGTAATGGTAATGTTAACAAGCTTAACACATACCCATAGAACTGGTAGAACTGCGCCAAGGAATTTATTTTTAGCTAAAGTTTAAGTCACAAAATAATATGAAATTATTTTAGTCTAAATAGATGATCTTGATAGATGCGTAAGAAAGACAAGCAGAATGATCACGGTCGGAGTTCACAATCGACATCCTGTGAATAAAGACACATATTTGCCGTAGGACTAAAGGAGGTTCCTTTAGCGCAATGGAAATGGTATGCGTGTCCATCATAGCATTTAAAAAAGTGGTTACAACTGGCTACGTCCTCCCGAAAGAGAGGGTAGGGGGATGATTTATTTTCATCACAATACCTGTGCACATCCAAATAGCTGTCATAAACGTGATTAGAGCTCTCTGGCTTTGGTAAAGAGTTAATTACATCTGATTGTGAAGATTGTTGTACTGGTTGTATTGGTTGTGCTTGTGGCTGTGATTGCAGCAGGTTCAATTGCTGCTCCAAATAATCCTTATACACAACCCAAAAGTTTTTGAATTCTGGAGACTTCATCACATCTTCATCGATAGGTATTTCCCACTTCTGTCGATTTGTTTGCACGATTTCTTCGAATCTCATCAGATTGGTGTCATTAGCGAAATTCGTTTCATTTAGAACCGGAAGAGAAGCTTCTAAATCTCTACCTATATCTAAATTTCGACGTTGTGTTGGGAAAAAACTCTCAAAGTTTTTCCATATGGGCTTGGTGAAATCAATAATAGTGGAAAATATCAAAGGGTATTTCAAGACTGTTTTCTCTGTACTTTCTGCACTTTGCGTTGCTGCTTTGTCCCAAATTGTGGCTGGTCGATCCCAATAAGTACTAGATGGGTTAGCTAAAGCCGGGTTGTGAGTTTGATGATTTGTAGAATGACCCCCAAAATTGGCATAGCCCGATAAGTGAGGATTTAATGATCCTTTACTTGGATTGGCTATCGCCACTGGGTGATCATTCGTTGTCACACCGGATACTGCCACTGCGGGAATGTGTTCTGAGTTGGAATTGCTGTACGAAGATATACCGGAAACAGTCTTCCCAGGGAAAAGGGGGCTTCTGTGCGCAGTCACGATAGCAGCTCCCACCGAGGAAGAATCATCCGGATTTTTATTAGAAATTATTGTGGCATGAATCGGAATATGAAATGGGTGATGATGAATTATGTTTTTGGATGACAATCCATTAGCCAGAGCCGGGGTATGATATTCACTGTGTTCGTAGGAGGATGGTGCTCCATTAGCAAGAGCTGGAGTATGATATTCACTGTGTTCATGGGGGGATGATGCTCCATTTGCCAGAGCTGGTGTATGGTATTCACTGTATTCGTGGGGGAAATAAACAGAATGTGGTTTCCCAATAGATATAGCTGGTTCGTGAAGTGGACTTCTGTCTTCTTCTGCTAATTCTGTGACTAAACCTGGTAGATTAGCGGTGGCAAAAGCTGGAGTATGCATTTCAGATGTTTCCTTTCCCGTTGTAAGCGAAATGTTCACTAGAAGTAAACTTAGGCTGAAGATTTTCATGATTAATGTCATCTTTTTGAAAACAGTTTCCAATCTAAATTAAAATCAGATATCATTTATATAAAACCTTGATTTTTAAAAGACCTGGGAATAATCTGTATGTTTTATATTAAAAAATCGATATAGGATAAATTTGAATATGGATAGCTTTACTAAAAGGCTGATTCCAAGCTGGCTATAACAAACTATATTGTTCATATCATTTCCAAAAGCTTTTTGATTTGAAAGATAAGATAAGATAGACATTTTTGTAAGATAAGATTTTGTCTGAAGCTCAAAAATAATCTCCATACCTTATTGATAGCCCGATAGCCGTGGTGGTAGTTTCAGTCTTGAATTTTATTATATTGTGAGTAACTACAGGGTAACTTCGTTTTCAAAATGAAACTGCAAAAGGAAATTATAGTGTCCGAATTTTATTAAGATGAGGTTTTGGTGAAATCCAGAGAGGTACTAATTCCAAAGAGAGCTACAATATTGCATTTTTAATACTTTTATAAATTTTCTTATGCTCTTCAAGTACACCTACAACAGCTACATGACAATGACAGTACCACCTAAGGTCATTTCTTACATCACTCCACTCTCAATATTCGAAGAAGGATTAACTATTGAAGTAGCTATATTTATACCTTACTGAGACATGTAGTTTTGTAATACTATGTACTTTTGCATGTATGCAGATACACGCGATGACTAATTATTGTCAGCTCAAAAGAATGGGCTGCTGGGTTAAAGAAATAGAGAAACATGCCAGAAAACGCCATGTGGGGTAACATTTCAGAATTATTTTTCTCGTATGTAAAGGGAATAATAGTGTATCGAGTACGTCGAGTAGGGAGCTTTTAAACAATAGGTCTAACGCACCTAGGAACCTGACATCAGTGACATCCGTCCGACATTCCGTCTACTTACTTACAATTACGTTCGTTCCTTTCTGTAGACAAAAGGACAAAATAGGCATGAAATTTTCCAATGAATTACATATTGAAAACATACAAAAGAGCTCCTCCTAGGAGGTGCCATTTTTCTATTGTAGGGTGATTATAAGATACGAGACATAATTTTTCTAAGTAGCAGACACATTTGCAAGTCACAAATACTAGTCTATAATTTGTACAACCTTTGGCCTCGGCCTACCGCCACGCCGCCTTCTAGCAGACATCCAACATTTTCATTAAAAATATGAATCATTATCTCCCTCATATTATATCTAGCTAAAATACTAAGAATATTATACGAAGATGAATAACTAGCAATGTATTGAATATAGCTAGCTGATGGACGATAGAGAGACAGATATAACACAAGTGTTAACACATTTCGATTTTAGGGTACTTTTATCATGGGAATTTTCATTATCAGTTTGAACTTCGCGATAGAAATCGATAGCAATCCCAGTATCTGCATAGTATGATAAGAGTACGATAATAAATGAAAGACGAGATTATAACTACTTTTGGAAATGTGAGTAGTAGTACTAGTAATTAATAGTAGTATCAAGTCTTTGTAAAGAGGCAAAATGAGAATCGTGTCCGTAAACAAATACTTTAGTAATTTTTGGTATGTAGCTGTGTAGCTTTGAGGTTTATACTATCCCATGTAAAGATTTATGGCAATTTCTAAAATTAATTTGTAGCTACCAATTGCCAATTACCAAAACGTAAGTTTAGTTATTAATAACTTTTCAATGCAATTTGTCATCCTAGCACCAATATAAATAACTTTACGATGTCTGTCGAATATCTCAAGATATAATATTAATGTGGTTCAAACAGACGTTAATGATTTAACCTAAACTACTTCAAATGGATATAATATATTGTACCTTTTGTGTTTATTTTAGTCATTTGCCTTCCATTTTTTAGTAAATGGAACAATTCTAATGTAAGCCCACAACCCACACGACGAAGAAGGTTGGATTTGAGTACATTTTCTAAAAGGGTTGAGAATTAACACGATAATTTACAATAGTATTCATTTTGAGTATTTTGTATGTTTTGTCTTGTACTATTCGAGTAAGTAGAAAACAGTAGGATGCTTCATACTAAGCAAAGCAGTAAGTACTCTTTCCTAAAAGACTATTCATTGGTCTACCCTTAATGGCAGTGACAATAAAGCAAAGAGTTTGAGTGAATGCTCTTTCAATAGGAATGCAGCTCTATTTTTACACCAATTTTCCCCAGTAATTTTTAGTCCATTACTTGGGTACAATATTATATGAAAGGTACACTCAAGTAGAATATTTTCATGATGAACTTAAAAAGGCACAGTATTACCATTCTTAAAATAGAATTCTGATATGAAAGTAATATTTTGTGCTTGAACCTGACCTGAGGAACCATTTAGAATAAGACAAGATATCAAAGTTTTCTGTAGCATCTCGTATGTTTGCACAAGTTTTTTGAAATTAAATACGTGACAATTATTACATGATTTTTATTCGCAAACCTTAAATTCTTTGTAATTTCACCAACTTGCCACGTTGGATCGTCCACCATAATCATATAACCATAAGCAGGTGTTATCATCGTAATAAGGTAATAAATACGATTGCAACATATATTATACAATAAATTCCATTTTATAAGAATTGGTTAGAATTTTCTAAAAGTTTTTCTTTCCTTTTAAACACCAAATTTTTAAGGCAAACATTATCGTTCACAAACATACAATTAGAATATTGCTGTTAATCATTAAAAATTACTTTTTTAGTAGAGATAAGTGATGAGTACACTACACCTTTTCAATATTTACGCTATTGTTGTAATGAATTACTACTCGAATCTACCACTAATAATATTATGGATTTTTCAGAATGGCAAGCATAATTTTCATTACAAGATGTGTGACACTATGCTTATGGCTTTGTGCATTGGCACTTACAACTGTACTGTCTAAGCCTACTTTAGATCAAGGTGCTAATAAAATAGATTCTTCGTCGGAAGAACAATATTTTAGATCAGAGTCTCCACCCGTAAATCAAGTCAGTGATGGAATTTCATACTCAAGGAAAGAGTATTACGGAAAAACAAGAACAGAAATACAGCCAAGGCGTCGTCTCAAAGTACCAGCTAAGGTATTTCATTTGCTTTCTGAGTATGAGGAGAAGCGCACCGGAGAAGCCAAAAAAGTGGTCAGTTCTTCAATTGTTGGACTAATGCAAAAGTCCCAAACTGACGAAGACGAAGAAATGCAAAGTCGCCGCCTTAAAGTTTCAACATCTATCTATAACTGGTTAGTTGCCAATCAAAATAGTCTGGAGAAAATTTCCGAACTTCCTCAAAATTTTCCGTCTTTGGACTCAGGGTCTACATCTGCTTATCCGCCAAATAATGACCAGAAATTCGATGCGAAAAAATTGTACCGATGCCCCATAGGCAATAAAACATGCCAACTACAGCACATGGGTTTATAATTTAAAATGTGCCTTGCTATGTTCAAAGATCTGTGTATGTCAAAATCATGATAATAAAATGCAATTTTGTTTCAGTCTATATTTAAATATTTCATTTCAACTGAAGCAATGAGACTTGGATTTAGATTTAAGCTACATAATTTTATTCTTATACAAAAAAGAGAAAATCTAGTGAAAACGCATAATATATTTCATGGATTGTTACTAAAAAAATTTCTAAAAATGGGACAATTTATTTTTTAGGAATTAGATTTTTTTTAACTATTTAAAGAAAAATTGTCAAACATCAGAATCATAGAATCTGCTACTGGATATTCCTGGATTCCAAATCTGAAAGAACTATCAAAATCAAATGCTTTGGTTCGGGAGGAATTTCGCTCATTCAGTGCGTCGTTATGAATATTTTATCTACAGGGGATATACTGAACTTGCAGGGAATCTTTCCAAGGGAGGGAATGGCCAGGCATACAGAAAATGTAATTTTTCGGTAACCTCGTTACCGGGCAGGCAAAAAAAATATTTGGTTACCGGGCAGGCAGCGCGAAGCGCTGCCCGCCCGGCGGGCAGTAATTTTGTAAAATCGGGCAGGCAGCCCTCGTAATTTGATAAAAACGGACAGGCAGCGCGAAGCGCTGCCCGACTAAACAGATTTTATAATAACAAATGTGGACTTTCGAACCCAAGACCTAACGTAGTTACCGGGCAGGCAACGATTTTTGGCTGCCCTAACCTGGTTACCGGGCAGGCAGCTTTTTGGCTGCCCGAAAAGGGAAGCCCAAAATATTTTGGTTACCGGGCAGAAAAACATTTTCTGTATGCCTGGGAATGGCTTTCTAGGGTGCAAAAAATAATGAATGATTTTATATAGTCACTTACAGAAATATATTATGTCATGACTACTACTTGACAGTGACTCTTTATGCGATGAGCTAAAATTAAGTTTGTTGTCAACAAAATCGATAAAACTGCTGATTTTTCCAAATGGATAATCTTGCCATCTTGCCTTTTTGACGCAGACGACACGGATTAGCTTTCTAATTTCTAGCGCTTTACATCTTCCGTCTCAACATCCAGACAAGACAATTTATTCTAGTTCAAGATGAGTACCAATGGACAAAACAACGCTGTCAACGAGCGTACATACCAAGAAGTTGAATATCTGAAGAAAAATCTAGGTCCAATTTTGGTGGCCGCCCTGGCTGAAATCTGTATCCGACGACCTGCAGATCCAATTGAATATCTTGGTCACTGGCTTCTTCGATGGAGATACAATGAAGAATTGAAAAGACGTGACGTCCAAAATGCATTGGAAGTCGTTCGTCAACGTCAATGGGCACAAGTAGAAGAGCAAACTGCGACTGCTGCTCCTCCTGCTCCGACCGAACCCTTCGCCGATGGATTTATTCCGTCGCATCCTCATGGTCCTCCAGGATTCGGTGGTCCACTCACAGAAGAAACGGAAGCAGAAGTCGAGGGGAATGAGATGGAAGCTGAAGCCGCCCCAGAACCAGAGATTATTGAGATCATTGAGCCTCCAGAAGTGGAAGAGGAAGACGCAGAGGAAACACCATCAAACCAATTCCCTCCTCCTCCACCCGAAGATGCAGCTCCCACTCCCAATGAAAATGACGCATAGTGTGGCGAGTGTCCATTAGCTCAAGAATCTTTGTAATAATCATTGATTTACTAAACGTGACGTAAAATTATTCCAAATTCAAAAATCGGTCCTAGATTGACTACGAGAGGATTCCTCAATATTCTGTGCCAATGTCTTATAATTATTTAACCATAATGAGTGTCTTATTTTATTTATCAATATACAATTCCATTACTAATTCCATCACCAATATTTGATACTCCGAATTTCTGATTCTGATAAGACTATTGAGCATCGTGTCATCATATTTTGGATTGTGTTAATAAAATTTATTCTTACAATGTGCGATAATTGTATCTGCGATAAATGAATTGATTTTCGTGTCATCACCATCTTTTAGAAATAAATTTAGGAAATTAAAGGTTGATTCTTTTCTTTTTTACATGAATAGTTTCTTTTAATTTGTTGGTCTTCCGCGACTAGTTTGGATGTCGATATATAGCTAATCTCGGTTTCTGTATTGTAACCAATTAATATCCTCAAATGTATTTCATATTTTACCTAAGCCAAAATAATGTACATTTACTTTTTGCATTCTTTGATTTAGTCCTGTATTTATCTCGGTCATATCAATAATATCTGTAATCTTATCATCTTTCAATCAGTTTCAGATTATAATATTTTCTGATGGAAGAGTATGTATGAAATATAGTATATGCCCATAAGGTAAGTTATAATAATAAAAGTTTAGTTTTTTTGACTTGCCAGTTTTAATAATGACTATTTACCACAAAATTTACATGAAGACGATAATGTAATGTAAGTTGAGAGAGATGCCTTTCTTATTTGTAGTATAGTACCCAATTTTGATGTAGTTACTTAAATTTTGATTTTTGGGTTCAAATAATATAAAAATGGTATTATATAGGCTGTCAAATGGTTTTATCCTAGATTAACGGTTATCCTGTGAGCGATGCTTAAGTATTTGATGAGATATGCTATTGTTTTCGATATTTACAGACTGATTTGTACATTTTCCCATACATGGCCCAAAGAGAATAACGAGTATGACCAGATGACGACGAGTACAGTAATCGTTATTGCTTATAAATAGCGGATGTCATTCCAGCAGCAGTTAATTTATATTGGTGGTAGCCAAATCTCAGTATTAAATCGGCAAGATCGATGCAAATATTTGTTGTAAAATTCATCGGTTTCGGAAGGGAATTTGGTGACTACCTCTTGAGCGGCTCTAAGAAAATATGAAGTTTTAGCAACAGCCTCTTTTATCTTAGTGGCAGGTGATCTCGACTTGGTCTCAGCATCAGGGCCAGAGTTGAACGGAAATATACGAATCCATCCCCCTTGTCTTTTGATTGGCTCATTCCAATTTCTGTGTCTGATGCCAATGCCAGGTCTTCGAGGTAATAAAGATACATCTTTATCTGTTCCAGGCATTAGATTCCAAAATTCCCGAGTGAATTCTTTAAAAATATCATCTTTCGCAGGTGCATTAGTAGAAAGGTAATTTGTGAATAATTGGTTTGAATTTTTCTTAGTACCAGGATTAGAATCGCCTTTTGTCTTGGATTTACTAGATTTTCCATCAAATGGCAACTGTTTTCCGTAAATAGCCTGTAAACTAGTTAGTCTATCGACCATTTTCGTAGAGACGCCATCCAGGTTAAGACTCTCAAATTGTCCATTTCTCAAATGATTTTTCATGGACAATTTCTTCGGTTTCTTTTCATTGAAAGTACAGAATGTGGCAGGTCGGACTGGATTGGCTTTAGCCACTTCCTTAGGTTTTTGGACCGGTTTAACTTCAATGTGCTCTATGCTACTGTCAACTTTTTGAACAAATTCGGAACAGTCTGGGAATCCTAGCAAATTGAAAAGGTCATGCAGCATCGGACGTTTAACAATTTGATCTACTAAACAATCTCCTCCAAGACCAGGACTCAAGTTAACTTCTAATAACCATGGCTTAAAGTCTTCATCAATAAGAATATCAAATCCAAAAACATTGAAACAATTTTTCCTGTGTCCATATGCTGCCGTCTTTCCTGCCTCCCCAACGATTGTTAGTATGACGATGGATACGATCTTTTGCCACAAGAACCAATCAGAAGATATTTGCTCACATTTGGCAAAGTACTGCCGTAATTTTTGCAGAGTCCATTTACATCCAGGGCCTATTTCTTTTTTATCTTCAATATATCCCGGTCCAAATTTATTTAGGGAGGAATTTGTTAAGTGTGAAAAAGCACAAGTAATATCTTCAAGATTATACTTAGATGTAGCAAATCGAGTGAGACCTTCATTGTAAAGGTAGATATTTAGCGGATTGTTCGATGCGACACATACGTATAGACGTAAATCAAATTTATATTCTCCAATTAACAACGGTTTGGCAATGTATTCTTGTAGAACACAAGCAGCTGTACAGGGAAGCAATTTCAATTCATTGAATATATAAATCCCTCTGCCTTGACTTTTCCCATGAGGTTTCGAAATCCAAATTGGTGTACGGCTCACAAAGTTGTGATTGTGATCCCCTTTTGGTATACGGATGACATTTCTAGCTTCCTCGATATCATTGTCAGATCGACGAGAATGCTCGGCTAGGAATTGCGGATATTCGCTCGGAAGAACAAACGAACAGGGATAGAAATCATAGACATTTCCATACGCTTGGTACATGGCTCTAAGATACCTATAACAAGAAATTCGATTCCTTTGTTTGAATCTTTCATTAACTATAATTTCATTAACAGAATTAAGTGATTAGTCCCTTACGAAGTAAGATAGCTCTTATTGCAAAAGGAAAATGCATTCGGAATGTGATTAGTATATTGCCAGGTGTACAACACTTGATGATGCTTGTATGGATGTCTATAACTCATGACTGAACATCTCCACCAAAGATTCCATCCAATAATATCTCCTGCGACTGTTCTCAAATCTTCTTCGGTGAATTCTTTCCAACCCCGTTCCTTGCACACACTCAACAGAATCGTATTGGTACTGCAGCCGTCATTAATACGATAAATGAAGGGAAAATAATTTTGTATTGCCTTTAGAGTCTCGCTTTCCTTTACATAATAATTAGTTGTGCTGTTCTCAAGTAAGTTTGAATAACCATCTTCCTTTTCAGAGTTAGCTTCCGTATCAGTAATACTGCTACTGCAATCCGGTGAGGAGCTTGCTGGTTCAGGCCCAGAAGCCGACATGACTTCGCTTATAATTGTTTTACCACTTGGGGATGGATTGTACTTTATGGCTTTTGTTAGCTTTATTATTTAGTAAATGTCATTTCGTAATAACCAAGGAGTGTCAACAGTTTTAACAGGAGGGTTCAGCTAGGCACTTTGCGTGAATATCTATAAGGGACAAATCCTACCAGTTGTCATTGGCAACAATCGGATTAAGGGACGTTTTTCGTCCCTTATAGATATTCACGCAAAGTGCCTAACTGAACCCTCCTTATGAAAAAACAGCCAAAGAAAAACCAAGGGATACCTAAACCAGTTAAAGCTCCTTGGTAATAACAAAAGTAGAAATCTTGTCAGCAGTTTATTATATTTTAGTGGATTTTTGGTATTCATTCCTGTGAAAGAAATTTCGTCAAAATGGTTCGTCATGGAAATCTGAAATGAAATACACTAGCTGAAATAAATGGGATGAATGGTGGGATGAATGCCAAATATATACTAACCTTATCCAAACCTTATCCACACCATTCCACACTAATCTATACTCTATACACTCGACGAATCATGATATACTACTTACAATTTATACAATATGTACACAAAACAGTTTACTAATTCACACGGCTGATAGCACAGTAAGTAAATAGATACAAACAACAAAGGTTAATAATACTCCTCAGGCAGGATTCAATCTTCACTATCCTCCGTTATGTGATACTTCCGATTGATATAGTCATACCGCAATTTAATTTTGCTTGATCTACGGCCCTTTTTCTGACGCCTGGGTTCTCTTGCATTCTTGTCCAATATCTTCAGAAAGGCTTTCCTTTGTGATTCGATTGAGCTATGAAACACAAGGTAGAAATGCAAACGATACAATAAAATACAGATACGATTGTAATAAATAGCTAATGCTAGAAAAATGAGAATTTAAGAGGAAGCCGGACGCTTCGCAAGCACTTCACTCAATGTAAGAAGCACTATCGTTGTAAATTCATTACTTTTCATCTTTTGATCCATTATCCGACGCAGAGTTGGCATAAATGGATACATCTGGTCCAAGTTTAGTTTTTAAATCTTTCAAATGTCTCACAGACCTACAATTTGTAATAAATAAATCATGATAGGACATCTTGTTAATAGTCATCAAGTCATCTCACATGATGCTTTAATATGCTATTTTAAAGTACTTTATAGCATATTGTCCAACTTTACCCCTCAATTCCGTTTTCTTTCTTTATCTTTGTCTCAGTCTTTAAGGCATCAAAGGTTGCTAAAATTAAACCACAAATTCAATATGCACTATACAGTATCAATGTAAATTAAGTGTAGGGATATAATCCGTTTTTCAATAGCTATAATTAAGTTATACGCTTTTAGCTCAATTACCTACGTACATAGGAAGATGTTAGTCGAATATTTCGGTATAGAAATCGGCGGTGATGGATACGGAAGGGTATTTTCTACAAGCGACTGGAGATAGTTGTCGGGTTCTTCCACTAATAAAAAATGGTAGATTAAACTATTTACTTAGTAGATTAAATTATTTAGAATATTATATTCAATATTCTTACCAGGAGAATTAGCTGCATATACATTTTCTCTTATACACCATCCAACTAGCAGAATGGCTGTCAGAATCATTGTTCGATCGTATTAAGTATTTGACAATGAGGACAAAATTATAATATTATAACACATCTAGAAATACTAATGTAGCTGTAATTGTGTCACAAGAAATTCACTGCTGCTGCTGGCTCGTCATTTGTAAATACGTTAAAATAATTCACCAGAAATGTCTGACAAATTAGCAACAATAGTAAGCAACTGGTTCTATTTTTCTATGTTATATTATAGTCTAATATTTCTTTACTAACATACACTAAAAGAATGCATACAAACATACAAAACGCATATTATATGGTTTTTCCATATAACCACTAAACACGGATACAATAAACAATTCATAGCCATAAATTTTTATGAAGACATTAATTTCGCCAATGAAATTGGAGAACCAAATCACCACCTTACGCCTATACACTCCACTGATTCTATTATTATGCGCTTTAAGTTTTTTAATTGTTATAAACTATATCAACCTGCAAAACTTGGTTGTGGTTAAAAATAGTGTGATTCATAGTAGGTGGGTATGTAGTAAGCATAGATAAAATATTCAGCTGTAGCGTGGCTGTAGCTATGACTTAATATTCTGCTAGATACTAGTCATGGTTAATTTGCACATTATAAAATAGACATGTTATGCACTACACTTTATTTTAAACATATTAATACATCCATTACCAGTTAATAATATTATACTAATTTATTGTTAGAAATACTGCTAAAAAGTGAGATTGTGAAATGTTGATTTTTAAATGATACTAAATGTATGTGTAAGTAATTTGATGAAGAATTTACATCATCATGAACTGCCAGCTGCAGACAATAATAGCTATAGAGGCTATATAAAGTAAAACATATTATATATTTTTATTATAAAGTCTTAATTCTGTTTATGTAATTGATTATGGGTGTCTGAGCCTGTACTGTAATCCATGACTTATTTCGTTTCGATTTTTTAAAATACATGCGTTAATACAAGTGAAAACAAAAATATGACATATTTTAATACGATATTATATTGTTGCACATAAACAAGTTTGCTATCATGTGTAATTAAAATGTAATTTACATTATTGAAATTTTAGTCCTTTGGTACAGTAATAAGCAAATAACTTGAAATTTTTCTTGCCTTAAATCATCGCCTTAAATAACTGGAAGCTTTTAAATACAATAGTATCAAAGGGTTATTTAAATGTCTCCATTATACGATTATCACATGGCGGGGATTGAATATTATTCTGTGAACGAGAGTTGATTCTGCTAATGACACGACGACGCATTTCGAGAAAGTTGTTTATTTCGGCATCCACATCAGGGTCACCTGAATAAACCGTTTGACGAGAACTGCCATTGGATTGAAAATGGTCAACAAAGGGAGGTTCTTCGGGATGATGAGAATAACCATGAATTTGGCTTTGTGTTGGCAATATTCGTTGTGTCTGATTCCCAAATGTTTTACCTAAGGCTCTAGTTTGGTCGCCATTGATGCTAGCCGGCTTATCATCTGCCTCAAGAGCAATACCCGCTAAAATATTTATTTTTAGCATTAGCATTTTTAGCAATTTTTAGTACATTTTAGATTTAGAATTAAATATTTTTGAAAAAGCAACTAGCTAATCAGTAAAAAAAAAGTGTCAGTCTAACCCTCTGAAGAAGGTAATCTATGCTCATCTGTTTCAGTTTCTTCATCTGTTTCTGAAGTAATTTCTGATTCAAAACTTTCGGTTGAGCTTGCATCTTTAATTACAATCTGTTGGGGTGGGTCATAGCCATATCCGTCCGCTTCTTTCTGGCTCTAAATGTAAATTAATATCAACGAAAAATTATCTGAAAAATTGCTACACAGTAAGCAATAACTTAGATGTATACAATAATATCTACTCAAAATTAGAAATTATTAACAGTTTACATATGAAAGCCGAACTTTTTCATGGCCGTTTATTTTATGACAAATGATTTATTGTGGCAAATAAAATTGATACAAATTCGATACTCAGAATTTTACGAAATTGCTTGAAAATATTACACATAAATTTTGTTCCTATTGTAAGTTTTAAGTATTCAAAAATCAAGTTTCTTATCAGTAACTAGCTTCGTCGGCAAGAAGTGGAGACAAATGATTCCATCTCCTGAAAGAGTTCTGTTACAACATTAGGTAAAAGTATCTGCAACCAATAATTAAGAAGATGGTTTATCATTTGTCTCCATTGTCTATGAATTCAAAATACAGAAAATTATTAGTTGTTCTACAGTTTTAAACAATATAATTTTTAAATTACCTTTTTGAACATTTCAACAGCCTCGCTGAATGGAGTTTTAGTTTCTTCTTTGGATACAGCCAATTTATTTACTGTAAATCAGAAGTTTTGACATTATTTCTCCAAATTGAGTAACGTTGTATTATGGGTTTATACACGTAACTATTCTATGGTTATCATTTATCAAACTTTACCTTGCCCATTTCGATCGAATTCGTAATCCATTAACAATTTGTCATACATAGTCTTGAGGCTGTTTACGGATTCTGTCATCTGTTCTTGAGTTCTAATGAGTCTATTTTCTTGTAATTCTATAGCACGCTGTTGACTTAGTAAAGCTTTCTCAAGATCCGTGTAGTCTATGTGGTTGAAACCTTCCATCGAGTGACTTTTAGAATTTTTAAGTATATCGTTCAGAGACATCATTGTTTGCTTGTTTTTATTTAGTTCATTCTCAATATTTTCAATTTCTTCAAGCTTTTCCGCTAAAGTTGTACGCATTTGTAGGATTCCATCTTTATCATGGTGTTCATTCAAATAGCAATCCAGCTCTTTTCTCATCGATGTACTGATATTTCTTTCACTTAAAATTTGTTCTTCAGCTAGAGAAATAGTTTCGTGCTTTAGATTTATTAACTTTTTAATGATCTTCAGTCAGTAAATGAACATATTATCTCAATTTATACCGTCGGGTACACATTGTCGTTTCAACTTCTTCTCACATTCGAATTCTACGGGTCTAAAGTTGTCTAGTATTTCATCCTCATCTTTTGAAAAGAATGTGTCATAGTCTCCGTCAGGCATGGGCATGGAATTATTACTTCCTCCCATCTCAATAATTCCGGACTGTGGATTTTTCAACCGTTCTTGCTTGAGCATTTCAACAAGCTCTTCTATAATGTACAGAAAAGTGTTAATCGTTAAAAATCAAATTAAAATCTTGTAAGCTAAAATAATTTACATTACATAATTATAATTAGAATAAAACTACAGGATTAATACCAAACATAGTAAACTGCTCTTACTTATCTCAGAATCTCTCTCTTTAATAGTTTGAGACAGTTCTTCAAAGACGTAAGTTTGATTGTTTATTTGAATGGGGCGTTCTAGAAGAGGACCAGGTGTTAGTGGCTTTGAAGTGCCATTGCTATCATCAGTAATAGTCGCTTTAAGAATTTGGAAACAGGCTTGTATGATTCGCATATCAGGTTCAATTGCAAGAACAGAATTTGGATCATTATCTGAAAGAAATTGATCTAACAAGCATATCAAGTTGGAATACTCTTCCTCCGTTAGGGCCTTTGTAGTATCAGTTATCTGTACCAAAATAATGTTTAAAGGAAAAAAACATAAATTTTGAATGGTTCAACTTAATATAGGAATATTTTTCACACAGGCTTGATAGTTGACGCCATCAGCAGCTCCTTAAGTCTCTTAATTTCTTGTTTCAACGACTGAATCATTAGTTGTGGATCCAATTCCTCGTTTCTCGTAGCAGCATTTGTAACTAAAGCCACTCGCTGTGAAAATCGACAGGTAGAAAGCGTTTCCTGAGATAACAAATCAATGCATATAAAATAATAGGTTATTAATAGCAACCTTTTGATATTATAGATATGCATACTTGAACATTTTTTGGTTCAATAGATAAAGTCGCTATCATGGACGTCATACAATTTCCACCCAAGCTGTCCCTTAGAATAGAAGTCATCATGGAATTGCGATAGGGAATGTGAGACCGCTTTGAATCCCCTAGTGCTACGATAACTTGCTCCAAATAATGTAAAGCCAAGTTTATATGCCGAGCTTCACATAGCAGTTGTCCGGATATGTTGCTATTTGCTATTCTTTCTGACCTATTAAATGTTATCAGTAAAAGAAGTTTGTACGCATTTTCTACACAAAACAAACACATTCTATGCAAATCTTTATAGAATTATTTAACTATTTGGATATTTCACCCTGCTAGGTCAACCAAATGAATTTTAGAGCGGCGAATCATGGATGATGTTGTACTCCTTAAGTTGATATGAACTGTAAAGATACAATGTGAACGCGTTGATGCCTCGTTTAGTGGAGTTTCGGCAACTGTTCGATTTCGATCTCCTAAATAAAGAAGGTGTAAAGCTTCTTCTTCTGAGTTTACCGGGTGTACAGTTAGATTCCTTAAATGCATATGTTGATTCCCATCTTCCATTAAAGTCACCTTTCTAAAATTTACGATACCCATAACTATTATCAATTGTAATTCATCATGGATCTCAGCAAAATGAGAGAATTGTGTATTTAATGGTTGTGCTAACGCAAGTTCTTCTAATCGTGTCGGCAAAACGTCATCTCCGCTGTGAAGTAAATCGTATCCTCCTTCATTATATATTTCCAAGTAGGAAATAAACGCGTTGTGAATTCTATTATCTGAATTTTCCTAGTAAAACAGTTTTAAACGTGAGCAGTAATAAATAATACATGTGGAAGTAATTATCAGAGCGAAGGGAATTAAAGAAGGTGAAGTTACTTGTCGAAATCTTTCAAAAACGTATTGAAGTGTTCGAGGAATCACACCTCTATCGTTGTAAGTTTCTCGACTGCCAGTCATTGTAAATGTCTTCCCACTTCCTATTAGTAATTGAGTCATGAATGAATAATAGTTAATAGTTCCATCCTAACTATTAAGCAAAACTGCTTATTACTAGACTTCGTTAACTTACCGGTTTGGCCGTAGACAAAAACTGTTCCATTGTAACCCTCAAGAGCACTATTTCATAGTTTTGCAAAAAGTTAATTAAACAATTTTGATGTGTAATTCACTATAATTCGCTTTAAGAGTCAAATGCATCCGTTTTAATTGCTATAAAATATAAACTAATACCTGTCAATAACCGGTTTGGCTACATCTTCAAATATTTGACTTTGAACACAGTGCCTGTCGAAAATCTGTGTGAAGCTAAATAAACAAATACGAAAAATAATAAGATTTATACTTCCAATTAATGATAGTAATTCTATATACTTTTAGTAAATGCTAGCCTTACCGATACGAATAGTTTTCTTGCTTGTTGTTGATGTAACCATCTTCATATAGTCCTTTAAGAGAAAAGTTAAGAAATTCATCTGTTTCCAAACAATCACGATGTGACACTTCGTAGTCCTAAAAGTGCGAAGGGAAGTGCATATTATAGGACTATGCCTATTTCGATAACAGATTGCTTGTACAGCAATTACAATACAACTACTATTAAATTTTACTTACAATTGGTTTATGAGACGTAGGTTTGAGTCTTGCGAAAATTTTAATTGAATTTTGAATAGAACTCATCTTCAGGCTGGTGAAAACTTTACATTAAATGAGCTCATCAATATTGATAATAATTGACATATATATATACAATTTGTTCTTACTTTAGCACATTTGGGAGTGAATTACAGAGACGTTAATACCAACGAGCTGGTGGTTAATAATTTGTGTTGCAAATGGAGGTGTATAGCTCGGTTCGGCCTGACTTTCGAAATATAATTTTGACAAAAAATCATGAGTTATCATGAGTTATCATACAACAAGTGTTGAAAATTTGACATAACATAGCTCTGAGGCAACAGAACGACGGTTTAGTCAATTTCTAAATTGACTGGTTTGTTCCGGGTAGTATTCATTCCAGCCCCTCAAATGTAACCAGGGCAGCATTTCCGGACCTTGGGCGTATCCAATGCTGTAGTGACATTGACAATGTTGACATTGTCAATTGACATTGGCATAATTGCATTGTAAACTGGTTTGTCTTCAGCTATAATACTGATCCTGTCACTCCATGGGGACTATTTTCAAATCGAGGGGGACATGAAAATCGCTTCTCATTGGTGGATGAAATTTTTTATTAACCAATCAGAACGCAGCATTTCATTTCAAAATTTTATATGATTTTCAAAAAGCATTCCCAAGGAAAATATTTATTGCAACATTTGACTTCTGAGATTTATCTTAATTACTTGCTGTAAGGAGTAACTGTTGACTCAACTATTATTATGTTGACACGCAAAATAGACAGTAGACACACTATATAGGGTTTAGGGTAGATTTTGTTACTATAAATCATCAATACTGCAAGTCACTGCATAATGATTAGTCTCCCCAAGGAGCTTGGACGGTTAATAAGGAGAGCAAAGTAGAGAATTGCCCGTAAGGGATTTTGAAGATCTGTAAGGGACATTTTATCCCTAATTTTGTGTGAATATCTGGTTGCTATGCTGTTGGAAACGTATTAAATTATTAGAGGATAGCAAGTGAGACATGTTTATAGCAGCTTGATAAAGACAGGTGTAGGGGACGTTTTCCAAAAAACGTCCCTTATAAATCTTCAAATTCGCTTATGGTAAAATTCCCTGCTCGGCTCTCCTGATAAAGCGCTACTATACTATGGCAACGTCCATGCTCCTTGAGTCTCCCTAAAATAATACAGATACAAGCCAGTGGATTATCTTACAATTATGTATTGTTACATCCGTAGAGTTAAGTAGGCAATGTGGTAAGTATATTATAGCGTAGAATGGTGATAATAAAATTACATGCTAAAGTGTATAATGTCTCAGAAGTCAAATGTTGCAATAAATATTTCCCTTGGGAATGCTTTTTGAAAATCATATAAAATTTTGTAATGAAATGCTGCGTTCTGATTGGTCAATAAAAAATTTCATCCACCAATGAGAAGCGATTTTCATGTCCCCTCGATTTGAAAATAGTCCCCATGGAGTGACAGGATCAGTAATAAATGCAAACGTGGTTGGAAATACAGTTCCTGTCACCCCATGGTGACTATTTTCAAATCGAGGGGGACATGAAAATCGTTTCTCATTGGTGGATGAAATATTTTATTGACCAATCAGAACGCAGCATTTCATTTCAAAATTTTATATGATTTTCATAAAGCATTCCCAAGGGAAATATTTATTGCAACATTTGACTTCTGGGATATTGTACACTTTATAGCATGTAATGTTATTATCACCATCCTAAGCTATATTTAATACATTGCGTACTTACACACAGATAGATAACTGTAACAAGACATTAGACTAAGCTAGTAGACATACCAGAGAGTATTTTAGCATACATTATCGTTACTTACTACTATCTACGAAATACTATATTATGCTAGAGTGTTTTATAGACAAGTTTTTAACATAATATACATTATCGGCAAGCATTATCGGTAATTAAAGTACTAGACTAGATTAATTTTAATTTCTGTAAGAAGCAACTATAGATACTGATGATTTATAGCAACAAAATCTACACTAAACCGTAGTATGTCCACTGTATATTTTGCGTAATAATAACATAATAATACTTGAGTCAACAGTTACTTCTTACAGCAAATAATTAAGATAATCTAGTCTATTATGATGTTTTCATATTTCGAAAGTTAATTCAATAGCATATAGCTTGTACTTGTATTATTCATAGAGTTAAGTACGCAATGTAGTAAGTACCGTATTAATCGATTTAGTTCCCCAGGGGAACTCCCATTTGGAGACCATTTTTTGGTCAAAAATATTCTTATAGTTCCCCACATGGGGAATTATTATGATATGGGGAACTATATATCGAATGGCAAATTAAAAAATTTCAATGTCAAATTTTTGTATTATTTCAAAGCAAAATTAAATTGTAAATATAGTAAATGAGGATATTTAGTAGGAATTTAGATTTCAACGTCGTTTTCAGAGGATAGAGATACATCCGTAGGTTCCTTTAGATCAACATCCATTTCTTCGTCATCATCATTCTGCTTTACAAACTTTACCACTTTTTAGCCTTTTTTACCATCATTGGTAAAAATGAATACTTAGCAGAGATACCCAAACGACACATTAAAATAAGTCTTCATGTTCTATTTTCTCTAAAATATTTCTAATTAAGATTTATATTTGAATTTTCACTGAAGTAGTGAAACAGTCATTTAAACGAAATTATTCGCTTGGTATACAGACCCTTTCATTTAATTAGAAAAAGTACTCATTTAATTAAAATTAATTATTCAATAAGTTAGTAAAGATGATTTTGTCCCAATTAGTTGACCCTTTCTTGGATTATATAACACACATTAAGTTGGACAGTCAATTTACGACAACAATCGTCAGCTGCAGCGGTATTTTATGTATTAGTGTCGAATTTTATTCAAAACTCTGTACGTAATTTAAATAAAACTATTTTTTACCATTTCTTATCAATTATATCATTTACCACCAATGTTTAGGTGGTGGTAATAATATTAAATACCATTAAAAACCACTTACCAATCATAAGTGGTAAATAGTATTTTGTACACTGGTTGGCACTGACTGGGTACAGATCCACTGGCTAAGTACAGATTCATTGATTTTATTTGTATAATAATATGGTTCTTATGCCTTTAATTTAGGATTTTAGGATGGGGAATTATTTCGATATGGGGAACTAAACATTTGGAGAGCCATATTTTCCCAAATTTATTCATTTAGTTCCCCAACTTGGGAATTATTGCGATATGGGGAACTAAATCGATTAATACGGTATATAGCTTATGGATGGTGATAACAACATTACATGCTATAAAGTGTACAATATCCCAGAAGTCAAATGTTGCAATAAATATTACCCTTGGGAATGCTTTATGAAAATCATATAAAATTTTGAAATGAAATGCTGCGTTCTGATTGGTCAATAAAAAATGTAATCCACCAATGAGAAGCGATTTTCATGTCCCCATCGATTTGAAAATAGTCACCATCGGGTGACAGGATCTGTAATGGCTGAATTTTTGTCTAGAGTCTATACCCCTTATTGCTTTCCAGCATTTGCTGACCTGACACTGACCAGCAGCAACAGAGACACATTAATCTGACTACCTGTTGCCGCTAGTGGTTTTAGCGTGTCTCCGCTGTTATGCTGTTGTCGCTAACCCCCGATACCCCCCAACGGCAACAGCGGAGACAGTGGCAACAAAGTACCGCTGCCTAAATTCAGCCGAAATTATAGTTAGGTTGCCACTTCCAATCCATCATCCATGAACTTTCCACCAAAATTGAATAATATTAATAATATTATAACCAATTATAGGCAAATATTTTTCATTTCTCCATTAAGTAGTCCATATTCGTACTGGAAATCCCCAATCTCCAAGAAACCCTCGGAGAGGAGAGTCACGAATTTTACTCATTTTCGGAGCAAGGTGAAAGGTCACAGACACTACCACGGAACAGGAACTACTCAGCGTTCAGCGAACACAATCTGGTTCGTCAGGTTCGTGGTGTTGCAAATGAACACATCCTACAAAACACAAAAATACTGAAAAATTATATTTCGCCATCTATATTGTATTTTCTATTCTTTGATTAACTCCCGCTTGTTGTTCTTTGTTTTTGTCGGTTTGCATCTCAACCTCAACTACCACCATCATAGACGGCCATAGACGGCTATTACACTTTGCTGTTTGTGGAAAGGAAGAGGTATGAGGTAACCCTTTTTTACGTTTGTGATAGACAGTATTAAGCAGTGCACGAGAATGGAAAAAATGTTCAACAAGGACGATTGCTTAAAAGGAATTATTCAGGTAAAAAAATTTAACTTAAATATTATACATATACATCTAATCTGCATGTATATATCAAATAAATATAATAAATGTTTAACTTTTTTGACTTTTAATTTTAAGGATTGCTTTGACGTTGATGGTCACACATGTAGTTACAAGTGTTTGTTGGCTAACCCTAACTATTCAGAATTAAAGAACATAGTCAAAGAGAAGAAGATTCCTTTTTTGGCAGTATCAGTGCTGTTAGGATGGCAAAGGTCTGTATTCAGTATTGCCTTTTGGTTGTTTCTTTTTAGTTTCTTATTTGTGGATTTTGTATTATTATGAAATAAATATGTCAATATGTAGTAATAATAGTCATAATATTATATTCAATAGTAATGACAAAAGTTGGTATTTTATTGTTGAATAAATGGTTAGTCATAGTTTAGTACTGCGAGACTGATTTAATGCAAGTTATATATAATTTCTATAACTTTTTAGGTTAATTATTACAAATGAAAGGAACTTGCTGAAAACGGTTATCTACTTAAGTCCTTGCCAAAGAACATTCAGGAATTTTAAAAATCTTCACGAGTATCTTACTCTAACCGGATGTAACTTACCAATTAATTTCTTCAGCTTCAAAGTAGACATAAATATAAGAAACGTTTTCGTCTCGGAAAATGTACCAATTATTACCGTAAGAACCATGATATTACTATTCAAACCAAACGATAAGTGTAGGCTGCAGCCAGCATGGGAAAGTGCATGTTTATTCTCTACATGTGTACGTCGTCTAATTGATTTTGCCAGGATATTACGAAAGGAGAGGAATTATTACCAATTAGCGTAATAAATGTCTATGACTCAAAGACGGACACATTGGCAAATAAATATATTAAAGATTTTACGTACGACCAAAGCGTCAAAAGAAATGACGACTTCAAATTTCTCGTTTGCTGTAACTGTCCCGACGACTGCAAAGTATTAACAAGTACCCGTCTTTGTTCATTAATTAATTTAATCTTAGTCTCAAATTGGAATAATTGTTTTTTGACAGGATAAGCTACAATGTCCGTGTTTTCAGTTGACATTGCAGAATTGTGACCCACAAACAAAACTGAAGTACGATATTTCTGAAATAGGCTACTCAAACAAGCTTCTTAAGTGGCGGTTATTATCTGGGATCTTTGAATGTAACAGAATGTAAGTACAAAGGCAAAACATTATTTATATTCTCTGAATATGCTGGACATAATATAAAATTCGTGTCTCCATAATCAAAAAGTTATGTCTTCTTAAGTTATATCTTACATTAAAAAGTTATATTTTCCTTCTTTTATTTTTAGGTGTAAATGCAGACAAACTTGTATGAACAGGGTGGTTCAATTGGACACAATGTTCCATTTACAAATATTCAAAACCTTTAATAAGGGCTGGGGAGTACGTACATTACACGACATTCCAAAGGGAAGCTATGTATGTAGGTACGTAGGAAATTTAATAACAGCACAAAAGGTAAATGCTATACCAAGAAAGTAAAATAGCTGCTAACGTATGTAAATACGAGATAAATAATTTATAATTTGATAACATAATTATTATTTACTATTTAATGTGACTGTTGTATTGTAATAGTAATATTACATTTAATTTTTATTCCGTAGGCATCTAGAGTAAACAGCTCTAATGACGATTGGAAATATATGGCTAATTTGCGAGTCGCCCAGCCATTTAAAGAAGGTTATGAAGACTATGTTAGAGAACCTTATCAAAAAAAAGTCAAGAAAACTTATTCTATTAGGAAATCAAAAAATGATTTCAGGAAAAAAGTATCACCGCTTACTACAAAGAAAAATGTATTTATGTCGGGGACCTTTGGTAGAAATAAGGAAACTATTGCTGGATGTCAACATGAAAATCTCAAAAGAAATAAAATTCCAGCTTCACCAGACAGTGGAATTAGCTCCGGCTCGAGCCCTAGTCCCATGCTACTTAAAAGAATATTGCGGAGCTTAAGAATGCGCTCAACGGTGTTGGAAATGTCAAATAAAAAGAATCATTCAAGAGTTAATTTGTCATCGAAA
The DNA here is from genome assembly GCA_020055645.1 of Tomocerus qinae. NCBI lineage: Eukaryota > Metazoa > Arthropoda > Collembola > Entomobryomorpha > Tomoceridae > Tomocerus > Tomocerus qinae. Next base: position 44,355,442 of record CM034547.1, read on the forward strand.
TGGAGCACATGCCAAATTGAGGGAGTCCCCATTAAGTTAGGACGCAATCTTGTAGTGACATCCAAACTTTACAGTTCTCCAAATTTTTCACCTAACAGACCACGCAGTCAAGAAATAATTACTTTAGCATCAACAACAGGCCATAGTAGTCCTGTGACAGAAGATTTTCAATCTCCTCTGACTTCGTTCACAAGTGATAAAACTTTACAAATCTATTCAACTAGAACATTAGCAGATAAAACCAAAGAAATTGTCATATGGAGAGGAATTTCAACTGATGGAGGTTGTAATCTTTTGAAAATAAATAATAGAAGGTCAAGTCTCCGTTGGATTTACTCATCATCAGTTCCAAGCAAAGGAACCAGTGGAATTTCGGTTAGAGGTGTCCCTATAAAGAACTTTCAAAAATTAAAGCAATCAATCAGATCAGATAGAAAATACAACTTGAGACCGCAAAACAATATAAAATATGGAGATATTGGCAGTTTTAAAAAAATGAAAAATAGATCCACAATGAGAGTTGGAAAGTTTATTGCAGATGCAAAAATCGAAGGGAACATTGGAAGGTACATAAACCACTCTTGCGAACCCAACATTTTCCCACAGCTAGTATTTACAGAAAGCCAAGATCTTAATTTCCCTTCTCTTGCACTTTTTACTTGCAAAGATGTAATAGCTGGAACGGAACTCACCTGGGATTACAATTATGAAGTGGAAGATGAATCCACTTCTCCGAATATTCCATGCTATTGTGAAAGCAAAAGTTGTAAAGGACGTTTATGCTGACGTACGTTATTCGATTGTGATTAGACCATGTAATTTATGTTTTATTATTGTTACCTATTTTTTATGACTATATCATGATGGTATATTGGTTGTTAGCACCAAACCTTATAACAATTAATTTATATTTTTTTAGTGATCTTTGTCTCTGAACTAAAACTTTCTGTATAGCTGTGCATGTAATTAACATCAACGTATCTATTGAACTGTTGACTAGTTTTAATCTGGTATTTACCTTAAGGCTCAGGGGTTTTCAAAATACGGGGGAATTCAATAAATAAAGGTCAAGTAAAGGTCACGGGGAAGTTGCTAATGGCTACGTTTTAAAAGTACATAGAGGCATAGAAATTTACTCTATGACTATACAGAAAAATACTTTTTTTGGAAAACTTGTAACTCCTCCGAGAATACTGGTCGTAGAAAGACAAGCTTGGTCTCTAAAAACGCAGAAAAGGTTGTTTTAACCAAGTACGTTGGAAAATTTTAAAATTTTACCTATGGTTGCGAGGTATTACCTTTTTTTCCACAAAAACATTAATATCCCAAAATCAGAAGTAAAAATGTTGAATATTCCAACGTACTTGGTTAAAACAACCTTTTCTGCGTTTTTAGAGTCCAAGCTTGTCTTTCTACGACCAGTATTGTCGGAGGAGTTACAAGTTTCCAAAAAAAGTTCAGGACTGATTTGATAGTCGAGGTCAGGTCAAGTAACTTGGTAACCGGAACTCTTAAAAAGCCTTAGGCCCATATTTTTAATGACTCGACTCTCACTCTCACGCACTATTTACGCACTTTTTCGAGAGTGAAAGGTACCTCAATACGTACCTTACACTCTCAAAGAGTGGAGATTAGAGTGGGAGTGGTTATTAAAAATATGGGCCTTATTACTAATTTATTAAAAATTAAATCTTAAGTACTCTTTATGTATTAAACAAACATTATTATGTAGATATATTTATTATTATATACATACATTATATACACACTTTAAAATTCTATACATATTTGTTAAGAATGAAAAGTGTTAGCACAATTAAATTTACATCCATGTACACGCTGTACATAATAGTTTACTATATACTTCTACTTCCGTGGCTGTAATAAAGTTGTAAATAAATAAACAATAAGAAGTAACCGAAATTACATTCAGAATTCAGATTCATTACCTGATTTAGTTTCACCATTTCAGTAGGTTTTAGAAGATTATTGTAAAAGCTTACCCTAATAATGTAATCACTCTATAGTATAATCGTGTTGTTGGAGATGCGCAGTGAAATATTCCGTAGGTATGTTTGTTTATATCATCGTGTGCTAATTTGCCGCTCTGATAACGCAGCTAAGCAGAACCTAATCTTAAACGTTACCTAAATGTGGTAAATCCCAACCAGTCCGTATATTTCATAACAAAGCAGTTCATGAATTCTATATGCAAATATTTCCAGCTTTCAGTTCGGTTAAGGTTCCTATTATTTCATGTGTGGGAAAATTTAAAATTTGGCCATTTACATTGTTGAAATTATGATACAAGACAATACATTTGCCAAGTACCTCCTCCCTGTCCGGAGATATGGACACGGACAGTTTTCTAAAACAAAAGTCCCTATACCTATCAATGTAAAATCTCTACTTTCGACGCAGACCGCGACCCACCAAATGAGCAACCATGAAAGGTTTAATTCAAAAAAGCTATGCATCTGAAATAGTTTCTTCTCATCGTACAATATTACCCCTGGAACACACGCTAGCTTTATTTATAACAGAGGGCCTAGGTCCTGTGACCGGCTAGTAATACTAATACTTTTACTGTCTCAAATTGAGATTGCCAGAAGACAGCAAAATGATTCAACAATAGAATAGAAAAATGAACAGTGTATTGAAATCGTGAATAACTTCCGTGAATTTGTCACAAGGCCACCATTACTGCTATTGTATTTTAAAAGATTACAAAATATTTCAATATTTTGGTTTAGTTTCTAAATACCAACCCAGATAGGATTTCATTAGTTATGTAATAATATGTTTTCGGTGTTTTATGTTTTTGAGGAAGTGGACATGTATATTATTTTGCTCTTTAGGCCCTAGTGCCCTAGACTCCCTATACCAGACATAGTATATCCGTAAATCCGTTATACGTGGAGGAGGATAAATTGTTGTTAGAGTAGAGATTTAGAGATCCTATAATCCCATATAGACTAAAAAAAACTTGTATCCACTCGTACTCGGTATGCCACATGGAATGTTATTGTGTAATTGTGTATATTATACATGTGTATAATGTATGCAGTTATTCAGGTCTATATGAATATAGCATACTAGCCGGTCACAGGGCCCAGGCCCTGTTATAAATAAAACTAGTGTATAATCCAGGGCAATATTGTAAGATGGATAGAATGTACTTCTTCCCCTCACCCACCTGGTGCGTGAGGGGAAGCAGTTTATTTGCTTGGTCGGATAAAACAGAATAACACTTGGCAGTGTAGATGTAAGTTGTAGGTAAACATCCCATCCAATGCAAAAGATGGAACATCCAACCCCATCCATCCCATCATCACCACACACCCAAGAAGAGATCAACATCTTATCCAGCCCATCACCAATATCCAAATAAAGTAATCCATCTAATACAGCCCATCACCAGTTTCCAAATAAGTACCATTACAGCCATCACCAACACATCCCTTTCAGCAAATTCAAATTCCTGGATGGGGATGATGGGTATAATGGATGGGATGCTTACATCTATTCTTGGCAGTATGCATAATGATGAGTCAGAGTAACGAAGACGTAACTTTACACCCCAAGTCAAAAATGTGACCATAATGGGTGACCAGAGTAAGTACCGATAGTCACAATAAAATTCCAACACAAAAATATTGGCCATTGGTCGTAATAAGCTGAAGTTTTAGAAAATTTTGTTTTTTTTGGTTTGGAATAATTAATTACATATACTACCGTTAATGTATAGTATCAATGCAAGGAAAATGTCAACTTCCATGACATTCATGACTACGATCAACGAAAATGGCATCACATTAAAGAAATATTCTATATCCATATAAATATCCACCCACCTAAACTTGTAATTTAATCTCCTATTAGCTTAAAACCATTTGCGAATTGAAAAAATTATAGTTTTAATATGAATATCCAAATTTTAAACTTTCCTGCGTATAAAATAAGGTCACGGCACGGTATATTAAATTAAAAGAAAGAGTTTCAACTACCACGTCTCACAACAGTGACTTTCATAATTTTATCACCGCGCAAGCGTGTATGCATAAAACCAAGTTCCATCTGGATGGAATTTAGCATCTTTTGCAAATAAACCGAACTGTGTTGTTAATACATTTTGAAATAACCGTACGGTGGCCGAGTAATAACATTCATAACTTTACAACATCCGTACACACAAATAAACCAAACTGTGTTGTTAATACATTTTGAAATAACCGTACGGTGGCCGAGTAATAGCATTCATAACTTTACAACATCCGTACACACAAACATCCGTACGCACAAACATACAACATACAAACATCCGTACATACATTTGGAATACGTTTATATTATAGTCATGATATTTATTAATATCCTTTTTTCGATCCGATTGGCTGCTTACGCAATCATCATCACAATAAATAAAAATCTTTCCAACTATGTTTCATGTATGTATGTATGTCTCTATATAATATGTAACTGTATTTTATGCCATATGGACTTTGCGCCATTTTGTTGCAATGCGCAAGCGCGTATGCATAACAATAAGTCCACCACGGGTTAGCAGTAATAACAGGTTATTTCGAAATTAACTAATATACATGATTATGTTGAATGCCTACCTTTCGAAATATAGTCACGCATGCTGGGGGCTACTAGTTTTAAATAAATGGTAATCCATCGGTCATTGCCTTATTTTTTACACGATTGATTTCCCGTTATTGTTTCTTACTTTGCAAATAAATAAAATTAAATGTCCCCTCTGATAGTATAAATTCTATATATAATTAGGTCGCAATAAAGGGAAATAATATAGATAGTTAAAGTCATATTATGCATGAAGTATTTATTATGCACGTTGAATATAACTTCCTACATCTAATCTAGCATCGTTTATGTCACATAGAAATGTGCTTAACGATAGTTTGGATCTTAATAAGGATGTGGGGACTGCTGTGCTACGGGCTGATGTACTTCAGAATACTTTTCTAGAATATTTTTATCGACACTAGTGAAGTGTGTTTGTGAAATGGGAGTTTTTTACATTTCAAGCGTTATCAAATGTTCAGCAGCAGCTTAATCGTTGTCGATAATGTGTGAAAAATTAATTTTTTTAACCTTTTTGATTATCATGATTAAAGTTTCATATTCCAGTAAAGCTCTGCGTGGTAAGGTCATTTTTATTGTTACCAGCATTTTGCATTTCTAAGCATTTTAGTGTTAAGATAATGTGAGATTGGTTAGAATTAGACTAAATTACTAAATTGCGACAATTTTCTAGTTTTCTTTTCTTAAAAACAATGTTTCTATACTTTCAATGCATTTTCTGACATTACTTCATAGATGCAATAATTGACCCTGGAAAAGACATTCCAACTTCTCCATTAGGAAGCACATCTTACGTAATTTACCGTAAAAGTGTAGGTATATTCCTTAAAATACTGTAAAATAAATATATTGAACCCGTTTAATGTGATGTGGCTGAAATGGTAACTTTTTCGGCTCAAAATACATGAACACATGTAGTTAGGCAACGGATTTTGATGTCAAAATACAATAATGCACGTAGTTACAAAGGCCCATATTTTTAATAAACACTCCCACTCTAATCTCTACTCTTTGAGAGTGTAAGGTACGTATTGAGGTACCTTTCACTCTCGAAAAAGTGCGTGAAAAGTGCGTGAGAGTGGGAGTCGAGTCATTAAAAATATGGGCCAAAGTATACATCTGGGACAAAATACAAGAGTGGATGTAGTTATTTTCAATGCCAAATTGTCTTGACTACATCTATTCATGTAGTTGTATAAAATGGCAACTGGACAAGCTACAATACGTATTGTAGTGACGATAAAATGCTGGTGCAAGAATACAAATATTTCAAAATTACTTACCTCAGTCCACTTAGACTTTTCAGTAATTTTAAAAGCATTTTAAATCTCAGTTTGAACTTGAAATATTGACGTCACAACGCAATGGAAGAAGATAAAACTTATTTTCAACACCTCTTGAAACCATTTATCTATACTATACATTAATTTCCGGAAGTTTGTATGTGTGTGTCCCCCCCATTTTCCCTTTGTTGACACTTCTAAGAGTCGTAAAACCCTATGTTGACACTTCTAGAAGTAGTAAAACCCTATGTTGACACTTTTAGAAGTAGTAAAACCCTATGTTGACACTTCTAGAAACTGCAAAAACCCTATGTTGACACTATTAATGTGAAGACTAAGATTGCATGAAATTTATAAAAAAAATTGTGAGGAGATTGAGAGTAGCCAGTTGAAGACTGCATGGAGTTGAAAAATGTTTTTACTGCCAGGTTTCATTTTAATGTGTCACCACCACAAATGGCGTCAAAAATTATTAAAGAAACAAGCAGCATTTCTTTAGATGCTACACACGTTTCCGGAAATATATAACGGATTTTTTTTAATTTCCGGACTTTTGGCTAGGTAAAAATTTTACTAGCAAGGTTACCAGACCTACAAACAGGGTGGTAGAAATTTCTAAAAAAAATTTATTAGAAAAATTGAAATAAATTTTTACAATAAAGTTTAAAAATTTTCAGTTTAATGATTAACACAAAGATTGAAGTAAGGGTGGTTGCAAATTTTTAAAATCGCGCCATAAAATACACAGGGCATACCAGGACCCGCTTTCGAGGGACCTAACCTAATTGAAACAACAACATTGATAGGTATTTTTGCAACCCAAGGTTGGTGGATATGGTAACACACTCTGCCGCTAGTATTAGGTTAACTTATACTTGTTTGAAATATCACCCAAAACCACTTATGGGGATCAAAAGAGAGGTGACCATCGATTTTATAGATTTTAACCCTATGGTACGGACAAACCTGTTCGTTTCCCTTATAAGTGGTTTTAGGTGATATTTCAAACAAGTATAAGTTAACCTAGTATTAGTAACAGAGTGTGTTATACATATTCACCAACCTTGGTGCAATCAATGGCTAACTTCAACCAACACAAACCCTTAAAGCTACGATTTAAATATACACCCATCCGTGCATATTTTTCCATATTTATTGAAGAATATTTAAAACCTACAGCAAGCCGTAACAGAGGCTCGCCTGAGTAATGGGGACCGTGTGCACATTTTTGTTAATTAATTGTGGAAATAATTATGATTTTGATTAATAAAGTGAACACTAATTCAAATTAGGCTAGTATAATTCATACTCCAAAATTAAAACCAACAGCAGATCAAAATAGATTGATGTTGACTATCAAAATCATCGAAAATCGAAATTAATTAATATTGATTATCAAAATCAAAAGAAAATCAAAATTGGTTAATGTTGACTATGAAAATCAACATAAAATTAAAATTGATTAATGTTGAGTTTGAAAATCAACATAAAATCAAAATTGATTAACTTTGACTATGAAAATCTAAAAAGAATCAAAATCGATCAACATTAATTATCAAAATTAATAGAAATTGGAAAATAAAATCTTAAATTTGGTAGAAGCGGGGTGAAATATTTTATACTATCATGCTAACAATTTATGGGAAACGCAATTGAACTTTTCAATGCCCATTTTTCCCTTTGACTACCAAAATGAAGACAAAGTGAGCGAGCGGCATCTCGGCAACCAATGGACCGATTTATCCCAAAATCAATAGGGATCGTCACCAGTCCATAGGCATTGTTTTTGCCAAGTTTGGTTAACTTCCGTTGTTGCGTTCGAAAGTTATCGTGGGTACGGATGGACGGACGGACAGACTGCGTTTCTATAAGCTGCCTTATTCAGGCGAGCTAAAATGATCAAAGAACCCCGATAAAATTCAAAAATTAAAATCTTCAAAAAAGAAAATGATCGAAGAATCTTGAAAAGATTCTAAAATGATTTAAGAATTGAAAATATTCGAAAAAGATCGAAGGTTCTTCAAAATATTCGAAATAAATCGAAGGATCTCAAAAATATTCAAAAAAGTTCGAAGGATATCCAAAAGATTCGAAAAAGATTGTGAAATCTCGAAAATATTTTAAAATGATCGAATAATCTCGAAAATATCCTAAAATGATTGAAGAATTAAAAATATTCTTAAATGATTGAAGAATTAAAAATATTCGAAAATGATCGAAGAATCTCGAAAATATTTTAAAATGATTGAAGAATTAAAAATATTCGAATATGATCGAAGAATCTCGAAAAGGGACGAAAATGTTTGAAGAATTAAAAACATTTGAAAATGAGCAAGAATCTCGAAAAGATTTTAAAATGATTTAAAAATTGAAAATAATCAAAAAAGATCGAAGGTTCTTCAAAATATTCGAAAAAGATCGAAGGTTCTTCAAAATATTCGAAAAAGATCGAAGGTTCTTCAAAATATTCGAAAAAGATCGAAGGTTCTTCAAAATATTCGAAAAAGATCGAAGGTTCTTCAAAATATTCGAAAAAGATCGAAGGTTCTTCAAAATATTCGAAAAAGATCGAAGGTTCTTCAAAATATTCGAAAACGATCGAAGGATCTCAAAAATATTCAAAAAAGATCGAAGGTTCTTCAAAATATTCGAAAAAGATCGAAGGATCTCAAAAATATTCTAAAAAGATCGAAGGATATCCAAAAGATTCGAAAAAGATCGAAGGATTTCAAAAATATTCAAAAAAGATCGAAGGATATCCAAAAGATTCGAAAAAGATCGAAGGATTTCAAAAATATTCAAAAAAGATCGAAGGATATCCAAAAGATTCGAAAAAGATCGAAGGATTTCAAAAATATTCAAAAAAGATCGAAGGATATCCAAAAGATTCGAAAAAGATACAAGGTTCTTCAAAACATTCGAAAAAGATCGAAGGATATCCAAAAGATTCGAAAAAGATAGAAGGGTCTTCAAAATATTCGAAAAAGATAGAAGGTTGTTCAAAATATTCAAAAAAGATCGAAAGATATTTAATAGATTCAAAAAGGGATTTTTTAGATTTTAGTCTTGAACCCACTCTTAGTTTATCAGACGATTTGGTGTACATTTAGAGGTGTTAATTTATTGGTTGAGGATACCCGTCCCCTCCCAAAAAAGCTATGAACCCCGTTAGCGCTACTGTTACCCGCGGGTGATGACGAGGACTCCCTAAATTATAATTTCACTGTTCTCTTCTCAAAATCATCAATAGCAGAAATCGCCAGTAGACCGTGGCAACTCTTGCGATATCGCAACTTTGCCACAAAGATGAGAATATCATCCCTGGCTCTCACTAGGTAGTACAAATCAAGAGGCCTACATTACAAGGTGAAGGATACCCCCCGAATTTTGCACCCAATTCCAAGCCTACCTAATACTGCCAGAGAGAATAAGCACCCAATCCGATAGTAACCATGGTTATAATGGTTTGGTGCATACTCTTCTGTGGTAATTTGTAAAATAAGAATCGGTTACAAACGATCGGGAACCCCTCCTATGTCTCCATCTTGTATTGTAATGGTATTGATATAAAATGAACAAAGATGAGAATATCATCCCTGGCTCTCACTAGGTAGTACAAATCAAGAGGCCTACATTACAAGGTGAAGGATACTCCCCGAATTTTGCACCCAATTCCAAGCCTACCTAATACTGCCAGAGAGAATAAGCACCCAAACCGATAGTAACCATGGTTATAATGGTTTGGTGCATACTCTTCTGTGGTAATTTGTAAAATAAGAATCGGTTACACGATCGGGAACCCCTCCTATGTCTCCATCTTGTATTGTAATGGTATTGATATAAAATGTGCTACTAACTAGAGTAACCAAATCAAAGCATCTTGGTACAAAACGTATTGTATTTTGTCATGATGTCATTTTGTAAGTTTTGTCACCAGTAGAAAAAAACTCGATCTGGAGATAATTTCGAAAACAAATTATCGGTCCAGAGATTTGTTTCCATAATAATATCTAAGGGAGTTTCGAAAGTTTATTCGCAAGAAATGTGGTCACTATGGGACATTTTTTGAGAAATAATATGGTGCCGAAAAGGTTATCATTGAACGATTAAACGAGACTTACCTGAAGGTGAAGTTTGATCGCAGTTCTGCAAATGAAGACCATTGCGGAATAATAACTATTTGTATAGTCCTGCGTATACTGACTCAAACACACACTTTAGAGGAAACGTTAATTTCCTCTACCTTCCTATTGTTTCATTATTTTAAAGGTCGTTTTGCATTTATGGGATATTCTAGTACTTACGAAAATGATTATGAATTGGGACGGTGGGAGTTATTATTCCGCAATTGTCTTCATTCGCAGAATTGCGATCAAACTTGACCTTCAGGTAAGTCTCGTTTAATCGTTCAATTCTGCATCATTCGACTATTGCTTTCATAATAACTATTTGTATGATGTTTAGAGATTTGCAAAACGACATCACAGAAGGCACATTGCTTAGATACATTTTTTTCTGAATTAAATGGCACAGTTAATTAATCAACCTTGAAACATTTAAACATTAAGATTAAATACAGCTTCATTGAATCCTGCTCTGGTATCAAGTCTATTATAAATTATAAAACTTGGCAAACATTAATGAGTTTTCAGACCAACCAGCCCTATCTCTAATCTGATTAATACTGACTCCTTTTCTCGAGGCAGCAGATGTTGACGCATGTCTTACACTATAAGCTGAAAATACTGTTGTGTCAACACCTGATTCTCTTAACAATGTCTTAAGCCACCGACTTAACGTTTGCATTGTTACAGATTTTCGATCTCCATTAAGAGAAATAAACAGTTTTACAGTTATCATTACGAAATGAATTAGTAACATCTAAATACCGACTCAGAACTCTTACAGTACATAATTCAGGATGATTTTCAAATCTTGGTAAATAGTCATGGTTGACAATTAGTAGGCTTACTTGTTTTTAGTAAACTAGGTACAAAAGTTTCAACCTGATTAGGCTTAAAAACAACTCTCTGTTTAACGTCGCTGATACTTGGTCTGTGGTTTCGCATTGTATCGCCCGTTGCGGTTTGGTTTGGAGCGGACGTCGGTAGTTAAAATCGCCGAACGATAGTCTTTCGATCTACTTGATTTCGGGTGCCCAGTCTTATTCGTAGACTTTCCATTCGGATCTCGGTTAAAGGAGGCGTTTAATTTTTCCAGCTCCGGAGACGATTTAATCTTTTCCGGTAAATCTTCCCCAAACAGCTTTGCTCCACTATCAGTTTCTGCAGCGACAAGTCTGCCCTTTAATTTCGGTAAAATCAATTGCCTCCGATATTTCGACATTGAGTTCTGTAAGTCTAGGCGTATAGACGCACTGTCTAAGTCCGGATATTATGTTCTTTATGTCAATACCTGCAGTTGCAAGGGCAGTCTTTTTCCCCAGTAATTGGGTCAGAGTATGTCCTTGACCAGTGATGCAAGCTCCTAATTGCCGCTGAAGACTGGACAGCTCTTTATCCCGCACGGCTACAAAATTGGTAACTCCTATTTCAATTTCTTTATTTAGACTAGGGCTTCCAATCATCTTGCAGTTCAATGGGAGTAGGCAGGATGTTAACAATCTCTCCTTTTCGTCTTCCTTCAAGCCAAATTTTGTGATGTTCTCCCATCGCTTTGCTAGTTCATTATGGATGCTAGAACCACATTCATTGTCAACTTTTACTGGACCTCCAATTAACTGAATGGATTCCTCATCCAAGTATGGATGTAAGTCCAGCACTTCCTCTGATTCAGGATTTTTATTCCCCTTCTCATTATTGCCAAAATGGCCCTTTTGGTTGTTATTAGAAACCACAACGTCCTATTGACGACCGTATTTCTTATCATGTAAGTCATCACGGTTTTCCTGGTTGGAGTCTGAGGAGATTAGGTCATATTCGTTAGCAACAAAAATAAAATTGAAATCTAGACTTCTTCATCTAGCAACTTCAATTATAATTTACTTTAATACTTACTGTTACCGTAACCTTCATATAATTCTTCTGTGATTTTCTACAAAAATTTCTTCATTGTAGACCGTTTTTTGAACTTTGTTGCTTCAGCACACACAAAGAAAGAATGAAACAATAGCGTAGGTAATGGCGGAAGTTAGAGGAAATTAACGTTTCCTCTAAAGTGTGTGAGATTGAGTCAGAATACGCGGGACTATACAAATAGTTATTATGAAAGCAATGACGCAGAATTAATAATAATGATAATAACATGATTAGAATTTAGTATTTATAGGATAACCAGAGTTTGATTTTGATGGACCAAACATATCCATCAACGTTTTTTTAAAAGGTACCCTGGATAGAAGCAAGACGAATTTGCGAAACAACCATCGGACGCTTAGCAATATTTATCGACGAAAAAGATGGACAAAATGTTATAGACGAGATTCGTAAGATAAGTATTCCTTATTCAGAAACCTATGATAGAGCAGAGAACGAGCATGAATTCGGCATGGACAGAAGATACTGGTTTGGACTTTCGGATATCGGTTGGGAAGACGATTGGACGTGGATGGACGATGGCAGTAAACTTAAATACTCATCACTGTGGTATCCGAATCAGCCGGACCATGTTCGCCTACACAAGTTAGAACATTGTGCTGCATTGTGGAATCCAATTTACTATCTTAGAGAAAGTCATTCTTGGAATGACGAGCCATGTGAAAATAAACTGTATTTCATTTGTGAGAAAGTTGATCCGGCTGTATCAAGGAAAATCAACGGAAGATTCATACAACGAAGAAAGATAGACAAAATATTAACACCTACTACCACCCCAACCACAACACCTACTACTACCCCAACTACAACACCAACTACCACACCAACCACAACACCTACTACCACCCCAACCACAACACCTACTACCACCCCAACCACAACACCTACAACTACACCAACCACAACACCTACTACCACCCCAACCACAACACCTACTACCACCCCAACCACAACACCTACTACCACCCCAACCACAACACCTACTACCACCCCAACCACAACACCTACTACTACCCCAACTACAACACCAACTACCACACCAACCACAACACCTACTACTACCCCAACTACAACACCAACTACCACCCCAACCACAACACCTACTACCACCCCAACCACAACACCTACTACCACCCCAACCACAACACCTACTACCACCCCAACCACAACACCTACTACCACCCCAACCACAACCCCTACAACTACACCAACCACAACACCTACTACCACCCCAACCACAACACCTACTACCACCCCAACCACAACACCTACTACCACCCCAACTACAACACCTACTACCACCCCTACCACAACACCTACTACCACCCCAACTACAACACCTACTACCACCCCAACCACAACACCTACTACCACCCCAACCACAACACCTACAACTACACCATCCACAACACCTACTACCACCCCAACCACAACACCTACTACCACCCCTACCACAACACCTACTACCACCCCAACTACAACACCTACTACCACCCCAACCACAACACCTACTACCACCCCAACTACAACACCTACTACCACCCCAACCACAACACCTACTACCACCCCTACCACAACACCTACTACCACCCCAACTACAACACCTACTACCACCCCAACCACAACACCTACTACCACCCCAACTACAACACCTACTACCACCCCTACCACAACACCTACTACCACCCCAACCACAACACCTACTACCACCCCAACCACAACACCTACAACTACACCATCCGCAACACCTACTACCACCCCAACCACAACACCTACTACCACCCCAACCACAACACCTACTACCACCCCTACCACAACACCTACTACCACCCCAACTACAACACCTACTACCACCCCAACCACAACACCTACTACCACCCCAACTACAACACCTACTACCACCCCAACCACAACACCTACTACCACCCCTACCACAACACCTACTACCACCCCAACTACAACACCTACTACCACCCCAACCACAACACCTACTACCACTTCAACTACAAAAAAGCCAACTACCACGCCATTGCCTGATAGATATAAGGCTATATTGGCGTCTATGGCCGCCAATAAAGTATGTAACTAATTTGATGATTCGAAAAATTACGAATTATTTATTAAAAACACATTATTAGGAACATTACCTGGCTTCGCTACTTAATTTTCTTATTTGTATATAGCTTGGCCCTAAGAGCCATGGAGTGGTTTCGCGACCAATACCTTGCAAACTGGGTCAGGCTGCTGCGTGTTTAAATTCTGGACCCGCCCTTCCCGGACATAGCATGCCGCCCTTAGGAACGTTCTTTCCATGATGTTATTTATTACATTTACTTACACATTTTTGATGTTGCTGTAGACATATAATATGGGTAAGTTAGTATTTTGAAGGAATCTATATTATATTATACTATAACCAAGGTAAATAAACTGTTTCCTTGCCTCCCGTTTTCCTCCCTGGCATCCAACGAATAAGTATCGTGTAAACCGCCCCCTGGCGGAGAAATAAGTATTCTCTGCCTGGCATCAGGTGGGTTCAGTAGAGAAAGTCCCATAAGAAAGTTTGAACTTTTATATGGGACTTTCTTTTGAAATTAGTCCCATTCCGGTCCCAGATAAAGATGGTGGTAGTCATGGATACCCACCCTTCAGGAGTAAATTGCAAGTCCCATACATATATGCCTTATACAGCGCTATGACTACAGTTTAATACTGTTTAATACCGATAAAAAGACAAGTATACTGTTGAAAAAATCTTTTGAGTCGGAAATTTGCAGTTCTATTGTTCTAATTCGGCCAAGGGATTGGTTAAAATTTTTCAAAATTCGACATTTTATTGGTTATTTCCATGACGAAAATTCTATAGGTGACAACTATTTTTTGCAAAGGGATGTATTTCATAATACATTGTTCGGATGCTAAGAAAAAGCATTAAGTTTTGAGTTAAATGATTATCATGATTTAGGTTTTAACATTGAAGAGGTGATTATGCAATATTTTGCATGATCCTCTTAGCACAGATATAACTATTTTCTTCGTAAGATCATTGGGTAAGACATCTTTTTCTGAAGTTCTCAAAAAACAATTAGAAACATTACATGTTTACTTTAGAAGTGTCTTTCTCACTATTTTATGATGTTGCTGTAGGATCTTCAAGTGGCTTGTATCTCTTTCGACTTTCAGGGCTAGGCATCTAATCATAGAAATAACCATTTGTAAATTTTTGTAATCAGCTGTTAAATGAACTGTGATTACATTATAATAAAAAGCAAAGTGTGATTTAGTTTAAAAAATGCTTCATTGTCTGCTGAATGCAACAATGTATTATGAAATGCATCCCTTTGCAAAAAATAGTTGTCACCTATAGAATTTTCGTCATGGAAATAACCAATAAAATGTCGAATTTTGAAAAATTTTAGTCAATCCCGTGGCCGAATTAGAACAATAGCACTGCAATTTTGCGACTCAAAAGATTATTTCAACAGTACTGTTAGAATCAGCCAACATCAGACCTATGGTTGCCCTGTGGTACGGCGATAAGCCTTCTGATTGGCTGAAATTTTTTGAAATCCAACCTTCTGATTGGCTATTTCTATGACGAAAATTCTATAGATTACCCAAATGGGGACATTTTAGCAAATTTTGAATTGTTGCAAGCTACAATGCAGTCATATCATGAATCATCTATTTTATTGCCTAATAGTTTTCATTTCAAGTAGACCTTCATTCTGGAATATGATATTGAGCAATGAGAATGAGAAATGTATATATTGAGCTATTTACATGCACGTCTTATGCAGTTATTACACTATAAATTTTATGCCATGAACTATGAATCATCTATACCATCAGCGTTTAAATGCTATTAAGAAGTTTACCAAAGCTAAGAAGGAAAACTTGTCTAAGAAAGGCTATCGACGCCTGGATACTACTGAGGAACAAGGATCGGGTGGTCAGGAATAGGAATCACCAGAAACGGTCTAATGTTTAGATATATTTAGTATTCACACATTTTTCAGTTATCAGTAATTTGCTTGCTGAGTTATCATTTTAAAGGTCATTGTAGGAAGAGTTTGTTTGTACGATACTAATTTAATATTAATCACATCATTCCTTGTTCGATTATGAGGATTATGCACTATCTCTATTTATAATCCTAGACTTGATAAAGCAATAAATTTACCTGTCTATGTCTGTACGTGTGGTAGGGAGAACCAAGGATACCTGCATAAATTACGTAACGCAAAACCCACTGCTCCATGTGTAACGCAAGTGCTGACTGCAACACTTTTGAGTACCTCCTCCTCCCATCAACTGCACACGTAATATATGTAGGCTCCTTAAAAGCAAATGCGCAAGCCCAATTAAAGTTATCAATAATGCACCCCAACGCATACCTCCATGTACCATATTTAGCACACGAAGGTATGCGTTGGGGTTGGGGTACATTATTGAAAACATTAATTCCTCTAAACCACCAAAATGAGTCGTTTCATTTTGTTATTATTATAACATCAAAATAATAGTAAAAATTTACATCAGAAAGCTGAATGGTGATTGAATAGAAATGATTGGCGAAAGGGAAAATTTCATAATGATCGTAATGTGCGCATTAAATAGCGTTTCAAAACTTCTAATCCAAATTGGTTCTGCTATATCTACAAACTTATTCAACATTTTTTTGTAGAGCTGGGTTTACTTTTTACTACCCGCTTGATTCCTTTGTTCCAGTTGGGACATCATTTTGTAGAATTAAATAACAGTACTGGGAGCCTTTAAAAATATTTATTCGTAAGTTGTACTCATGGAATTTGTACGTTTTTCCAAAACCCCATGGGCAATCTTATTTTTTCTGATTTTAAATGGGAGCTTTATGGTAACTTTCTGGAAGTTTTTTCGAAACTAGAGTCTTTCATTGTTCCCTCTATTTGATGCTACTATCTACAGTTATTATGTTGGTGTAGGGAATTCCTTTTGATCAGGAAGTTGGGGCTGCTGCTAATTTTTCCAACCACTGTAGAAAATAAAATTATATTAATTTAAATATACTTTGTATTTACGAAGTTAACTAACCTAATGGGATGTTTTTGAAATTGTTTTTGTTACTGCGATGGGTGGCCTCCTGAAATTCTCTTGAGTGCTAGATTTGCCCCTTAGCTGGGTTCACTAGTATTTATATATCCACAATGTGTGTTCTTCCGGTTTATACTTGTTTCTCATTGCTCATGCTCAATATCGTATTACAGATTACAGAATAAAAGTCTACATTGAAAGGGAAACTGGTAGGCATAGAGATATAACATAGGTAGGTATTTAGGTATTGTACAAATCTAGAGAGAGCATTTGAAAATGATGCGGAAAAGCACATGACATGATGAGAGGATCTGCGCGAAAGCTATTCTCATGTGTTTTCGTACAAAATGAATTTGAATTGCCTCAGACTTCATCCCTCATAGCCAATCAAAATTAATTATTACACGTCACTATTATTCAATTTATAACATTGATGGAATACGATAGGCTCTCTCTAGATATACCTACCTATACTATCTCTATGCTGGTAGCACAGAATTATATTATAGTACCTAGTATATAGACTAGAAGCAGGGAACGAGCCTTGCAGTTGGTTAATTGCCTATCAGAGGCGACCCACAGAAGTGTTAGAAGTGCTAATTACATAAACAATAGAGTTTATGCATGTGATTGGTTATTTTAGGCTGTTAGTTAGGGTGACTGACGGTTCTGTGGGACGCCGCCACTGTTCCCCCATCTAAACTGTGTAGTGTGCTGTCTAGTGTGTTGGACAAGACCTAAAGCAGAAGGCCGAGGCTTTGGCTGGTAGGTAATAAAAATAGATGATTCATAGTTCATGGCATAATATTTATAGTGTAATAACTGCATAAGACGTGCATGTAAAGTAAATAGCTCAATATATACATTTCTCATTCTCATTGCTCAATATCATATTCCAGAATGAAGGTCTACGTGAAATGAAAACTATTAGGCAATAAAATAGATGATTCATGATATGACTGCATTGTAGCTTGCAACAATTCAAAATTTGTTAAAATGTCCCCATTTGGGTAATCTATAGAACTTTTGTCATAGAAATAGCCAATCAGAAGGCTGGATTTCAAAAAATTTCAGCCAATCAGAAGGCTTATCGCCGTACCACAGGGCAACCATAGGTCTGATGTTGGCTGATTCTAACAGTACAGTAGGAAATATTGTTACAGTTACTGTTTATTCCAAGCTAGTTTGGTATTGTCCATTGCGGAGTGACACTTGGGCCCACCCATATTTTTAATGACTCGACTCACGGTGCGGATTATAAATGAGCTAGAAAAGAACCCTAAATAGGGTAATATTTTTGCACAATTATTATCCATTTTAATTATTTTAATTTTTAAATTTCAGTACTGATTCTTATGGTTGGTTTTCTTCTCAATATTGCCCGAAAACGATACAAATCAGTAAAGGAAAGATTAGTAATGTTCTAGATAGTTTGCGCCATTGCAGGTTGGAGTCGTAAAATTCTATATATTATTATTGTTATTGCTATTAAAGGTTGAGTAAAATTATTTGCTTGTAACTGTCAATGCAGTAAAATAAAACCAAATGTTGTCATCTGTTTGAATCGGAGGCAGTTTATCAATAATTCACATTTCACACTTCAACAGGATTTCAAAAAATTTCAGCCAATCAGAATGCGTATCAAATTGATGAGTATATCACAAGGACTCTGAAGTTTCAACAAAGGACTGCTTTGGGATATAACAAACGTCTATACATCTAAATTGTAATACTGATATGGACAAACAAATCTGCTGAAAAGTATTACCCTTTGATTTCTGTACTTATTAGGCATGTGCATTTTGTATGTATGTAC
The DNA here is from genome assembly GCA_020055645.1 of Tomocerus qinae. Taxonomy (NCBI): domain Eukaryota; kingdom Metazoa; phylum Arthropoda; class Collembola; order Entomobryomorpha; family Tomoceridae; genus Tomocerus; species Tomocerus qinae. The sequence continues at coordinate 44,374,278 of CM034547.1, forward strand.
TATTAAAATATAAGTATTAGTATAAGACCATATTATATCATTTATGCTGATACTCTCCATACACACTATGCCTCCTCACGCTCACGTACTAGAGGAGTTATATGATGTTTCATACATTACATTCAGAAAGTACATTGGTTGGTTATGCTGAAATTATTTATTACATATAGGGCAATTAATAAATATTCTTATAATTTGGTACACACAGTTTAATTTTAGCTTAAGATAGGGGTAACATTACATTTTCCCAAGGATTTTTCTCCTTTTTCGTCTGCATTAGATGTTGTGTTAATGATAACATCTCTTTGATTGCATTCAACAATAATATCCGGTGTTCTTTGTGCTTGACAAGGAAGGCAACAAGTCAAAAAAAATATCACCAACATAAAGCAGAGATTTACTCCCACTTCAGTAGGCTGTGAGTGAAGCTTGATATCCGTTTGAGACCAGTTCATTGCCTCTATTAGCATAAATATGATTGCGTTGAGAAGGAAAAGATTTATGAGAGTGCCGAACCACACCTGAAATGCCTCCATATCGTCATCTACCTACAAACACATAAAATTGACATTATTTTCTGTATTCCAATTTTCTTCAGTAGTAAGTGACTTTCTAAATTCACATTTTGATATTTGCAGTAAGACTTGTCATTTGCTTGAATGATTCTAGAAGCTACATATTATTTAGTATCTTGAGTTACTTCTAAATCTATCTAGTAGCGCAGGCGCTTGATCATAAATAATATTCCTAGATACGAAAATACTGAGCGATGCTCAAACACATTCTATTCTTTCTATATAATCGTCAATCGTAGACCGAGAAAAATTTGCTAATCTATGTATGTATGGTAAGGCATTTTACCGCGTTGTCAGTTCGCTTGATCCAACGGGCGTTATTACTACTATATCTTTCGAAATCGAGTCTCGCATGCTGGGGGCCACTATCACTCTTATAAGCTTAATGCATAGTGTGTTAGTGTTTCCGTTATCATTTGAGAGCCTGAATTTGGCTCAGTGGCGTTGGAATGTTACAAACAAATCCAGGCTCTCAACACACAAATGAAATTAAATAATATTATTATACTCTCGGCCCTCGGCTTGACCAACTGTATCTAAAAGCATAATTGGGAGACTTCCGATTAAAATTCGCTAAAGGTGTAGCATAAGTGGGAGACTTCCAACTCATATTCCTAAAAGGTGTAGCATAAGTGGGGGAGTTCCAACTCATATTCCTAAAAGATGTAGCATAAGTGGGAAACATCAAAATCATTTCCTAAATTGTGTAGCATGGGTGGGAGACTTCTAACTCAAATTTCTATTTAAAAAGTTTTTGTAAACAATAAATTTTTGAATATTTTTTAAAATAGTTTTCAATAGTTTTTGATTTTTTGAAATTTCAAGCACCCTGTTATTAACCCCGTCCGTAGGACGGGTCACTGTACTATTATTTGATAATTTACATTGTAACAACCATATATTGTATTTATAGCCATTAAATAATTACACGAAAAAAATGCAGGGCCTCATTTTAGCCTAGTTTAATATGGAGCCTGGGGCGCAGCATTCTTTTCGTCCAGTTTTAAAAAAAACGCGAGTGTACATTACTATTTCTCATTTGAAAACGTTACATTTGCTCCCAGTTACACCTGCTCCCGGTACTAAAAATAGGAATAAACAGCTGAACGAAAATCGAAATCTGATGTACAATGTACATCCTGATAATAGCATATGAAAATAAAGCAAAACCAGGAAAAACAATATTTGTCATTTGGTTTTCTGTTTTGTTTGCACAACGGGCACTGCTTTATAATATTTTTGCTCGCGCTAGAAAGAAGGGGCGGAGCATAGCTTTCAAAGTACCTACCATATCTATGTTAAATATGCGAATTTCAATTAGAGCTATAACGGGAGCATCTCTGGTCGTCTCCTCTTCTAACTTACATTCAATTTCGACGAGACGTTTCTAAATATGTATATTATCATTGCTCTGCCGCGAATTGCCTTATCAAAAACCAATTGGAAATATTTAAGTAGGGAATTGCGTTGTTAAGCTGTTACGTTTGTCTTAACTCTAGGTACATTATCATAATGATTTCACTCTCAATTTGACCTTGTCTTCTCAAGCAAGTTTGTCTGTACTAAATCAGACATAAAACCGTCTTAAGTATCACATGGCATTACCATTCTTTTAATTTCATTTCCTGTACTTTTGTTATTCATCTACTATGTTAGTTAGGTTGAAGATGGAAGGATTATGCTACATGTCTCCATTTGCAATGTTAATTACATCATGGCAAAACTGGGAATTATATTTCAAGTTGAAGATTATGAATAATTTTAGTATAATGTATACAGGTAGTTTACGAAGTCGGTGTCAGTCAACAATATTTCCCTATCCATATAATATAATACTTCTTCAACTCCTTGCATAATCCCATAAAAGTGCAAAAAAGACCTTGAGAATATTACTGAAAGATGTAAGGCTCCTAAAACGTTAACTTTTTGACTTAAACCTTGAACCTATACACTATAGCGTTAGTGACACTTGAATGGTAAATACAAGTGGACAATTACAACACTTTGCATTATCACATCAAATTGCGAGTTTTGCATTTAAATGATTAAATGACTCAATGTTTTTTTGTAACTTAATGAATATGAGTAGAACTAATTTCTTTAAAAAATGATTACCTTTTTAGTTGCTTGTCTAATGTATTCAAAGGCTGACAGAATTTGAACAGTGGCTATTATTATCGTTGCAGCATGGCAAATCATTTGTATGACCACAGTGTAAACATCTCCAAAAGTTGTATCAGGTGGGAACAAAACGGCAGCAAATTGTACATAATTATTAAAAAATCTCCAGCTTGAGAAAACCAGAAGAAGGCTGCCCATGACCTAAAATCAGATGCGAAAAAATTAAAAAATGGCACCAGCAATATTGTATTTAGTATACTACAATAATTGCTTTGATCTAATAATCCAAAGTTGATATAAATCAAGAAAACATACCATTGAAGCTGCCACGGAAGGTAAATGAAAACTCATATTTGTATAGTTTCTTTTCGTATACTCGTTGCGAATTAATTTAATTTTGCAGTGTAATTTTTGTGTTCCTAAATAAGCCAGGAAAAACAAATTATAAAAGTGTTGTGTCAAATTATAGCTAATTGTGTTGGGGAATAGTACGAGAAGGTAGAGCAGTTACAGCAAACCAAAAGTAAGTAGAGTAAATGCACAAAAATAAGAGGTAATAACTAACTACAGATATCAAACCAATAATGTCGACGCTAACTTTTACTCTTAACACGAAGAGTGGAACTTGCCTAATAATCATTATTATCATAATAGTAATACATAATAGATCGAATATTATGCATACTACTACGCATGCAACATTTCAGTTTTTGAATGCTAACGATATATGGTAATTTAATGTTATTATGTTATGGTTATTATCAAAATAAATTATGTATGCAAACGATAACTATGTCACATAGATACTCCATAATTTCCTCTCTATCCTTTACTAAGCGTACCAACTTAGTATTACATGTATACACACTATACCTAAAGAAAATAATGGTAGGTGGAAATAAATGCAGTCATATTTTCCTGACGACTACAGAGGAATTTTAAGCATAGCATGAAGGAATAGATTCGACACAATATTATGTCCTATTGTCCTTCTTACTACGTATTAAAACTTTAATATGAATCTTGTGGCAACTACATGGCAGTGACTTGTTCCTAATTGTTTTCTTCTTTGAAGCATCCACTTCTTTTAACAAAGTGACACTCGTTTCCTCGATATACAATCACAATTAGTTACACCTAATTAGTAATGGATAAAATTATGGAATATTAACAAATTATTAAACCTTCCTACTCCGTGCAAACAAAACAAACAGATTACTCTCATTTCTTAAGGAACTTTCCATTAAAAAATCTCTCTTTTAAAAAGTAAACAATGTTTTCTACATAGTTAAACTCATTTTAATGTGGATTAATTTTGAATATTGAAATACATATTGAAAACAGAAACAACGAAAACCACTGACTTTTAATAATGAGAGTTTTGGTAATTAGCAGATTGATGCATGCAAACGATTTAATACTTTGGTCAATTTAGTAAGGTTGAAAGTTGAAGGTAATGTATGACAGAAAATGTTTTCAGTAGCGTGAAATATTAATTTACGTCATTGTTGCATAAGATTAAAGATTCCAAGAAAAGGAACGTGTTATCTAATTATCACCGTCGACAAGTACTTTAGTTATGGTTTCCTTAACTGTGATATGATATACTAATAAATGTATGGCCGCAGGTCTTCACATGCATTCTTACCGACATAATATATATTCTATAACAATCGGCAATCACGGATACATGTTTCTATCGCATGTACAGAATAATTAGGTTTTGGAAACTCGTCATCTTCACTTTCCATAAAGTACTTCGTTTATTTACTCAGCTGAAACTAATATACTTACCACCATTAATGAATGGATTCTATCTGCTTTTTCGATGGTGCTAATGAATAATTAATTGCCTCATGAATTAGTAATTAGAGCAATATTACCAAGTCTTTCCATGCTGTCGTGGTTCATTGCTCGTTCGTGATATGTTAGTATAATTGTCAAAACTCTACTAATGGCACTTTTTTTACATATAAATACATTTAATTTTATCTTATTTCAGTAGTAATGACTATTAACTATAAAAGAGTAGGTATCTATTTCATTCGAATTCTGTTCCGCCGTGTACGTGATATGGATTTATATTTGCGATCAAATCACAATGAGATAGCTAATAAATATTTAAACTAAATCTGAATTCAAAGGTAATTCTTAACATTTTTTTGAATTTTTATGTAGCAATACTGAATTTAGTTAAGGTATTTAATTGCGGTTAAAATAAAACAAAAAGACAAAATTCAGGAACGACAGGAAGCAACATACTAACGAAGGTTTTATGATATCGCTAAATTAAATATAACGACTTCGAATATACATCCACAATCCACCTCTTAATATCTGGCAATTTTGTATATGCACGACATGCCTCCACACACGGTTCCACTGTGGGTAATTTTTTGGTTAATATCACCTTAGATAAATGCATTACTGATGAGCCTTTGTGTTGTAATAAATGAATGTTTTAGCAAAAATCTAAATATGGTGATCCAATATTGATACTACAAGGCAATTATGTAATGTAGGGAATACCTATTGTTTCTGAATTTATTAATTAGACATATCAATCACATACACGATCACACCTGACCTAACTAAGTCGATAAAAGTTTACATTGCCATTATGTAGTTGTAACAGTAGCAGTTGCCCAAAGAATATGCATTTTACACAGTTTTAACCAAATAGAGAAGCAGTTTTTACTTGACAGTAAAATCATTATACTTTTTTATAAAATTGCATCTCTATATTCGAAAACCATTGTCACAGTATATTTGAGGTTTCAGAGGCATTTTGTTTTAAAATAGCAATGCAGAATTGGATTGGAAATTGGAACCATCACGAATGTGTTTAATATAGCAAACAAACTTCATTGTTTTTAATTTAGAATAACTCCTTGAGTCTACAATAGTAATACAGTACGTAGTATTAAATAGCAATTTTTACATGTCAGGTATAAGAATATCTTGAAAGAATGTATAAACTGTATGATCATTGTGTCGTAATGTAATCGTAACAATTTAAATCATGGATATAATCTGCACTAAATAATTATAAGATGAAAATGTTACAAACTATTTTGAATGCTAAACGAATCTACTCAGTTATTCTAGCAAAAAATGTGTACATGGATGAGAGTATTTTGTCTACTTTCAGTCTGGCTTTTTCCCATAGTTGTCCCAAGTCGATACAGAAAACATTGTCGCTCTCGTCCTTTTGATTGACGTCAATAGTGCAGTCATGAGTTATGTCTTTGTCACAAATTCTAACTTTGGATCTTGCTGTTGTTCTTTCCACAGTCGACGAACTCAATTCTTCTCCAGTGTTACCGGGAAATGCTGCCACATCCAGTGTTCCGACCTACAGTTGTAAAATCAATTAACAACAAATTAAAAAGTTTTAAAAAAATGTTTCAACTTTATATCTGCACTGCAATAAACTTATTCAACAAGGCTGGGCCAGTGTTTTAATATAGCCGGCTGAAATGGCTAAAAATGAAATTTTATTATTATTTGTTGCTGCTTGTCTTCATAGCTAAAAAGTGGTATATACTGCTTAACCGTATAATGCGGTCTTAACATGGCCATTTCAAAATTGTAGTTTCCTTTTAAGCAATTTTAGTTATTTTGGCCAGGTGGTCAAGTCATTTTACCCGGCTAAAATGGAGCACTGATCTGAGAAAATCATTATCCAATGCATGCATTTTTCCAGAAGTAAATTGTATAAATTAGCCATCATCACAATTAAATACTGAATATTTTTTCACAGTCCTCCTAATTCTGATTTTTAGATTTCACTTATTTGTTTTATGGAAAGGGTGTTTATACCTGGTAGATCATAGGATCGACGCTTACAGAACATTCATAATCCCCGCTGTCTTTTTTGTCCACATTGTAGATGTACAAAGTGCTGCGGGTAACATCACCTGAGCTCTGCATCACGGATACAGTCATCCGTGGATTTTTGATAACCTTTAAGCTATTTATGGCAACCAGGATCTCCCGTTGTCCTTCACGTTGCATCCACATCACCTGTAATTTAGTCAATTCAATTTTCACATCATGCATTTGACTTAACTTGATGTAACCGTTTGACTTAACAATAACATCCTATAATCATCACACTAAATAAAAGATGTTTGTACTTATGTCGCGTGCATGTATATCGGATCCGAGTCTACTATGTTCTTTTTTTGCAATTCAGACAATTGATATAAATCAATATGTCAAGTAAGCATACCGAAATTCAATTTTGGTATGTCGACATACCGAAAATTATAAAATGTTTTTAGTACAGTTATGTAATACACTGAAAGATGATTTGATAAATTAGTACCAAGTTAAATTTTATAAAAATAGTATGTGGTATTAAGTAGGAAGAAAATTGAGGCAAATAAATTGCATTGAGAATGATAAGTAATTAAATTTTTGGATACCCTGTGGTTTTCCAGATTCCTTACGGCACATGAAAATTCCACGTTGGTGCCAGAACTCGTTGAAATGTTCTTAATGGGTTCTGCAAATTCCGCCCTAGCATTTTTGACTTCTGCCCTGCTTGTGCACAGAAGGAAACTAAAAACCACAAAAACTAAGGCTCTTTGAAGAAAATTTATTCTCATAGTACTGGATTTGAAAACAAATTCGATTGTTGAGTGCCACAAGTATTTCATTGTTCATTAATTGCGTATAGTCACAAATTGAGGAAGAAACATTTGAGTTGTGAAGTAATAATTTGATAAAAATGTTTGAAGAAACCGAGGAAATAAATGTTGATGATTTTGTCCTAGAGGATATGTCTGGGATGTGACTGGGTGAAATAGAACAAAGTTTTATTATTGGATATACAATTGAATGTGTTGAATGGATGGAGTAGCAAGGAATTAAACTGTCATGTCTAAATTAAACAAATCAAGTCTGTCAAGTCAGTTAGCCTCATCCTAAAATTAATTTAATGGTACTCTGAATATAGTATTAGATACTATGTAGAGATTGTTCATGTACATCAAAGACATATCAAATAGCGCTCTGACGTGAATAAATGAAGTGTTGAAAATGTTGAAATGCGGTTATGGTGTGTCCTATTACATATAAGATCTTATATGAATACATAACTGACTCAATGTTAAATAATATTACCAAAGATATTATATTGACTCAAAGGTTATGGTTGAGGTCATCTTGATACTTATGATTTAAAATATATACCCATTTATTAAAGTTGGCTACTGTATTGTTGATAATAATGGTACGTTCTATTTTAGTAGCTTAATTAGTCTAAAAATGTCGAATGTACCTAAAAAGTGCACTAGTAAGAAAGGTTTTAGCTTTAAAAGTTATTCTAACTAGTTCTAACTGTAAAGATGTACCGAAATATATTATTTCTGGCTGGGTGCAACAGATGCATCTGTCTTGGGTCATGTTCATGGAAAAGCATTTTCCCTTTACCTACATAATATTTAGTCATCTCTGTACATTTATTCTAAATGCATAGTTTTATTCCATCATGAATTGTAAATATCTAGTCATTCGCAATCACGTCAGTCTGTGTGTACTCAATGTTAAAATCCATCGGCTATAGATCATGCTTTTAAAACATTTAGACAGACTGACCAGATGAATGAGTGATTTAAGACGAAGCAAATGTACGTATTTACATGTATAACTTTGTACGTATTGAACTTTCCCAGGACATGCTATCTTATCATGTGTAAATAAGTACTGTGTGTGATGTGATTCTCTTCGCACTCAAATACATCTGAAATTGGATTGACGTGATGTCAGTGAAGCGACTTATGACCACGATAAGAAAACATATTCCAAAGACTATTGCTTGTACACAAATGCAACTATGAATGTACACAACTGCCCAAATAAAATCTCGACATGCCAAAGTCTGAGTTCAATTTCTCAAGTGGAATTCATTGTTCATTTCATAAGTGGATATTGCACTACGACATTATATTATAAAGGTACCACAAACATTAACTAATCGAATATCGACCTTTTACGAATTTACACATTAACCTTAATAAAAGACAAACAGGAAGGATTTTTTGCTGGAGTCCTGAATTGAAAAAGGATCTCTCTGTAGTGTTTTGTTCGCCCCAACTGCGTATTCAATTGAAGTACAAGTCTATAAAACTTTGCAAAAACGAATGAAATGCATGCAGGGACGCTCCCAAACTTTGTCCGTCTAATACCATCGATGACATAATTATTTCAATTCAATAGCTGGAAAACACTACGCCAAAAATAATGATGATACGAGATTCATGAGACTGAACTTGGAACCTTATGAACTTTTGAAAGGGTATTTTTGCCATATCTTTTCTTATCAAAATCCTTTATACAAAGACCTGCTACATCAATTCATCTCAGTAGGAGACTCAACGATCATTTCCTATCTATACATACACAGTGCATTCTCAAACCATTTCTCTCCTTTGCATCTGCAAATGCATTTTGCACTTGTTGGAGGCAATTTACGGCCTATGAACTTAATTGGCAATTTCCTGTGCACATAATTTTCTAATTGAACCTATTTAACTAATTTATAATTAATATTGTTAGCAAACTATGTATTTTGTTTTTGTTGACGTGATGTGCCTGACTTTTTAATTACCTACAGTGCCCTTTCAATACTCATCTAACTCATCTGTTAATTCTATGTAAATCAGAAAATAAAATATCCTGGAGATATTTTTTATGGAGGACAATACTTTCTCGTGTAATTTTTATGGTGATATTTGATGATTAAAAAACTCTGCTGAGATGGTTGCAGAATCGTGTAAAATGCATGAATCTACATTTTATTTGTCGCATTTATCGTTCTGTATTGTTTTTTTGCGGCTAGATAATAAAAAGATGTAGACATTGCTACATTGAGAATATGAGTTGTTAATTGGAAATCCGTTGGATGATTATGTCGGCTTGTCACTATTCTTCCTCTTCTAACTCCATAACAATTTTAAGTGTGGACTGGGCAGTTGACACTTTCCTCTCACCTTCTTGGAAACCCGTAATGGAAGGACGTTCTTTGATTGTAGAACGTCTGACTTTCAACAAGGATGTATCAGAACGCGCATGTTCATCATCTTCATCACGCGTAAAAAATTCGGAACTTGATAATATGGTGCTTAGTCTCGTTGTGGCTGAGCTACCTGTTCGAGTTATTGTATATTCAAAATCATCCGTTTCGGTTGAAGCTGGTGGGGTCATGCCTGTTGATTTGTGCATTTATAAAGATTAGGAAATTATCGTTTACAGTAAACATACTTTAGTTGAAGGAGGAAACTTACTTTTACGAGCTGGTAACTGGTGCAAAGGCTTTCTCTGGGGAGTAGCATTTCTCTTTTTAATAATTTCCCGGCGTTTTTCGATTTTTTGTTGACGTTCTTGTGATTCTGCTATTGCTTCTAGTCTCTGTAGTAAATAGCTGCGGAAATCGATAACTACTTTGGTTTTTGGAGCTTCCTGGGTCACGACTTGTTTCATTTTATAAAATTGGGTCAAGTTTCTATGTTTAAATATTTCCTTTAACCGATTTTTCCATCGTTGCTTTTCCATTTTACTTCGCACTTGTAATTCATTGAGTCTCTATGATCAGAATTTGAAATTATTACAAATAAGTAAAATAAAAGTGTGAAGGGATAAAAATTCTCACAACAAATGCCCATTCAGTTCCATAGTACTGCTCTTCCCCATCCAAAGTTTCGACCTTTTTCAAAAGCTGATTTCTTATATCCAGAAGTTTCTAGGAATTTAAATAGTTTTAAATGTTCATACATCTACCTTATGATTAACGATGCATTTATTCAACTTACAAAATTTTCTTCATCAATCTGAATCAAATCCCATCTGTGGCATCTGTTTTGTCTACTCAATTTCTCCATGTGGTCCCATAGAATTGGCATTAAGTGTGATCGAATTGTTGAAATGAGCAAAATTAGCTGTTCATACAAATAATTGTACAAGTCCGCCCGAAAACTAATATAAAAAAATTGCCTCTGTACTTTTCTGAATTCTAAATTAGTTGAAAATTTATAAATTACTGTTTAGTTACATCAGATATTGATTTCTCAAATGTGTCGATTTAATAAGTACTTCTATCCGCATTCTGTTGTACTCGATCATTAAATCTCGAAGTTTTTCCTCCGTTTTGGCGACCATGTCCCTAGTGAGTAATGTACAAGTATTTTTAAATTAAATAAATTTTCTACTAGTTATTTACAAAAGGGAATTACAGCCATACCGGAGTGGCTGCAATTCTTTGAGGCTTCTCTTCAGTTCCTCAAGTGTTTTCTCCCGCTCTTCTATCAGCTTGAATGTCCCTTCTATTTTCTTTTGAAGCTCGGCAGTCACTTTGATAATTTCTTTTGCAATCGACTCACGCTCTTTGTCGATTAGGGCTCTAGTAAGAAAATCAATCAGTTATGATCATTCATACTTGTTGAACGAATAAATAATAAATCTCCGAAAGTGCTCGCGTCACTAACTGCATTTCTAAAAGGCTTTTTTGAACATCAAGAAGGAGATCATTGAGATGTTCCCGATAAACAGCACCATCCCTGGTCAATTTTTCATTTTCCTTCTCTAAAAATTCTGCTTCCTTACGTTTCTTACGAGCAGCTATTCGCTTATCTAACAACTTCTTTACTAAATCGTCAATTTTCTGGTAGATTTCGGTAAGAATATGTAAGGGTAAAGGGTCCGGGATGATCTTCTCCTTCGGCTTTCCTTTCTTTCCCTTCTTCCCTTTACGCTTTCCTTTGGACTTGGCGGCCGGCATAGTTGAATCTTCAGGTTATTGTAAGATGTTTTATATTCTAGTTTTGTGTTGGTGATATCTAAGTAGGCTGATATTAATTGGGAATGATTAAGGCTGGTTAATTCCTGAAGAGATCCATCTTCGCTCCCTTACTATATACTCCCTTACCTCTCTCCCACCTCTCTCCCATATAGTATTATGATAATGAAGTAGCTGCAAGGAATAAGTTTGAACAAATTGGTGAAAGCAACTAACAGAAATACAGTTGTCATAGAAGGCAGTTAAAAAAGTATTTCCTTTTTATGATTATTGTCAATCCGAATCCACTTTTGATATTCGTAATCAGTAGTTGCAACGAATTATCCCTCGGAATAAAAATCTTTTTAGAAATAACATCAGACAAAACTACGCATAAAAGCATGCACAAAATTGTTTTTATTATGAATCTGCAGAGTATATAGTAACATCGGCTTTCCTAGATGTTGTTCATGATACTGTAGATGGTACAGAGTGTATAAGACACTTTGTTTGTAGACATAATCTGTTTCGTGAATGTATTACATTGAATCGATATACAATAAATATTTACATTGGTACTAAATACATGACAAACGGGTTTTAAAGCAAGATTCACATTTTATGAATTTTAATAGCGCTCTTCATTGACTAAGTACTACGTTTTATTACATATTTACTATTTTCCGTCTCGTGACTGATTATACAGGAATATCTCCTTGTTGATTTTTACTTTTCGCATCTTTCTTCTTTTGGATCTTTTTTTCCTCCTCTTCACTCATTTTTCTCAAATTTTTCTTAGTTTTTGCATTGACTCCAAAATTCACAGCAACAGACTGACGTTTCTGCCTACTCATGATCTAGTGGTCCAATGATAAAATAATATAGGGAGTAAATTGAAAAAACTCAGTAAAATTACATTAAAATCATTACTTTCATGTATTTTGCTTACAGAGGAATCTCTACGCATACTCCCAGCTACGGTAATCAATTTATGGAGAGACATTGAAGATTCATCGATGTCTGTAATGTCCTCTTCTCCTTCTTCCGTCTCTTTAGAAATCACTAATAGTCTTGGTAAAATATCCGAATTTTTTGCCTAAGTTGTAATAATTTCAAAAATTAGTACCCTATTAATGCTTCTCGTTAAAAATGAAATTCTGATTACGTTGCCAAGTTTTGTCACTGTGTGTGGAATGACGCAAGGAGCAGTGTATACTTCATCTTCATTGTGAAAGTTGACGACTTGGCCATAAATGACAATAACAGTCGAAATGAATTCAGGAATTGCCATCTCCAAATTCGGTTTAGCTGCTGGAACCGCAGAACGTTCCACATGAGACTTGATTTTCTCCAGAGACCAAGACTGTTGAAAAGTATACAAGACAGAATATTAAACATTTAATTGATAGCCCCAAAAAACTTGGTAAAACACTAGCAATGAGATTATTGTTGGCTTACAAGAAAATTCGGATGAGAGCTGAGTAAAGATGTTGATATTTGAATACCAAAAGAACGCCAAATTCTACACTCCAAGGAATTGTAGGGATCATTGAAAGCGCCTAAAGCTTTCTGAATTGCCGACTGAGAAACATGATAGACCATTATATCCGTTTCACACGTTATTTCTGCATTGCGAGATAGACCTGTAAGAACTGACAACTCTCCAATCACATAGCCAGTAGAGAAGTAATCGTGAGTCTCGTAATCGTAATTTAAGTCTTCGAACAATTCCATTACAGGGACTTTTCCCAATTCATCGCTGTCCTAAACAAAAATATTTACAATTCAGTTAACAAAGGAAAGATATTCTTTATATACTACTGCCTTCAGTTTTCTTGCTTACGGTAATTATTTCTATTGTTGGTTCATAATGAACTTTAATGAGGCCTGATACAATAATATAGATTCCATTTGGAGGGTCGTTATTATTGCTTAGAATGTCCCCAGCGCTGTAGGTTAGCAAAGTTGCATTATCCTAAGAAACAAAGCTCGTTAAACATTGGCTTTTCATTGGGTTTGATTTGAAATACAGATGTGGACAATTTTCCAACTTACAATCACATATGCCAACAATTCTGAACTTCCTATAACCCAACTGATATTATGAAGAAATGTTTCTGGAGCAGGTGGTGGAATATGCGAAGGAGATTCCCACAATCGTTTCATTCTTTCTTCCAGAGCCAGAACCACTAATGTAAACTCCTTTTCATCAACCAATCCTAATAGAACAACAACGTGTAAGAATTTATTATGATAAAAACCAATATTTATTAATTTTATAATTCTGATAACCATCTTCTTTCAGCTCGTAGAGACTTTCTCTCATGTGATTCAGAATTGAACGACTGGTATGGCGAGTTTTGACAGCAATTGCAATTCCAGGATGATCTTTCTTCAAAACTCCTATGATGACAATACATTATCATACTTTGTTAGCATGGATAGTGGGAAGTAAACGGGAAGATATCATCAAAAATTCCTTTACCTAAAGAGCGAATAGTTTCAAGTCTTTCCAAATGCATTGCGTATTTAAGTTTAGACAAAACTCTAGGGTGATCTACCATTTGGGGTAAAAACTTAATGACATCATCAACAGCCCTAACAAAATTACATACAATATTTCCCTAATTTAAGATTATCTAGTCATAAATATATTTAAAATATTTGATTTAAGCATAAAGGAAGAATAAAATTACTAACATGACAAATCCTTTACCAACATCAAATCCAAGAAACAGTTGCAGATTGATCCGACTATCCAGAAAGAGCATGATGGTAGGAATTGTCGGCTATTCAACAGGTGTAAAAACAAATTAAATACAAAGACAATAAACCAACTAAACAATTAAAATGTAGTGTATTGTACCCGAAATAAACGAACAACTCTTGCAACCCGAAACAAGCGAATAAATCGCAAGAATTTGAGATACTCAGTATCGCTCACAACAACTTTTGATCCATCTTGACTGTGTTGTAAAATATCCGGAAGATACAAGGAAGATAAAATGAGCTCAACGATAGTTACAACCAGAACGATTACATCAACAATGTTCCACCCTGATGACCAAAATTCCCCAGAACGGTTTCCAACAACCTGATAATGTATGACAGATGAGATATATATTTAAATCTTGAAGACCAAGATAAATTGTTTAGAAATAAATATTATGAACCTTAAACAAAAATTCAAGGATGTAAATTGCAGTAAAAGCACAATTTGTATAGAAGAATATCAAAATCTCTTTTGATATCAGCTCGCTTGAGAAGATAAGAATGGCTTCATAAATAGCTGGAATCATGTTTAAAATCACAACTGTGTAGATGAAAGGCTCGAACCAAGGACTATTTGTGAATTTGTAAAATGGAACTCTCCATCTAAATATTATTAGGAATTTTTATTATTTTTGAACACCTGTATAAAAATTAATGCTTTGTTTATTTACTGGGCATCTGGAGGATTTGGAGTTTTATCATCATGCCATTTCATGTAGTTGACACATTTTTTGCGGAGCCATGGAATGACTCCCCGGATTTGCCAGTATTTATCTATATCACTGCAGTGGAGCATAGTATATTCCTTATCTTCAGTTGTCTCCAGCACTGATACGAGAGTTTGCACAGCTTCCTCTGTTAGTACACCTTGTTCGTATTGTCTCCAACAAGACACTTTCAAGGCTTTGATCAACCTGAGACGAGCTTCTTCTGTCATCAGTCGATATTCGTCTGCTGTCGGCTCACTCTTGATCTGCTCATCACAATTTGGACAAACAGCAACTCTTTCCACATTTTCATTCAGGGTTAATAAACTGGGGACGTCATCGGTTTTCAGATTTGTTTTTGTCGATTTTTTAACTTTTGACTGTTCATAAAAAGCAATTGTTAAATACTAGCCCAGCATAATGTATTATTAGTTACTTAAATTAACCTTCTCGTAAGGATTGGTTATTGATGTAAATTCTTGAACAAGATCCCAATTGGAGTCTGCAAGAAATCGATCATGCTTTAACATTGCTAATGTCCTTATTTGCGCTCCTTCTACTTGCTTAACTGCATTTGCCATATCTTGAATCTTCCCCACTGACAACTCCGTCAGTTTTAACATGTCCAACATGGCTTTTGTCGTTGTTCCATTAATCAGCAAGGTCAATATGACAATCCCAGCCGTTTGGATGAGAAACTATTAAAAATTGGAACATTTTTGTATTTTTGAAATCATAAATATATTTTATAAGTCTTTTACCTTTGGACCAATATTAGTTTCATGACACAAATCCTTGTCCTTGAAGACTTGAAGAGAGAGGCACATTCCAACAGCTCCACGAAGACCACCCCAAGCTACAACAGTCATGTTTTGCCAACTGAGACCATATCCAATTTTCCCCAGAACGGGACTCGCAACCAGGATCATAAATAGTCTATACACGTTATTTTGAAGAAAATGAAATTCCTTTCAGATTAATATTACAAGAATGTATATTTGGTAAAATATTTTCAAACCTGACAATATTCAACACGATGTATAGGAAGATAAGATAGTATCCATCTTCTTTTGTAAAACTGTTGATAGCTGTCTCAGATATTACAACACCAACAAGGACAAATAATACAGTGTTTGCCAAATATCCCAACATCTCCCAAAAATGGTGGACAAGTCCCTGCACTTCCGGGCTAATGCACGTTCTTTCTGAACTCAAGATCACTCCCAAAATAACGACAGCCATAACTCCACTCACACCTAAAAACACCAAAACTAATCAAATCAAGGATTTTCACTGCCTGGATTTGACAATCATGGACTTTGAATACCTAGGAATTCCTCTGCAATGTAGTAGGTCAAGTAAGCAGAGGCAAGTGTAATGGTCACTTCTACGGCAGCGTCGTTGAAAATTCTTCTAAGAGTGAAAATTGCTAATTTTGCAATGAGGTATCCCAGAAGTGGACCTCCTAAAGTAATTCGCAGGAACATGATTAAAATTTGAACACCTTGGCCCTCTTCCGGTTCGGGTTCCTTCACGATCTCGAAAAATATCTCGAAGAAAAGAATTGCGACACCATCATTCAACAGGGACTCTCCATCAACAATTATGCTAAGAGTTTCGGAGGTTCCTAAATAACAATTTAACAATATTATGCAAACTCAATCACAGACTCATTAACTTTTCGTTATCTATAAACTCCGCGATGGTTTAGTACTTAATTTTTCTTGTATACTAAATAAATAACCCACACTATCGGTAAGTATAATGGTGGTGGTATGCTGTTACCGATCTCTTTCAAAATAGCTACAACTGCTACAGGATCCGTAGCACTGATAATAGATCCAAATAAACCCGCAACGACAAATGACCAATGGTATTCATGCAAAAAGTACTGGCAAATCAGAGCTGTCAATATCGTCGTGATCAACATTCCAGGTAGTGCAAGAACTAATATCTGTTAAGTGTTGACAAATTTTTCATGTTTAATTAGTCTGTACATCACACGAAAAAGATCTTGAATAGATAATCAAAAATTTATTCAATAGTGTTGCTTACGGATATAATGCTTCGGTAAAAGACGTGTGCCTTCATTCCAAATGACGATTCGAATATCAAAACTATTTGCAATAAAAAAAGTTTCGGGTGACTAATGTCATTTACTTTTACTACACATCAAGGTATATGCAATATGCAATTAGCCAGTTTGGGAAACTCGGAATTACCTGGTAAAAATACAAGCAGGATAATTTTAGGAGGTGTTCGTGCTATCTTGGTGTACACGCTGAATTGAACACAAGCAGTATCGTTGATACGTGTTCCCATTCCAATGAATAGTCCAGTGATAATCAAAACTACTGTGTAGGGGCTGTTAATAAGTTGTCAAAAGACCTGTACACTTTCTCAGTACAATAATAATTAGTAGGACGAATATAAATTGAATATTACATGTTCAGGTTGAAAAATCTTAGTGACACCCGCACTATTGCTCCCCATGCTATGATGAAGAACAGGCTGAAGAAAAACTTTAAGTAGTTTCTGTTGAAAGGGACGCATTCGCGTTCTAGTAAATTAGCATAGTTGTAAATTAACATCACTCCCAAAAATTTTTCAACAGTTTAAGAATTTTAATTGAGATTGAGATTACCTCTTTTAATCCCATGACTATTGTCCTCTTGTATAATGCATACTGCCTGTCTTTCATAAAGTTGTAACCGCTCATCATCAGGAGTTAAACTAGGGATCAATTTAGTCAAATCTTTGGGATTGGCTTCAGATGACTCTGCCAAGCCTATAAATACAATTATTATTGTAGCTAAAATATTGAAGAAAGTGATTTTATTGAAGTCCTCAGCCATAGTAGAGTTTTTTTCCCGTGCAAGTAGGTTAAGAAAATCCAATGCGTGATAATATTACTGTTTTAGTTGTGCAGAATGTATTCAATCATTCAGTCATCAATCAGAAAAATTATCTGTCAATGTTGGAACAATGGAGGAGTTATTATTTGGGATGGCAAGTATACCAAAGTAAATAAGCAATTTGGTTTCCTTGCCTCCTTCTCTTCTAAACGAAAATAATACACTAGAAGAGAATTAATTCCGTACAACGTTATAACTTTCCAATAATATAAGTCTTTTATCAGTTTTCGAAAAGTTGGTCGACTTTTTCTAAAACAAATTATGAGAAAGATAGGCGAGACTGGAGATACGGTCAATGTTCCTTGCGCTGAGAATCATTGTTTTGTTTCATGTTGGGAGCCTTTCGGCCAGTATTTACAATTTTTTAAATCTCAGTTAGGGATATATGCAACAACAGGTATAACGACACAGAAGCATTTGAAAAGATCCCGGCTACGTTTAGGAATTTTTAATTTGAAATATGACAACAGAAATGACAATAATGGTACTCGGATGATATCGAAGGACAAGATGTTCATTTATTTTTCTATATTGTAGTTATTTTTACATTAAGAACACATACATTTATGTAGAATCCATGAAACTACAATATTATTCCTATGAGTTAACAAACAAATGTCGCATTTGGCTCATTTACGTTGTACATCACACACATCTCTTTTGAATCTAGTATGTATAATATATTTACTATGATAATCTAATAAAGTTTTTATTTAATTAGTCATATTCACTCATAACTTATAATATTACTGCGTTAAATCCATTACAGAAGAGACTCGATTTAAAATCCATATACAGATAGTAGCATAGCATGGTAATTGCCTAAATTCTAAATGCATACCAATCTACAGTCAAATCGCATGTAATGTAATATTATGAATTCGTGAGCATTGAAATATATTTTCCATCAAATTCTAAATTTCTATCAAGTGCATTAATAATATATTCATTATCATTACCTACTGAAGGTATTTGTATACGTAATTTGTGAACGAAATGGATTACGGTACTCATATCATATTATGCATTAAAAGTTAACTATTACACTTCACTACTATATATTATGGCTTATAATGTACATGTACAGCATCACATCACACCCAGACAGGTTTTTCTAAACACTATTTACAACAATATAATACAGACGAATATTTATATGTTGTTACATTCATTCACAATCATTCTCAAGCTATATACATTAATTGGCTCTTAATCGCTAATTTATTATGTTACAAAAGCGTTTCTGAACTTTGCTAAGATATCTAACCTATTTAACTACACAGATACGCACAAAAAGTCAATTCACAAATAAAATGTACACGATTAACAATAGGAAGGTACAAAATACGAAATGCTGAAAAATTCATTCTACGTCTAAAGTTTAAAATCCATTGGCGTACACAATTCTTCAGTTGTGCTAACCTTTGCTGTACTTATTACGTTTTTAATTCATTCAATTAAATAATGACATAAGTATTCCAGTTAAAGCATTATCTAAAGTCCTGGAGTACTAACCTAAGTTAGTTGAATGGACTTAAATGGAATTTATATGGACAGGAGGGATTTTGAAAATGGCATTTTTCAAATTTTCTTGGAATTGCTTCATAACGATTCGTTTTTGGGAAGGAAACAAATCAGTTATCATTTAGGGTAGAGTATATGGGGAATCCCACTTGGGGTTGTAAAAACAATTTTGTTTAAAATGCTTTAGTAAATTGAATTATGTACATGTAACTGTACATGGATCAGTGTAAATAGAATACAAAGTTATTTAGAGAGTCGTTGTCTAACCTTAATTGAGTTTCACGTGAAATTCAATTTCCTAATAATAATTTGTGGTCTTAACCTATATTGACACGACATTAGTAAGGTTAAATAGCAAAGGGAAGGAAGTAACAGTTTCTTGAAAAAGGATAAATTAAATAAAAGTATTTCCTTTAGTTTTCTAGGGGGAATATTTTGCTGTACGGAATAAGTAAGGGTGGAGGTTTGTATTTTGTATCTGTAATTTCCATTTGCAGTTTAGTAGCAGTAAAACAGCAATAGCATAAGCATCTGCTTGCGTGTTAAATGTAGTAGCTAAGTGTATTATTTATGTATCTCGATAAATTAAGTTATATTTTTGTTATAATGTTATTTGTGCTCAGGTTTAATAAATTGACGCTTGAGACTTAAGAGATGAGATCGCTATATAAAAATAATTAATCATTCCTCTCTTCGAGCATTTCAAGTACATTACATTCTCTTTAAGCTTTTCTCCGAAGAGCTATTATTATACTTAATTTTCTTCCACTTAAGTTGATAACCTTACATTACCGTAGTTTACGTTACTTTAATAGTACTTTTCGTTACATTTCATTACATTCCTGTAAGTAGCTGCGACGACATATTACTATAATTGTATATAAGTAGACTCCGCAACTCATAAATATAAGAATATTCCACACGATAGACAGAAATTAGAATCTCATACTATATAATTAGTAAACAATACAGAGTAATAAAAGTTAATTTACCAACAAACAGTAAATTATATAAAAATTGCACAAAAAAACAACACAACACTTGAGCATTTCTCGTATTAAAAAATCGACTCGGTGGACACTGGACTGTGCTACTCTATAATAATAATTTCTATTTACTCTAATTGTCTGTATCCAGAATTTTACTACTGTGTCACAGTCAATAGCTTACACTACTTTACATTTTACATTACACATATACCTAAAGACAGAAGAAGACTATACACATAGAGAAAGTTGTAAGTGGGCATCAACAGGGCGGAGGAGGAGGATCTATACATACTTAACTGTGTATTCAATTTCTGTAAACTCTCACTGTTTATGTCATTCGTATTAATCCGTCCAATTTTTTCCTGCGAGAGCATATCCAGTTCAAGTAGTAGTTGAATGAAACGTTAATAAATACATAAAAACACGAAACAACACAACACAATCCATTTAGCTGCCTCTGCTGGTTGCTCTGCAATTTAGTAGTTATATAGTTAGAAAAATTGTAAGCTGCATGTACAAAATGATCTGTACAAAGTCGTTCGTTGCACTATGTAGAGGAAAATCAGCGCAGCAACGTTAACTTGAAATTAAAAACTGAGTCTGTATGAACTAAATAAAACTTTATAATAATTAATATAATATATAATATGGCTATTGGCACGATTGTCGTTAGACGATGATTTCTCGAATGACTCTCCGACTTCTTGAATTCGGCGTGGAGTATCCGCTCTCAAGTGACTCTTCAAAGGACATGGTCACTTGTTGTGTTCTATTTGATGGATCTTCTTGTGTAGAATCTAGTTGCTGTAAATATGGGTCAGGCAGCCCACTTAGCTCATGGTATGGTGAATCACCTGCAAACACATCAAAATAAATAAATATCTCACAATGCCTCAGTAAACTGTATCAGCTAATGTTCTAAAGATTTTCTTTGTTCGATCGTTTACTTACCGATGAGATCCAGTCTTCTCTTAGGTTTAGGGATAGGCCCATATGGGTCTGTGACGTAGTTATTGCGATTCTCATAAGGAACATACTCATCAGAATACTGATGCTCGTAATTGCCTCGATGCGTATTCTGCTGCTGTTGCTGCTGTTGTTGCATCATATTGTTATGATGTTGTTGCTGTTGTTGATCATTTGGCACTATTTGGGCGGCTTTCCATAGGGAGTCTTGGGAGTCAACGGATCCTCCATTGTTAGAATTAGAGTAGCTATTCTGATCAATATATGGAATATCTGGAAAAGCAAAGAACATAAGCACCACAAATTACTTTCTGAAAGAGAACATCAAAGGAGAAGCTTCGTCATCAAATATTCATGACACAATTTTCTGCCAGTTGCTTCGTAAAAGTGTAATGAGACTACTTTAGCAGTAGTTTTAGCTACTTTAGCCAAAAATTCGTGTCTATTGCTGGAAAGCTGCAATGTATTAAAGCTTCGACTTACTGCCGTTGCCGTTCGGTTGATGATGTAGCCCATTGTAACTAATGTAGCCGTTTTGTCCATTAAAGTTCTTCATGGTGTCCTCAATGACGTCCATGGATCTCTCTAAGCCTTTGTTTTCCATTCCGTTCGTGTAATAGGGTGGAGGAGCGACTTGAGTAGTGCCACGACCCATTTCATACTCTTTCTTGACAGCTTTCTTCTTTCGACAGCAGCAGAACAGCATAATGAGACCGAAGCAAAGAAGAAGAACTATTCCGGAAACTACTCCGCCGATAACATAGTGGACACGCATACCGACTTGTGCTACTGCTGGAACGTCATTTACTGTAATTTCACAAAACACGGTGGCAATTAGAACTTCTACTCATTCTTTGGACCTCTGAATAATTAAATGAATTCTGAACGCATCACTTTCTATGAATACTTATAAAGGTACTTACCTATATCAGCATTTATATTTTTCCCGCAATTCCCTTCGTTTTCTATACATAAACTCACACGAACTGCTTCAACTGATTTCGCTTCCTCAATTATATGGTGAAACTTATCTGAGAATACTGGAAGCATACGATACTTTCTCCAAGAGCCTTCTCCATTTTGGACCTCGACCTGAATAGTAATAAAAATGTTTTTGATGTGATTTCCACAAACCATTAAACTTATACTCAAAATCGGCTCTATTCAAATACCTTCGCAGTTGCAAGGGGCATTGGAGTCAAAACATTGAAGACCAGCGTACGAGACTTTGGTTCAAATTTCACATCAAGAGGATCCGGAATTTTGGACAAGTCTATTTTTGTCATTGTAGTAAGATTTTTGGAAAATTCACTGTCTCCACGTCGATTGTAGGCTTTTACCTATTTAAAAGATCATTACAACAACATTACATACAGATATAAGAGAAACCAAAATGCGTCGATTATGCAGTTTGAGTTGGTTTGCATTGATGAGAGATAGCTTACTCTGATTGTATAGACGCTTTGCTGTTGTAAGTCAGTCACGTTGCAAGGATTGTAATGTTTGCAGTCAAAATCTCTTATGGATGTTTCATCGATTATATTTACAATAAACTTAGTATCTTCATATCCTCCATCGAATCCTGGTTCCCATCTAAGTGTGAGAGATGACATATCTGATTCTACAACTTCTAGTTTGGTAGGTGGCGACGGGAGACCTCTTTCCTGCAGAATGATGATTGTCGAAGAATTGCCGAGGGAGTTGGTAGCTTTGCATTTATACTCTCCATAATCATTTCGTTGGATTCCATGGACAATTAAAGTAGAGACGTAGACATCAGCAGTCAAGGTGGTTACATTGGTCTCATAGGGACGAGTGTGTTTGGAATCGTAACTCAGAATTAACGAGTTAAACGACCAGTCGAATTCAGGCTTCGGGAATGACTGAACTTTGCAAGGAATATGCGCTGTGTCTCCAATATCAAAAGCCACTCTATCAATCTCTGATTTACGTTGTTGTTGGAAGATTGGTTTATCTATAAAATCAAATTAACGCATTAATTATAAGTAATGCATATGAGCCCATTTAATGACCGAATTAATCAAGAAACATATGCAAAAGTTAGTGTCGTGGTTCATTAATTTCGTTAATTATACAGATCAAAGATCTACCAAGTAGGTAGCTCATTTAGATTGCAATCATAAAGGAGCAATTGAAACAGGTTCTTACGTTGGACACGGAGGAACATATGAGAGTCTTCTTTCTTCACATCATTCTGCACGGAGCAAGTGTAATATCCTCGATCTTCAGCAATAACTCCGTCATCCTTTCTAAGATCTCCACTAAAGTATAAAGTACTGTTCACAGTGTATGCGCCATTTTTAATTTCCACGTCTTGAGTCTCGATCCGGTAAAGTCCTCTGTCTAAAGGAGAGCTTGGATCAAGAGCAATTCCGTCCTTGATCCAAGTAACTGTCGGTCTTGGTTTAGCAGTGGCTGTGCAAGAAACTCTAAAATTGCTGTCACCAGCTCGTCGAATAACTTGAGGCTGGAGAGTGGAAATAATTCGAGGTGCCTGGAAGACACGTAGTTCTGCAGAAGCGATTGTTCCAGTTCCAATCTCATTAGACGGCTGACAAAAATAAAGTCCTTCCGAGGAAACTCGAGCTGTTGCGATATTTAATTGGGCTCCAACGCCAATGGTACTTTCAGAACCTTCCTTCCACCATCTACATTCATAAAACAGTAATTGCACTTCAAATTCCTCCACAATTTATACCCAACTGTATTTATTCATCTCCTAATACTAAAGCACTGATTTTTATACCTGTATTGTGGTGTAGGCCAACCAGGAGGACTAGCACCGCATGTCAAAGTAACTCCAAGACCTTCAGTGACGCTGGGGTGCGTTGGTTCAATTGCACTCTTGCCCGGAGCATGTTTGATCATAAGAGCTATAGAGGCATTTCCTTCTCGTTCATACTGGGTCGTTTCTCCGGAAGGATTCAATATGTTGACAGCCTTACAGACGTAAGTGCCCGCATCTGCAGCAGTAACTCTTTCGATGCGAAGAATGTCTCCACTTTGTCTAAAACTAGGATCTCCTTTCTTAATCCACTCGATGGAAGATGGTCGAGGATTGGAAGAGACATTACACTTAATCCAGACGCCTTCACCATCCTCCAGTTCTTTCTTTGGCATGACGGACACGATGGGGGCGTAGAGAACTTCAAGAGTCAAATCTGCTTCTCCTGATTGTCCCAGTCCATTTTCCGCTGTGCAGACGTATGTTCCTGCATCCTGATCAAACCATTCGAAAATATTTTAGAAAACTCCTCACATTTCCCATTTTAGCCTAACAACACGCGAACACTGTCCCTTTACACTACTATTATCCAGCTCTACACGACTTTCCTCCTAACTTAACTTTATTTACTCTCCTCTGTTTTGACATATACGTCCTTTCTTATAATATACTTCCAGTACGCATACTACAGAGTCGAGTAAGAAAATGCTGGGATTGCAAACGAGTAATTTAATTTGGAGCATTGCATTGAATTGAGGTTGGGTATATTTTAGGTAGGTGTACAGACAGTAAGCATCTATATTATCTCCAAATGTTACAGAATTCCTACTCACCTAAGGAGCAAGAAGGAAAGAGTATAGTTGGTAATTGTACACATAAGGAAGACAGTTGCAGACAGGCATTGAATTCCTTGTATGTATAATACGCTAACGGTAACATTGAACTGAACCTGAATTTTCTGTTTATCAGACTTGACTAACCTGGAGAGAAGCCCGTGGAATTGTGTACGTAAAAGAAGTTTCGCTGAACCGTCCATTTCTGGTCCATTTAACTGAACTAACGGCAGGTTTAGAGTCAACATTACAACTCAGTTTGGCTGAGCTTCCTTTCTCGACACGAAGAGGATTTTCCGGTCCTACTTTTACCCTTGGGAAGTCTGCAAACCACAAAATACATATATAGCATTCACAATCAGTATTAGTCTACGGCTCACGAAGCACAAAAATCACCAACAGGAGATAAGGATTATCATTACAACAAAGAGAATCTCTTCTCACACTGACTAACTGTTACATTGCAGTGCAGCAATATTTCTAATACCATCTCCTTCAACCTCAGTTCAGTTCAGTTGAGATCAGTAAAACTCGGATTCCCTGTAGGTATACTCAGTAGTAGACTCTACTACACTTAATACTTAAGGATATAAAAGAGTAATGTTTTAACGAAGAATTGGTACATTCTAGATACAAACTAACAGTATATTCAAAAGACAAAAATAAGAGGAAGTATAACGTATTAAGGAGAAAGAGTAAAAAACCTCTCAACTGAACCCACTTTTAGATCACAGACCGATAACAATAGCATTCATTCATATACTGTTATACTTGTTCTGTTGTAATTGTAATGATGCCCCGAACTTGATGGTCATAATTTGATTTGCTTAATTTAATCCAATAAAATAGCAGAAGACAAACTTACAGTTGACATTTAAATTCACAGCACTCTCCAGTTTTTCGCCCTCATTTAAACCTCGATTCCAGACGACGCACCGATACTCTGTTCCATCATCATCTCTTTGCGGCGTCACGGAGAGAATGGCAGAAGTCGGAATGTTTTTCGAACCTCCATTCTTGATGATAGAATCTAAGTGAAAAGGCATTCCATTGCGGAACCAACGAATTATAGGGTCTGGACTTCCTCCGGTGCTAGAACAAGTCAAGTCCAATGATCGTCCTTCCGTAGCCGTAGGTTCTAGTGGAGTAATCTTTGGTGGACCCGGAGGAAGGAGAACAGTCAATTGCACGATTTTCGAATGAAGTTCGTGTCCAGAACCTTTCTCTTTCATTCTGCACTCAAACTTCCCATTGTCTCTGTCGTAAGTTGCGTTGCGGATTTTCAAATCATAGCGTCCCTCCGTAGGCCGGAAGTCGATTCTGCAAATTACACGGAAAACAATTATTATTTTATCCTTCTGCAATTATTTTCTCATAATTGCCTTTTGTTCATGAACTGTTAGATTCAGTCCGTCCCCATTAAAAATTACAGCAACCAATTTTGCGAAATCTTTCATGAAACTTCAATCTTAGCTTAGCTGGGCCCCAAATTGTTTTTACAAACCTATTTTCAGTGATGACCATAATTAATATTCTTGCTGTGAAATATAATGTCAGCACTTATAATACACATTACATACATTTACGGCATGAGAGTGCCAAAGTTACAAAATGATCGTTGTAGTGCAAATATATTCTGTTTTACATGAATATTTACATATAATTAAAGTAAGAGGGACCTCTTATACTAATAGTGATTTGTAACTTTGTACTAGGTCCTTTCCTATGCCAGAAGATTGTATTACATACAATTACAAAGCAAGTTAAAGTCAAGACTAATTCTAATTTCAGTAAAGCCAGTGGTAAAGTCTCATGATAATTGTGACTCCAAACGACGAATTGTGGAGCGTATATACATAATCGCACAGCATAAAGTGCTATTGCCACATTACATCACATTAGTCTGTAGCAAGCAACTGATAACTAACAATAAGCAGTAACGTTAATAATTATGCTTAACAGTGAACCATTCCCTAGTATGTATATACTTTACATTGTAGTATAATGTACATAAGTACCCCACAAAGTCAGGCTAGTGATTCTAGTCTGCATTTCATTTCCTCCATGAAAAAGTAAAGTGCAAACATTCAACATTAGCACAGTGGTCACCGTCAGTCACAACAGAGCGACGGAGACTACTACTACTGTATACATATTTGCCTACGCACACATTACGCACAGTCATAAAATTAATGAAATCCCCATTTCAATTTCAACAGCTCAGACGATAGCATAATCCCATATACTACTGGAACTTGGGTGAGCGTTTAGTGCAAACTGGACATGACGCCTGCCTCAGTTCTGGTCGTAGAGAAAGTCAACCCAAAGCATATCCAGCTAAATGAGCCGACTGAGCGGAGGAGTCCGGGGAGAGACCACACAGCTATAAAACTTGATTGCTTGCCATAAAATCAATTATTTTTGCCAATTGTTTCAACAACAGTGTTGGCTCACTTGACGTAATTCCCCACTCCTTCACTTCACCACAGAACAGAAACACCTTTTCCTTCTTCATAATTACATTACTTTACATTACATTAGTAGTCAACTACGAATCCTTCGTTAGTCGTTGCTCATTTCCAATGGATGGACAAAACCCTTGAGCAAAACTTAAACGTGTAAGTTTGCTTTTGAATTACATGTGCAAACAATTCTTCTCGTCACACACAATCACATCTTTACCACTCACTTACGTACAATTTAGTCTCCACTGGGCTAACCAAATAGTACAGAGTCATTAGCATACACACAAGGAAGAAGGACAAGAACCACATAGCCATTCATCATCCTGCAAAATTATCTGACATTTCTCCTCTGAGTACATACTTCATAGCATCTCTTACATTCTAAATTATTTCGACTCATTTCTCTTGCCCTGAACTTATCATCATTTATTTGATCGTTGGATAATAATATGATAATGCACATCTAAGTAAGTCTCCCATTATGAAATCGGTACACATTAGAGGGAGATTCTAGATAAGTATTCCATGTACATTTTCACATACTAGAGACTTGCATTGTTATTATGATGAGATGAGCCCATAAGCCCCATAGGCAAGAAGACCAAAGCTATAAAAACGTGGCGTAACGTTCGGAATAAGTAAACACCAAGATATGTTAAATGGTAAACGACTAAACCGAGCCCAAACCTGAGGCTAAATCCTAACCTATCTGTTATGCAAAGTAAACTTAGTTACGTGACACACCTAGAGAGGAGAAAAACTCTCAAAAAGATCTTCCTGCCTTGAACTGAACAGTATGATCATGAATCGCCAACATCATCTTATCTCTCTTGTTCGTTATCTCAGTCAAGTACTACTTTGCATTTATCGCAAACTATCTTTGAAATGCAGACACTAATTTCTTACTGCAGGTTCCTAATACTAATTATGCATATTATTATTGCCAATTGTTAGATGAGTACTGTTACACACTTAAGTTTTTCCAAAGGAATATTTAAATAAATAAATAGTATCAATTCAAATAACACGGTGCATGCAAAGAAATACAATACAAGGTAATGGTGATTCCAATTGTCTAAATGGTTGGGACAAGTCTCAGGTTGGACTCAGCTGTCTATTTACGTTAAATTAAACAATGAGGCACACCCATGAAGAGCACACATACGGTCTTTCTTCCTTACATTGCCAACACACTAAGCCTCCTGCTGAATCCTCAATGATAAAACAAAAATACCTATGGATATTAATATATTAACATTGTTTACCCCTATGCTTACCACTGTCATGTCTAATATCTACGTTGCAATAGAGTAATGTTAGTATACTCATCTCCATTTCATTTATTTACCAGCCCCGACTTAATATAAACATGAACTGGCTTATTGCTAGCTTGCCGCTTAGATAACTCGTTTGGTAATAATAGTCGTGTTGGTTTATAGAAATTCATAATAGCCTCTGCGGCTTCTTACCAATAACAAGTTGCTTTGGCAAATTCACTAAATAATATCAAAAGAACGTGCGAGGCACACTAAAGCCAAATCTCAGTCATTTAGCTTTGCATTTGACAAGTCCCCATGCACATTTAGCTAACTGCCGACCAAGAATATGCATATACCGACATACGTAGTTGAGGCGAGGTTTTAATTTCCCTACAGATTGTTATCAAACTATAAGCAGATACATATCGCGGAATAGAATATAGAATGTGACATGACATGACAGCAAAGGTGAGGCGAGGCTGGTAGCCAAACAGCCGATACTCGTTTACTAGCTATGCTATAAACTCTTGTTCATTAGCAATTCCTTCTCTTACGTAGTAAGCCTAGTACATTCGCTATTTTCAGAACTAATTTTTGCATACTTTAAGCATAACATTAGGTAGAACCGTTTTCTACAGAAAGTGCTACATATATAATATGTATATCTAAGTGCGTAACTACGTTTGGAAAAGTTTTCTGATCATTCTGGCCGTTATACTAGAGAAAATTGGCAAGAATTCACTTAAAAAAGTTTTGCTCACTTGCAATTCTTAGAAAAGTCGATATTTTCCTTTGTGGAATCATCATACTTAAAAGTAGACAGTAGACTAGTGTGTGCAAACTTTTCATGACCTATAAAACATTCCTTATTACTATACCAGGGTAAACTAAAATCAATCTTATACCTACACGTATCGGCAAATATTTCTCTTAAGACTTCAGCTTTGGAAATAGACTACAAATTACTTACTACGTGATGGTATTATTACAGCAATTTTAATTGCTAGGTTTAAGTATCAAGGCGGGTTAACCTAAACACAAACAAATAAGCATTTTCAAATGCACAGGTACACTGGTTTATAGATATATTTATTGTTATATGCTGTCAATAAACAGTGAATACTTAGTGTCTATAATAACGCGTCAAAACCGTGCATGACCAGAAGACAAGACACGCCAGCGTGACACATCACGATACCAAAGTTAACAAAATGTCTACGTAAATACATGAATACTGCATATGGCTATTTCTGTATAATTGAAATTAATAACGTCGGTTGGAACACGCGGACTATCTTTATCTCAAATGATATAGCATTCTAGATAGGTATACAAGTACAATAGACTCACTGGACTGACTGACTTGCTCAAGTCTCTGGTTGCTTAATTCACGAAGATGTTTATATTACTTATAGTGTCACTACTCCCGCAATTTCATGCAAAGCCTCCTGCTCATCCTTTTGATGTTTACTTCATTGGATTGAAAACAACAAATGGGATGGAGAGGCAAATTGAAACTGAAAGTCCCTTCCACGTAATTGTAATGTAGTATTTATTTAACCATTGCTGCTATTTAATTTCATAAGAATGTCATCGTGTGTAACTCAGTCCAATGCTGAATTACTATTCTATAGCTGTGTTATCTATCTTCATCTTATATACATTTTGTAAAGTTTACTGACAGAAACCGCGGCGTGAGTCTGTCTGGCTCCGTCTCATTTCTAATTCTAATTTTGTTGGCTACAAGTTACAAGTTGTGATTTTGATGATGATGCTATTTGAAAAGTATTATTAGACGCTTACGCATAGTTTTGTTCCAGAGGCGTTTCACCGATGGCCACATTGTCCTTGTCGCGAGTGTTTGTCCTGGACCAGTAGAAAGTAGGTTCCCGACTGATGAGATGTGAGCCGAAGCGACATTCGAGAGTCACGTCCTCACCCTCGTCCACGTCTTTCATATCATCTCCTCGCACTTCCACCAACAGCAGGATCACTGTAAATCAAAAACCAGAACCACATAAATAAAAAATGACTACCATGATCTTACAAATACAACACAATAGAGTACATCACAAAAATATAGTACAGAGGTGGAAAACAGGGGGAATTGTCATCATTAGGATTTTGTTTGATCATTAGTCGCCATGTAGGTGTATATTTTCACATAATATTTGTAAATTGAGGGAATGGGAACGACAGAGAACTGAATAATAGAAATGCTCGACTTCACTTAAGCACAAGTACAAACAATGTCGTGAAGTCCGTGGTTTTCGATGTATGTGTGTTTATTTCCTTCAATCACATCAGACGCGTCGTCGACCGATTGCTGTATGTACATTTGTACACAAATAGACTCAAATCCTACTATTAACCAATTTAAATATAGGCCTATGTGTATTAGTGACTGTTTGTAGTTGGTAGTCGATTGTAATTTAATGTGGATTTGGAGACTGGACTGTAGGAATGGATTAAAGCTGTGCAGACCAGACAACCACCGGCACCTGACTTGACATGACGTGACATTTTAATTCGGATAATTCACTTTCTATTGACAATCATGGCATTACAGACGGACAGACAGGACAGGCCTGTACTCAAACTCCTCTCCGACTCCAAAAACTCCCCCTTGAACTCACTCGAGTGAAAATCATTGCGAAAAGCACACCGCGTCGCCATACGAAGAATCACCATCTCAATTCCTACTACCTAAATGGTTACCTCGCTGTACATTCAATCGCACTGCTCTGTCCATATACGAACATCAATGCATTTTATGTAAATGTAATTTCTTTCCCTATTGTACAATCTCTATTTTCTCTTGCATGCACACAGAATGCATCCTAAAAGCAAGTGCAATACAAATTCAAGTACAAAAATTGAAAATAGACATGAATCATGTACCTAACCGAAAATAAAAGGTCTCTTCTTTCGTGCACGAAAGATGGGAAATCAATTCGTGCGTTATGATATACGATGATTAAGGAGCGCTGTATTGTGTTTTGATCAAATGGTTTTCTTGGCTCGGTTTTCCTCTGCCCTTTGTTTTTTAACATTTACTGCCTTCTTCCCTGCGTAACTTATATGGCCTTATACGAAAAACTTTCTGCTTATCACTACTGTATCATTATTTTCCAAATGCATCATGAAGCATTACTAACTCTTAAAAAAACTCTTAAGACCAAAACGAAAACACATAGGTAGTAGCCAACAAAATTATATTTGTGTCTGATACTTAAGTAAATGCAGCATGAGAACTCTCAAGTCGTGGTTTGTCTCATTTTCATATTATTACTAATACCAGGTACCTGCCAATGTTATCCTTAGAAAATAGTTCATAATATGATGTTCAAAAGTTATTCGAGTTCAGCCACCATAATCTAATCAAGCTTCTTCGGTTCGGTCAAAAAAGAAAAACTTGATTTTTCTCGTCGTTAGAGAAAAGGTTGAAAAGATGTACCTTAGACACAATGAGCACCCTATAGCCAACCAAACTCTAATTTTCAGTTCTACACCGAGCCAAATTGGTCAGACTCATTCATTTCCTCGTTGTTATATTTAGTCGACTCCCTTTCGTATGACCATTGTGGAAAAAAGAGTATTTTGTATGTGATCTACCGTTCAGTGTGAGTTAGCAAAATGCTTTACAATGCGGTTCAATGTTGTTGCATTCAACTCAGCCGTTCATAAAGGTATAGTAATAATGAAAAGCAAAGGAGCCGATAGTCTCAAGACGTTTTATATACTTACAGTGTTCAAGTTCAATATATTGAAAGAAAAGTGCACCAAAAGATAGTTAGGAATGGTAGAGAGGGATGAATAGTACATGGTACACCACAATAGGATGAATGTAATAAGAATGAGATAAGGAATCACTAACGTCCACCTACCACCCAACAGCCAATGCACGTCAAAACTATGATCTTAAAGACGAGACTCAATTCCGCCAAAGCACCCACTTCTACTAATAGTTCAATTTTGTGATTTTTCATTTTTATTAAAGCATCTGTTGTATTCTGCACTTTAGAAGTGCATTCACTCATTTCTACTAGTACTTTTGCAACAACAGTGGGCATTGTGTTTACAAACTCAAAGTGAAGTACAATGCGTGGAAATAATAGGACCGTATAATATCAAGTAGAAAAATAGTTGCTTTCTTGCCTGGTATTGTTGGAGGGAACGTTTTTCTGAAGAAACTGATCCCACGCATTTACACTATCATTGAAAAGTGAGAGAAGCATGCAATCCAATTGCGTAATAGTTACTTATGACATTGGTAAGTAATACCTCAAATTCCATACAAACATAATAGCAATGTTATCGTTCTGTCTGGCCTGATTTCCCTTCTTTATGCACAACTGTAGTAGGTATGAGGAATGTATTATTTACAAACCCTCCCAATGGAAAATCGTGAATTCTTCCCCTGTTTACATACGCTGTTACTATTGAATTCAGGAGAATGAAAAAAAACTAAGCTAAGCACCGTTTTATTGAAACTCGACACTTGATAATAGCTCCTGGGAAAGCAAACGTAACGGTAACAGTGACTTTATGTAACTTCACATTTTACTTAAGCCTCTGAGAAAACTTTAGTAAAAATCGATTTTTTTTCTGCAAATCCCCACGTGGACAGATATTTTGCATTCCCTCACCAGTTCTATCGCATGGCTTTGCCTTATCTTGGACAAATCCATCATTGTAGTGCTAGACTTTACTAACATATCTATTAAATATAGTCGTAACGTGACTTAATATCGAAGCTTTACTATATACAAATCAACACATTGTACATATAAAGAATGTATTTTTACATCTTTGTTTAACTAATCGTAAGAATCTTGCAAACTGTACCTTTAGCTAAAGCAAACAGTAAAAGTTACTGTGTGATGTACCTATAATACACGATTATGTAGCATATGGTTTATTTATAGTGTACGTAGGTACATATATCACGTATAATACCTGTCTTGCTATTTCTATTCTATAATATAACTCACATAGCAGATCAGATTATATATATCGAGGCATTTACAGCGCAGTGTTATGTTTCCTTGTAAAAAAAGGAAATAGGCTCGAGCCATTTATACTTCCAACATTTCTATGTCATGCCTTGCACCAGTATAAATAAAAAGTTAGTTTCTGTGACAGAAACATAATTAGAAACATGAAACCTTCAATCCACACCTCGTGCAGTGGCCCTCGCCAGCCAATAGCAGGACGATTAAGTATTACATTGTAAATAGCTTTTTATTGTTTTTCGTAGTCTAAGAACTAAGGAGCTTATCTTAAATATTTAAGAGAAAGCATTACTATCACCATCTTCATCTAGCAACTAGGAAGGAATGAGGTTCAAAGTATGAACAAATAGCAGGGAAGAATGCATGTCTCTACCATCATTTCCCTTTCTCAGGAATTCGGAATGAGGTGATTTGGCTTGACTGCTTTACTATAAGGTGAGGTGGAATGACATGACAAGACACGACACATGTCAACAAAGCTCATTAGCCCAAATTGAAACAATACTCGTTCATTTTTCACACTGTTTAATGACGACTTGGGATAATATTATCTGTAACAATACAATTCCCATGGGTATTCCGTGTCAATTTCTCCTTCCCACTCACTCTATAGTTGTCCAAGAGTATTTACAAACTTTTCACTTTGACATTTCCTAAGTATAGTGTACATTACTATTTACTCTGTTTGAGTTTTTATCAGCGAATTCCACATTTGATTCGAAAAGTTCTAAAAATACTTCTGCCATACGTAAAACTTCTTTTGTGCTTTTAGCAAACTTTGTGAAGTCACATGTCTACTCTACATGTTATCTAAGTAAATAACGCATTACAATATATTATATTCGAAGCAGTGTCTTCAGAAACCAAGTAGAGAGCTAAAAGCTTCTTGACAACTCCTTCCTGGAATCAAATCAAATCAAGACAAACCGTTTCGTTTGGTTTGAAAGAGAGAAGATTATTGAAGCAAGACAAGTCAAGGAAGATAGGCAGTTGAATGGAATTGAACTTAGCCCAACATAACACAGTCTTGTCCACGTCACACAAATTACTTCTATTGCATTACATATGCATATGCTACAGAACTACATACTCTTCCTATTATGCTCAACTACTATCTGTAAATATCCGAGAACTAAGCTAAGGTACTTTTCCTACATCTTAAGTAGGAATGTGTGCTCGTTGTAATTGGTTTGGCTGACTTGCCTTGCTTGACATGACACTCACTCTTCTATTTGTACTACTACGGAACAGAAATATGCTATAACACAGCTAACTAAATAAAAAAGTGGCATGAACTGAATTGAACAGGGAAATCACAATGACTTCATTCCACCGCATCGGATTCCTTCCAAGAAACTCCACTGAGCCGGACAGGACACCAAATAAAAGTAGATTACAATAGGAAAAACGAAGCCGATCCACTTTAAATGATTTTTGATCTTGTCTTGTCGAATTCCAATTTTTATTCGACAACTGCAATGCAGAATTACCTAACAATGTACTCACTCACACTCTGCTTCCTCCTTGTCATCTATGCTTATAAGGATTCATACATTTATCTATGCAATTTACTATAAGAATATTCTTACTATAATACATCTAATAGATGTAAAGCGTAAGCATATAAGAAAGAACTATATTGTGGGGATTCATTCAAGATCTGTTGTGGATTGAAAGAATCGGGATAAAGGAATTCTCTATTATTACAGATTGGTTGTGGCTGTCAGGGAGCACGTAGGTGGGAACTTCTGTATGTGGATAAGAAGATCCGTTGTACTAGCAAACCGTCAAACGAGGCTAACCTCTATAGAGAAGGTATCGTGGCTTCACCGAAAATAAATGGAAGATTTGTCCAAGTTCAATTTCCATCCAACGTGTCTTACTTGTGCTGTACACAAACGATACAGCATTATAGCCACAGATGCATAGGGAGACTGGACTAGTTCCAATTTCGATATGGTAATAGAGAAAATGGTGTGAGCTGCATTATCTGCCTTGACTTGAGTAATATCTTAGTAGACGCTGGTATCTTTTGTAAACTTACCTATCCAACTGACTTGACCACATCTTATTACTATATACCAATTTATTGTCCATACATAAGATAAATCTCTATTTCATTCTGTTCTACTTACGACTAGTCCAACTACATATATAAATAGTCATACGGTAAGACATATGCTTCCTTTTATAGGGACTAGTAGTGTCAGTAAAAGCATTTCTTCAGTTCAGTATTACAAATATAATGCAATGCAGCGAAACAATCTAATCTCAAATCTGACAAACGAACCGAGCAATTCTAATTCAAAGAAAGTTTGATGCGTAAGTAGGTATTACAAACCTTATAAGAAGGTGTCTGCAATTTCATGCACTGCAATACACATGTGATTCTATCTATCTATACTTACTGGGTATGAAAACGTCTACTTTTATTTTACACGTTCTATTCTCTCCATTTCTCTATCTCATCATGTACAGAAAGTAAGTCATAGAAAGAAAGAGTTCATCTGAGTGGAAAGCTTTGCATTGAGTTGGAACCCTACCATACTGTACTATACTGCACTACTATTATCCAGACTCCATAGTAGAATAATGAATACCTTTTGCTTTTTAGTATGTATGTTCTAAGGTACAGACTTTAATAAGGTTTCTTTCCCAGCTACTTTTGTAAGCATCTAAGAATCATAGGATTAGATTTACTTTGAGCTTGACATCACAACGACTTAAGCTCTTTCTTCTTTTTCTTAGCCATTGTGTCCCTATATTGTATTTTGGTATAGGTATAATTTTCCTTGAAGCTATGTATAGCAAGTATCTTTGGTTTACATCAGTCATTTGATGCGTTGTGATGGGAGGCATTTCGGAGCGACCTTGAAGAAGGAAGGGTACCTCAACTCCAACACACAAAACAAAATCCTCAAGGATTATAAATGACTATTTACTAGACTCAAGGAATATAAAATTCGTCTATAGTGATGGAGGTAACAAAGACAGATTTGTTCGGAAGGTAATGGTAAAAGCCAGAGATTGTTTGAGGTGCGCAAGAAATGATTTGCCCAAATAACATCTGTCAGTTGGAAGTGATTTAAAGGTGCGTGTGCCCTCAGGAGCAACGTACACTCATTTCTAACTTGAAAACCTAATCATAATATTCCTTTGAAGGGAGAGAAGGAAAGAATTGCCATACTAACTAACTTAATACTAAAATTAAAAGAATCTCTTACTCTTTCCAATAACTAATACATTAATATGCTCACCAAAGTGCTTTGAATGTTTCCAGGGCTCCGCCCTCAGGGACAAAGTGACGACATGCTCCAGAAAACTGGTTTCCCCCAACCAGTTCTCCGAATCGAAATCGGGGGTAAAGTGGTTGGAAAGAACTGGTTGGGGGAAACCAGTTTTCTGGAGCATGTCGTCACCTTGCCCCCGAGAGGCGTAGCCATGGGACCAATCAAGGCATCTTGATGCTCACAATGTTACAATGTACTGCGAGTAAACAATACATACCTATATGTGAAGCTATGTTACAGAAAATCTTGAAAACACCCCAAGTTAATGTCTACTTTTGTTATTAGCAGTGTATATCGATTCATCTTTATATCTTTTGGAGTATCTGAACCCTCTGTATATGAGTGAACTAGAGATAATCACCTTTCAGCCTTATAGCCGATGATCTGTTTTCTACCAAAAGGGAAATAATAGAATTGGGTGGGGATGTGTTAAGGTTATCCATAAAAGTACCTAGATAAAATGGATGAGAGGAAGGGAAAAGCCATCAAAAAGTCACATTTACAAAACAAAGTAAAGCTGTTTTATTTTCAATATAGTTTACTGCAGTGTTCTGTTAGTTGGTATATAATGAAGCGGGATGTAGCACTATTTGTAACTTTGTGTTTGCTACAATCAAGTTTTTTGTATCTTTATCCTTATTACCGTCTTTATTACTATAACCATTATCCTATTATGTTACTCTCGAGTAGAGAGAGATAAGGGGAAGAGTCTTGGTGCTTGTGAACATAAAACACAAGTGGAGTAGGTGTAAAGGTGCTCTTGATGTCTATACTGGTACATATTGTGGAGATAATACATTAAAATTAGCTTTTGTGTTGTTCCTTTCGTTCTTCGGGAAAAGATAATTAACAGACGGGAAGAGAGAAACTATTCTTGAAATGGATCTGATAAGTTCTTATCCCTAAGTATAACTGCTAACTAACCTACCTACAAAACTATAACTCACCAGTGTATAGAGAACAACATAAATTACTACTGCTAACTTACTAATACATCACTGAACTACAAAACATCGTTACCCCTTTCTCCCTATGCTAATTATGATCTATATGTGTATATGCAGCAGATACTTAGTTGATAAGCACACTTAACACTACACTTCCTAGTAGTACATAAATGTATTAAATGCATGAACAGACTTCTATTATGTTTCTCCGATTCTTTTTTCAGTTTAAGTGTTTGAAACAAATCACACCTGCCAACTCTTTTACACCTTCTTGCAGCCTGATGGACTGCAAGGGAATTTTAATGCCCTCATTTCCTCCATTCTGCCTCGTCTTTGGTGTATCTCATCATTTCTTAACTTCACTTGCACTTGCACATATGCCTATATGTAGCTGCATTATCTATCTATCTATACCATGTATCTCAAGTTGTAACATTTTGTCTTTTGTCTCTACTATAATCTTGACGCATTCAATTCAAACCTGCGTTACGTTACGTACTTATCATATCACATTAATCAACAAGAACACTTCATTCTGTTGCTACTACTATTATCTCTTACTTGACTATTGGATGCATTACGAAAAGCACACCAGATTTCCAAAATGCAATTCTGTTTATATGTACCAGGCATAGTTGAATTTAAATGGTGAATCCAGTTCAGAATGATGCATTAGCACTACATGTCTTCAGCAGTAATTGTAATGTGTCTAGAATGTACAATTGCATTTAAAGCATAACATGCATTGTTATGTTTCACTTCAGCTCATCACTATGTAAATCTGTGTGAATGGGAAACTTTATTATCATGAACTTGACTTGACTTGACTCGCGTACCAGGGCTTTCCATTCTTTCTATTAAATCCAAACTAAACATATGCAACAATTACTTATATAGAAAGCATATGACAGAAAGGGAGAGAGTAACTAATATCTACTGATAGGGACAAATACTAACAATAAGGAAATCCTAATCTTTCCCACTAATAAGTACAAGATAGTGAATTACTATTAACAACAATAAATAGGTTTTGTAACGACATGATGGCAGTCGAAGCAAAACTAATGGCCAAATAAGAAATTACAGACAAAATACAATAGGCTTGCTTTATGCTTTTCTACACTGCTTAAATTACGTTAAAACAAGCGTCAATGACTGTAGTACAAGTGATTGTCAAGTATAGATGAAGTTGGCGCTACAATATAATAAAATAGACATAAACATAACAATTGCGTTTACTTTCTTATTGTATCTTTACAGACTCTTTTGATAAAAACAAAGCATTAGATCAACTTACAATTTTTTAGCTTTACAGACAAACTCGTTGATTGAATTTACAATGGACGTCAAAATTCTAGTCAAGAAAACTGAAACAAAAGCGGCGAGTGACAGGTGGATACCATTAAATGCAGTTGCCCACTTATAAATAAGCTTATTTAAAGGCTATGCAGTCACAAAAGCCACAATATAGGAAATCGATTGAAAATTTTCAATAGGTTTTGGCCAGTTGCCTCGTCCCGTCCAGAAGACAGTTAACTTTTCTTGGCCAAGTAAGCAAGCCCACGTGACATGACATGACAGTCGCAGCCAAGACTTACAATTAGATTTATGTTCCAATCAGCACAAATTACGACCCATCCTTCTTAGAATGAAATAATGCTCACGCGGAAAAGACAACAGAGTAGAAGAGCATATAGTAGAAGCATAGGACTTTTGTATAGTTTTGCATTGTGCTTCGTCCAAATAGAGACTCTCCTCTGACTTTTTAGCCTCTGCTGTCTAAATGCTAAATTCTAGCTAATAAAGTGCAAGTAAATCTGTGCGGCCTGTACAAGTAATTCCTCCTGGATCCGTAATTCACAATAGGATGCAACAGAAAACAAGTTAAGTCAAAAGACTCCACTCATTCACTCAATTATGACTATGAAGTAGTAGGTATAGCCAAATTCAGTAGAGAACAGTAGACAAGTCTATAGAAAAATGCGTTCGAGAACATAATAGTAGAGTCTGGTCAAGTTTTTAAGGTCTGTAATGAAATAAAGTTTGGCTCGGCTCTCTCTCTCTCCAAATAGCGAAGGAAAGAAATAAACTTGCATTGAGTGGCAAAGTCCGGTTGGGTGTCTGTTAGAGGAAGCCTATTTGTCAATGACCAATGCACCCATACATCCGAAAGGTTAACAAGCCAAAGTAATGTCAAGCTTTTCTCATGTAAATCTTATTGTTTAAACTGAAGTATACACGGTGCATCCTATCCGCTGTGTTAAAAGTAAAACTGATTCTGAAATGAAACTGGAAGTAATTGCAAGTAAAACTAAAACCCATATAGATAGCAACCAAATGGGTTTATTACAATTCGCCTGGAAAACAAAAGGGAAACTCAGACTTGATGTCGACGTCCAATTCAGAATGCTCGCAAGTCGTAACTCCAATGCTAATCAACTCAACTTGTACTGCATCACTCAGTAGCTGGGCTATGAGAATTTCAACGATAATAACTATAATTGTTGCCTGCGAATTTCCCAGAGTTTTATTA
This sequence comes from Tomocerus qinae, assembly GCA_020055645.1. Lineage (NCBI taxonomy): Eukaryota > Metazoa > Arthropoda > Collembola > Entomobryomorpha > Tomoceridae > Tomocerus > Tomocerus qinae. Next base: position 44,414,714 of record CM034547.1, read on the forward strand.
TCTCCTGTGTCAGTCTTTCAAGACAACCCAGTCATTCCCGTACTATATACTTCACAAATACTCCGTCATTTACTTAAAGCTCATACTTAATAAACTCAACCATTCTACACAAAATTATTATGACTCTTTATTACATGCACTGCAGCTCGTTCTCTTGAATTATCTAAGGCTCTATATACAATTCGGGATTTGATTGCAAAGTTGCATTCATAGTCATATTTACTATATTACGTAATGCACTGGGTATATTTTCATAATAGTACCAGCAAGCTAGCTAGAAATTTGTGAAGTAACAAGATAAAAAAGAGAGTACACGTTTTTTAGACAAATCCTAGATTTCAGTTACTCACTTACTGACTCACTGATTATTCGGATGTGAAACTCTTGATTTGATTCATAGATCTGGATTTTTTGACTTCATATCATTCAGCACACCTTGCAGTTCTCATATAATAATTGAAACCTTATAGATAACTATGAATGCAGAGTTGTAACGAATTATAGCATAGAGAAGGGAAGCAATCCCATTACAACTAGACATACTACTAATTGTAAGCTCGCTTACATTGTTTTTCTATATCTATTCCTGTATGTATGAGTCTTAGCATTGACTACTACTGTTTCTTACAGACTACCAGAGTTATCTACGTATAATGTTCTCCTGCCTACTACACATATTCAAATAAGTTAGCGTCTTGTTTTTATTGACTTGATTTTCTTACTCCTCCTATGCTAATCACAGTCATGATAACATAGAAAACTACCCACATGCATTAAATCCTAGTCTACCTTGTCTTGTCTTGTCCAACGCGACTCAAGAATGTTGATGGTGATACGAATGCGATTCACTATTTGGTGTTTGTGCTTCATTGTTTCCTACATAATAGCACTCCATACAGATAATACATATAGAGAGACAATTACAATATGAAGTATGAACTGCTTTTCTTCTACTTATTAAAGATTCAGATGAATGATAAATGATAACAAAGAGGGAAAACCTGAGTTGAGAACTGAATGAATTAAACCAACGGAGTTTCTTATTGTTGTGAGCAGAGCAAATATACATGTAGCATAATTTGTGTACATATTAAAAAGACTTTGATTTGTTAGTAAGTTTGTAGTGTGATGCAGGTATGCTTCCTATAGAGTGCTACACTTTATATAAAGGTGTTAGATGGGATTAGGAGCTCGGGCTTAACTTGACTTGACTTCCTTTGATTTGGCTTTTTTAACTGTCTTGACTTCAGACTTGAGTTGTATTTAATACCCACATTAAAAATCATATCGTGTACCGAAGTGAATGTGTAAGCGAGCCAACTCCCAAGCTCAAGATTTGAGATAATGTTCATAATTTCATAGTAGATACACATATCCATTTTGCCTATACTACACAAAGCTCAGACAGCAACAATACCATTCTAATATGTTCAAATTGATTAGACGTTTAAAACGAGACGTAGGCAGAAGAATACGAAGTAAATATTTGGGTACCTACCTACCTCTACATTGGTATATAGATATTACTGTCTTGTGGAGGCAATCTTTTTCTACCAGACTTTAAGTGAGTTTCATATGAACCCATTACAATTTACAAAGCGTACAGATATACGAGACATTGTAATACGAAGTTAATCACATATCGGAATGTTTGTTCTATTTGTTTAATAAATCTGGCTTGAAACTTTAATCTCACATAATAAACTGCAGTCTGATATTGGTACACTAGCCACATTCCAAGTCCAGTTGAGTCTACATTATCCACTGCTTTATAGTTAGGTATGGTTTAGGCCAAATAAGATGGAGAAGGTAAATATCTTTCGGTATGACATGTAACAGAACTTGGGCTAGTGCAAATTAGCACCTATATGCTCAAATCTCTGCACGCAGAACATCAATCATGAATCCCTTCCTGGCTTAGCTTGCCTTACCTTTACTTAGAACTGCATTACCTACAATGCATACGAAACCTAGATTACTTGTTAGTTGAGTATAGAAATTTAGTACAGAACGGAGTCGGTACCTTCTCTCTAATTCTAAAACATGCCAAAATCTCAAGATACGTATAATACATTGAGAACAGCCCTATTTACTCATTATAGGATAGTAAACGAAAACCTCGAATAGAACATAGATATTTTATCAGTTGATAGTGTATATTTGTTAAAGGTAAGATAAGAAATGTCGGGCCAGAAATTTTAGCAATCTCCGTAAATTTCCTGCAAAATTAGTTGCAAGTGCCTAGTTTTAATACAGACAGACAAAGTATAAAGGTGTGTACATAGTGTACTAGGATGTGCAAGTTGTCTATATTGTCGTACCGGTCGTTACTTACATAATATGAGTAGAAGTAGTATAATGTTAGTTGAAAGAGGGAAATTGAACAGAACAGGCAATGCAATCCTCTTATATCGTAATTATGAGTTCTTAAAAAGGAATTTCCCCTTTATTTACAGACCTCTCGCCCCTGATTTATCTCCTAGATTCTGAACCGACTGTAAGATGAACGGGCACAGTAGTATAGTGCTGACTGCAGTATATTATAAAGTAGGCAACGTAGCTATGTACATAAATGAACAATGCTCCATTGCATGTACATATATACATACACACATACACATGCATGTTAGCAATGTATAGGCACTATCTCTGAGAACAAGAATTTCTGAATTAAACACATTCGCCTTTGTTACCACATACTAGAACAAAATGTATCTGTGTACTAGCTCACTACATGCAAGTATATCGGAATTACTCAGGAAAGGTATTCTTCATGAGTTAAAATGAGACACTAATGAAAAGTCAAGAAGGCTACCATGCAATCTTTCTTGATTCTACTACACTGCTCTATAAAATATATACATATTTTCTGTACAGCTATAGAAAATAATACTGCTGCTTAGTAGTCATAGGAGGGTTGCCTTCTTTCGTCTGCTAATATTAATATCACGTATATGTATCTCTACAATGTACCTACCCATTCGTTTACTTTGAAGCAAAGAATCCAATCGATAGATCCTTTCATTCTGTAATTTCGTAGTTGCAGACCAAAGAACAAATCTTAGCAGGTTAAAACTACTACCCAGAGGTTCATTTTCCACGAATCTATAGTAATTATACGCGAAGGGTAGCAAGTGGATGAACTACAAGATAGAAAAAGAAACGGCCGGACAACAGAAGTTAATCCAACTGATTCTTTCTTGGTTTTAAGTAACGCATGTTGCTTGTATTGTTGATATCAAAACTACCAACTGCATATCTTCACTAATTCTGTGATAAATATTTCTCCCCTCTCGTTTAACTTAGAAAACCGGTCTAATTGAACATGCAGGTGGAAGTCATAGAGCCAAGCCATGAAGATTCACTCGTTTCATCAGCGTTGCACTGTCCTTCATTCCAGCATTTTTGATTCTTCACATTTTTCTTATGGCACTTGAATTGATTTTAATTTCTTCAAAGAATCTACAGCAGAGGTTGTAGTGTGAGTGGGTAGAGAACAAGAAGCACTACTTGTAATGCCTCGAGTGCACTGATACAGATGCACCACAATTAGATTAAAAACTACGAGTCGCTTACGAAATGCTAGAAACTTTAATTTAGCAGCAACCTACCTCATCTGTATTCTGTTTTGTTTGCTCACTGGGACAGTAGCATACTTTACACTAATCTATGTAAACTTCTATCCTGTATTACTTTGCTACTTAATATACCTAAGTGCAAAAGATGCTTACTAATGTAGAGTAACTTTCCATATACAACTTTATACATAAAAGGGAGTTGATACTATTTTGTACATACAAGTATAACTTTTGTACTGAGACAGAGTGTAATAGGGAATTTATGTATATTTTGTTTTACAGTAGTTGAATGCAGACTAAAGAGGCAACCGGGCAAGTAGTTCACTTGTTCACTATGTCTTCTTTCTCCTCCTCGTCTTAATTCAGTCGACATTCTCACAACGTAGGAATCCCATCTAAGTAACATCTACAATAAAATATAGTACATCTGCAAAGTTGCACCATATTTATGTATGCACCTTATGCAATGCAAATTACGTCTTTATGTATCATTTCTCTATATAAGTTTGACATATAAGACAAAAATACAATTCAAACATAGTATCTATCCTCCTGTGTAGTGTAGTCGTATATTATGCAAAACAAGTGATTCTTGTCTTGTTTTTGTTTTGCGTCTCGATGCGAGTAGAGAACTAAAGTCTTCTTAGGTTACAGGATAGAATACAAATTGTAATGAAATTCTCAGCACAAAACACCTGCTTGGCTTCCCAAGCAGAAAATCCCGTGATTCACCTTCATTTCGTGGTTTTGTACCTTCACCACCGAAAGTTAGCTTAACATTTGCATAGAAACATTACAAACACTCTTCTAGTATGTGCCTAATTTTTTCGGAGCGATCAGGTACGACGTACGATGTCTATAGATTTTTATCCCAAATATGATAACTGACGCCTTCTACACTTCTCCCCGAACCGGTTATCATTTTTTATTGTGGGATTAATAACTAGAGATTATTTATCTCTGGTATTTATTGTCAATGTCAGTCTTACACAGTGTGAGTTTTGGAAAAGTTCAGTTCCAGCAGGCTTCCATATGTTGTCCGTCACCGATTTTTGTGGAACTAAATGGCAATCGCTTTAAAGTTACAAACATGTTTAGCAAGTAATTATTATACATATTTACTGCTACCTCATAATTTAATTTCAATGTTATTTTTCCATTAAAGTTTATGACTCCAATTAACTTTAGTAGCAATCGCTACGCAGAAAAATTCATTTTACGATGAAATGTCTACACGTACGCAACTTGACAAAAATAAAAATATACCCACGCCACAACAGAACAACTGAGATTCTCACCGTGATATTTTTGTAGTCGAAATGAAATGTAATGCAATTATACATCCGACATCCGTAGAATTACGTATTCTATCCAGAAGACATTTGTGTGCAGACTACAGACATAACAGCAACATACTGCAGACCTTCAACTTAACTTTTACCTTTTCATTTTTAAACATTACAAGACAAGAGACATACGGAACGATGCAACAATACATGAGAATTGCTTAGGGAATCAATTGTTGTCGATATTTTTTCGTGGCCGTCACCGTAACAGTCGCTTCACCTCATATGATAATATATGATGTTACTTTAGACAGAGTTATACTATCCAAAATGCCTTGCCTTGACTCTTACTTCCACTCGTCAGTTTCTGGCATCCAATTACAACTCCATACAACTATGAATTGAATCGACTGAATTTAAAATGCATCCATGTAATTCATGCACACATATATTTGAGTATCTACCTGCCTTGCAGATGTATTATCTAAAGAAGAAAGGTACCAAACTCATCTTCAGAATATAACCTCCAAATCAAGCCAGGCACAGAGAATGAGTTAGCAGTTTCCTTGTCTCATCTTCATACTCTGCCTTGCAAGGTTCACATTTGATAGAATTTCTATTATATTCAATCCTATATCAAATAGCTTGTCTAATGAACACTTTAACTATATAATATTAACATTAGCTTTATGACAAAAGTACAAACTAGCCTAGTACCAGTATTTAGTAAACATTAGAGCCTATTAGTGTACACATTGCATATAAAAAACTAATACTCGTATATACGAGAAAATTCTAAACTTGATAACAATGCAAAACAATCAAAACATGCACAGTAGAATATAAGAATAGAGTGCCTTGGCTTTTTAGCTTCTTTGCCATAATATTAGATTTCCATTTTCGTAGGGTCTTCCATTGTTAGTTGTATGCTATTGACAACTTCAATTTGAGTTCTAACATAACATTATAATAGAGTGGTAGTATTTATAACATGTAAATGCAGAGAGTATATCTTCTGTGTGGATAAATAACTACAAATGTGTTCATACTGTAGATGTAAATAGGTAGGATAGAGAAACACATGTAGTCTCTCGAGTTACTCAAGTTTTTCCATCTAGACTGAAACTTTTAGGAGACCGTCATCTCATTTAAGTTTTTAGTTGAGTGATTCAATTTGACTGTGAGGACAGAGGGAGGACTAGAACTGTGACTATGACATAACAGAAAAGGACAGGACGATTTCCTCAAGGCCTTGTGCACAGTGTACATTAAAATAAAATAAAAGTCTTGAAGTTCTCGTCTCTTCTCTTTTGCCTGCTGGTCTTTATTTCTCTTTTCTGTGTCATCATTATTGCCCCTGCTTTGCTTTTCCTTTGTGTCCATAGTTTGTCAGTTGAGTTCATTTAAAATCAAATGGGCCACTCAAGCGTATGCCTTATGTTATGCTATGTCCTTATGTAAGCCCAGTCAAGCTATGTTCAATTCTCTGCTGAAAATGAAACTTTAATGAAAGAACTTGAATTCAATATCAACATATACAAAGATGCACAACATCAGCAAAATCCTTTTCATTATATTAAACTTTCTGGTAACTAAAGTGTATAAAAAACGTTTACATTTGCACAGTTCGTCTACTCCTGTGTCTCATCATAACTTTCTTTACCTACCAAGGTAGTATGTTACTGGATCTTGCTAAATATCTGTGCATCTGGTGCTAACTAGACTGCCAACATGAATTTTGCATTAAGATGGTTACCTACCGTCCTCGTGCAGCCTCTTATACTAATATAAGTGCAAACATGTGCACTATCCCTCTAGTTATGTGCATACTCTGACATATTGCATAATGTATCCATCATTACTTGCAAAGTAGAGCTCCAACCAGACCACCACAAGCGCGCAGAAATATTATCAAAGACAGAAACGAAAGGAATCCTTGCTCTAGTGAAAGAGCTATAAATAACACCAAAAATGAAATATAATTGCAAAGTTGTTAGTTTTGTCCTAAATACTTTCTGTTTCGTTTGATCTTGACTTAAGTACTCTCTAGTGTACTATTCCACTAGAATTTGTCCTTTTTGCAATAATAAATTAAGCAAACGAAACCATTAGTCAATGGAGACCATTCTGGAAATATGCTACACAAATACAGATACACTTTATGTCACCATCCTTAATTCTAAATTGGGAAATATATACTTGAGTACACTCTTTAGCAGCCACTACCCAACTACTAACACTACTAACTATCTCCACTCTAATACGCTTTGAAATAACTTATTTACTGAATGTATTTATATTTCACTTGTAAAACAAATGTCACGATACCACTCCATGTTTTACATTTTCGAGTAGACTAAAACCCTAACTTTTCCTGACGAATTCTCTCATCTTACAAACTTCGTTATTCAGCTTTTAAGCTCTGTGAACAACTTATAATTTCAGTCAACTCTTGATAATTTAAACATGACAAAACTGAAAACTGATTCAGACATCTTCAGCTCTACTATCAACAAATCGCAAAGTCTGGCAGCTAAAATATATATCAAAATGATGATTTTATTATAGAAGCTATTAGTATTCTTTCAATCTTCTCTTCTCGGAAAATGAATTAATATATAGGTACTTAACTTATTGTCATGAAGTTACTTAGTAGAAACGTGTAGTTTATTTTACTTCATTTAGTTTCCAGTTTCTACTACAGTAGAGGAAATGTAGCAACTTAGAAAGAGATGCTGAAGACAAAACTAAAAGTTTTCCCCGATTTAATTTAACTAGTGAAACTAAAATACATTCAAAAACACATAAGTACACGTACCGATAAAAGGAAAGACAATTTGTATAAAGAAAGAAAGGTAAGGGCAAGGGAGGCACGTTCGTATTTAAGTGAAGTGAGTCAAGTGGAGTGAAGTGAACTGCTCAACAGAACGCAACGTAACATGGCATAACTACTACCAAACTCGACGAAAAAAGGAACTCAGTAAGAGAATGAAATGAGACTCAGAGATGCAGCAAGCAAATAAAATAAATTGCTACACAAATACAAAAACTTCACTAATGCACACATTAAAACTACATATGTCAGAATATGGATGAATGCTTGGCTGCACAACCAAAGAAACTAACTAACTGCTAACTCTATCTCGACTCTTATCATATGAAACATAATAAAAAACCCTTACAAACATGTCTAACTCCCAAAACAGAGTTCTTTCACTTAATAAATACTGATTAATAAGCCTAACGTTTTTCTACTTCTATACTTAATACTTATCTATACTTCATAGCCAGTATGTCATTCATATCTCTGATTCAATGGAAATTGCAATATGTTTTTTAATTAATTCATTTGTGTACATAGTGTACCATACTCTATGATTTCTACACAAAAACGAATCAAGTCGTTTGACTCTCATTTACTTTCCCATGTGTCTCCAACTTGGAGACTGCCTGGTGAATGACTCTAAAGATGAAATCATGTGTAAAAGTCTACACAGTCTAACAGTCATCAAATGTCTTTGAACATAAGATAAACCAAAGCAAGGGGTGATAGAAAAAACAACATTGAACCGACTAATTAAATCATCACTTAACTTCTGCATGTCACTTCGAACCAAGCCAACCAACCATGTTAAAACAACCAACACTACGTACTATTAAATACTACAAATAGTATATTTATTCTAAAACTTCGTCTGTGCTCTAAGGCTTTAGAAAATATTCTGCAGTTACAAGTTAGATAATCCGTCGTCAAAAATTTTATATAGAGAAGGATTAGGACCTGATTAGAGCCGTGCACAAGACTGACTTACATTAAAAGTTGAAAAGAAAAGTTGCATTACTTATTCACCTACATGAGAGAGTAGGAGAGTAAGTATGGCATTAGGCACTGCCCGTTTACTTTCGATGCTTAGGCATATGCATGCTGATAAGATAACACATAGAAGACACTACTGAAATAAACTGACTTGAGTGATCTTCCGCATAAGTCGTTGATAAAACATGAGATTATGGTTATTTGGGTGCTTCTTACTAACACCGACTCTGGCATGACTAACTTTTCATTCGACTTTAATGATATTCTTGTATGCAATGCAAATGGATGCAGATAAGACATACGTAGTGAGATATTGTGCTGTGGGTGGTATGGAATAATTTCTTGATTTACATTTGTATGACTACACAGTGCTAATTAAGGAGGGCTCGTTTTGACTTGACGGAGAAAGCTAGGCGCTCAACATCCACAGATTTTTAGGGCTAGACCGCTTGACTGAGGTAAACCAACAACGTCTCATTGTCTGCTCCGTCTTGTTTTTCATTACTCTTATAAAAAACTATCTCGAGCTGGTGTTCAAGAATATATACTACACATTTTACACCATCCAGGTGACTAATCTCAACTATTATATTCTCTATAGTCATATTCTAATCATCAACAACTTAGAATATCTAAGATATGAGCAATATTCTTATAATACAAATTTTACGACAATAAAGTGCAAAGTGTAAATGAATGCGCTTCAACAAGCCTTTAATAAAATCCTGAGTGCATAAATATACTCCGTTTAGCATATTAATGCATTATTAGGTCGATGTGTTCTTTGCTCTTTGGACAGACAAATGGGCTTTTCTGTAAACAAACACGATAAAATAAAAGATGTATACATTTATGCACTGCATATATGGCAATTACACTGACCACATTATCATCCTGTAATGCACCATCGAGCAATTAAAATCTTCAATATCATACTACAAATATGAATGAATAATACAATTGTATCTCATCACCTATTTTCTTTACACAAGTAAGCAGAGATAAATACCTCCTACATGTGGAGAAATGAATGGAAATTTACAAAAGTTAACTGTACGAAAACTAACATAGCAATTATTATGTAGTATTTACTCGAGAGTAAAGTAAGCTTGTTGAAATGGCTTGCACTTACACTTGCAAATTTAGTCTGAGCTGTACATTAAGATAAATAATTCAAATTCATGCCCCCTAGTCTAATCTAAACAAGGCACCTCAGCGTTATTAACTTTCTTCAAGTTAAGTTAATTCAACTGGACTAGACTTGCGTTGGCTTAGCTCAAACCCAAGTGAGTCGGCCCGTGTCCACACCCTGAAATATTATAATTCATAACTACAAGCATATACATACATTGTGCTAACAAACATAAATACGATGCTTTGATGTGATATGAGATAATGCTAAGCTAAGAATGGCTCACTTTACTTTGAACACACAAAAAATAAAGCAAACGAACGATAAGCATTGTAATTTAATCTTCTGACTTGAATTCCCTTGACGGATAGCCAATTAAAGGGTCAAACACCTTTTGCCAGTTGTTTCCAGGCTATGACACTAATAGCTGAGCTAATCGTTATAACCAGTAAAATATTAGTTTCGTTATCTGCAGATCAAGTTAGACATACATTGCTAAAGGTCTACTTTAACATACATCCATATTAAGTTATAGTTTGCAAAATATAGAATACTGCACGGCAATAATATGTAGCATTATCTCAATCTGGGACTTCGCCTCCTTCTCCGATTTTATTGCTCTTTTACTTATCTTTATCTCTGTGGAAAATCAAAACATGCCGAAATATTGTGATAGTGCTTTTCGCACGCGTTTGTTATGACAGGAGCTGAAATATCCACCTACCAATGTACCTCTAGCAAAAAGGTAGATATTACAGTACAAAGTAAAATCTCATTTCTCATCTGCTTCGATATAAGTAGTGGGCGGATATTTCTCTCATTTATATAATTCCTGTGAGATTCAGCAGAGATTTTCGCTTTCTCGCAAAGACAAAAAATACTGCCGCGGCGCTCCAAAACGGAAAGGTTACCATTTAGGTCATGGCGTTCTAAGGTTATACCTAACTATCGTAACGTCCTGCACGGATCAATTCGCTTATTTCACGCTAAAACCTTCACATCCTAATCATCGCAAAAATCCAGGCTACACGCTAAAATCTACCTACCTGCCTAAACTCGTCTATTTTTTCTGACTCTCGGTAATTACTACAGGGAAGTCTTTTTGTTTTGCTTTTCTTTGTTTCGCTTTCCTTTCTGACAAAGTTAATGATGATGATCTGTCCCGTCTTGTCGTAGACACATAGACACAGATATAATGCAGACACACTCAAAGTACATTTGCCATGCCAAACTATACATTATACTACATATTATTAGTAACAACTGGGATGGTACATAGTAAACATCTTATAACAAAGCTCTAGCATGTTATAATACATAACCTTTTTAAGTCACCCCTATTGAGACAGACATCATTATCCATGTAGCTGAATGTCTGTACTGTAATAGGTAGTCATACATAGAAATCTCAGTGAGATAAGAGCACTTGGGCTCATCCCATCTCCTATTCCACTACCCTTATCTTCTCCATAGGTAAACGTATACATAAACGATCTCTTTGGAAAGTTATACATTATATTATTATTATGTTATCACTCAGATTTTATATCCGTTCGTAGCAGTTAACTAACTAGTGATTTCGCACGGACATTTCGTCCTTCCTACACACTTCACCCTTTCCAGACAAGACAGTCATAATAATATCTGACAAAAATCAACTCGAGTCTAGCCAAAATGAACACATCGTAGAAACTAATGTAGATAATGCAAAACTATGTTCACTGTAAGTAATATGCAATGCAAATGCTTCTCGGGCTTAACTACGTAGTTGGTATGGAGCATCTCATCCCATAACACCAAGGAAGTCATCCACTTCTACTAACTCTATTGTCGAGTCTATCCATCCGTCGAATCCTCCTCCTTTGAATTGAATACTTCCCAAAATCTCTTCAGTAGCTCAAAGCAGAGTCAACCTCAAATCTGTATAATGGAGAAGACACACGAAACCGCAGATTAGATTGCTCAGCAAGCCGTGTGCTACAGAATGCCAAATCATTCTCCACTCACTTCACTTATATGCGACTGAATTATACAGATAATATTACATATATCTATCTGTAGACATGAAACACCTTTTGTCAGACATATAGCACATCACAATGTAATTTAATGGATTGTATTGTATTCTTGAAGGTAAGTAGTTCTGTTACAAACGATGTCATAATAATCACACCAGCCCAGGCATCATCACAATATTATTAGTATCTCCTGCGATAACTATAAGATACCAATATATAGCTGCAGGCCTATAATGATAAACAACGATATGCTTCTCTATATTCTATTAATCACAGCAGGTTGATTCGTTATGTCATGCTACTTTACCCAGCAACCTACTGTCCCTACTCTCGTGTTTCACCAAGTCGCCTTTTCTTATTTTCGCTCAGTTGAATTGAAGTTACATCCTTCCAAGAACAAGAATTACGATTCCCACCTAAAATGTGTAGTAGATAGCAAGTATTTTTTATCATTCAGCCAAAATCACAGATCCTAGTCTACGATGTTGGCTTAGATGGATAATACTAGCCTGCCACCCCGTTTTAACTATCAATGTCGCAAGTCGTAACCGTAATAGAAGCTACAATAATAATACTAAAGCTACTGAACAGTCCCCTTCACACGTTTATTTTCGCCACGTTCTTTATATTTTATTACCACTGTGTTTACTACATATTAGTCCGATCTTGTAATGTTTCAACCTCATAAAAACTTAGTAATGGTCCACCATACGAGCAGTAATGCACATAATGTTCTACTGTACGGGAGGAAAGTAATAGCAAAGCAAAGGCAGTTATCGTGCTACTACAATGTTACTCACTATCCATCTACAGTAAACACTCCTAGTGAGAAAGTGAGGAGCGAGACTAAAATCTTTGAGGTCTTTAATGCACTGCCCTCCCTTTCCCTACTGGGATACATTTTCTTACGATCTGTTACATAATATCACATCGCAAAACCCCTTACTCCTATTTTATTACACCCGTGCACAAAGTAAATATTTCATCTTGGTTTGAATTACAAATTTTTCTTTACATTGATAAATGCCCTATTTCTTGGTAAGTAATCAAAATTCCGATGCTCATTTGAATTTGATTCTAGTATGAATCTATAAAACATTGTAATTTTACAGGTATTACAGGGTCCTTCTGTATTTAATGTTTGGTCGTTATGAGAAAATGCACTGCTGATAGAAAATATTTGCCAAAGGCCGATTTAAACCGAAATGAAGTTGATTCCTTTCATCAAATACTTTGGTGCACGTAACAAAAGTGGCTATAGATGATCCTTATTATAGGATAAAGCATTTCGGAAGTCTGCCCTGCAGGTGGAAATGATTCGTTCAAGCTCGAGCAAAGATACAAATTACATTCAGACGTTATAAGTAAGTAGCTTACCAATGTTGCAAGTAGGTATTAGATTTTTCAATGTAGGCAACTATCTACTATTTACAATATTTGGCTGAACTACATATAAAAACTGTTTTGTCTGATATATTCCTGTATCTGAGATGGAACACAGCTTGTTACAAGCGGCGATCTTTATAAGACTAGGATAGAGCGTAAGTTAAGTCAGAGCATTGCTGTATATGGAATAGAACCGCAGAGCAATCAGTTTGTCTCCTTCCTTGCACCTCGATTTACCGCAGAGAGCAAAAACTGTGATTGCGAAGGAAATAAGGCTCAGTGGTCAGGCTAGTCTGTTCATTTATTCACTATGCACATAAATAGTTTTCGATTTTTTCTATCCCTGTCCAAAACGGTACACATACAACTAAAGAACTAGACACGCACTTGCAATACAAAAATAATGGTTCTGACAAGTAAAAGGATCTTCAGAAGGGAAACTTATTTAGTCTACTACACAGAAACAATTTGACAGAAATGCAGCAAGTAAAATGCAAACTTAACTCAAAAGCGATAACAATAAGAGACAAGCTCAGCCTGGCTGAACTGAATTCAGTGGAATGGATGGATGGACAATGACCATCACACAAAAAACAAGATTGCATCATTGTGTAGTTGTACACAGTAGTGACTGACAAAGGTTAGTAGCTTGGCTATAGTTATTCATGTCAAATCACCAGATCAACAAAACCAAAGAGCCGAGACCAAAACCAAACGGGAGACCGCAGCAGAACGGCCAAATCTTGAAGACAACCGCAAAACAGAGAGAGTCATTTGCTCAGCTCAGTTGAACATTCGAACTCAATTCCACAGATCTCCACTTGTTCCTTTTCCTGTACAGAATCTACAATTTACTACAAATCGCTCCTGGTTAATCTTGAATTGTAACAAAAATAATGCTAATCTCCTTCATTCTGTCATATTGTGGTTTTGCCAACTATGCTAACAGCCAATCTAAAATATAAATGCTACACTCCTAATAACTCTATATCTACGTCCGTGATGAAACTCAAGAAACAGAAATGGACACAATCGGATTTGAAATGAAAACGAAATATTGCCATTTACTAATGCAAGTGCCACAAGCAGGTAGTAGTGGTAGGGAATAGATTAGATTTCTTCATCTGTCATATGTTTAAATACAATTGAAAGCAATAATAAACAAATACATACATGTTGTGGTAAATCCTGACTTCGCCTACTTCGCCTAGGCATAAAAACGTCCTAGTAGTCTGAATCTTTTACAAGTGCAAAAAATTACAAGATATTTGTCTTAGTTTGATTCATATAACTAGTATTAAATAACGACTTTAGCTTCTTATAGTCCATTTCTGTCTTGTAAAGCCTATTATCTCAAAGTATAACATCGTCTTGGCAAACTAAATAGCAGGGATTTTTTATGAAATGACAAAATCGTTAATGTGTGCTCATTAAAGATAAAGGACACAAGATAGATAAGCATGTGTCTTTAGTATCTTAGCATTTTTCAAACATGCATGATATCTCATTAATTACAGTGTGTGCGAGAATGCACTAACTTGCCATAACTTTTTCTGCCTCGAGTGTATCCAATTATTTACCACATGCATGTAATGACAATTTGCGAATATTGAATATAAACATAAATAAAGCTTGGTATGACGGTAGTCCTAATGGGCTTTAAACAGCGTAAATATAAAGACAGATTGGAAGGTAGGGAGATGAAACACGACGTTATATAGCGTGTAGACAAAACTGAGAATAATAGGCAGTTTAATCGGCTTAACTGCATGTAAAAGAAGAATGGATGAATAGAGACTCACACACTGTCTATGGAACAACCACCACTTGAATAGAGATATCGAATGAAATCGTTAACACGATTTAGCCTCAATAAAATACACTATTATTCCTCGTGTGATCTTGCTTTTGTATTTAGCTATACATCATTAGTAGCATTAATACCAATAGCATGTGAATGCCTAAATTGTTAATGCCAATGTATCAGTAAATGATGTTCTGACTCCTAGCTTTCCCTCATGTCATCTCATTTCAAATGCAAGCCAGGACAGCACAGGATGAAAACACATCACAAATGCATTCAAATTCCAACGACACCCAAGTCACTGTCTTATGTAGGCACAGCCTGGGTACAATCGGATTAGGGTTAGGTTACGCTTACACACAACCATGCTTAATGCTCCTCCATTACGTGGAATTACATGACATGCATTAATACCAATGAAATCACGAGATGACCAGTCCGACCAACAGATGAGAAACGAGTCTAGATTGCCTACACTAACTTACTTAACTAACGCAACACAATGTAAGCAACTCATTGCCGCGCTGCAATAATACTAAATAAAATATCTACCACGAACGACAATCAACGAAGAGTAGTAGTTCTGCATTACAACTGACATCAGAAGAATTAAAATTAAAGAGTAGTCAAGCCATTAAGAATTAAACCTTTCTGAAGTATATAAATCTACCTACGACTACATAGGAGATTATAGAGACATTAAATAATGATCACTACAATTAAACGTTCCAATACATTTATTTACAATTGATTTACAGCACAAAGCACCCACTATAGGTAGCACCACGTATTTACAAGATCCACCTTTATATCTTACGTAATTGCTCAAAGTTATCTAAGGTGCATTCTATTTTTAGTGCAACTCGAGTGATCCTACACGTTATAATGTTGTAGCTTTGCCTTCTCCATTTCATCTTTATTGCCCAACTATCAAAGATGTATGTAAGTTAGTTACTACTTTATGCAGGTAAAGGTATATATCTAATGAAGTGAGTGTCTATATGTAGCAAGTACCAGCATCAACTATTGTACTTTGGTATTAATCTAATCCTTAAGTATCATTTACATGCATAAGTGAAACGAAATGAGAGCAAGCTGAGCAGAGCAGGAGAAGTCAACAAGCCAGCAACATTTCCTTACGCAAGAAAGGGAAGACAACTCTGTGTACCTGGGTGAGCGGATAATAAGATGTACTATACAAGGAGTATGGGTGATGTACCTTGTAATCTTTAGTGCATATGCATGGGCATATAGAATGATCATACTAAATATAAATGTGATACAGGGGCTATCTAGCATTACTACTTAGACATGCACACAGTAATATCTACGATGAAGTTAAATGTAGTGAAGGACTCCACCTTATGTTTCATCATTTATCAAATTGTTAATTACCCTCAACCCGCCTACCCATCTGTTTGTTTGCATTACTTATAACTGAAATGTATCTCTGAGTACACGTACCCAGTCAGAGTCAGAAAAGTTACATCCAAGATCAAAGAGAGCTTGCCCCCATCTTCCCTTTCCTCTTCTCCATCTCATCTCACATCTCCAATGTTCAAGATAACTTATTGTACAAACTCCATTTTATCATATCACTTTGAATTATACGGAGAATCCTCCCCGAGAATGAAATTCTTTGAAACTAGTACTATGCATATTCTACCTTCTTCCTAGTCCTTCTACCTACATTGTAAGTGTATCTTATTTAAAATTAATTGTGTACATATGGGTGTAAAAGCATAAGCAGATAAATTGTATACTTGTCATTAAAGTCCCATACTTCACTTACTGATTTTGTTTGCATTCTTGCTTATGTATAATGTACATAATGATGAATAGTTTCACAATGTAATAACGAAGAAAACTAAAGCTGCATTCATTTCAAATTTAAATTCATGATCTAGACTAGGGAATGCGCATTTCATTTCCCCTCTCTATGGGTTTTCTGCATGCTCATACATAAAAAATCTTTGCACTTCAACACCGATGTATCATCATTCGTTAGAACGTGTAGAACGTGTAGCATACGATTCCTGTTCTGTATATTCATGCAGTGCATTTAGCATGTAATGAAGCGTTTGTTCATTAACGTACTCCTACTCCTTATTTACCTACATTCATTTAATTTATTTTACAAAACTCACGATCAGATGTACTTATACTCCATATTACGTTATACATTTATATGGTCCATATTACAATTAGATGCGAGTATAAAAGTTTTAAAACTATTTTACTGCATATTACTAGTCTGCACTTAAATTATAGGATTGCTTCCAAGAAGACCCGGGCTCTTTTGCTCCATGGCTTTATTGCCACTCTCCATGGCTTTCTTTACCTCTGCCTGCCAAGTAGCAAATGGTACTTGCTCTATTAAATTACGTAACATTCTCGTTGTAAAGTCGATTATATTATGCAATGCACTAGCGCCTTGGTTGACTCCAGCTCATTGCTCATGTTATGTCATCTCTTTCCTCCGTATGCGTCAGCGGCTCTCTTTGGAGTCTGAAATTCCGAAACTATATCATATAGTATAATCATGAATTATGGGCTGAGCGAAGTGAACAGGAAATTCGCACTGTGTGATGTGTTCTGCTTTGATATTGCTCTACATGTGAACACAACGATACGACTGCACAGATGCCGTGCTCAGTAATAGTAGCACCCTAGCATACCAAAAGCCAGTAAGTAAATGAAAGGTATACTTAAACATAATAAAATACAATCTTTAGGAAAGAAATTCTTTTTTTTATCTCGTAAGAGTCAAACTACATACATAACATGAGATCAAGTAATAAGGTCTATCTAAAAGTATGTTATACTACTTGTAAAGTAACTGTTGTCAGTTCTTATGTGATATTAAGTTGTTTCCCAACTATGTTCATTTACTTTATTCAGTAAATATCTCTTTGGGTTCGTTCCATCCCTCATTCGGTGTTAGTCTTGTAATGTAATGTGAGTCTTGACTTGATATCTGTATTAATATTATAAATTACAAACCAATCCACACTCTGGTTTTCTATCGTGAATGCAGCCGACTTGCTTTGCTCTGACTAGCCTTACTTTCCTTCCCTGGATTCAATCCAAAGATTTTTTGTGTCCCATTCTTCTCTTTATTTAATGATAGTCTTCGTTTACTTTATAGTGTCTTGTCTTGTTTTTCCTTCTCTACTTTTTTTCGCCTAGCTTCAACTCCTGGCTTTGGCAAAGGGTTAAACCAGAGATTCTTTCCATGCACTCTACAATGCACATGTCATGACATACACATAGCGTGGCACTTTATACTAAAACCTACAATTCTGCCTACTACTAAATAAATTAATATCACAGTGTTGGTTGTGTGGTGCTTTACGTTATGGACCTTTTCTTCTCTTCGTCTTAATTTCTTCCAAATGAAGTTCCTTCCCTTTTACTTTACTTTAGCACAACAACTGCTAATGCAAGTGAGTTTATTATGGTCAGACCAAGTAAAGTAAGTAGTTGTGGGTAGGTGCAACTATACAAATGTAGTTAGTTAGTACTTAAGTGAGCTGAACTTGAAAGCGTAATGCAGTTGAGTTCTGTGTAGGAAGGTGGAGTCGTTCAATTTATGACTTGTTCCAAAGAAATGGTCAACTCAAGTAGTACAAAACAGTCTTCGTTTACATCTATTATGTATGCCATAAAGCCACGATGTACCTTCGTACAGCCAAAGTCAGTCCGCTGAAATTATTATACTATGATAGGGAGGATTTTAATTATTATTACCG
The DNA here is from genome assembly GCA_020055645.1 of Tomocerus qinae. Classification (NCBI taxonomy): domain Eukaryota; kingdom Metazoa; phylum Arthropoda; class Collembola; order Entomobryomorpha; family Tomoceridae; genus Tomocerus; species Tomocerus qinae. The sequence goes on from CM034547.1 coordinate 44,433,487, forward strand.
TGGATTTCAGAGATAAGAAGGGGGAACATTTTCAAGCGCAAAAGGTTAAGTTTTATAAACACAGGAAGAAAGCGCATGAAAAGGTGTCATGTCTTGTTACTAGACTCCTTTTTGTGCCTTCTTATACCTAGAGCTGATTTCTTTTGTTATGGCCCATATTTAATAATAGGTATACATAAATTCATATTTTGAAGGCTGAATTAGGCACTTAATACTTTGCTGGTGCTAATGTGTAAGGTTAGAAAATAAAGGGTAACCCCATTAAGCAAGCGTTTATGACATTGTTACTCTGTTATGTTGCATGTTAATTTCCTATTTGCAATAACATCATAATTTTTGATCAACAAAGTGCTTAAGATATCCGTATATAATTTGATTTTTGATACAAAGGTTGCCTATTGTGTGCTGCTCGTTAATGTGAGTAAATTCCGAACACACACTAAGAAACGCTTCAGCCAGGGTCAATCTGATGACTTTTAATCCAAAAAATACGCAATGAATTAGATGACGCTTATAATGCGAAAATGCGATCTCAGTAAATCGTTTTGTGGGTAGGTACTATGTACACTTACAACAATTCATAAACTCATTTGCAACAAAAAACTTGAAGGTAGGGCAAGTATTTAAAGTAAATGCTACACGCAGCTTGAGTCCTAACTTGAAATTATCTTTAACACCACCATTGGCCATGGGACAATGCAAAAGGAAAACTTAGACACTTCCACCGTCCTATCTATCTGCAAAGTGTTCACATAGAGATATTAACAGACAAAAAAGTAAAGCTGTACCACTATACTTAATCTCATGCTCAGCTCACCTAATTCGGCCCTGTTCTCTTTACGCTAAACGAAACTAAACTACCTGCATCATCCCTAGTCAATTTAACTGAGCCACTATTTGTTTTTGCTATAAGCAATCCGCCAACGTCAACTCTGAATGAATTCCGTGCGAATTTGCGCACCAGAGAAATTACACGATAAACTTTTTTGTGCCGAAGATATTTGCCTAGTCTAGCACGCTCTTTATGATTAGAAATTATGAGGAGCAACCAGAGCAAAAGCAATCTCATCACACAACATCGCTATATGTGGCTTCCCTTTTACTCAATAGCTTTGATTTAATTCGGTTAGGTAAACTAACAATGTCAGTAATGGAAATATTTATTTCTTTCTATTATGAAATGGAATGATGTGATGAGCTGTTCTCTTTGCTTGAGTGGCAGGGCACGGCATTTCACGTCAATTCGCAACTGTTGTAGATACGCAGAGAGACGCAATGCACGCCTAATCTAATCTAATCTAATACTAATCTTTGTAACATCGCACACTTAAACACACAGCCCTACTGAAACAGATTATATTTTCAACAGAGAAACACAAATAGAAGCAGAATTTTCTAACTATGAATTCCCATTGCCCTCTAGTTCAATATAATTTTGTTCTACGTGTAGATCTTCTACCTTTCCCCTACACGATTGTACGATTTGATTGAATTTGGAATCATTTACTGCCAGTGCTTGTTTATTAAGCAAAGTGTAGAAACACGTAATCATTTCTCACGCAAAGCTATGTACAAATATAACGATTGTGCTACTCCAAATAATTTGGAGTTGCAAATAAATAATATCATGCTGTAATAATCGTATTATCTGACTATTTATTTAGATCGGTCATAGCTGTATATATTTTGTATATAATGTATGATAATGTAGGATAATCTGTACAATATTTACAACACGTAATCGCAATCTCTCTCGCCATCATCCATTCAACAAAATCAAGAAAGCGTCGAAAGTAACGAAAGGCACTTCATTTATTTCATCGCCATCCATCTCTAGCCTATCTGCATACATTAGTTAAGAAACGAGGCCAATTATGAAAATACGGCGTATCGTTCGCAGTTCGCACACATCAACTTAAGTGTATTTAGTCGCGACGGCTCTGTGTGTGGCACATTTCCCATTCCTCCAAAGGTATACTTATAGTTTAGTGTTAACAAAGTATAAACTCATTCATTGTCAGCTAACTAACAAACTTCTTTAAGTTTGCTAATGTAACCATACTAATAACATTAACTTAAATGCCCATTACTCTGTCTACCTACCTGCTAGGCTACACTTCAATTTTGACTGGATGCTACATTGATGACGTTCAGTAAAACGGTCAACTCATTGTTCATTCACTGATTTTCTGGTTTGGTTAGACATATTATGTGTGTGTGGTAGACTATAAGTATAAATAGAGTATAGTTGAAATAACATAAAAGTTTTTTACTATTGCTTAAATTTACATTCATCACATCAATGCAGATAATATCTCGTCGTATTCCAATCTCTGATTGTGTACTGCAAGATAGAACTTAAATAAATACAAAGTGTCTTGTAGCAGGTACTACTGCACTCACATAACTTACAATACAATAAGCCTTCTTTGGTAATGTGGTTGCATGAGATACATTGATGTGACTTTTTATTCCATCAATAACAGCATTACGTAGTCATCCATTAGAATAGGATAGTTAAACCGATCTGGTGCACTGAGATTCGATGAAATGGAATAAGCTAAACAAAAGTGCTTCTCATCATATCATAGCATCAGTATCAAATCAACATGAAGTCTCAATCTCATCTCAGCTAAAGCCATCTCACTGAACGAGAAAAAAGGTAGGTGTACAACTAATTTAGCATAAGATGTAAAGTAGTGTCTGTCCAATCCGATCCACATTCATTTCAGACCTGTGTATATGTACAGAGCCTATGTGAAGCCGATGGAAAAATGTAGTGTTGAAATGTTGTCATGTCATATACTCGTGCTTATTTAAATATATATGGCCAAGATGATGCCAAATCAAGTCTTGCTAAAAAACAGAGCGCAGCCTAACTTGGTATGTTTTAACGATTACATAACACAATAGCTCTACATGCATGCCCGTCTCAACTGGCAAAAACAGAGTGCATGCTTATAGTTCCCTATAAAATATTGCAAACAGACAGAAATACATCTTGCCATTTAATACAAGCCCATCTGACAAAACTGGCCTGGTATGGTGTTGTTTGTATAAATTGTATTGTAGGAGCTTTAGCTTGTCTTTCTTTACTTTGCCTTACCTTAAACAACAACCCAAACCAAGCCAGTCTCCTTTTCCTCATGAATTTTGCAGGTGTTACTTTAGCGTTATCTTTTGCTTCCAGTGAATTTAGACCGATGCAATATATTTCGGATAATAATATTCAAAGACCATTTCAGCCTAAAAGACATGGCCAGTCAAAACATTCAAAAACTTCGCAACATAAAAAAGTAATATCACAAAAGCACGCATTTCTCTATATAAAATAATATTAAGTAGAAATGATAGCGAGCACTTGGAAAGAAACAAAACATCTCATCAGCAGACGAAGCCAAGCCTTATGATAGGAGACGAGAGGCGAGAGCAGCCAAAGAAACTCTTGAACAATTTAAAGAAATTGTATCAAGACTATGTAATTAATTGAAGGAACGAGTCTTCTCTTCTGCCTCCAGTCTAACTTCTAGCCCTAATTCCATATACTCCTACAGTTTATTAGTAACAGCTCTACATCTCACCCCAGACATACATATTAGGTTATGTACATTTTATACACAGTAGAATCTACTTGCATTCTACAGATAATCATCTCTCCGGGAAGCGCGTAGATATGTATGTCCATGCTATGCAAGAACACTTATAAAGATTGCATCTTTCTTATAGAGTTGTCTTAGATTTACAAAAATGTACAGTATACTCCTCGAACGCTTTCTTCTTTCTAAAATATATAGATGACATAAGCTGCGAGTAATCTCATCACATCAGGTATTACTTATTAATCAGAAGTACACATCCTATATTATGCATTGTGGTCTTCTTGGCTACAGTGGCTTAGTCTTAGTTGGCAGCTCGACTAGTCTTCATCACATCTACATACATGCATACGAAAGAAAACAAGGTAACGAAACCAAACGGAGCTTCTAGTTCTAGTTAGTTTGCAAGTTGATGTAAGAAGACAAGTCGAGTTAAGACAGACTGACATGGACTGCGAGACAAGTCCGAGTGCTCATCGTCACTACTACTACTACAGTCAGCTTAGTACAGTGCATAATGCTAATGTAGAAAAACATAGGACAAGACAACAGAAAAGAAGAACTCAACTCAGTGAGTCAGTGGCAATGAACTCATTAGATCCTCCGTGTCTTGGATGGTGGCATGGCATGGCATGCAAGTCAAAGGATAGCATAGTAAATGCTAACTACCAAAACGCATCATAACAATACAATAGAAAATACTGCCAACTACTACCGATACTCTCTGTAAATATATTACATACATCTACCCATTTTTTACTATTATAGGGACTCAAGGCAGGAGATATATACTTATAAGAAGGCAAGGCTAGTATTGGGATGAAAAGTAATCGTATATCAGTAGTAGTTGTTTAACAACGTGCAAAAGCCATTTGCCTCTGGACTCTCTGAACATACACAATACAAAATCCATGCAGTTAAGAACAACTCATCTAAATAGGTAGGTCTCGTAGGCACTTAGTACGTACGCTACAAATGCGGAGTGTGTGCATGGAAGTCAAGGCAAACCAATAACCAACTCGCTAGATCAACTCTTAGCAGAAGGAGACCAACAATCGGAGCCAAAAATCTATTGACTGACAATAAAGAGTACGCGTAGGTATTTTATTGTTAGTAGCTGAGCAGAAAACCAATAGTATTACATCAAGCACGACACGACTCAATTTTGCAAACCTCTATCTACCATACTCTCCTGTTTTTGTTTTCTATGGCAAAACAGCTTTGGCCTGCCCAGCAAACTCATTTACCTTTATAAAAAATATATCGAGCCATGATTTCACAGTTTATATGTACATAGAGTTCATACGTTTAGTTTATAGCTCCTGCCTTCCTTAAGTACTTTATGTTCCAAAAAGAATTGAATTACTACAAAGAATTCAATTGAGATTGTGAGCTGGGCAAGCATTTTCCCTTTTTAATATAGAAATTCTGAGTTCAGAAAATATATTTGTATCTATATCTAAACAAACACTGTAACCAGAATGCCTAAGTAAACAAGGACTGTAGTTTGCTTGTGCAGTAATAAATAAAAAAAAGGTACACAGAGTAGACTGTAGTAGAAACTGTATTACTCTATTTAGGAGGACAGGGAGAATAAAAAATAGTAACAGCTACATTTTTACATCTACATTTTCACCAACCCGTCTGTTTACTTCTGATAGAAATCGCTTACAATTTTTGCTGTCGGTTAAGGTACAATAGATTACCTTCGCCGTACAATCCCATTTAACACTATCCATATTATTATGTAGAGCCGTTCCTTCCTTGTGAAATGTATTTTTGTAGTAGATCAGATAAGTAATCACTCGATCAGGTAATTTTTTGCACCTTCTCAAAATACAACGTGACAGGCAGAAACATTAACTGAAATTCACTTTGTTAGCGCCAATATCCATGTGTCTTACTTACCCAGCATTCCCTAACTTTTAGAGTACTATATCCACTACAGTTCTAAATGCAAAGTACCTGTAAACGAAATAAACGATTTGACTTACCACGATAAACTAGTGACTCTATGTGTTATTCATTGGTAAGTAGACTGCTAGATTTGTTATGCGTTCTCCTACATAATGATCTGACATAGCTTTTATCTTGTCTCGAGTTCAGTTGAGCTGCCTGAGCCACAGTAAATGACTGACGTGACATTACGCAAAATTTAATGATCAAGACAGCTAGCTTAACTTGCAGTATTACGACTACATAAATAAATGATAAATTATATTTCGTACGATTAGAGATGCATGTCACTTTATACAATATAGGATTATTATGTACCTATTATGTATACGGAAGGCACTGTGTAAGTGCTTAAATTGAGTCACTAAGTCAAGACAGTACAATACTATCTTTAAGTAGACCCTCACACAGTAGTCGTCCTTATGTAGCAATCTTAAAACTTTTTAAGTAACATTATAGCAATCTCTAACTGATTTAGGTGGCAGTATATCTAATTACGTTCTTCTGTTATGCACTTTCATTGTGAACTACTCAATAGTAATCATAATCTCAACACATATCATCCAAAATTAGTATAAGATTTCTATTTACGCACACACTCTTTGATTCTTCTGTATTCTCCGAAAATGTCTACCAATAGTAATATTGTTATTCAATCATGATAGAAAATCATTGCCTTGCTAGCACAATTGTAAGAAAGAGAACTACCATAGTATGGTGCAACTACAGCATAATTAATAGTATAGTATGTCCTTGTAGGTGAGATAAGATGCGATGATTAATGCAATTTCAATATAAAGCCGCTCTGCAAGTGGAGTTAATATTGATGAATTATGTTTTCCAATAACTGCTGCTAGGGTAGCTTATACCTTTACAAGGAATGACACTTGCAAATTGATAAGTCGATTACATACGGCAAACGAATCTAGGTTAAACTACACAACTGCATAATACAGTTTGTATGTAATACCTAAAGCTACTTGTAGAATACAAATGAAATAAAAAAAGAGCCAGTGCAAAAAATATTGCACATAATTTGCACTTTGGGTACTATAATTGAATAGATGGATCAATGAGACAGAAAAGCTACAGTACTACTTGCATTATTACACAACGAAAATAAAGTAAAATCTTTTTGCCTGTCAAAGAAATTCAGAGATTGGATTTCGTTTGAAATGCATTGATCGCGAGTGGAATAGAGTTGAGGTAAGTCCACGGAGTCAAGTCAAATCACTGTTATTATTTGTATAGATGAAGAATAGATTCAAAAGAATGGTCTGTATTGAGAGAAAGGGGTTTTCAGTTGTCTTCAGAACCGACATGGAAATTGACACGACCTTTGTTCACATGATTGTGAGTGTGATTGGCAAACAAGGCAAATGAAAAGACACAGACAACCAACTCTGCACTCTTGCAATTTCTTTTTGTGTAAGAATGTGGATAGATGTAAATAGAAAAGGTGTTCAATCTACGATAATGGTAGTAAGTTAAGATAAATACTACGTACAACCAGCTTTACCAAACCTAACTACGTACAACCAGCTTTACCAAACCTAACTACCTGTGCTGTTATACTTTGCCCTGCATATGCGAAAAGAGGCCGCATCAACGTACAATTACAACAATTGCATATAACATAAGCATAACGCATTGAAGAAATGCAACTTGACTTGTTATGTTGTCTGTAACTAACAAGATAAAGGAATGTTAACTAGGAATCTCTATGTGTGCATTCCAGACACAATATCTCGGCTCTGTTGTCTACATTTTAAATCAATTCTACCTATAAGACTCAATTCAGGACTCAAAACAACATTTCTTACGTCTCCTCAAACACATTTGATACTCATCTAAATGCATATATTATTATCTTCTTAACTATTGGAAAGGTAAAGTATGCATATTAAACACACAATATCCCTTCTAAATAAATACCTATTCAAATAAATGTGCCTTCACCTCAGATTCCCAGAACTATTTCACGACACTGTTTACATTCTGTATTTCATTGTAGTAATTCTACCGTAGGGATTTTATTTATTGTTGACAATTTCTTATATTCCCTAAGGACTCTAGTGAAATAAACGAAGCACTTTATCAACTCGAGGAAAGCGAGTTCAAATTAAATTAAATAGCGAAGCGAACAAAATACTCCAACCCAAAACACAGTCATACATATCTGCAAGTGGAGTTAGATACTACATTTACATTACCAAAGTACTGAAAAGACACTTGATTATACATAATACATGAAGGAATACAATAGACAGTGTATGTGTATTAAAACAGAGTAGGATGCAGGTATCTAGGAATGAGGATAGTATTGTTGCCAGTACAAGTGTTCATGAATGTGATGTGACATGGTGACAACCGTGACCAAAGGAGAGTGGAGTCGTGCGGGCGACACGAGCATTCAGAATTCAGATACATCGTCCTTTCCCACTTACTATATACTACTGATACATCCACAATAACAAGGAAACTAAAACCAGAGCAGGACATAAATTTAGCCCAGCTGTCTGTCATTCATCTCATTACCATCCGAAAACACCAAGAGCATCTCATCATCATTAGGAAATGAATTACAGAGAAATCTGATTATGCATAAGAGCGTAACTTGAGAACTCAAGCTGAGCTTCTCTCCACACTTTTTATTTCTTCAATTTCATTTCTATTACTACTACTGTAGATTCACTACTTCCTTAAGAAGTTACTAAATCATGGAAATCTATGGATTGCTTATACTATAATATGTATACCCAGATGCACACCTTACAGAGAGAGTGACTGTTAAAATTGAACCTATTAAAAAGTAGACAATTTCTTTTTTATTTTCATTCTTGTCTATTTGAATCCACTTCATTTGACTTCATTACAACTTATTTAAAAGCAATAAACTGACATCAACAGGGAAATCTTAAATCATTATAGAACTTATCAACATACTACAAGACATGGTCTATGCACAGGATGTTTATTGCTGTGTACCTACTTAAACTACTTATTTAGTGAACATTATAATGCCAATTCTAAAGCTATAGGTGAGTTAAGCTGCAGGAGTCACACCGTGTGTCATGTATATAAGTAGTTGTGAATTTTTGGAACCAGTTGAACTGAGAGTGAATTGAATCGAAACTGAAAAAAGTAATGAAACTGTTATGTTGTTAATTTGATTCTTTGAATCGATTTTATTTATTGTTAATCCAGTTCCACTTTTTATTAACTAGGACCTTTAAGAGCATACACGGAGGACTATTAAGGAAACTCTCAAAACTCATGTTGAGCATTTTCTTCGTTAGCCTTGCTGTGTCCTAAGTGCGTGTATGTACAGTATATTCGTATGGAAATCATTAATTTAAGTAGTATTCCTATTAAGTCAACATAATATATGTGTTTGTTAGTTCAGACAGATTGATTATCATATTCTCGTCTCCTGCTCTGCTTGATTATATTCTCGTCTCTTCGTTGTTTGCTACTTATCAGGAACCTAATCTAATTTTATTTCGTTGAGCTAATCCAACCAGTTCACTTACTCTCTACCAAACAAGCTGGTCATGTTCTTATTTTATTGTCACTGTCATATATACTAGTCTTATTTCTCAGCAATCTACTAGACTATTCCAACAATAACGAAATTCTGTTGTCAAAACCCTTTCATTTACAATTACTTACGACAATAACGTATTAACAAGCAAAAATGTGACAGGCGTACGTACGCATTCCTCTTCTGGGATGGCTTTTTAGAAGTGGACTCGTATTTCAGTTAGCCAGAAGCATATATATAGCAAGTGATCTATATATGACAGTATATTTTGTGGTTGTCGCATTTTTAATATCATTATGAATGATATACTGACATATAGATACGCACTGCGTACATTTGTATATAGAATGGAAATGTATGCGCATATATTATTCTATGCAGATGAAGAAAGTTAAAAAAAATGTTTCTTCTCTAAGTCTTATCTTAACTAGCTTCATATAGGCAGACAATAAAAACAACGTGGGTTCAACTATATAAGAAAGAAAGAGAATAATTTCCTCAACATACAGCAATCTACATTTACAAAGAAATGACATAAGTACCCATGTACATACTAACTCTCTATGTGTAGTAGTTACTTTAATAAGAAGATGCAGCACACGGAGTAAAAAAGTGGATTGGAGTTTGGAGGGTGTCAGGACAGAAAAGCCTATAATTTGGTAATGGACTGTGGTGGAGAATAGTTTGGTAAATTACTAGGCATTGTGGTGTATGGAAATGCCAGTGTTGTCTTGTAAATGTAAATGTCTGTCGTTAGCACCGTCATCCCTAACCTAACTATGAGAAGAAGAAGAACGCCTCTTTCTACTGTAATCAAAATGACATTTTATTAGGTGACGATGTCACTGCTGCATGTAGGTAATTTATTCACATCTTTCTTCAATTGGCTTGACTCAAATGTACAACACAAGACAGGACATTTTGTACTTCATAAGCGCGTGTGCTTCTACTGTCTACTACTTCAAGTAAATAAATGCTAACCTTGATTTGGATTTTTCATTGCATGGCTTTTACATTCCGGACTGCCAATAGCTTCAAGCTCTTTTCATAATTTCACCATTAATATATTGTTCTTTTTATATCATGGTGGTAATGGTAAATGCATTGAGATCAAGCTATGTGCTTAAATAGTAGAATACCTTGGACTTGAATTAAAATGACAAAATAAAAATTGGAAAGAAAAAATTCTTAATGCTTGTAAGTTGTGGTTACCTTTACCTTCCTTTAATATAGCTTGCTAACAAGTATAAACAGTAAAGGTGTATAGTAAACAGTTAAATGTTGGACTGGATTTATATTCTCCATTCCATGTTTCTTAGTATCATGCGCCAGCTCTTTTCAATAGAATGGTAAACAACATTATAATAATATACACAGCTAAACAGTAAAAGTAAAACTTATATTTAGTAGATGAGATTGCATTGGCTGGCGAGCTTCCTATTCCTACCTGTCTAAAACAAAATTGGCCTATTAATCATCATGATAAGCGTAATTTCTTTTCCTGAATGCAAATATTCTCATATTTTTCATTACAACTGCATTTCTAAATCTGCGATAATAACGTTTATTACCGTTTTTAGACAGACTAACACAATTTTAATGAGCAAAAAATTCGTTGGAAATCTTAATCAGGCGTTTAAATTTCCTCCCTTTACTTCCATTGTGTGTAGATTTGGATAATTGTGCTTCTATTGTGGTGATTTTGGGACACATGCAAATTCAGTAGGGAACTGGGTCTTGTTTTACTTTTATCCCACAGAAGGTATTACTATTAACAAACAAGCATGAATTTCATGTTATTTCTTCGTGAATTTAAATAGTACACTTTACAGATCATCTATACAAATAAAAGTAGTTTGCCATTCTTCTAACAATAAGCAACGAGGTGGACATTAAATTGTAAGTAGCATAATATAGGATGGATATTAGTATACATTCACACAAATGTAAGATAATTTCCACGGATTCCTTTTGAATTTCGTTGTGCCATTAGAAGAGAGAGGATTTTCGTAACCGTTCTTTGTCACTACGATCACATCGTCAACTAGCTACCTTTGTAAGTTTAGTACACAGAGTGAGTTGTAGATTTTATTGTCCAATCTTTATCATGCGTGTAGGCAAACAAAATAGATTTTTCAAGTAACCAAAAGATCGTAACAACCTACTCAGGATTCTTCTTACTCTATGTTTCAATTTATTAACGAGATGCAATCTTAACGAACAGGTGAGATTTTTATATCTAAATCAAGACAAGTTTTACATCCAATGTGGCCAGCGCAATGCAATATAAACACACAGGCCAAGATCATTTAATTTTCGAGTAACAGATGCAGAATATTTTTATAGTGTCTCCTAATCTGCAGATTGTTAGGTACATTAGAGAAATGTCTTTTAAGGCAATCTCTGTCTATCTTGGCCAACGACACATAAGTCTGAATGCATTAGTGTAAGTCTGCTAAATAATCAGTGGCACTTGAACAATAACTCAATACAACCCCCACATTGCAACAATGGAAAACACTTGAGTGTGACACCAATGTCAAGTACAGGCATTGTCAGCATTGCTCACGCACTCTTTTTCCCGTCATTCATTTTCAAGCTCTGTAATTGAAAGGATAAGAGTTCTCCATTTACAGGACTCATGTACTCCACACATGTCTACTAACTGTCCTAATGGTGTTTAATTGTACACTGCACATACTAAGACTACTGCAGTAGTATGATGAGTGCTATTTAGTTCTATATTAAATTTCATGCTTCTTATAATGTGTAATTGCAAATGATATCACTACTGTGTATCACATTTAGAGTTGTCAGGCTTTTCCTTTCCTTTCCTTAAAAGTGTTTCGAAGTATTCTGTCTGCGAACATTGTACATATTTTTTGTGGAAAAGTTACATTTTCATAGAGGTGAGACCTTTGAAGAGAAAAGTAAGTCAAATAGGTAGTCACTGTCTAAGTAAGAGAAGGAAGGTATAAACAATTTCAATTTATTACAATGGGCAGTAATGCAAAGAAAATAAAAGAAACTTTAACGTTGAGATGGCTAAGAGGGTGGACGTGAATGTAGACCGACAAGACAACACAGAAAACAATCTAGTCCACCATTCTACTATGTGTGTATATGCTTTAGTCTGGTCTGACTGGACTGATCTACTAATCGTTTTTACATATTTATGCATCTCTCCGTGTGTATTCATACAAAATGAAATAAAAGAGCAACTTTGACTTGGGCTCAGAGAATGGGAGCCAAACTCGTTTTTCGCAAGTTGCAATTTCTTTTCTCTCATCTCTTCGCAACTTAACCACAAACTTCCATCCCATTACGTTTATATGCATTCTAATATGCATGTATGTGTACACACAAAGTATTTAAATATTAACTCGAGAGAAAATGGAACAATAAGCCTGAGTTCGGCCTATACTACTAGTCAACGAAGCAAGGCAGAGTTAGTGCACCTGAATCATAAATCCAAGATTCGGGTCAGCATTTTCATAAAAATTCCATTGATCATGTCAAGTTGGTTGTCTTGTCTTGTGCTCTCTCTCTCTGTATAGCTAGAGCTAGTCAGTCGTCCAGTGCAGTGAAGGGAATACATCGTCAAATAAACAAAGGGAGCGCACAAGCATAAGTAATACACAACAAATGTCAAGTCAAAGCCGAGTCAAGCTAAGCCAAAGGAAACCACGTCGCAACTCAAAGATCCTTACTAAAACAACTTACACTGCGCAAACAACAAAACAATACAATAGCTAAACAACTGATCCTGCTTCACTTGACGAGACTTTTGCTTAGGATTTTACACTCAAACCATAAACTCAAACTATATTAGACAACACAACGTAACGCACGCCAACTAGAACACAATAGCAGTAATATGTCAAGTCAAAAATCCTATTTTATAATGCAAAATAAAATAGAAATCCCTTACGGAGGATGAAAAAACAGATCGAAACCGCAAAAGTCAAAGTGACGGCTTTTCTTCAAAGTGGAAATATACGGGGAGCCTTTATGCATAAATAATGTCAATTTCAAATTGTAACAAGCTGAAGAAAACTTTACCATTTACAGTGACTTACTTATCTCAGACCAAAAGGCAAAAAAACTAAAAATATTACCTTGCCTCTTACACAAACTCATATCGTTTGCCATTTACTATATACCGATACGTGAGTACCGACATATACAAATTTATTCGTTTTTATTCGGTACTCCTCCATTTAAAATACACACTATAGAATTGGAAACTTGTAATATTACATTATACAAATCATTTACAGTAAGTTTGGGTAGCCTTATGAATACTAACATCCATAGGTATAGTAGATAGCTGAATTTATTGTAAGTAGGCCATAGCATGACAGAAGACTAAACGTTTAAGGAAACACTCTATCAATTCAGTTCAATAGAATTTGTAGTGTCTTCTCTGCATGCACACCACAGCAGAGCTTTTCCAAACACACAGTCCCTACTTTATATCTATGCTATCACATGCATAATAATTTCTTTCCTTATATGTAAATGTACTATTTAATATTTATGTGTACCTATGCCATTAAATGCAAGAAAATCCAATAGAAGCAAGATTATCCCTGTAAGTATGTATGTGCCAGTGCCCATAAGTAAATCTTTGAAAGATTGTTACTTATATGTTGGTATTCTGATTGTAAGAGTCGAGTGTCTATCTATTGAGTGTATAGATGAAGAGTGATGAAGTGTGTCATCACCTGGGGATGAGCCAATGACTCGGCATGGGTTTAATAAATTCCACCCCAAAATACAAGATTTTCCCGTTAGCTCTTCCAACATATTAGGTACGCATACTACTTACGTATGAATTGTACATTCATATGCCAGTAGATCTCAAGAAAGGTAGGTAGATCAGTAAATGTGTGAGTAGACTAAACGTAGTGCACAATACAAGACAACACATCATCCCGTCAGACACAACATACAATAGATATACAAACCACATCATACACTGTGCTATAAAGTTTTATAACATTACTTTTACTCAGAACACCTTTAACATGGCATTAGCTGAACTGCATTGAAAGTAGTATTATGATTGTAGTAGTTAGTTAGGTTGTGCTGATGTGATGTACATTATATACAATTACTTACATTTTATACAAACATCACACATACACTGGCCTACAATGCTAACACATTATATGCTAACTCATCTCTTGACATTGACTCTAACGTGTACTCATCCACTTGGATTCAAAACCCTCGTCTGGTTTGTCTTTGCTTCTATCTCTCTCTAGACAACACGGATAGCACAGCCTAGAATTATCTCGCATAGAAAACTTGACGATTCTCCTGCATCATCTTAAAATCTTGTCTGTGTTGTTGTCTGTCTGTGCGTATTACTTATACATCATTAGATCAAAGGATTTTATATTATTTCCTTACTTTTTGCTTCTTCTCAAACTAAAACGAACTTGACTTGCCTTTGCCTTACATTCACATGCATATTATATGTTAGTAGTTTCAACTTTACTCCTAACTTTGCTAACAGTTCCCTGACCCGCCAAGCCACTATTACCATGTGATGAAGCAGTTTTCTACTATAATGCATTTTTCCCTTGGCTCCTTTGTAATTGTTGTGAAATTTCAAGAACATTAAACAGATACGGCGAGAAGATGTGAACTTGCCGGACCGACCTCGTGCAAACAATACAATCAATTGACCTCCCAGTGGGTGTGGCCGCCTGTCTTGTCTCTTCAGAAGTTTTTATCATTCGGGGCTTTTTCTATCTTTTCTTGACTATTGTATGATGTAACGTATGGAGTTAAGTACAGATTATTAGAGTGCATTGGTCATGTTTCTTATTATTCCCAAACATGTTAAATTAACTAAATTATATCATGTTACATACCAATTTCATATCATAGTCTAATGGCAAGAATAGAAGTAAATAGGAATCGAATGAATCCACGTACAACTATAAAACACACACGTTGAGAAATGCATTAGTATATTATGTGGGTTAGGATTTTTTATCGGTATCACCTCTCGTCTACTCAATATAATGGAATACAATGTACAATATGCTTCTTGAGTTACGATAAGATGTAATGTTACGCACTATCTCCCGTTTCATCTTCGCCGTCAGAATTAAACCTCATGGCTTCAGCTCCTACATTTACCTTCCTTGTATACTTGTCTGTATCTATTCTCCGCTATATGTACAATCATTTCAATTCATTCAATACGGATCATTGCTCTACATCTGACTGCAGCAGTGTTATCCGACACTGTATAACATTGTGTCAAGCTATGTTTGCAAGGACTACATTCGCAAAAAATATCTTAGCGGTTGAGCCAAAGAATATCTAACCATGTGTGTACAAATGTTCCAGCAATTTATCTACTACTCTGTGTAGGTATCTCTTCTGTCATATCATTATTTATTTATATTTCCCTGTCACACATACACCATGTAAGTATAGCTATAGATAAGTTTATAAAGAGCACAAGAAGCAAAGTGTGCTCCGACTAATTAAAATTGCACTAACTAGTTGTACCAGTAAAGGAAAAAAATTGTTAATAGAGTAGTAGAATGCATGAACTAGTGTGCTTCATTTTAGTACAGGACTTACGCCCATCCCTTTGGCTTTCTTTCTCATTTGGTTTTTACTACGAGTAAGAAACTTATTTTCTATCTATGAATATTTACTTACGACTACGACAAACCAAGTGCAATTCAATGTACATGCAACGATAAAACAAGACAGACATTTCTTTCGTGTGCTACAGATTGTAATAATTGCACTTTTTTTCTCTTCGTTCACGATCAGTTGCAAATGCCTTTCTTTCCCTGACTACAATTTAGCTTCACCTGTATTAAAAATGCATACATAGCTAGCGGAGGTAGTTCTTAGTACTAACTAAATGAATGAGTATCTCTTATCTCGTATCTGTTGGAGTGCAATTTTACTTCCCTTCAGTTAAAAAATGTAACAAAAACTTTCTGCTAAGCTCATCTACTCTAGCTCGACTCGACGCTCTATTTTACTCGACGAAAAAAGCAGAGCAATGTGCCGAAAGAATTCAAAATCTTGTGACGGTTAGAGCACTAAAGCTATCATCCTCCTTTCGTCTCGTCTCATTGTGCATTTTCTGTATTTCGCCTCGCTTCATCAGGAAGTCACTGCTAAGCTTTGAGTTTATTTGAATTGAAATGGATTGTATCTTAAGCTAGCTTTACTAACTTGACTTCTTTCAATGAAAATCCTGCAAGCATACTTGGAATACGAATGCATACCATAGTAGAGATTTGCAGTAACTCATGTATAAAGTAATGTAAGTGACGCGTCCCGTCCTAGTTGTAATTTAGTTATGTATAAGTAATATCTGTAGCATTTCAATGCATTGTTCGTCTTGGGTAGGTAATGATAAGAGAGTTGACTTAAGCTGAAATCAAATCTTCCGTAAGTGCTTCGTTTCGTCAGATTATAGCTTCAAGCTATCAGACAAAACAGAACTATGTGTGGACCTGCTGATTAAACTTGGAATAATAAAGCTAAGTGTGTCTTTTCTCATTTCAATGTTTGTACTGTGTAATCTCTCCCACGTTTACATGCCCAAGTCAGCTAGCAAATGTTAAGTCATGAATTAAATACACTCTGCTAATGTTCCTGGATTAAATTAGTACTTATCTTTAGCTGTTCATTACACTCTGAAAGTAAGTATATACAAACCGTTCAGGATAAGGTAGTATTTAGATGACGAGATGACCATCGTAGGTTCAGTTCAATAGTCTCAGGAAGTTCGGAAGGGTTTTGGATTTGCCTCTGTACCAATGTACTGTATATAATGTAGTAGCAGTAGTAGTGCTAAGAACTAAATCAAGTTTTCGTCCTTACCTGCAACAAATAAAAAAATAATTATTAAGTAAGGCATTCATGTACTATTTATTATGTATCATTGTCTTATTTACATTTTTTAGACCTTATATTATGTAGTTTACTGTTCACCTCAACATTCACATAATACACACACATGCAAACAATAAATACAGTGCGTAGACAATATAATTATTACCTAATTGCACCCTCCAAGCATAAGGCAAATCCGAGGCTAAGCACTTTATTTTTAAGGTTAAGCATGCACTTGACTTATCCTTTAGTTAGCGGATGGGACGGAAAACAATGAGAATGAAATGAATACAATACTAAACAAATGAACGCAAGGGATATGATATTATTAGCCGATGCACTTAATAGATAAGTAAATAAGCAGTTGTGATTCTGAATATCTAGAATAGTATGTATATAATATAAGTAGCAGCTTTTATAGTGCAATGATGTTGATGGCATACGTTATATTATTGTATTTGTATTCAGTGTGCGCTTTAAGCTAAACTGTGTAGTGCATTTGCAAAGCACGGCATAGTACAGTTAGAAGGAGGCAGAGTTGGCATCGTTGGAGACAGCCATATTTTTTATTAGAGAACATTCTAAAAATCATTTTAATTAAATTTAACAGAATTATAACACAATTTTGTGCTGATTTTTTATACCTTCTCCTTCCTATACATTCCCTAATACCCATTCCTGTCGAAAACCGGAAGTGCAGTACAAGAATCAATTAAACAACAGCAATTAACTTTACACGTGCAAATCCACATTAAAGTGACTGAGAAGAGAATCAAGCAAGCAGACGACTTCTAAAAGCTAATAGTACGGAAAAACCGGCAACACTGAGAAATAAACAACTACATCCGAGCGGGAACCTTCAGTGTATGGGCAACTCCACATCAGCTGATACAAATTACGAAACAGAAATGGAAATTAACCAAGGACCATCAGCTGATAAAAAGAGAAAGTTGGACGAGGGCTTGGATGTTGAACAAGTAAACCTATGTAAGTTCCCATCAATTAACTGTGACAATAACGCAAATTTAACTGTGGGCATTTTTAAAGACCTAATGTCAGCTATTATTGAACCACTGAACACATTAATAACAACTTGCAACACAATCGTGAAGTCTTCAAAAGAACTTTACAATAAAACAGCACTACTGGAATCACAGGTTACGGACCTCCAACACCAACTAGACGAACAGAAAAATGAAATGGCCATTCTAAAATCTGAAAACAATTGGATCAGCTCGCAACTCAAAAGGAAAAATATTATTGTGTCAGGTCTGGATCTTTTCTCAAGCAAAACAATACAAAAGCAATAAGGAAGCAATGTATTCATTTTTTTCAAAAGTGACAAATGTAAACGCTGGAATCGACTCAGTCATAAATTTAAAAGCATCTAAACAAGGTACTCCTAGGCTGATGGTCACTTTCGAGAATCTTAACGACAAAATTAGCGTCCTTAAAAATGCAAAACCTGAAGCAGTTTAACCAGAACAGAGCTCCAGGGGCGAAAGTTTTCATCAGTGACGATTTAACACGAGAAGGAGAAAGAAAAAGAGGAATACTCCTAACAGCAATGAAAAAGGCAAGATCAGAAGGAAAAAAATCGAGTACACAAGGTAACAAATTATTTATTGACAATGAGATGTTCGTGTTGGACCATCAGGACAACATCATTCGGGTTGATCGGGCCGCCTCTACCTCTGGAAACAATTGACAGGCTCCTCACCAATATATCACTCCCTCCTTAAATCCATCAAAATTAAACCCACAAAAACATAAATCCAAAATTATTAATATTCCTAAAAATTTATCAAAAAACCACGAAAATTGTAGTATAATATTTTGGAACTCTCAAGGATTTGGAAAATTCAGTGACCTTGACGAGAAAGAAAAAATACTAATATCTAAATGTGACGTTGTTTGCCTTTCAGAAACCTGGCTGCAATCTTCATCGAATCTAACTCTGTCTCCCCTCGAGGAATTCGATAGCGTACTAAGTCCTGCACTGAAGGACAAGCAAAAGGGTAGAGCGAGTGGTGGTTTGGCAATTTTCATTAATAAGTTAAAATTTAATATTAAGAAAATTATAGAAATTACGGAAATGTGGATTATTGTTTTACTTACAGACTTATGTACAAAACAAGACATAATAATTGGTGTGGTGTATTTCAATAGATCTAAGGATTTAAATACCTGTCTAAATCTATTGCAAGAAAGTTGTGATTATGCAGAGTCCAATTACCCTGGAGTGGGAATGATGATTGGTGGGGATTTCAACTGTAGGATAGGAAAACTTGGATTCTGCGATAAGCAAGCTATACACGATACCAATCTTAATGAAACAAGAAACTCAATGGATAAAAAGATAGACTACAGAGGTAAACAGCTAATTAATTATCTAGACGAAAACGGTTATGTAATACTAAATGGTAGATGTCCTAATGACCCTGATGGAAACTTTACTTATATTGATCAAAGAGGTAACAGTGTTATAGATCTTGTGATTGTAAATTCATTCCTGATAGATTTTTGTGATATGCTGGTGCTAAGCGATATTGGAATATCAGACCATGTTCCTTGTAAAGCTATAATCCCACGCAGTTGTACACATGACGTTCAAAATCAAAAAAATGAATTTATAGCCACAAGCCAAAAAAAGTTAAAATGGAATGTAAATAATGAGTCATTGTATAGATCTGTTTTGAGAGAAACCACTTTTGCCAATTTAGAGGGGCAAGACGTTAATGACAGATACGAGACATTTGTCAATAACATCTGGAAAGCCGCTGAAAAAGCAGAGATGGTTGTCTGGGTAAAAAACAGGAGAAGTAATGTTACAAGTAAACCGTGGTATGATAGAGAATGCCGCATTAAAAAGAAGGAATTGAACAGGTTTCAAAGGCATTATCAAGAAAATGGTTACCCTGTCGACCTACGAAAAAATTTGGCTATACTGAAAAAAGAGTTTAACCAAATATGTAAACACAAAAAAAGAAATATAATGCAATGATACAATCAAAACTTAGCAACTTGTCGGATAATGTCACCTTTTGGAAAAACTGCTAACAGTTACAAAAGGAAACATTATAGGCCTTGCGAAATAAGTAAAATGAGTGGGAAACCTTCTACGACAATATAATGCCTTTGAATACCGATCAAACCGAGCATATCACTCCAATAGGGACCACCTCGGACGTCGAAGTTTTTGAATTGGATAAAGATATCACTTTAGCTGAGTTGGAGCGCTGTATATCACTTTTAAAAAATAAAAGTCCAGGTACAGATGGGATATGTAATGAATTCCTTAAAAATATACCAAATGAAACGAAAGTTGAACTAGTTACGTTTTTCAACTCCATTTATAATAACCAAAATACACCAATTAAATGGTCTGAATTAGAGATAGCAGCTATCTTCAAAAAAGGAGATCCTACAAATCCCAGAAACTACCGTGGTATATCCCTTCTAAATACGACACTAAAACTTTTTACATCAATAATAAATAACAGATTAACCAAATGGGCTGAAGATAGTAATGTTCTGCCTGAATCACAAGCGGGATTCAGAAAAAGTAGGTCATGTGAGGAGCAAATATTCACACTTAATAGTATAATTCAATATAATCTGAACTACAGGAAACAAAATATATTTGCGGCGTTTGTGGATTTTGAGAGATGTTTTGATTCACTTGACCATACATTAATCTGGAACACTCTCCGTAAAATAGGATGCTCAACAAAGCTAATAAATACTTTTCAATCTATTTATAGCAAGGCTGTTATGGTTGTTAGAGCCAAAGATGGGAAAACCAAACCAATAAGGATATTACAAGGTGTCCTACAAGGAGAAATATGCTCGGCTACCCTTTTAATTTATTTATACATGACCTAGAATCAAAGTTTAACGAATCAGCACTGTCCAAAGTAAATATTGGAAATAATAACGGCTTGCATATCTTAATGTTTGCCGACGATTTAGTAATCCTTGCTATCACGGCGCGCTCGCTCAGGTTAAAATTAAGTTTTTTATCGAAGTATTGCATTGTAAAAAAATTAACGGTTAACTGTGAAAAAACAAAAATAATCTATTTTAGAAAAGGTGGGGGCATTGAAAAGAATATGAAGTTCACATATAATAATATTGAGTTGGAGTTGGTATCTGAGTTTGTATATCTAGGAGTTTTATTTTCCTCATCCGGTATATTCAGAAAAACTGCTGTATGGTTCCAGAAAAAAGTCGCAATGCAAGTAGGAGCGGTATGGGAAATTATCACAGCCTCCAAAATGCAATCTTGGAAAGCAAGACTAACTATCTTCGACTCAATCTGCAGAACTTCATTACTATATTGCAGTTCAGTGTGGGGACTGAGATATGAAGACACTACAGAATCCTCTCAACAGAAATTCCTCAAAAAAGTTCTTCGACTACCTACAAATACGCCATGCTATGTAACAAGACTTGAAACCGGTAGACATCATACAGCCTGTCAAATTTTTAAATTATCTTTAAAACTATGGAGCAAAATATTGTCAATGAGTCATACTCGATATGCCAAAGTATTATATAACACTTTGTACCACCTGGATGCAAAGGTTAATAAATTGGATAAATATAACTGGGTTTCCCAGTTAAGAATAAAAATACAACAGATCGGGTATGACTCAGTATGGGAAGCGCAGAATGTTGATACTATCAAAGAGAACTTTAGTGATATGGTTGAAGCTTACAAAGACAGAATGTTACAAATAGATCTACAGCGTTTAACAGAGTCCGAGTCATTAAGGTTCAAATTTGAAAGCCAAGAGTCTGGGGTTAAAAGTCTAAAAGGTAACATATCGCTAGAAAAATTAAGGTGCATTAGTCAACTGCGTTTGGCGAATCATTATTGCGATAGGATTATTATTAATGGTATTATGTATAACATCAAATGCAAGGAGCTATGCACTTTATGTAGGAATGATGGTCAAGAGCTCGAAACCTGGTACCACGTATTTTGTAAATGTAACATTTATCAAGCGCTGAGAGAACAATACTTAAGTAAGTACATTGACAACATATCTAGTGATGACTTCTATACTCTTTTCGAGTTTGATGAATATAATGCTAACAAACTCAATAATATTTACTACTTTCTCTCAGCTGCATTTCGACTGAGGGCATGGGTCATGAATGAGTGATGAAAATTGCCAAACCACTAATAATTATAACTATAATTAGATAATAGCTAATAAACTAGTATGTAAACTTAAGTCAATAAATAAGACTAATTAAGATAAAAATTATAATGAGAGCATAAAAATACTAATACAATGTCTAAAATTACTTTGTGTAATAGGTCTATGATCTCAGAAACACAATAAAGTCCATACAATACAATACAATACAATAGTACAGTTAGAATAAAATCGCCTCGGAACTAAAGTGCTGATTGTGAAACGTTTGTCTGTGTCTTGGCTAGCCTGTCTGGTTGGGCTTTCTATTCATAATTTCTGCGTAGCTATAATTCTACTCTCTGGGAGCTACAAAATAAACATTGTTAATGCTACCTGGTTTGCAAAAGTTATTTCATACATTTCTTCTAGTTGTCTATGTACTCTTTTCAAATGTAGATATACCAAACAATAAATAATCGCAATTGTACACGTATTACAGATCTAAACTTGTATTTAGCGAGCGCAAAAGATATAAATTGTAAATATACATACGTATACCTACCTACACGGCGTTTTCAACTGTAATGTCAAAATGAACAATATTATTATCATACAATACAATATTACAATCTAAAGCAACCCTGCAAGTTAAACAGGACTTCCCTTATCCTCCTTTCTTCTGTATAAAGTTATTCTTCACTGCACATTGAACTATTCGTATCGGTATACTATTACCTAGTGGTGCAGTACCAACCACGGACCATTGTACATGCCTTTATAGTTTATATATTATGCTAAAACCTGAAGAAGCCAGAATAAAATACTTGGTTAGCTTGACACAATAACAACAGGATCAAGCAACACGATATTCCATTATCTATTACATATTATTATCATAACATATAATAACACTAACACCATCCCTTCACATACCTACGCAGCAGTGCAATGCTCGCATTGCACTCTGCCTGCACCATAGGTCCAAGTTTGGCAGTAGAAACATTACACGAAATTATTATTATAAGTTGGAAGCAGGACATTTAACTTGGGCTAGCATAACAAACCACCTGCACCTTCATTCTTGTTTCCAATTCCATTGTTATTGTTACTGTCTTAGTACATCAATCGTACTGCAATTAATATTCAAAAAGAATATACATAATGCTAAGGCTTTAAGAAGGGGTCATTTTATATAAGAAAGCTTCAGTATTTCAGAAGCGTTGTTTTATATTGGGATTTTATAGATTGTCTACATGGATTTTCCACCCCTAATGTGTGGATAGGCAGAAGAGATGTACGGAGAGAGTACAGAATGTATTAACTGTCCAAATAATTTTGTTTGATGACATGGTCTAACTAATTGTGAGTCAGATCTCTTTGTTATTTCGATCTTCTATGGTTCTTTAAGCAATGATAATAATGCAGCAACGAATATTAAATTTCCGATATGGTAGATTTTAATTTTAATTCATGCAAGGAGAGCTATTTCTGTAGGCACAAAGGAAAAGCAATTCTGACGAGACATACGACATGAATGTAAATTGCATCTCATCCCTCACGTACTTTGCTTACAAAAGGATTGTCTTTGTTCTTCCGAAAATTTCATTTATTACTAAATATTTCACCCTTTTATTTTCTTCTACCCCAAGCTATGATGTGCTGCGATGCGAATTCAAATACAATGCATACTTTCATCACAATAAGTATAAACACACAACGAAAATTCCTCTTCTCGTGACATTAAATAATAATGTACATCTATACATATGACATACTAAATAATAAAACTGTATACAGCTAGCTACTACATTGTAAACAAGGCGTACACTACATTTATCACATTACCTACATTCTGGACATATATATTTCCACTCTTACGAGAAATAAATGGCACACGAAGAAACATACATGCATACTTTTGATTTACTTGCCTTACTATATCTATCTGTTCATTCGACGAGAGTAAACTAAAAAGCGACAAAATTATTGCGGACATGGAATGAGGAAATAAATACACAACACAATAATAAAGTGTGCAATAAATGCCTACGTGGACATTTACTACGTTTTCGTTGGAAATTTAAGGACACGTAAGTAATGCCAAGTTTACATTTACACATCAACCAAATTGAAGATGTACTCAAAACATGTACACTTGATTATCACCATTAAGGCCATTACCTTACAGTTAATGAACACTTTTATACAATTTCTTTGAAGTCTGAAACAAACGAAACAATGTATCCCAAAGATTATATAGAAGGAAAGCATTGTAATATATGGGCCATGCATTTATACTTTATAACATTTCGAGCTACAGCAGGGTTCTCATTTTCTTTAAAATGTCAGTTTACTCGACTGTTCTCGGCACAAAGCTTTCTGTGCTAAGGAAACTGTCAGCTAAGGCAAAAGTGCATACGTACCTAAGAAGTAATGGCAAATGTTAAATTTTTACCTAGACATCTAATATTTAAGTGCAGGTCTTATGATCTTATAGCGTATAACTAATAGAATCTCAGCCTTTTCATTCCGGCTTGGTCATTTCCAATGCATTACATTTTACTTACCTTTATTAACTTTGCCCAGCATACAATGCAATGCATTTGCACACTTGAACAAACAGACGGACTATCCTAGTAATTTACGACTGTTCTACTTTGCGAATCAAGTTCAAAGTGATTGATTTTCTTCTCTGAGGCTATTCCTCAAATCTCATCTCATCTTTTGTACACACACAGTACTCTATACTTACATACACACACACACGAAGTTTACTCACTTACTTACATTAGCACTAAAGGCAATGGCAAATGTTCAACGAGTACTTTATCTTTGTCACCGTTTCCCTTAAAGATAGTCAATTTACAAATAGCGGAATCCCATCGATAGTAATAATATTTTCGAAAAGTTCGCCCAAATACTTTCTAATGCACATTATGGAGCGTATAGGTATATAAGTAATACCTAACCTATAAGTTATTGCCAGTTAAGTGAGCTAAAACTGAACTGATACGGTAAAGTTGGGTGGACTTAGCTTTAAACCAGTTGAGATTCCGTTGAAAGATAAAATATTTATTATCATTGGAATTGCCATTTGAGGAACGTTTATCATCTCATCTGATTCGCCTAATCCATTTATTTTCAAATTCAATACTGTACTTATTTATTGCATTGGAATACGAAAATATATTGCTGTACACATTAGTAGTACTTATAGCACGTGTATAATAACTTAGAGTCGAGTTTCATCGGTTTAGCTCAGTTAATCTCATTTCAATCTCATTGTATAGACTTATTTTAATTTACTGTGATTTAGTACTTACCTGCTCTGAACTCTATTTTCATATGAAAGAAAAGCTATGCGCACTTTTTATGGCACAACTTTTCTTTCGCTAAGATTTTCCAGATAATCTTTGTAGATAGGAATATGTACCACTTAAATATGTATGCACATTAGCACACACATCCGAGAGATACTGCATTGTAATGTGACTAGCGTGTGCAGTGTAGGGCAGTAAATCATTCTCCGACTCACGGAACATTACATTAGGCTACGTTGTACTCTCATATACGTAAAAGCCCAGTCAGTAATTAATTATCATATTGTTAAAGTTGAAAAGCTCTTTTACGCCAATCGCCCACCTCGCTCATAAATTCTATGCAAATGTTGACTGTTCATCATCTCTCAGAGCTTTCTCACTTTATTGCCAAATCAACTTCGCTCACACTGTTGGTACAAGGTACTCAAGCCTAAACTATATAATCTCACTCACAGTTTTAAGACAGATGCACCTAAACAAACACTCTATACATTAAGTTGGCCACTTGGTCATTTTAAAAAACCTTTTGTGTTGCACAAGGAAAAGAACTAAAAAAAACACTAGAGAAACTTCTTAAATGCTCACAACCGTATAATCAGTCTGTTTTCCATTATTGTGTTACATTGTACCTCAGAG
The DNA here is from genome assembly GCA_020055645.1 of Tomocerus qinae. Taxonomy (NCBI): domain Eukaryota; kingdom Metazoa; phylum Arthropoda; class Collembola; order Entomobryomorpha; family Tomoceridae; genus Tomocerus; species Tomocerus qinae. Next base: position 44,459,573 of record CM034547.1, read on the forward strand.
AATAGGAAGATGGGACAAAAGTCTGTCTTGTTTTATGTCAAGTTGTGTTAAGTGAACTCGAGTTATCTCATGTACTGTCCTAGTCTATAATAACAACCTACCTACCTATACCTGCAATTTACTTCCTATGTTTGTAACTACTGGTATAAATGCATTAGGTTGTGTAGTAAAAATGGGCTACACACTTCCTACAGTAATTCCACAGCATCCATACAACTGTGTGAAACAAAAAGTCTTGTTAAATGGACCTACTATTTACAACTTGAAAAACATAGACCAAAGTCTATTAAATGAGCTCGTAAAACCAAAACAAACATATCAGAGACACACTAAATGTTTAATAACTGCTTTTTAACTTTTTAACGTGTTTCATTAGTTAAACAATAGATTTCATCAGTAAAATGCAGTAATCATAAAATAAATGCTAATAAACCCTTAAACGTTTCTCTGAAAAGAGATGAAATTTTCAAAAGTTCACTCGACAAACATAAATAGGAGGAAGAAAAACGTCAATGTTATTATCAAGTGTTGATCTTTAGAGAGAGAAAATTGAAAGACAATACCTAACCTTTACGAGGTAATTTAAATTGTAGCAACTCGTTTCAAACCCAGAACTCCTTTATATTCAGGTATGTATATAGTATATCTGTATAGTTATATACTAAGATTATTGATATTTAAATTTTACACAGTTGTTGTTCCTACTTACATCTAATAAAATGCGTATGCCGACTTATACCTAAGAATTTAGCGTTAAGCCTTGGTATAATAATTATGCATTTGTATCTTCATAGGTATAATATTGATATGAATTTGTATTTGCTTATAGTCTTGTATGTAGGATCTATGACTAATGCAAATGTCCACCCGAGGGATCAATTATGAGCTGTTTGGCTCGGTTTTTCTTGGCTTGGCTTAGTTAGTGTGGAAGAGACTTGTCCGTTTATGGCTTGAAGGAGAATTCGCCGGTTGGACGACTTTTCCCATTCTACATAAGATAAATACGTAGGTAGGCAGTGGAAAAGGTCCATACATTGGCAATCTTCTTAGCACTATCTGTATCAACATATCTGCAGCTGATTTAGCATTCATTCTTTATTTCGTTCAACCATGCAGTCACTACACGTTATTTTCTGTGCAGGTTGTACTACACTAAATCCTATTGGGATACGGTCTGTGCATAGGAATCCCAAAATGTTATTACCTATATTAAATGTAAGTTATGTACCTAAGTTACTGACGATGAGGTAGAATTGCATTTATAGATAGTATTATACTATGTTAAACTACTTGTATGACCATAACCATAGGGTGTATTATATAGCGAACATAATCCCACATTATATTTTATATTATTACAACGATTAGATATATGAAGTGGTGGGTACTGGGAGTTGTATCCATGTCTGACATATAATAAAGGAATTTTACTACAGGGCACAGAGAGCAATTGCAATTCTTTTATTCGAGGGCAAAACTCAGATAAATGTTTGCAGCTTCTTTAGACATATGATTCTACCAACCACAAACTCTCCTACCGAACGGAAGCTTATGTAACTTTTTTTTTGTTTTGACATAAGTATGTGCATTTCATTCATATGGATAGAGTTCCACAAACTGAAAAAATACTGCTCAAAAACACAAATATTCTGCAAAAATAAAGTTGAAAATGACAATAAGTCGTGAAATGGTGAAAACATGGAAATGTAGTTCTGAAAACGTGGTCTGGCTGGCTGGACCAAGTCCAGTAGAAGTTGCCGAGCCAGCATCTTCATCTTTCCCTAACGAGGAATTCTTGCTGAGCAACTTGACTTTGTCTGACCTAACCTGGCAGGGGGTGACCATGATAGGTGTGAAAACTATTTCTGCCGTAGACAGACTTACTGATTCTGTTCAAGAGTCGATGCATTTTATATACATTGTGTATAGAGAGAATATACATGGTCTAATCTTTTGGGGATGCTCTTTATAGGTATATCAGCCTGTATCTGATCTAGTCTGTTTCTCTCGTGTTACGTTACAACATAGTAGCCCCCTTATCTTCTCCAACTTACCCAATACATAATCGTTATTACTCACAGCGAGTTAAGCCGCGAGAAACTTTCAAACATCTTGTATGTACTTTCTTATTTTCCTATGATGTATAGTTGAGTGTTCTCAGACAAAATCCATATTTACTACGATTGAGCTCTACACACATGTAAGAAGATTACGATTACCCACATTAGTATCTTGTGCTGTACAGAATATATATGCATGTTAGGTACTCATTCAATTTTTCTTGTACGCTAGCACATACCTAAATTATTACTACAAAATCTACGATGAAGCTAACTTATCTTAACGAAACCTTTTAGAAAAATTCCCTCCATCCATATCACTAATATATTCAATAGAGGATCCTAAATGCCCAAACACCTAAATACATCGCATCACAGCACGGAAAATCTTTCCCTTCCACCTCATGCATTACATTACATCATAGTACAGTACTTTACTGTTAATACAATGCATTACCTCCACATTACAAGAAACATTAAGCTTTATAATGCAATTATCTAGCACAGCTTTACTCCACACCAGAAACCACTCTAACTCTCCAAACCGTTTACGTCTTCCAGCTTGAATTCTATTTGACTCCACTCGCCTACCTTCTCCCTCCGGACTAGATGCACTTTATTGAACCTCTTACAAAGACAAGACCAACAACACAAGACGCTTCACTTCGATTGCACTTTCTTCAGCATCTTTAACTGATGTGTGCTTTTAATAACACAATGCTGCACAACAGGTACCTACACTCCATACGAAACACGAAAATGTTTGTTTACTTCGACTTTTCCCTACCTTTCCGCTACGAAACTCGTGCCTCAAGTCACAACAATTACATCCTTAGCACTCTTTGACTATCTCTAAGTACAAACTAGGCTTTTATTCGTTTATCGGGAAACCTATTTTATGCTACATTGCATTTGCTTATCCATTTAAAAGATAAAAGACAAAAATGCATTAACAGAGTAAGGAAGCATTACCAAATTTTCACAGTTTCCTTTTCACCCTTCACCTATCACCTTTTACTACGCTACTAAAAGACTGTCCAAACTCCGAGTCAGCATAATATCCAAGACACGACACATTACACTCACACTGCTGCAGCTACCAATAAAATAGTCCTAGATTCTAGAGGGGGAAACTTCTTTCTATAGTTACTTGCTTGGAAAGATAGAGCGATAGAAGAATAAAAGTTTCAACTGTGAAAAAAGGTAGGTGCTGATACAATTTGCCTCTGAATATATACCATGTAGCATTTTGAATTCGAATTTGACCCGTCCATTTACTCTCATTTTTCTTCCATATCGCATATCGATCGTGCAATCATCATAAAATGAATCAAAAACTCTAGAAACTTTAACAGATAGTAAAACGAAAAGCGAATAGACTTTTCTGCTACATACCACTTTCACAAACTTTAATACACACAAGAGAATCGAACGACAGTGTACATTTACTTCCCCATTAGTTTTCCGTAATCTAATCTGTAAGAAATTCAGTAGATATTTATACATCTTCATCACGCCCTTTCTTGGCAATAATTGAACGCAGTAACCGTCAGGCACACACTATCTAAACTTTATTTCGGTAAGAAAACTATTTCGGATTGTTATACTTTGTAAATAGAAGAAAGTTTCTTTTGGCCCTGCTGCGTATATGTATTAACTTCATTAGATGTGGTTATTGTAAATTAAACACGACCAGACTACAGATTGGATAAAAAATCTGAAGAATTATACTTTAGTCTGTAGCATTATACTCAGTACAGAGGCTGTTGCTATCACTGTATCCCAAATTCTAAACTTACGTGTGCATATTCTCCAAATCAAATAACACAACGAAATATAGCTCCCCAGAAAAAGTTGGTAAACAAGAAAGCGAAGCTGTGCCACAGAGTTGTTAAATAAAAGGCATACAAACAGTAACGCAAAGTAGAGATAGTAAATACAAGAATACGACTCGACTCCGACTGTAATTTGAATGTATCATGGTTTACGTTTGGATTGGAACAGACTTGACCCGACTCGAGTATAATAATATTACAACCAAATATACCATCCACGTGTGTACTATAAGATTCTATTAATGCAAGTAATTTCTTTGCATCGTATATGTACACTCATCCATATGCAAACCACTTACACGTACAAATATATATTACACTGCGTACATGAAAATGTTCAATTTCACTAAATCACGCTTAGCTCGTTAGCAACCCTTTGAGAAGTGGACTGAATTGAACTTGAGAAAAGATGCTTACCCTTTTTCCTACTACTTACCTACTTTACTATAAAATATTTACATGAAACTACATAAGAAGTGTTTACTAATTGTAAAGCATATAATATGAACCACATACTACATGCATTATGCTACTAAGTCCTTCCATGTGGATGCTACCATCCCATTATTACTAAAGCAAGGTAGATCGTAGGTACTCATGTATTAAACCACTAAAAAAACAGAAAGTCAATTCTACTTAGAGAAGAAACGTTAGTTAATGATAATTCAAATTTTAAGTACCTACCTCTACTCCTATCTAAATTTGTTTTGGGAAGATATAAGAAGTTTTAGTCTGGCTCCGGTAGTAGAACAGACAATACTTTAGAATTACTAGAGTGAAGTCATGATGTTTCTTAAAATTTTTTTAATTCTACCTTCCCTCCACAATTCACTATCATAAGATTACATTACATAGGTAGCTAGTGGGTCCAGTTGGAAGGTAATATATGTATTTATCTGTATTTGAATTGGTAATGCTTACGATACAAGCCAAGATGGTTATATAGGATATGAATCATGCAGTGCACATTCGAAAGAGAAATAACGTAGTATGTAGTTAGCAGCACACCACACCTCATTGTCAGTATCTCCCTTTTGTTTTAGTTTTTTTCATCTACATGCTCGTTCACTTACATAAGATTTGAGAAGCACTCGTTTTTCATTCCAATGCTCTCACTCACTCACTCTCTGATTAAAAATACAGTAGGCAAGTCAGACTGACACTGAACTCATTACTTCATGTGGAGTCGGACGATCTATCAGCCTCTTCATCAACAAAGAGCTCAAAAAATAAAAGGGATTCATTTCATTTCAACTTGGGATCGGATCTCCCATTTCTCTATCTATTCACTTCAAGTCTATTCTTATACATAAATGCATAGTAAATAGTAGGTAAGGAGTAACTAGTGAATTTTATCACTGCAGTATAATCTTGGATCTACTTTCTAAGAATTAAGAGTAACCTACATGTCTGTAGTATAAATGAATGTATTTATCTATGTATGAATAAGCACATCAAACCTCTCTACTTGATTCTTTATGAATATTTCTATGGATTTCCTTACACTCACCTTGGCTCTATGTATCTTACTACAATTGTAAAGGTGCACGTTCTATATGTTAGCGCACTTTTATACCAGCAGCCCGGCCATACCGCTATTTCCTATTTATTACTATTACAAGCAACTTATCTTGTCTCTCGTCCTCTTGTTTTGAATATATTATGGCACAACGTCCATATAGCATAACACATTATTAATCCCTTACAAGACATTGTCTTTTTTCTCTTCTAACTCGGTTTCAACTTTAAACTTTTTTGCTCTTTTGATATCTCTTACATTTAACATTACACTGACTTCTATGCCCATCGTCATCAATAATGCAAAGTTTCCGAGTTACAAATTAGAAAAATGTCCATCAACTCAACAAGATAGCTAGCTTGGAGGTAAAATGTCTAGCAAGGCTGGGGAACAGTCTCCAGTTGCTTTCATACTTTTTAACGTTGACTACAGTGCAATATAAGAAATTCATTGTAAATTGTAAACATTTTATTACAGAGAGACTGTGAATGCATGTAACATTTATAGAGCGGAGATATTGTATTCACGTACATTACACTAAGGAATTCATCCTCCGGAAAATCCTTATTGTATAATATACACTTTTAATAACACAACACACTTTGCATTATTTATAAAGCTTGGCTTACATATTTCGAGTAGCCCTTTGTATAGAATAAAAGGGAGCCGGTTAGGAAATGAGGACTTTTTACTTTCAACTGCATTGTGCTGTGTTTTTCCATGTTCTGTTGTTCTCTCATGGTAAAAGTCAACTACAGCAACTACATACTTACTACAACAAAATTACAATGAGGGACAATAGAAACAACTTTGTATTACATTTTCTGTATGCATTGCATATTAGCATCGTGGATGGAACAAGCCAAAGTTTCAATTCTTCACTTTTCTCACTGGAATACTAATAATATCCTTCAAAAGGGCATTCACTGCCCTCATCTTCAACTCCGTGCATTTGTCTGACCGTTATTGCTGTTATGTACATTTCTATTTCCCTTCCATTGTTTATTACAGAGTGGATTAAAACGCATAACCATTTATATTTCCATACACCTTATAAACCCTTTATACTATTACAATGGATATAGTATCGAAATAATATTAAATACAATGCTCTTACGTGTAAAAGAACTTACTCTCACTCAGTGTGGATCCATACACATTGAAAATGTATTCATGACACACGAGGAGAAACACATAGATGACCAGAGTGCTTAGCGGATAGAAATTCTAGGTGCCATATTATAAATACACACAGCTTGTTATTCTCATCTGATGACTCGACTTGGTCAGAACAGAAGAGAGATGAGAAGATATGCCAAAAGCCATGCCATGCCTGGAATGATATTCAATTCAAATGTCCATCCATCTCCATTTCTCTATTTGCATATTGTGCAGCTACATACAGCGTACGCACAGCCGAAGTCAAGTTAAAGCCGTCTATTTTGATGATGTGATGTCAAGTCGAGTCAACTCTAAGAGAGTGATGGCCGGATCACCAGATAATATTCAAACACATACATATTGCTACTCCGTGCATCATTGATAACTACAGCGAAAAATATATTCAAGAGCATCTTCCTATTAACTGCACTTATAAACTTACATCAGTTACTATTCTTAATGACTCAATGTACATGGGTGACGCGACACCAATTTTGTGTCACGCAGATAGAGTCACAATAATAATTGTCCTTTCACTTGATAGTATGTACCTAAGATTTAGTTCTGATTAGTACAGCTGTCCATATCCATCTATTTCCATGTTACAGATACAAGTATTTTGATCATTCATATTACTAAAAGATATAATTGAACTGTGAGCTCAGACAAGAAAATGCATGCATGTGCACAGTTCAAAAAGACAAAATCAAAAGCAATGATAGTTGAGTATTTCATGCCCTCGAGGCTTTTCAGGCTGCAGCTTTTAACTTGAATATTCGATTCCAGTCAATACTATGTCAATAGTCAGAGGAGTTTTTATTGCATAACTGCAGTGCGGTATAGCCTGGCGTGAGTAATCTTATCAGAAACATCAACGTAGGTATTATGTATGCTGTAATGTAGGTCTGCATGGAACTGTCTAGTAGGTAGGTACTTGTATTGTGGAGAAGACAAAAGACCTACTGTCTTGGAAATAGAAAATAAGTAAAGGAAAGAGAAAATTTCGAAGCAGACAATTCTCTCTCGAGTTAAACCAAAGTCAACTCAAGTCGTATTTTTGAGACACTTGAGATGAAAAGACAAGAGCCACACCTTTTTGTTGACTTGGAAAACGTCAAAACCCAAGACACGGACCTAGAGATTCTACTGAAGGCTAGACTTGAGGCAACAAACTGACAAGAGACAGGCAGAACAGTCAAGACCAAGACAACCATGGCCTACAGAAGATCCTTCCCTATTTGATTTGTAAAGATAGCACATAGTGAGTTGATATCTACCAAATTCGATTTAATATTAAGCGTATTCTGGCCTGGGGTGATAAAGTCTCTTTGTCATATGCAGCATAACTAAATCAGAAAACCACCAGACTAAACACCTCCTTCTGAAAATCCAGACTAGAAACTGTTATCACACGAAGTGTAAATCTTTCACACAAATACACTTGCCTTGCCTAGCACGGGTAGTAACTGACAGTGACAAGGACGATTACTAATATTTTATAATTCATATTGACGTGATTCTTGGTATTCTTGTATTAGTATGCATATAGACTGGTATTTAAGACGACAACTCCTTAATCAAACACTTCATCGAAGGAGTCATTCCAACCAGGCAGCTGAGTGTTATTAACTCATCGCCCCATTTTGTTATTCAAAATCAAATATTAATGATTAATGACAAAAGATAGTGCCATCACTAGTATAATATTAATACAGTGCAGTTATAAGCCAATTACATCACTGAGCATAGAAGTGTAAAGTTTTTTTTCGAATGCGTCGCGTTTAAATAGTTGTTAGTAAGGTCTCTGTATTGTAGTTGTGATATAAATGCCTCTTATGTATACTGAGTTGATTGTGAAGGATAATATGATTTCACTATTTTCACTGGTAGTATAAATTGAATTGGAGGAAAGTCAAAGGAAAATGACAGGGAGGGTGAAAGAAAGAAGTTGTAAAAGTTCCAGGAGAAGGGTGGAAGGATTCTCATGGGAGACGAAGTGCGGCTAAAAGCGCTAATAAATTCACAAGATTGTACAGTAGAAGATGCATAACCGTATGATGTAATGTTCAATTCCGTAATGTGATGTTGTTTCGCTCACTTCAGGGCTTTCCATTTCAACTCACAATCAGCCAAGTCAAATACCAACAATGTAAACGAAATTGTAACGCTCTAGCTGTTCATTGCGCTTTAGCGCATGAAATTAAATAATGAAAAACATACATACAAATAATCAATTCTAATGAAACACCATGCTAATGTAATGTTAATGCAGTAAAACGAGACTGAGTAGCATAGTTAGTTCATATCCCGCTATACTACTAATTTAGAGATGAGTAGGTACATGCATTATGCAAACTACTAGCAATAAATACAATACTGATAGTTCAGATATGTAAGTACATTTTCACAAAACAAGAGATCCACGAGCGATAAGGCTTATTACCCAGGTTATGTTTCGCATCGTTGTTTTGCTTTTACTCAAGGTACCTAATGCATCTTTGCCAACATATGCATATGAGGAGGCTCTTTATATGAATGATGTTGAATGCATGAGTGATTAGCACGGAGATCTCCTGAATCTACTCAAATCGAATTACCTCGCGGCTATATGTATACTTAATAGGGATACTACAAACATACTTAATGCTAACGTAAATATATCTAGTGCTTTACTCTTCATTGCATCAAACGAAATTGCATATTTACTTACCTACACTACAATGCAATCCAATGCAGGTCCCTTTCAATATATCTCATGTAGGTAACCAAATTCACTCACTAGCTTAGCCAAAATGAAAATTGGAGAACCCAAACATATTAAATTCTTGTGTACACTGCCACGTAACTCAAAGCTACTCTAATCTTTGATTTCCCACAACTTTCGAATCCTAAATTAAATACTAGCGGTCTAATCCAATACACAATTCATCAGCTTATTACATATTGTACACACTCCATATCTTCAGAATATGTACGTGAATAGAGTTGGCTAACTTTGATTAGCAACAAATTCTATTAAACTTAAGTAACTGCCTATTAAATCCTTCATTGTCAGCTTTGCTATCTAATTTCCTTTGGAAATGTCTCGTTAACTAACTTACTTTTTTACTTTTACAGAGATAATTCAAATTCATTGATTTTTTAGTCATGAAGTGAAGCTACGCATTTGTATGAGACAGGCTTAAATTGTCAGCATTCCATTCACCTTATCATTATGTATCATTACAGTACAGTCACAAAGTCAACATATTTTACTCTATTGTCAAATCGGCCTTACTCTGTACTCTAATCAAACTCAATTCAATTAAGTACGTATCTAAAGTATAGTCATTGATAGCACAATAGAATCCACAACAGACTTGCTCAATAAAAGCAACACAAATCAATTGAACTCAATATACTAAAGTATACTACACCGACAAAACTAAGTAAACTACAGCGTAACTTTGCGTGAATGAATGAAAGAATGAATGAATCACTATTTGGCTAATATGAAGGAACAAGTAAAGAAGGTAACATAACATAACGTAACTTAAAAGTACGAGCCAAATAACTGTAATTTTAGTTCTTGTTGTCGAGGTGCACACTAGAATGTCTGCATTACATTAGCTTGACTTGGCTTATCTGCGCTGTCCTGCTTTTCCTTGCGAAATCTTGTAGCTTCAATTCTCCGTATAGAAAAGTAAACCCCAACTTCGTATATAATGCAATGCAAAATTGAAATGCATTAACAACTAGCACCATACAACTTTGTTCATTAGATATGTTATTAGCGTTAGTCACACATAAGTTATACACTCGATTCGACTTACTTTAGCTATTAAAGCGAAGGTAAAGAAAGGTAGGGTTAGTCTCAACTTGAATAATACTTGCTTCGGTATCCTTCTTCTCTATATGTAGTTGCAGTAAAGCCCTATGCTGTATTATCTCATGATGTGTTTATTTGCAGTGTAACGTGTAAAAATGTTTATATGGGCATGGAGGCTAACTAAAATGCTTATGCTAATCACACTAACAACATCACATCAACATCAACGCATACAATACACCTGTTTGACTTGCCCTACTCTTTGACTATGCAATGTGTAATGTGGATAATAAAATGTCTGAGTATTAGCCATTAAGCATACTTAAAGACTAACCATTCAATTGCACTGCAATGCACTACGGATGATTATTAAAGTCTGAAATTGAAAAGCAACGTTTAGTTTGGTTCAGTTTAGTCACAGCAGGCAGTCATTTCTTAGATGTCGTGCCGTTTATAGTGCATATGCCTTTCCTTGTAACTTAATATTTATTACGTAGGAGTTTAAGGAATAGATTGAACAGAAATACATCAAATCTTATGTTAAAGGCCACATCTACTCCTGATTTAACTTGTAGCAAAAGATACCTATTATTTACTACTACCACTTACATATAAACACATGCTTAGATATCGTACGTCAATGCAGCTTGCAAAAAAAGTTGTCATGTCAAGTCGATGTAGCAATGTCCCTATTCATAAATAAAAATTACAGTACACGGCACTTGTATATAATGATCATTACATCAATCAGTAGGTCATTCAGCTACTTAGCATTGTTATAAAGGCTGGGCTTCATTGCCCTTAATAAGATCGAGATAAGATTGCTCCCTATTCCACACTGGCTGGGCAGTGTATCACGCTTACACACCAAAAATAATTTCCCATCGACTATTTATTCAAGCTGCTCTTTAAAAATCACACTGGGATGACAGAGCAAAACAAAACAATAGCCAAAGACCCACAGAAACACTTACAGATCGCTATTTATCATTTGCCACCTTAACGCCGTTACTTGATGCTATATATTCATACACACTGCAGCGTGGAGCATTTCAATGCGTAAAAGTGCAATTGCTATGTACACGATTCCTAGCTAGAGCTATACATAGAGGTAAATATGTCTTATTTCTAATTGCAAAATTACATAAGACATAAGTGTTACGTAGCTTCATAACTATTATAAACCTACTGAAGCTCATTAAGTGTTATCCCTTAGTTTGGCCTGGACTATATCTCATCTGCAGCTGACAATTGCTAATCTAGATCTCTACATTATTATATCAGCAAAAGAATCTTAGGACACGAATACTAAGGCACATTCTTGGATTACATTGGCTCAGCTACACTATGTTGTAATATCTAATCCATTTTAAGATGAAGCGTACATGGAAATCCAATTAAGTAGAATGAGTCGTAGAAATAATCGGAAACATAGGTAAAGAAAGTGAAATTTATGTAGTAGAATTATGTATGAATAGACATTCATATACGGGTGCACACATTTTTCTTGAGAACGTAAGCTCATGTTTTGATAATAGTATCTCGAGTTGCGAGCACGACTCATTACCTCCTTTCCATTTTGCACAGAAATCTGACAATAGGAATTTATAAATTCAACAACAGAATGGTAATACTAATCATAAGTTAAAAGTAAAAATGTTATGGAAGCTGATTACGGTTAGCTTCGGTTATACTTGGAATTGACGCTAGAAAAGGAATCTGTATTGTTATAGTACTAAAGGATATTTTTGTAATCCTTTGCTTTCAAATATCTCTATGAGCAATACGATGCTGTGCTAAATAATGTACACATTTTCCTACTGACAATGAGTAATGTATTATAAAATCCATTAACACCACGGTATTGTGCAAAATGCAAGTTTTGTGCATTCATACATACTATAGACAAATATAAATAGCTCATGTTTTGTTATTGTGCTGTACACTTGTAGTCATCGTCAATATTTCTAGCTTATCATGTTATCAGCAAGGAGTCTGGGTGAATAATACAAACCAAGCTTGAGCATATCATCATATCGTGCATCTCCATTTCATGAAATCCTAACAAGTGCATTATTTATATTTTTCATGCATCTCAACTCACCTACATACATAAGATTACAAGAATGTCTGATATTATACAGTCCGAAAAGAGCACAGCGAGCACCAAAGCATTTTACTTTTTAAATCAAGTAAGTGGAGCCAGTCTCGCATTGACTGTATGCAGCACTCAGCTTTTGAGATTTGCATACATGCCATCCTAGCAAGAGTGAAATGAAATTCACTTCACTTCATGGACTGATTGTAGTGTAGACATAGACAGAGTGGAATGAAGATAGGCCAAATGGAAATGGGACGAAGCAGTACCCACTTACTAAATGTGCCCATGCACTGCGTCTGTGAATTACTATTACTGCAAGATTTCAAGTTGACTTTACTTGTTTTTCTGTTGAGATAGGTACTTACATAACTAACTTAAGTGGTAATGGTAAAACTAATGGCAATGTCTTATTGTCCAACTTTTCTTTATTTATCTTGCAGAGAAGCGATGCATTTTTTATTTTACACATTAAAGAATTGTCATTTAGAGAAATGCTACATTAGCCCTTTTACAAAGAAAAGCAATTTACACACTTAAGACTACCATATATCTGTTTACATAGTACTGAAAGAAGATTTCGTCAATTTTCTTTATAGGGTTAATTCATAACATTGCACTATACCTAAATTATCACAGTCACAGAAACCTACTATTTGAGATTAAAATACATAATGCACGAGGTAGGCACTTAGTATTTCTGTTTGTCATATTCAACTGTAGAATTAGCTACCATAAAAAATACTAATCATATTATAGATTTCCGTATAATATGCTGTCTGCTCTCTCAAGCGTTTACATAATATCTATCTTTGTCTTGTCTCTTGACCTGCTGATGGAATTCTTTCTGTTAAAGAAATCTAAGGAGCACTTAGCACGATCAATCATCACTCTACCTTTGACTACAGAAGAAGGCATTCAATTGGACTACGCAGTTTCGTGCTAAGCTACTTGGCCTACAAATGCTTTTATTTTTATCATCGGTCCATTAACAGACAGACGCTTGTCCTTAATGACAGCAAGATAGTAGGTATTATATACTATATACAAAATTTTAAGTGTAGGCTTAAAACGTTTTTCTGTAGTAAACATAGTAAATTTCCATTAAGACCAAAAATGTGATATCCAGTATACCTATATCGGTCAGCTAGATATACGACCAGTAGTATATTTTAGCATTTCCTGAGGCACTATTACCTTAGGATGCTGTAAAATTGTAAACATTCTGTGAAGAAAAAGACGTAAAGTACTATTGTTTGTACTAGATTACCCTCCCTCACAAGTAAATAGTGTTCCGTAAACTAAGAGTAATGTAAAGTAAGCACAATGTCAACAAAACTATAAAGAAGCAATGCAATTCTCAGTCTCTGTCTCCAGTCAGTCATCCACTATCAGCCAAGTCAGTCGGATTTAGAGTCGGAGGTAATCGAAAGGAAAGCTTTAAAGGCCAGCAGCAAAATAAAAGGAGCATTTAACAATGCATAACAAACGAAATCTGTTTAGTCGTATTGCTCTAGTATATATTGTGCAGTCTTTAATACAAAAAATAAGACAACAGTGTGTCTATATAGTAGAGCATAAGATATCGTATCAAATGTTTAAGGGATAGGAAAGTAGAACCCAACGAAACCAAAGGCAATTTCTTTTTTTACTGCCTACCGACTATTGCATAGCTATTTGTTCAATTCCATTCCTTTATATGCATTATATACATTTAACCAATGGAAAAGAATAATATGGAAGAACAGAGAAGAACTGTATAAAAGACCAATCGTAGTATTGGAACAAACAAAACAGAGGAATACAATCACAATACGATTTACTTTGCTATATAGAGATTACTAAGGAACTTCCAAGTTGCACACAATACAATAGATAGAGTTGCATTCAGTGAGTCGTATTGTGAGATACATGGTACCTATGTACAAGTATATTATTCTGATTCAGTAGGGGAAGACATCGGGTGTGCGAAGTGCAGGAGATATTCAACAGTATATCGAAGAGTCTGAAAAAAGTCAGCCACTCAGTCAGTCGGCCAGGCCAAAGTCAGTCAAGCAATTCCATACAAGTCAATTGAAGACAGACAGAACAGAAAGACAAGTATGTGAACATGTTTGATGTGATGTGCTGTGCCATTTCATTCCATACCAACGGAACGGAACCAAAGAGTAGGCAAAAAAATCGCTCCGCCAAAAGAAAGGAAACCAAAGCAATAACATAACATAAACATAACATGTTCTTCCGATGCGCTACGTATGTACAATGTTCAAATCTCATACTTACACTTCACTTGCCTTTGCTTATCGTTGGTTCAGCTTGGTTTTAGCTTTAGTCCGCTCTTCACTGACTTGCTGGCTTGACTTTATAACTTTGGTTTTACATTACATTATATTATGTGTCTGTATTGAATCACAGACATTACCTACTACTACACAATTGTACAGAGACACTCCGCTCACAGATCAAACTAGACAGACAGACAGCCGAATTGTCGAACAGAGAATTGATGGACTTTCTTCCAGCCTCCCAATCATCGCCCCAATTCACATGCTCCACTAACAAACACACCTTCAAACATAATACTCAATACTATCTTCTCTTTGCACTCAAAAGCACTCTACTCCCACATCATTTATTCATCCAAACATTATGTACCTTTATACATTTACAATTACACCTAGTATATACATCGTAGCTACAGTTTAGTACATGAGCTTTTCAGAATCACAAAACTATACACTTGTTTACCCATGAATAATTTAGGTAATACAAGAATACACGTGTACTGTGATGAAAAGCTCGGTTTATCTCTGTCAACAGTATAGCAACGTTTTTAATTGCGTAAAGTGGAGATAAAAGCACGTGGAAATTATATTTGTAACATTCTCCTGGTGTTTACCAGTTATAACAAATGCCAAAGTAGAAACCAGATATAGATTCTTACTTACATAACCTTTAGAGCTTTCCCAAAAGTTCGCATCTCTTACATCTGTAGTATTGATGTCCTAGCCTACGCAAGTTTAGTTCAACAACCGAACCGAATTGTAGTGTAAGGCAATTATTTATTTAAAGAATCATGGCCGTTGTTGCCTTGTTTTGTTAGTATACATATAATCTAGTTGTAACGGTAAGGTACGAAAAAGTAAGACACCTGCCTGACCCAACATATGATCTTCTTTTGGTCTCTCTCTCTCAGAAACAAAATAACGCATAGTTAGGGATACACTGGGCCTCGTGGTTCTACCTTCTACCACTTGTACTAATTCAGTCCCAAAAGTAATAATGTACACCTTATAGAGTAATCATTCACGATTTGAGCTACATTTTTCATGACTTTGCATTACTTTTCTACACTCGCCACTAGTAGTGGCTATGGGCTTATCACATTTCTATTTTTCTTCCACTACTCCACTCTCCTCCATCCATTCATAATTGATGAATTATTCTTTCTTTTTCTAGCATTAGTTCTTGAAGCTTTCAATATCCACTCTCATTTTGCCTCAAGTTGATTCAACAGAGAAGAACTCTCAAGCCAACTTCTGTTCCTTTCTTTTCATATTTATTGTTATGTTTTGGTGCTCTAATAATGGAGAGTTTGGCTTGCTCTTGGCATTCCGTCTATTCATGATTCACAGCAGCGTCGGTAGCCGTTGCTTGTTATAATAAAGCATTCGAGCTAAATGCAGATAGTAAAAATAGTCTGACCAGGTGGTATTTGTGTGTTTTAACTATTATAATCCTTATGAGAAGTATAGAGGGACTTGGTCTGAATCAACTTGGTGCCAGAGCGTGCAATAATATTAATACCTACACAATACCACCTTCGATATACAATTTGCCTTTCAATTCAAAATGATCGTTTCGATTCAGCAATAATAAATAATAATCACACTCGCGTTTGATTAGCCAGAGTATTTTGAATTAGCCATAATTGACGAAGCCAAGCCATAGAGAGAGCAAACATAAGTACAATATAAAAAGGCCCAAAGAAAACAAACTGCTGTTGGCTGTCATGTCACAGTCAAAACGAAAACAGTTCCCTCTTCATCACAACTATTAGCCGTGAATGCTGTTTTGCTCTAATATAATAGGATAGAAATGACCTACCTTCTCAATAGACCTACGAATTCAATTTACCGTTAATTATTCTATGATTCAGATTCAGACACTTAAGACAAGTCTACTCTCCAACAGCCAAGACTTTAATGGCGAGGTGGAGATGACTCTCTGCGTCTCATCACCTTTTGTTATCCTTACAATAACAATAACTACCAGTCATTGCACATAGATCAATTCAATTGTTGATGTTAGCAGTAGTAATACCTAGTCCACCAACATTTATATAGTTACTATTTAATTTGGCACTCTTGACATGATTTTACGGCATTTGTCCTGTGCTGTCGGCTATGTCACTGTCATAGATGTCGTTTTATGCATTAAGAGCCTATTGTTGATATAAATAATAAATACCTTTGTACGAAATAGGAAATTCCAAAATCATTATTAACAATACACGCCAACTTAGATGGACTATACAGGACAAGGACTATTGCTATACAGAGTCAAAAGTAAGTTACCCTCATTTACTCAGAATATACCTACCCTTGTTCAACATTGCATTTCATTTGCTACCTACCAACTTGTAATTTTTCATCTCTTCTCATTCATACGTACTAATAATCCTTTCACTGTCGTGCATGTGTACGCAGTAGGTATACGGATCCAATCTACTAAAACGAATCACCACGACGAACCCAATCCAATGCGACAAAACACAATCATTCAACAGTATATATCATACAAATTTACATATATGCAATATAGACACGATAGAATTCCCTAATATGAAGCCGAAACGAAATGAGGTGAAATGAAATGCCTCATCGATCTCGTCATGCATAATTCAGAAAAATATGCACGTTTCATATTATTCATCTCACTCACACTCTTCAGACTTTGATAGTCCTCAGCTTTGCATTGTATTGTACTTTATGCAGTCTTGTCTTCTATCCCATTGTAGTCCATTCTAAAGAGAAGACACCTCAATATCCCAAGTAATTACACAAACATCAATAAAACTCCCCTCTTTAGAAATTCTTTGGTGCTGTATTTCGTTCAGACGGACCGACTTTAACTTTCCATTCTCGATTCCGCTCCTAGCATTTCTTTCGGCATTCTTATCATAACATCATCAATACGTTCATTCCACTTTACCTATATTTAAAAAATTTCAACTATGTCCCATCCACTTACCACGAATTTTTAATAACTTGCATAGATTAATTCTTTCGTTGTATACTAGGTAGATCAGAAAGCGCAATGTTTATACTTTTACAGTAGGATTAACCCCATATTATATAAATTATCGTTATCACATTGTAGCAGTAAGTAATCAAGGAACAAAAGTGTGAATTCTGAATACCAATGAGTTAGATAATCAGCATTTTTCACAGATTTTCATTTCTTCCAAAAGATGATTAATCGCTCAATTAATAAACTGTTGTGAAAGCCCCAAATGGCTCGTTTGTGCGTCCCATAAGAAATCTGTTACTATCTTCCACTATGATGAAGCATGTATTGCACATTGAATCAACTAATATATACAGCCAGAATGAGTGCGTACAAATTACAAATGTCTCTATACAAATAGTAGACGCACGTAGGGATTTATGGAAGAAAAGCAACAAGACAAGGGTGAAATAGTGTGAGCAACTCACTCAACTGACTAATACGAAATACAAATTGCAGCTCATATTTGAGCAATAGAATTAGTAAATACTCAGATATTACAAGCAAAGAGGGTGAGCTGCTGCCTCCATCGCTTGTTTCTCTATTTATAATACACAAATGATATAAACCTACTAATACCTCCTGCTGTATACTAGTAAATCCGAAACTCGGAAATGAAGAGAGAATATACGAATCTAGGGGTTAGAGCAGGACTCAGGACTTCCCTTCGTACTTAATAATCCTAATTTAAATACCAAGCGGCCAACCGAATCATTATATAATACTTGCACACACAGAGACAGATTTGGTATTCACTATTTTATACAAATAATATACAAGTAAGTGTTTTCTTTCCATTCCGCCCTCCCTTAGTTTGAGAAATGCAAACACGAAAAAGGAACCAGGAAGGGAACGATGGCAAGTTAGTCGTAGAAAGATTACAATAACATATAATTGCTCATGCCATTCATTATGCTCGTTTTCACTGAGCACTTAGTTAGACTTCAGATACTTGTGCCTTGAATGACAATCAGCTCTTAGGGACATCGGCTTCAATTCAACTAGCTATGCAAATGTCATTCTTAGTTACGCTACTTCGTTTTATAACAACATGGGAAATAACAAGTAAGCATAAAATCAAGATTTTCAAATTCCCCTTTCCCTATCAATTTCCCTATAGGTACCTACTTAGAACTGTATACAAGTATTTCGCCATAAGAAAGCTCATCAAAGGTGCACATAAGGAAAGAGGGTACTATAATGGGATATTTTAGCCTTAAATTTGATTTCTATGTCGTTCTCGGCATTTACTCCAAGTATAGTACAACTACATGACAAGGGGTTGATTACTAAGAGCAAGAACTCAACAACTTGCCAAGGTAATTATATAATTCATTTGAACACTAATGTTAAGAAACTGTAGCTGAAGTAATTGGACCTAATACACATCAAAACTTACTCTATAACCAATATGGATAGGGATGTGATGGATGTATAACGATACTAACAAGTAGTAATGTTGAGAATAATTTATAGAGATAAATGGCTCAGAATGTTAAGGAAGGAAAATGAATGGCAAGAAGGAGGACGATGAGGATGAAAAGTTCTTCAAGTTAAGTAAGTCCAAATGGCAGAGTGTCAACTCAATTAGTGTGATCAAACAAATTTTCCATCTCATTAAGAAGTGCAAGTGGCTCGTTTCCTTGTCTTTTGATTCTTGAATGAGAACAAGAATATCTTACATCAGATATCAAGTTGAATAACATTAGATTCAGTAGTGTTAGTTTATAGCAATGTTTATCAGTACATGTAAACAGTAAATAGATAGTAGAAAGGTGACGAGGTACATAGAGTATATTATATATTTGTATGTGCAAGACATTACTTATCACTTGTACACGCACCTTCTCTACTTATTTGTCACTTGGCACTGCTCTCCGTTGTTTTTCTTGTTAAGTTCTCTAAGTAGAATCCCTTCCAGCACAAACACATCACACCAAGACAAGTTCCTCGCTATAAGATTACCTGCTTATATTTTGCGTACACGATTATAAGCATTATGCATAAAATATGTAGATACTATGTATATTCGTGTATTTTATAGCGACTACTTATATGCATTGGCTTCGTTTGCTTTGTTGAATACAATTTGAATTGCTTTTTTAACCCCTCGAAGCCAGTCCACACTTAGAGAATATGAGATAACCAAGGCACAATGCAATCTCCGGTTTGTCTGCATATCTCTACGTACGAAAGATAAACTCAATACAATAGAATAATACAAAAGAGGACACGCATAGCATATTGAGTAACTTCTTCTCGTAATGTAGTACTACTGCCTACTTTTAACTCTTCTAGTCTCCTTATACAATGGGTTTAGTTAGAGAATCGAATGAGTTGAGTGACTATTCTTTTGTACAAATATTTAAACTCTTGTTAACGCTAAAGACTAGACAAGACAGAGCAAGAAGAAGACAAGCAAAAACTAAAAGTTCTAAGATCAGTTGAAAGTTGAAACTGAATGTATTTACGCGTAATACAAAGGGCGTCTATTACAGTGCCACATTCTTGTGTGGATTTTATTCTGGCTTTCTCTCCGTAGTGAATGATAGTTTTAATTTACACTGTGGCTGTCTTGGCATTCTATCTCTGTATCCAGGCGAGAATATAAAATTGCTTAAAATTCCAAACAGTGGAAACGCACATGATAAAACGCATGCATAGAGATTCTGGAGTTACAGTTAACTCTTGCCAAAATCTCTAAATGTAAATACGCCTTCGGTACATGTGTACTGTAATTTAGAGCAGTAAAACAATAATGTATTTAACTGTTTTCCACTTCCTACCGCACAAGTGCGTCTGCTATTCCATACAGATACAATACACCATGCCATACCACACAACTACGATGGCACATTCGTCAATAAACCGGGTACTAACTACCACTGTACAACAAAGTTACCGAAGAGGAGGAAGTTAAAACAATTTATCACCTTTTCAAATGATTTTTCTCTCCACTAACAATAAGTCTTTAAACTAAGTCTTCCGCGTGCATTACATTGTTCTCCATTCAAAATCTACTGTTTTTGCAGAATCACAAAGCACTAAGAAATGTTGGCATCTAATTTAAAGAAAATAAATCCTCTAATCGCATCCATTTACATTTTTCCTAAGACTAAATATTTCGGAAGTGGAGTACCAATTTTTTTCCACCTGGTTTGTGTTCATTTATTCGGCGCGGCTCTCTTTATCTGTGCAGTTTCCTACAAATAATAATGTCCCTGTTGGTCTCTTTGTATTGCCAGTCAGGGTAGTGACTGAGCCATAATCCGATTCAAGTTGCACAAAAAATCTTCATTTTGCATCCAAGAGTACCTAACTAGTTTAAATTCAAATTTTAATTCCGAGACTGAGCTGATCACTCAAGTTAAGTCGAATAAAGTTTGTAAGTCAAGTTTAGTATTATTAAGTACCTGGTTTAATCTACCTCAATTATAGTATACATAGGTAATGAAAAAATGCATATTTGCTAGAAGTATAACTTGTCAACTGCCATTAGGTACTTGCATATAATATAAAATAAGTAGCAAGCTCAACTTTTTCAAGTTGGGCAAGCTTTCTGATTTTTTCCACTATTTCCTATGCTAATCCAATCCGTTGCAATCCAGTTGGATTGCTTTCCTATAAAAGTTCTTGCGTCAAGCTAGGCCAGAGTATCTTGTCTTGTTTCTAATTCTTTTACTTTATACTATTTCTCAGTCCAGTCGACAATACTATGATAAGATATGCGAGTGTAGTAGTAGTACAATACAATTTCGTATCATATCAATATCAATTCAAGTATGCAGTTGTCTCAACATAGCTTAAGTGATGCGATGTGATGTCGGATTTAATGTGTGTGTGTACACAGAATACTACTCTTAGGCAGGTCATAAATATATGAGTAACATTACATCCTTCAGATGTACTTAGGAGTGTCTTCTAATAGGTAAGTAGATAGACATTATAGAGTAGATGACTTGACTGTGCTCTATGTACCTGGTTTTAATGTCCACAGCATACGTTACAGGCACAGGCAAAGGAACTTACAACAAAAATGCAAAGAGATACTTGCAGCAAAGTAGATTTGAAGATTTCCCTCTGTCCTGTAATATACAAAGCTCCTTTGGCTCTGGGATGTGCGTTATACAGAGCTAATATTCTTTCTTGGCCTTCTATAATGTACAGAATGAAGGCAATTGTGCTACATTACTGCATTACCTACACATCGTATGGCATCGGTCAGCTCGAGAAAAAGAAAGAAGAAAGAGGAGAAAAGAATATAAAACGAATAGGCATAGGATGAAACTGGTTCTTCCAGTTCTGGTTTGGTCGAAAGGTTAGCGTCCCTTCTTTACTATGTATTCTAATCTAAACTCTGATTCTATAGTCCGAAGCTTAGTTTGGTACTGCAACGAAACTTATTCCACTTCTTAAACTTACAGTGAAGTTTTTGAGTAGTTGCGTTGCGTTATAGTCCTATCTCCTATTCTAATATATTTTCACACTAATACTCACAGATATGTGTAAAAACCAAGAAGCAAATGCATCTGGATCGTGTAATCGTACGTTACGTTCCACCTTCCCATAGATAGTTGAAAGTGTAATCAGGCGTCACTATAAAATTTTTTACTCTCAATTCAACTTCTAACTGTAGCAGAGCAAGCTTCTGTATGAATATAAATATACCTAATCAAAATATACTCAGTCAGTCACTTGAGGATACTGTAGAAAATGAGATGCACTGCAACTCGCCCAAGAATTGTCTGTTACTACAGATATATACAAACTTATCCTGCGCCAAGTATCAAGTTTATAATATACTTCTATAGACTTTGTAAAATATTTACTTTAAGTGTACAGACCAAGGTAAAATTATAAATCATAGGAATGTTAGTGCAATATACTTTTGTAAATATCCCATACGCATAGGTGTACAACTGGGCAAGTCAAACTAGATTCGGAGGATTGGATCAATTCCGTTGAATTCACCTGGACTGATATACTTTTGAGTTTCAACTCCCTTAGCTCTAATTTCACTCTCTAGTGTCTCTAGTAGTAGGTAAATCTAAAAGATAAACTGCAAACCATTTTTAGTAAGCTTTCGCTGGTATAGCCATGTGATCCAAGCATTGAAAAGAGAGGGATCAAATGTAGGTTCAACAATTTATTCAAGCTGTAGTAGAAGTTACATGAAGGAAACTAAAGCAAAATGATAGATCCATCACAGACCATCAACTCACATTAGAAAACGTCACGCTATTTTTACTCGAGAGAAAATATAAAACGGTCGTACATTAGTTACTACTATAACGCATCCCATAAATCTGAAACTTGACTTGGTCTTTGGCTTTTTCAGCTTCAATACCTCAAACACCTTCACCTGACGTTACTGTGCATCTTTAGATTTTACGTGTTTGAATTGAATTATTTATCTGTCGGTCATAGTCATTATCTATAGTACATGCATCCTATCTAAGGGTGGCTGGGTTTGTGGGATATCTAGGAGTATTGAATTGCAGCATGGAAGAGAACAACTTAAAATGCATACCTGTATCTGACACTTTGAATACTAAATAGAAAATACCTGTAGTAAGGAGAGGAGAATCAGGTGCGTACTAACAATACTATACTTAGCTAGGTATTTAGTTAGTAAATGGGCATAGTAGCGAAGGAGAGTTCAGTAAGGCAAATGGGAGATGAACTTTTATTTCTTTTCACCCGTCACCGTAACCCCTTCCATTAGCTAACTTGGGTTGCTCTCTCATGTTTTTGTATGTTGTTTTTTAGCCGGGAGCGGAGATCTGGTATTTGTAATGAAAAGACAACCTACGAAAGCACATCACGCACATAATAACTTTGACTGACTGGAATAAACTGACTGGACCGACTAAATCAACAGTCAAGCCAAACAAACTCTCTATGTACACCCTAATGATAATTCCTTTAGTTGCCGTCTCGTAGTAATCGTAGCATAGCCTAGCATAGATAGCACAGGTAGATACGAGATTCCTTTTTTTAACTTTTTTCTGTGAAACCCGATCTGCAGACGAAAAGATTTCTCACTCTGATCATGAGCGTGTGATTAGATTACAAATAAGAAGATTTAAGTAAACACTTTTAGTTCATTTATCCCATTCTTACTAGACATTCTCTTCTTGCTTTATTTTTATGTTCTTCACTAATGTTCATCACAACCTACTCTATTTACAAACGCGTCCTTCCACAGGATTTTTTAATTTTATTTCGTATTCCCAACTATGTTCTCCGGATTATTTTCAATTTCAAGTCATCTTATCTGTGACACAAGCCCTTTTTGTATTGAGTTACCTCACTAGAGTGTCTCTTTGTTGAAAAGGATTTATTAAGTCCCTTTCTCCTTGTTACAAGAGCTCTTCCTTATTTGTAGGTTCTAAAAATCCCTTTGATTAAATCTTATTCCTGGAACCAGATAACTTTTCAATGAATCACATTACAGCACCAAATTATCATTCCCATTGTGGAAGTAAATCAAAATCAACACGACACTAAGCAAACAAAGGGAAATTGGGGAGAAGGATTTATTCGGAACTAATCTCTTATTTTACAATTAACAGATTCAAACAGCTATTCTTAAAGATAAATAACGTACTCAGCGGACAAAGTGCGTACGCGTTAGTGTAAATAAATAAATTATCTCCGTGTGCAAGTTGTTACTTTCTATTTTAGTAATAGAATTTTTTTGTTTCACTCAAGGAACTTCTGCCCGCCTGCCTCATTTCTATTAGTAAATGGAACAAACCCGGAGAAAGAAAGAGATAAAGAGTGAAGACAACCGAACCGGAATTTCCTGGAATACCCCATGCTGCTAAGATCCGGAGCCGACAAGCCCTAACACACTGCGTATCTCTTACTCTATAGCCACTCCGAATTCGGTTAGATGCGACATAACTGTTAAGAATAGCATGCCAGTTGAATACCTATTGCACCCTTAATGTTCAAGTGCATTCTATATACACCAACATTATTTATAAGTATAAAAGTGGATTCTTCCCAGTAGATGAAGCAGTACCGCTATACTTTATATATACCTTATTTACTTCCACATCCACCCACCCTCCTTCTACTACACGAGGTGCTTGCTCTTGTTCTAGCTACCTCTAGTAAACTTCATCTACTAAACTCGACTACTCAGACTCACTCACATCACATCACATTACAAGACTTTTACCCCTATCGTATCTCACTTTCATCTCTTTCTTATCTTCTTACCCTCCAAGGCGTACATCCTGATCAGAGTCACTTTGCCTATAACTTTTCCAGCATCTTGTCTCATGTCCGGAGTTACTGGTTGGGGTTGGAGTGAAGCGGGCGAGATGGGACATTCAATAAAATTCTTTTTTCTATTTATACTTATTTCTGCTATCTGTACATATATCTATCTATGACTATTACTACTCCTCGGAGTATCTTATCTTATCCGATTTTATCTTTATCCAATGCCTTGCCTCAATGCCTTGGCTGTGTAAAGCCTAATATAAAATATTCCCTCCCAAGGAAAAACTAACAGAATACCATAGCTAATCTACCACCAAATAAAACTTTTCCATTAGAACTCAGCATTGTAAGTATTTTTCGCAAGAGATCCAGAATAAATCAGACATCAACTGATGCGTCTCCATGCGTTTCACACATAAAATGCGTTGCTCTTTGCTCTATGCACTTTCCCTCAAGATGTGAACAATAAGATGTGAAAACAAAGTAAACTAAATAAGTGCTCGTCTGTTGGTCGTGATATGATAACTGAA
This sequence comes from Tomocerus qinae, assembly GCA_020055645.1. Taxonomy (NCBI): domain Eukaryota; kingdom Metazoa; phylum Arthropoda; class Collembola; order Entomobryomorpha; family Tomoceridae; genus Tomocerus; species Tomocerus qinae. The sequence continues at coordinate 44,485,109 of CM034547.1, forward strand.
TATATATGTACCTACTACTGCTTTACATGTCTCTATGGTGTATACTAATAAATTACTCCGAATTTCAATAGGATGGTCCAGTCCAGTGCACCCAAGCCAAAGTTAAGTAAATGAAGGCGAAATAGAACCCAGGCGATTCATCTCGGATTGCAATAGATTGTCAGTGTCAGTGTCACCCTGTCCGTCCGTCCATTGAGTCGACACCAAATGTAAGGAATAAAGGGAGAGAGGATAAGGAATTATTAGATCCTAGGTACTTATCTCCTGCCTGACATTAGTTATTGCATCACATTATATTACATTAGTCCTAACATTGCATTAGAGAATCAAAGTTTGTTATTGTGCCTTGACTTGGTTTGCGGTGCGGGACGCATCACAAAGTCTGAGCACAATGGGCTGCACACAAATGGATAAAATCACCATTACCATACATAAGGAAAGTAACTAACAGAACCAAAGGAATCTTCTGGTTGCACTAGTCTCCTTACTCACAATTACAATACAAAGTGCATTGCATACATACCAAGCAAAAGGAGAGAAAGAAAGCTCTAAGGGTCTTCTTCAGAAGCACAATAGAAGACATTATTATAGAACGCTACACACACTTTACTCCTCTGCTTTGTGTCCGTAGTTTATGTCCTAGGCACTACTATTTGAGTCGGGACTTTGCATTTATACAAGACTGACAACATAACATAATACAACACAATACAATGCAGCTCAAGTATTTACCATTGAAATGAGGATTCGGCTTTCACATCTAGTTTGAGCACTCTCTAGCTGGAACTCCTCTGGCATTGCATGGTACTGCAATACTTTCTGTATAATATGTAGTTAGTGTACTTACTAGTACTAGTGAGCTATGACATCGCACTAGGCACATCCATACCACACACACAATATGCAATGTACAACGATAAATCACCGGTTTTAATAAAACATTATACGCCTTACATTAGTTACACACCAAGAATTCCTTTTACACTACACTTTCATTGCACTATTGCTTTCTCTCTGTCGCCCTGCCTGCCACTACTCAACTCGTCTCCACTCTTTCCCTACGATCCCTCAAATTTCTGTCGCAGTCTTTTCCATCTACTCATTTTGTATTTTGTCGTCGTCGTCTCTTGGTTTGTCCGTTTCCACCAAGGCAAACCAACCCATCCATCCGATGATCAATATCGTCCTTTTATCTCTCGACACGACAATACAATGCAACCCCCTCCTTTACTTTTGTCACTACCGTTCTGTCATATAAGAGAGTCCTGGTAATGACACTGCCGGGTGTCATCGCTAAATTCTATGCTCAAGTTCAAGGAGCTTTCATTTTTCCTTTCACTATAATAAGTTATGGAGCTGCCCACAATATAAAATAACGTGTGCACAAAAACTGTTGATACAATACGGAAGTATCTGGCTTACTTTTAGCTTCGCATTGTTCGCATGCAACACTTACGTGTGTGGTACGTGCACGCATTATATTGTAAACACAAATACCACAATGCAGGGCAGGGGTGACAATGACGATGATACTTAGTTCTTAACAATAGTTAAAGACTACCAAAAGTGACTTCTATACAATGTATCGTTTTCTGTCGCATATAATAACGTCAGACAATTACATACTGTACGTTATGCATATTGTTATGTAACTGGACAAAAGAGATCACACACAAAACAGGCATTTGCTCCAATTATTTCCGCTTTAATAGCAAATCGTATATTTGTTATACACTGCTAACAAATATTCCAATCTAAGTCTGATTGTTTAGTGCGTGCAAGCTGTATTGCATATAGTATGTGTATTATAGATAAACTAATCCTTGAATGAATGACAAATATCTTTTAATACATTGAGCTCATTTCTAATGGTTATGTGCATTGCACAGTCTAGCTATTTCCTCTGTGTGAGTTGACAAAATAATATATTATTATAGGCACTGACTCCCAATTTGTAAGGTCAAAAACAAAAACGATGTTCATTTCAATTGAAATAAAGACAGGGCAGATTTAGTAGTCTCATAACTTATTGCCATTTCGTTCGTTTAACTATAGCATAAAGTCAATGTTCTGTATATAGATTGTTTACCACGGTCTAGGGTACATAAGTAACATTCCTTGCCAGTAATAGTAAAAGCAAGTTTGTAAACCAATCTCCATGCTTTTCATTTGGTTTGCTCTTTAAGGCGGACGCATTCATTGAATATTATGTGGCAAGTAACATTACATTACACTGCCGCAAACACAAGATCTATTAGAATGTAAGGGGACTGGCAGGACATAATGTATTGGAATGAAATGGGAAGAATTTCTAAGGCAAGGCAAACTCAGTCATAAAAGTCTGAGCTAAAAACTCCGCGATGCAATACGATAGCTCTTGTTTATAACCTATAGGATTCTTTTATGCTATATATGTACTAATCTTTCGAATCATGCGAATGTACAAAGATGCACAGTTCTGTATCTAAATGTGTGACATACCTATGAATGTACGCATACTAACCTATCTAACGATGAGATACATTTAATAGTGCACGACAAATACAATATTAATAGTATCAATATAGTTAATAGGTTCCTGGTCCGTTTGCTCAGGCTGATATAGACAAGCCTGTGCAGTTTGGTTGTAATAATTCTTAATGTTCAAGTTTTCTTTGTAAAGGAAGAGCACTTTGCCTTTTGCACGCTCCGTTGAGCACATAAGGAAAAGCTTTTTGCTTTAATACTAAATACATGATTGCACTTCGCATTGATATTCTGTATAGATAGAGACAAATCAGATCTGATCACACGACAACTTGCTGTTGATATCGTATAGCTAAAGTTACCTAATAATAAGTTAAGCCAACGGAGCTAAGTCACCCTCACGTCGTCACATCCACTCCAATCAAAACGTCACCAACTACAATGAGACTTTCCGCTTGAGAAATGGACAGGTCATGATCTGATGATGGGTCACGAACATACAAGCAAATACCTACTTCCTACATAGCAATGGCCATGGATTTACTTTTATATTTACTATTCTGTATCTCATTTATCAATTCTACTATAGCAAATTGCATTCGCATTTTCCTTCGATGAATGTATACTGATTCAGAGATGTTTATTGTTGCGAGATAATGACGTAAATATGTGCATACATTGAGAAAGAAGACACGCAACAATACCTAATCTTTGCGAACATGACTTTTTTCTGATGTTTCGGCAATTCCCACCTTAACTACCATCGACACAAGTAGAATCAGAGTACAACGACAAAAGTGACAATGACAGGACATAGGCTTTGTTTCCTCTATAGGAAAATATGTTACAATTCACTCTGATCCTCGTTTGAACATTCAGTGACATTTCTTTCATTCAGCTACTTACATCTGATTACATCGGTTACCTCAGCTTAATTTCCTATTGCCATATAAAGGCTTATATTTACTGGGTATATAGGATATGTACTTGTGTGTATGTAGACAGGTAGGTATATGAGTTGTTTGCTTTCCACTATAAAGCATACACATGACTCAGAGAAAGGAAGACACGAAGATTTACTATCACTCACTATTTGTTGACGTAGCCATTACAATAGAATCATTGCAGGTGCTTCGCTTCATAAATGACGTCGACTCATTGTTAAATCTACCTTAGTTTATTGCCAGCTTTAAAAGAGTACATCGTTTAATCTGATATACTTGCATAGCTGACCATATAGCTCTACACTATAATATAGTCATGTAGCATTATAAACAGCCAAGTGCTAGACTCGTCGTAAGTCGATTCTGCGGCGTGTCTTAAGAATTAGAAATAGCAAAGTCACTCACTCACTCAGTAACCTAACCTGTGGCATCATATGTAAACTGAAGTGTATGAAATAAGCCATGGCTTTGAATATGACGAACTTTGCATTGTAGTACATTGTATGCAGCAGTAGATGAACTCCATTGTATGTGTGTGAGTTCAGCATAATAATATGAAATTGCTAACAAGAAGATGGTCATAATAAGACTCCTCCTCTTCCTGACTTAACTCTATTCTTTTTTCGCTCTCTTTCATATCCTTTTCGCAGAAAACTGCCAACTCGAGGTACATGCAATCTTTTCAGTACATTTTATGTACGACGCGAATTACACATACAGAGTGTAACAAGTCGATAAGTAATAGCAATAAATTATGGGAGGACATGTTTAAAAGGAAGTGTTACCTACATAAGTAAGTATTTTTACTTTAGTCACTACTAGACACAATTGAATTTGTTATATATGAAGTACCTCTTATATATTTTATTACGCATATAGGTAACAGAATAAAACACAATTGAATGAATGAACAGATTGCATCCACTTCCACTATTATCTTCCTGAAGTTAACTCTCGTCTTCCCAAGTCATTTATTTTACTTTATTCAAGGCACATGAATCATATGACAAAGAATATGCATATGCCTGATGTAGAAAAGAACTTAAGTTTATAATTTATAATATTGAATTACCTACACTCCTTATAAGCCACAGCTGACTTGTCATGATCGCTTGTTTCTTTCTTTAGCTTAAGCCAATCTGTAAAACATCAGCTAAGATCTAAAGGCTTGGCTAGCCCATAATGCTAACAAAACTTCACATTAATATCATATAGCACCACATTCTTATAGCAGGTAATGAGATTATGTATTGCTATGCTTCACATTAGTAGTGGTGCATTTGACGCATCTTTTTGCATTTATTAACTAGGTATTAGCTCGAGAGTTGTCTTGTAGTGTCTTCTTGACCTTGTACTGCATAAAAGGAGGAAAACATCACGTTTTCTTCTACATGATTACAATTTGCATATAGTGCAGCAGACTGTTTCAGGTACACTTCATCTTCCTAATGTTATTACCTTCTTAAATCATATATTACTCAAAAAAATTCCATAATATAATAAGCGCGAGCATACATTATGTTTCAGCTGTGAAAAATATTGCAATTACTTACTACAAACACAAATACAATCGATAAGAAATTTGTAAACATCATCGTGCCAATTGAGAGAAGAATTTAGGATGAGGGTTGATGCGATGTGATAATGACAGAGTGCTATGTAATGGTTCTGTTGTAGAGTAATTCCAAATATTTTATGGAAAAAGACGTCCCGTGTCGTAAATATGTAGTAGTTCTTTTCGCGAGCATTATTGTCTCTGCCTCGTGCGTCATTTCACTTAATGATAAGTATTCTAGTAAGCTACAGAATATTAGCTTCGTCATTTCACTACAGCAAAGCCACATTAAAGAAGGTAGTTTTACTATAATATAGGCTATATTGATATATACCCATTTCATTTTTCCTGTCTTTTCTTTGCTATTACTATTAGCATTGATAAATTCATCATCATGCATGCAAAGCTAGGTTATGAGTCTATCTATGAGTAGGCTTTTGCCACATACATAATTCCGCATTCCTGGATTCCCTGAGGACTAACTTGACAACTTGAGCACAACTTAAAAATTCCAAATGAGAAATGTCGACAAAGTGCTTGGCCTGGTTGTGGCTTGGCATGGCCTGGTCTGACGATGACGAAGATTGCCTTGTCTATACCTTCTTCTATCTACCCTTTCTATAATAACTAAGTATGAAACAGTCTTTAACAGTAAGTTGAATTGAAACCCAAAACGGGAGACGAGTCCAACCCAATCCAGTTTAGTCATACTAGTTATAAAAGAGTTGTCTAGGCCAAAACCAGAGCTATGCTTTTCAAAATACGGTAAAGAGACTCTACCTCGTTTGTATGCATTATATTAAAGTAATATAAGTAAAGCCGCAAAAACATGCGAGAAAGTTCTTTGGCTCTTTCGTCTACAAATCCCAGTTGTGATCCTACCACACTTCTTTAACATACTCGGCTATGCAAAGTTTTGCTTCTGGCAAAGGGCATTGTGGTAAAATAGTAGTAGGACAGTTCTTCTTTAGATATAGGTACAGAGGCAAATAGTACTAGGAAGGAAGGGAACCTATAAGTAGGTACGTACTTGTGGAACTTGAGCTAAACCCTACTAAAGTGAACTAAACTAAAGATAAGTCACTAGTGTACACATCAGCGTGGTGGGAGTATGTGTTAATACATGTTATGTATGAGCATAAGTGACGTAGTGACTCAAATCCTGAATTTCCCTGAGGACCTTACTAGTCACACAACATTTCAGCTGAATGAATCGGAAGACAGGGCAGGGCAGCATACCCGGGTAGCGATAAGTATGTATGTAGTGTAGTGGCAATGTACATATGGGCCACACGAAAGGAGCACACACACACACAACTGAAGAGTACAATGGGAGTACAAGATTCAATTGGTTCGGAAGCTGCCTGTCAGCTGCATGCAAATTCTTCCTGGCCTTTTCTAATATATTGCCCGGTTTAGTCTTCACGGGCCGGCATTTACATTCTGAGCCATTATGTAGGTAATACGCGTATTTGTAAGGTATATGTACCTATGAACATTTAACACTGCTGCTGCCATGTTATCCTTCTTTCTGCCAACCATAAGAAATATGAATTCAGAATTACACTTTACTGCTCCTGATAGTGATAGTGAAACAGCATGAGTGTTCTGTTCAGACAGTCGAATGGATTGGTTTAGAATTGAATTTTCTACAGATTTTTATTTCATTTGCTCTCTCAATCCAATGCAGATAGATCTAAATCCTGTTTCCTCTTTTCATTCTCATGTAATTTTCACAAGTCCAAACTTAGTCAATGGAAGATAGAATCGCTGATAGACAAATACTATCTCTGTATTTTGCAGTAGCTGGATGGAACTGGAGTTGAGTGCACGAATGCGAACGAAAGGAGAACTCTTCACTTTTCAAACTTATCTCTGTAATTTGGTAAAAGTTAATTCTACCTTTCGCCTCCTTTCCAGAATTACGTGAATGAATATGACATAACGTGAAGGCTCTGTGCATGCATGCATTAAATTCCTCTCTGGAAATAATTATAGGTGCTCTGAAGTTCTGAAGTTACAATTGCCTCACACATGCATACTAACATAGCACATAGGATGATAATTGGTGGCAATTCTAATTCAAACTGCATTAAAATGAGAAGGTTCTATTCAACCTCTTTTGCCGCATTCTAGAACCATAGAGATACGTTCATTTCTCATCACTTTACAAAGTTGTATCTCATAAAGCAATGTTAACTAAATTAACGACAGCTAATTATACGTCAACTCTAAAATTTTAACATAGTATTGCGTAGGTAAGTTCATGGTTCAAGTTTCTTGTGGTTAACTCATATACATAATTACTTTATATGGTCCACTCTGTTCAGCCTGGTCTTGCCTAGCTGCAACCAGTGGAAAATTGCAAGTTGTTTTGTTCTGCCTCGTTGATGTTAACAAACGTAAGACACATTAGTAGCTAGGTACTTATGTTGTGTTTCTGGAGAAGCTGATAATGTCTTTACAATAAGAAAACACACATACTGTTCTGTACTCTACTGCTTTGCAAGTTAAACATAAAATGCACATTACAAAGTATCTAAGGTCATGGCTTATGATTTAGCATAAAGAAACAAGAGGTGCAACAACAAGAGTATTTTGTACACAAAACAAGGCGGGCGGCTCTAGAAACGTAGAAGGAGTAGGCAGTAAGAACATTAAATGTTATCTCACTCATGTCAGCAGGACTGCACTCATTGTCAGAGTTTCCGCAAGGCATGGCAAAGCAAAACATTAATATTAAAATGAATAGTGGTACTTTGTTACATACATACAATACTCCTATAAATCCCCAATACTTGAAGGTATTTGGAGATGCCTATATATACTCGAACACACGTAGACCCATATACCTATACACGTACACAGATGCATTTCATTACTTTTTCGATTATCGCAGTATGGAATGAAATAATACCTAGGGCAAGTCGAGTCAAGGAAAGACAAAACAAGTTGAGTCCAACCTACACGAAAATTTTGTTACCTAAGTGTAACTACAAGATACAGTACACAGAACATAAAAGTACGGTACTGCACCAACACACACAAGCACTATAGAGTAACAACAGATCAGCAAAAACATTATTAGTCGATCTAGCGATAAATCAATTGAAATCAAATCTAAAGTAAAGCAATTTGCATTGCGGGCGGCTTTTTCTCTCTCTCATTGTCAGTTATAATATGAATATGTCTTGCCTCTAAACTATCGCTGCTTTGCTTTTTTGCTTTTTGCTCTGCTCTAGAAAACAATGAGATCTGTCCATCGTTTCAGTCGTGTACACCATTTCTTGACTCACGTCCGCACTTTTAAACTGAGTAGTATATACATTTACGTGCAACATCACATTATGTTAACTGCCAAACCTTATCGTTAGTCAACTATGTCTTACTATGGAATGCAACAAAGTATAGCACATTATTATGGTCCAAACTCCAAACTGCAGATCATGAATGGCCTCAACCTAAACCTTGCCCAACCCAAGATCCTTTGAAAGTTTACAAATCCTGAGCAGAAATAATAGTATGAAAATGCTAATGCACATCGTAACAACGGAGTGAAAAAGCTGTACTTACGTTTGCACATGACGAGATAAAAAATATAGTCCAGAAACATTATACTATATGCAAACATGTCACATTCAAGTTGGCTCTGAACTCAAGAGGAAAATAGAACAAGTAAACCAATGCAAATAGCAACTTGACAACAATATCATTTGACTCTGGGCATTTTATGCTACAAAAAGAAAATCAAACAAACTACCAAAGGGAAACGTCAACAGCCCACTCAACTCAACTTCACTTTATAACTGAACTCAGGAGTAAAGATTTGATGATCTGCTAGAATGGGTACCTGCTTGCACTTTACTTTTGACTACTTCAATCTACAAAGTGACATGACCCTCCTGAACGCTTTTCCACAGATAAGCGAAGATTATGAAGTGCATTCAATATTGCTTTATTATCTCTATTTACATTATTGCCCTCAAGATTGTCATTTTAAACAAAAGAAAATGCCCATGTGCCTAGTACAAATAAGACCCTTCAGTTCAGTTCATCTCAATCCACTTGACGTTCCTTCACTCCAATTTCTTTCTGCTATGAAAAATTCTGTGAAAACATTTTGTGGTTTGGTTTCTTTGAGAATTGTTGTTTTTCTTTGTACCCATTGTAATGTAAGTGCATGGAATCTGTACCATTTTGTATCTGTACTTATGAAAATTCAATGTTGATAGAAAGCTTGACTTATGACATTGTGGATAGATAAGAAATGCAGAACAATACAGGAAAGACCTGACTGACTTATCGTTAGCTTGGCTGACTAGGTGAGCTAATTGCAGGCCAAGTGAAGTGAGGCATAGAAGTTTCCTTTTGAGAAAAACAATGGTATCATAATATCACCATCACCTGCTCGTCCTATAAAACTGATGGAAATAATGGTTCTCCTTTTCAATTCAGGAATTATTAGTCATCCAATACAATTGTTATTGTTACTATTCCACGTATTTGCATTGATTGCGAGTTTGCAAGTGAAACTTTTCTGTCCTCTTTTTTACAATTCGTGTCATGAGTCAAGTTTATTATGGTCATGAAACTTACTCTTGCTATTGCACATGTAGACGTAGACAAATGCAGTTAAAGCCAACCTGCCCATGTAACTCCAGCATACAAATTCTATTTGTGCAAGCCCTCAAATGCGAAGCTTCTTAGTAATATGGTTTCCATTTTTCTAATAAAATATCATGAGATATGCAATAAATTATTACACTAAGTTCATATGTCCTACTTATGCTTCCAAAATTCCCAATATCACGACATAGAGCTAGCAATGTAAAAGGATACTCAGGTAAAGTGATAGAAGAAGTATAGGCTTATCCTACTCCTATTACCAGATATCTTAGCGTAGCCACGTTAAGTATGCGTCACAGTAGTAAAGATGCTTTACAAGATTAATGCATCAACTTAGTCAACTTTACTAAAATGTTTTCTAGTCTGTCTGTACAGCATAAGATGTTCCTCATCTCAAGTACCTAAACAAAGGAGTCAATAGTAATTTACTACGTTACTTACCTTCCTATCCCTATCTGTATTTAGTTTCATGGACAAGTCACTTTGCTCAACAACTCGTGCAGCATGAAGTGAAGGTTAAGAATAACACATATCACATAAGCTTACATAACCTTAACTCATCTTCACAGTAATATAATACACTTGTTTGGCAGAGTAATCTGATTGCCGTTGTCGTTTCTGCCATGAAACACGAAGAAAACGGATGCGAGAGTCAATAATAATCAAAGGCTTCCTTTGTTTCTGTCTGCGTCATGGAATTGGATAATGTTGCCCTAGCTGAAAGAGCTCTTGACTATATGAGTCAGTTTTGTGATTTGATCAAGCCACGACTGATAGACGATATATATAAATACAGATAAGGTAAAAATAAAACCTTAATATTGACTGATGCTCGAATAATGATTTAATAATATAACATTACAGCCTGAGGTTGACTATTGTGTGATCTACAGACAGTACTAATTGTAAATAGACTTCCTATTTCTTTTTTAATTATTCCTGAGCACGAGTACGAATAGATAGGTCGTTTACTATGGATCCAAATGCTAATCAAGATGAAATTCGAAGTCAAAATCCACCCTATACAAATAATCATTGGGTTAAGATTCTCTGATCCTAATATACACACTGCTAAGCTAACTCAAGGCAGACTAATTCAATCCTTTGGTCGTATTGCAGAACATCCTACTCCATTCAACTCATCTTTCACTATTATTACTAACCCTTTGCCATCATGGCTCAAATACTATTACGTTGCATCACGTTAACTTTATTCAAACACATTTCACAGAACTACTTTTATGTAAACTATGAGTGTATAGGCAGTTTAGTTCGTGAGACTAGGCAGACAAGTCAATCCACAAGAGTAGGAAATAAGAAGAGCAAAAGATATGGAATGCAATACAATAGTAGATACCTTTGCTGTAAATATATTGTGTGTATTAAAGCTACGTTACTAATGTAATCCAAAATTCCTATAATAAAATCTACTTGGGCTATGTATTAGTGTAAGGAAAGGAGTGAATCACTGAAAATCTAATTCGGAGAACTCACATCCCATCCCATCACTATCAGACTTGAGCTGATCTCCTCTAACACAAGTGCCTATCTTCTCTGTACAGTTCTCTTCTCTTCTCTGACAGAATCCTTTGACCTCGCACACATAATTCTATCAGACAGTTGGGATCAAAGGCAAACTTGTAACAGACTTACGCACATTGTCCTGTTCTGATATGCTGTAATGTAATGTACATAAGGGTAGGCCTCTCTCTCTTTCCTTTAAGTAACTTCCATCAAGGTACTTTTATTTTATAGTACCTACCAGCCACTATCTAAGTAAAAGGGGAGCAAATCTGAAAATCCCGAGTCACAGCAATGCAATGTCAAGAATATTTCATAGCATTTCTCTTAACCGTTTCTCGTTCCCTACAATTCACTTCTCTTAGACAAGGAATCTTCTATTCAGAGATGAGATGAAAGTCATATATGGGAAAATAGAATTTAGATGGATAGACACTAAAATTCGGAGTGAGTGAGTGCTGGTGTGGTGGTTGGTTTGATAGACGAGTCGGAACAGTACAAGAACCCTTTCGGTTAGCGTCTTTCACTCGCTATTATATTATTATACGACATTCAATTCACGACTGCCTGTCACACTACTTTTATATTATCGTTGCATTTAGCTCCGATTCGGAATTACATTAGGTACACATCATACCTAAAAGGAACTCATATCTCCTAAAGACCTTTTACGTTGCGTATATACAATAAACTATACAACAGAGAAATGTAAAGTCAACCATAGATCAAATCATATCACACTACTATTACAAGATTAGGTGGGTATTCTTCCTCCACTTCCTACCAGTACCAATATCACTTACTTTTATTCAATATTAGTACCATGTACACACGCCCATTTGAATTTATCTTTATTTTCATACAGAATTCATACTCCCTATATCTACACTGTTTATATCTTTTACAGATGAGTATCACAATCACAGCAAGCTACTTATTACTATCTTTTCATATCACATCACATTGCTTTAGTTTCACTTCCCCTTACACAAAACACCACATTCTATAACCGAGTGAGTTAACTCATTCCATTAAAACTTCCCATTTCATTTAACGTAATGTGATGTTTCCTATGCAGCTATATAGCTAGTAGTACATCCCACTAAGACCATCTCCCACACTATTTATACCAACATATTTATACATTGTATAAGAAAACGTTCAGAAATATACATAGCTTGATATTTTACAAGTTTCTCTGCAAATACTATATAGATTCTACTATCTACACCAACGATAAGTAACCTATATAGTACAATGTAGCATACGTAACGTCTGTTTTTATGACTTTGATACTACTACTGTTATGTTATGAGTTTGACTTGATTTTACGCGAAGGAACTTCTACAAGCAAAAAGCAAGTGCAGTGTATTGCATTGTACTCCTATCTTTCTAGAAATGCACAATGGTACTGCATGACATGTCATTACATTTCATTTACCCCCTTCTGTCCTCATCTATAAATCTATTGGCTCGTCTATTCCCTTCTATTCTATGATATATTTATCTACGAAGCTGAGTTGCAGTTTAGTTTCAGCTTTTCGTTGTTCATGTTCATAAGTTTATAGATACCACTATGATACATATACACTCGCTCAGAGCCCCGAATCTTGCCAACTTGAGACAAGCTCGCCAAAAATTCCACCTCAATTCTTCTGCTCACTGATTCCGAACTAAAGACGTTTCTTCGAGCAGTCAAACAGTCAACCAGCTTGCCATCTGTCTAGACATAAAAGTTGACAATGCATACTAATAATATATTACTGACAGAGTTTCTTGTATTTATGAGTGTGTACTATGATAAGTATGAGGCGACATATCTGTAAGTAGGCAGGGCAGGTCTGACCTGTCATTCTGTGTACAAATACGTTTACTATTTACTGCTCTTCAACTCTTCTGTTTTCTTCTACTACTTCTGTCTGGGAATTGGTGCAAAAATATCATATGGACATTCTTTCCTTACAATAATAAACTGACATCAGTACATTATACACAACATAATACAATAAAACAATCATAACATTTTATTTTCTCCTGTTCTGCTTTGTTCATCCAAGTTGAAATTTCGCAAACAATAGCTCATATATTATCATAGTTACGAGCCCAACTCGGTCTCATGACAGTTTTCCAGTTCCTACCTTATCTAAGTAGCAATAATCTAATGGAATCTCATTCCATAATTTTGTTTTCAGCATCTCCAAATAGATGCCTATGGAATGGAATATGAAACTATTGTTATTTTATGCAAAGCCAAAATAAAATATACAAACCTTCTGCTGTTTTACTCAGAAGTATCTAATATTTTTGTGTTTCGCTACGCTTTACATATCCACCCCTTCATTGCATATGTAATTCTTACTATGCTTAATGGACTGTCATAAATTCGAGCAGATTTTTTGTATCTTCCCTGGCTGACTGGCGAGACGAATGGCCAGGTTTCCTTTCTTCCCTATTTTGGTTTCTGGCCTTGTCTTGCTTTCCTTTTTAATAGCTGTTCGACAAGATATAAACTTAACTGCTGTGTGAAATAAGAATACTACTGTAACCTAAGTCATCACGGGAGACTTTCGGGTGATAAAATCAACTTGTGGACGCAATAATGCTCACTAATAAACTAGAATTGCAATCAAACCATAAGATCCACCTGGTACGGCGTGAACCTGGCATGCCCTCGCAATAGAATCACAAACTTTATTTTTCTAAACATTACATTACGCAGTAAACATAATATTAGGCACTTTTGCCAATCCATGTCGTATTTATGAAGTACTATAGTACATATGTACACGTTTTATGCTCGTATTTATGACTTGAAATGGAAAACATTCCAAATCTATAGTGTATAATGCTACTTAAAGCACTGTAAACAAATCTCTATTTAGACCATCTAAAAATCTAAATGAATTTTCATGAGCAATATTTTTTACTTTCAACAGCGAGCAACGAATCTTACTGTCATACTTTAAGAAAATATCGGCACCAAGACTTTACTTCGCCTTATAAAATTACTTTCAGCCACATTTGCATTGGAGTTAGAGTTGGCTGAAACCAGAGCAGAAGAACAACAGTCCTCGGCAGACTCTAACTCTACAGTCAAAATATAAGCATAAAAATCCACCCTACTCATTTCACTGATTTCATGCCATTTTTACGGCTCTTTATTTCATTTTGCATTCCGTTGCTACTATGTTACACAGTGAGACACTTCATACACGCACGCATAAGGGAACACATACATCCTACTGTCTGTTGCACCACTACACACAAAATACACACAACCCCTTTTCTGCATACATAGACAAGCTTAAGATTGTATAAGCACACAGTCTGTCTCTGTCACTCGGAATGGATGAAGAAATCTCATCTCCCCTTTAAATTCAAGTCAGACATTGAAATTCTCCATTTCATTTCCCTATTCGTATAAAGTAATGCATTGCAATGGGACAACATGGAGCGTCATACGACAAGACAATGTTCCATTTCATTTGCTGTTGTTTTATTGTTATTTATTCTAATGTGATGTAAGTAAATAGCTAAAGGTACTCATGAATTTTCAGTTAAATAAACAAAGACTCTTACGAGACCAAGATTTCGTCCAAAAAAACCCAATATTATAAATATGTATAGGTACAGTATTAAATTTTATGCTCCCAAAAGTCCCTAATATAAAATATAACATCTCGGAGTGAATCTTACATTGACTGACGGAAGTGGAGTAAATGAAAATGCTTCATCTTTTTATGAAAGAGAAACTACAAGTATATTACACATTGTAATAATATGCATATCATTATTTACATTGTGACTCTCTATGATATTGCAATGCCATATAGTTCATTCGGAAAATTCTCTATGCAGACATTCAATTTCAAGTCTCATGTGACTCATTCCATCCAACTGCCTTTGCCTTGCAAATGGGCCGAGAAACGTATAAATTCTCTCGATTTTCTAGTACAATGCCTCAGAAAGTGGAATGGTAACGACACATACTGCGAAGTCTACACAGATATGTCCCCTTTATATCTATACAGATGGTCATCTTTTCTATACAGTATTGGAAAATAAAGACGTAAGAACTTTTCATTATATGCATAATACATTACGAGCTTACAAGTTATGAAAACGTGGCATAGTATAGTACAGTGATCTACATTATTACAATATTCTTTACCCCGCAATATCAACATAACTTTCAAACTATGTTGATCCAGTTTTACTACTCACATCACATCACAAAATCATAGAATGATCCACCTAAAGCAATGAAAAAGACTACCATAATGCAAGATTTTTTAAACCGTAGTTTCCATGAACACTGACAGGTTGGCTTGTCAGGACGATGAAAAATAAAAAATCACGTTTTTCCTCCTGGACCCAATTTTCCCCCAATTTGAGTCCAGGTCACCGATACCGACTGTTGCATAATTAATTAAATAAGTTACAATGTCGAAATGCGCTATCAAAGAGTGTCCCAACGCTCGGAGACTAAAAGGAAATCTTACAAACCTTTACTCTTTGCATAGATTACCTAATGATTTGGAAATTCGCAAACAATGGCTCTCCATTTGTGGCTTAGAGGAAAATAGTTCCGGAAAAGAATGTCGACGTATATGTAATCGACATTTTCCGAGTCAAAACTTTAAGACAGACACAAGAGGTAGAAAAATACTTAAGTCAAGAGCTATACCGGCATTATTTTTGAAAGGTAGCTAATAATTATTACTTACGTATAGATATACAAATCTATCCAACTTAATGCAACCGTTACTATTACTGTTAATAATTATTAGGACTGCCACTGCCTCAACATCAGTTTACTATTAAGTTTCCTACATCTGGCAAAGATCATAAGTACTTCGTAGCACAGCTTGACAATGGGATAGTCATTAAGTATGTGAACAGGCAGTTAAACTCAAAGAAGTTTCAAAGAAGAAACAAAATCATCCATTTCCTAAGATCACATGTTCCTGATTCAGAAGAAGTAGACGAAATAGATGCGCACGTAATGAGTGAATCTGAGATGCAAAAAGAGAGGGATTCCTTATTTGGTGTAAGTGAAAAAGAGATGCTAGATGATTGGAAGGGCTCGTGTGAAGACACTAGTGGATAATATTTCGCTTAATATTAAAATTTGATTTAAAATACTTGTATGTCTGTTTGTTTCGTTTAAAATGTAATTAGTAAATTGTAGCTGCATTTGTTAAATAATGATTTTTGTTTTGCTTGCTTTGTGTAGTATGATTATTATTATTGGAGAGCTATTATTATTATTGTATAAGATAAAAGAATATTATAAAGAGAGGGGTACTTCTGAACAAACAAGAGCTGTGACCGATTTGTGGGACATCTTCTTTTCCAGAACTATTTTCCTCTAAGCCAAAAAATCATTAGGAAATTTAATTTAATCCGCATTTCGACATTGTAACTTATAGAATTAATTATGCAACAGTCAGTATCGGTGACCTGGACTCAAATTGGGGGAAAATTGGGTCCAGGAGGAAAAAAGTGATTTTTCATTTGGAAATTGTCCTGACAAGCCAACCTGTCAGTGTTCATGGAAACTACGGTTTAAAAAATCTTGACCATAATGTATCTCACATTTTTATCGAAAATTATGACAATATTATTTCAAGCATTTGAAACATAGTTTAGAGCAATTGTCTAATAATATAACATCAGTGCCTAATTCCAACCAAAGTAGTCTTTTTCGGTGCCAAAAATTAATTCTCATTTCCCTCACTTACTCTACATACTAGTAACAGTGAGTAGTACTTACGGATAAGTATAATATTATTACTACTTTATTATCCGAAGATACCTATCTTGTGTGGTATACGTTATGACTTCTATCGAGACAGTTTTTGTCTACTTTGCTTTGGTTAGAATTGGTCATAGTCATCCGAGAGGACATTAACTTACTTATGCAAGCTTAATTCGATATAATATGAAATGATGTGATTCATATCATAAGTAATAAAGTTAAAGGAATACAATGCTTAATATAATGGCACTCTTATATAATTCTTGTATAAGGTCATATAATAGGGACATGTGTGTATAGGTATATAAGTACTTAAGTAATGCACATATTTATAATAAGAAGAGGACAGAGCAGAACAATTCTCAGTTGCTCTCAGAGGAGTTGATTTATGTGGGCGACCCGGGCGTAAAATCAATTCAGGCTTAACTCCCTTATAAAGCTAATCTGGCCAATATTTCAAGATGAGGCGAGACAAGAGAGCCACTCATCCCACAAATAATTGCCCAGAACACAATGTCCGTTCCGTTCTGCTTTCTTGATCTTGCTACGAGTATGACTTGCTATGGTTTCATTTGGTTTGTCGACTTTGTCCAGCCTATTTCAACTTTTCAGTTCCATATCTATTTCATATTTAAATACATTATAAGAATTAGTATGACTAAAGTACCTATCTATAGTGCATTCACCATATTATCCTTTTAACGTCTTCTCACTCAGCATTGTGTTATTATCACAGGCTTTAAGAAGATAAGTAGTAATAACATTAGCATAGAATGTTATAAGAAGACGACTGTCAGTGTCACCAACGAAAGCTAAATCTCTTCTCCACTCAACTTGCTAACTTCCAAAACGAAGCCCATTATTACAATAGTAAAATAACTAAGAATGAGTTTTATGTTCTCGATTGTTAATAAGGACTTTAAATGACTAACACAGTGACATGTCTCCACTTTACTTGACTCTTGCCTTAAAATAACAGAATTTATATAAGTATATACTACACCCTTATCTACAAATGTACAATTAGTATCGTAGGTAGTATACGTAGCATAAGTTAGTAATATGCAACCATACGTGATATTATTTAGCCATTTTATATTACGTAACGTTGCTACATTCATAAATATGTTATTGCCTACTGGTCACTTTAAAGGCTTCATTTCATTCCACTTTTTACCTGCCTTTCTACTTACTTACCTACGTAGAGATATCTGTGGCAAATCCTCTAAAAGCTGAACAAGCCAACCTTTTTCAATCCTTTCATGTTCATTTCATCATTTAATTGCACACATTGAAGAATAACGTGCATTTTAATATTTAGAATAATGTGTAATGCAAGCAAAACGAATTTCAATTTAACTAAAGGAAAACTTCTTCTGTTATTTTGCCTTCTGCCATTGTAGCCCAGAATGAATTCTGGGTAAGTATGTAAGTATATTTTATCTTTCTTTTTTACTAGTTTTAAACTTCTGTCTTGCCATGCAATGCAAACCGGAGCCACGCAATGCAATATATTAGCCTATGGCAAGTCTGCTTAAAGTTTGTTCTGACAAAATAATATCTGCTACGATTTGGTTTCAGCAATGCTAATACAAAGTCGCGGATAATCCAATAGCCTGGTAATAGAAAGAGGATAATAATCATAATAAGTACCTTTGGATTTTTACATTACTCACATACATTCTGTGCTAACCTTCTTACTGAGTCTGGCCTTTGAAATTGCCAACAGAACAGAATTTACAATAAACCTGATTTAAGTTAGAAACAATGCAATGCAATATTTCTTCCAAAAACAATACGAAATCTAGCTAAAGATACAAACAACCCATTATACTAAAGTTGCGTATTGCGTATACACACAAAGTTTCGCATTGTCTTTGAAAGTCCCAGACACGCATACCTCCATCTTCTTATCTTCTTAAGTTAATTTCATGTAACTTTTGCATCTAGAATACATTCTGTGCGGAAAACCAAGCTGTAAAAGCGAAGAGAATCAAACAGACTCAAAATCTCGTCAGAAGAGCCAAAGTCAATTTCAGTAGAAAATTTCACAGGAAGAGTTCACCTTTACATTACGTCAGTCAAACTATCACCTACCAATACCATACTATATACATATACTATTATACACATATTTAAACAGCATGAAAGTGTATACTTAAATTAGCTAACAGTCAGGCCTACTGAACGAAAAATACCCAGTATATTCATGCGTCCTAAATAACAAAATGCCATGCATGTGTCATATCAAAAGCGGTACCTACAATATTAGAGAGCACTGCTAAGAATGATATTAAAATAGGTAGAGTAAAATATTGTGGGGAACATATATTCAATGATATTGTGTAAATAGTATAAGCAAAAGCATAGAAGTTTGGTTTACTGCGGTAGCCCACACTGTAGTAACGTTCATAGACGTTACCTTTTGATATTACTTAAGTATACCTGATTTCAGAGGTTAGTATAAAAATATCAATTCCTATGTGGGATACATAGTCTGTACTTGCCATCTTGATATGCTGATATTTGAAGTCAAATTCACATGTCAGGATAGGTACTTATATCTCACATGTTTCAGTCTTATGTATTGTAGTTGCCTAATTGGATTGGATTCCCTGGCATATGGGCTATGATGAGAGGATATGCAATGCATGTGTCAGTCATCAAACTGAGTTGAGCCAAGTCAGACGCTAGAGTAAGGATGTAAGCATAGTAATTGTAGTCATATTCTTTATGTAATATGCGCAATAATGAGACAGACGGGTATACATCTACAAATTCACTCGCTCCTTATAGATATGTCGTTATATTTACTGTTTACCTTTTCAAAGAAGAGTTTAGTTAGCTAGCTAGTTAGTTAGTTGGTTGATTCTGACTACTAGAAAAATTCTCACATTACTTCACATTCACAAAGCTGTGATGTGATGTGCTGCTCTGTGATGTGCACCTGAACCGGGTCAAAAAGGCCTTTTCCATTTATTTTCTAATGAAATGCCTGCCTGTATAGGATATACGATAGTGTAATTCATCCTTCCTTAGTCATGTTAACCCTTCGTAGATAGATACCTACCTAGTTAAAGTAAACTATATCAAACAGAGAAATGAATTGAAGTGAAACCCTTTTCTGCAAAAAAGTTGTTCGTTAAAATGCTTTCAAACATTACACAGAAAAGCAGGAGCGACTATGAGTTGAGTTCTTTTAATTATAACAGTTTTTTGGTGTTCTTTCTCAGAGCTAATTCTTTTCGTTTTCTGTATACTGTTTATGTTATTTAATGCACATGCTAGGCGCAAGGTATCTTTGAGCTACCTCCTCTCCCTTTGTATAAAAATGTAGAGCAAGGGAATACTGCTACAGAAAACACGAGACATTATTTGTAATTAAAACACAATGCGTATCATAACGAATATACTTTACTGTAGTATTTAGTTAGTAATTATAGTACCCAAGCAAAGGCTGTACGATAAGCATGCCTAAAAATATGTAACATCCACACGTAACTGCTCGCGTGTACTAAAATGTAGGTTATAGGGTACAATATTATAAAAATGCCCCTAAGAAATAGAAGAAACACAAATTAACAAGACAGAAATACGTACAGATGACTGAAATGACCATGCAAAAAAAGAACGCAGCTCTAAATCTTCATTGTCAGATGGAATAAAAAGGTTTCCAAAGATTGTGAGATGGTTACCGACTGGACAAGTGATGTACAGGTTCACATATTACATAAACGATAAGAGAGAGACCGAACTGCCTCCAACATCAGCATGAACTAACACGACATGTACGGATTTCACAACACCACAGAAAGGGCCAGTAGATTATTAAAAAGTATACCGTGTGTAGTCAGAGAAATAAAATAAAACACCTGTCACACAATGGTCTATATGCACTATACTATTATTATGTACTTCAAACTCACGTCTGTTGTTTTCCTACTTTCCTTTCCGTGTATGCCCATAGACTTAGAATTTTCTAAGCTTATGGTAGTACCTTTTTTACCCGTCCCACTGGACTAAACTAAATATGTAACGTTGCTGCTGTTGTTGGCTGTTCTAGTTTTCCTCAAACCAAGTCTGTCTGTTCCAGATATATTTTATAATGAATGATGCAAAGTGCAAAGCACAGACAACAAAAGACATGCACCTTCCCTGACGTTTTCTGTCTATTTTCTATTCTACTTCATTTTATAATGCACTGGCCAGAAACTGTGCTATCTATAATACAATCTTGATATACAGACAACTAAGGCATCACAACTCCTACTAAATGCAACTACATACACACAACGCATCATTTCACATCACATAATAAAAACCAACTGACAACTCTCATGCTGACTGAGAAAAATGCTCAGCTCCTCTTGAAAATTACAATTTCTCACCGACTACGGGTGTTTCCTATTTACCCCGGAAAATAAAACATGTTTTACCACCATTAGCATCACAACTATTGTCGAGTTGTTTTGTTATGTTTAGTATTGTGTGTATTTCTTCGCACCATGCTACAACACTCTTATAACCACATATGAAATAGGAAATCATTTCAAATATTTATATACACATAGTTACACCATCACTGGATTTAAGACTTATCCTTATGCAGAATGCACTACGGCTTTGCTAGCTGTGCCCCTCAGGAAGTAAACTTAAGTGGGTAGCATACCTTACCTATCTATTACTGCTCTGTCTCTACGTTCTCCTACTACCCGTTTGTGAAAACCCCGAATGAGACTGTAATACAGAGTAGAAACCCAAACCACTCGAGATTCATTTCAAGCAGCATAAATGCCATGCTATTTCTTACAATACAATCTAATATAATGCTTTCTATGTCGTCTTCTCTTTCTCCAACTCTCATTTCGATTCCCCTACTCTTCTGTTCTATAGTCAATTCAACTCCAGTTTGCTATAAATGTTCGAGTTGGATTGTTTATACCTTTTAGTAACGTTGAGAAAGAACCTACCCCTCGGATTGCATTGCATTTATGAAAAAATGCCTTCGCCCTTCCTGACTTATTTATTGCGGAAAATTGGGCAGTGTGGTGTAGCGTGGTACTGTGTGTGGTAAAATCGTGTTCATGGACAAGACGTTGCACCCTCTCCACCAATTCATTTAATTTCAAACATATTTTATATGGAACAGATAAAAGCGCTAAGCGTTAGTACCTATATCCTCACACAAACACGACAAACATAGAACCATCACCCTATCTAAATATACTGGCCATCGTTTACCACATTGATTTTGATTAAATCGGTACGTTATATAGAACAATATTATTAAGAGGTAGTAGTATAGGTACTTTGTACATGAATTTCATTGGAATAATTTGAAGAGGGGCTATTAGTAGATTCACAAACCCTTACCCACGGACCTTGTGTGACACCAAATAAGGAAAAGAAAGGATCCCTAAACTATATCGATAAACACAAACTTAATATTGTTTAAGTGTTCGGCTGCACCAAGTTATTTTCCTTGCTTCTACACTGCACTCATTTGTAAGTGGGGAAGCAAAGCTTACAAATACATATTAGGTATACTATTAGAGAAAAAGTAATATGTGTTCAGTATAGAATCGACCCCGCTTAGACTATCTCCAAGAAAACTATTGATTGTAATGCCATGAACTAACATTTCGGATTACATTAGTTGAATTACATGCCATAATTGGCCGCATTAAACCTGCATGAAGAACAGAGGGATACATAGACTCGTTTGTAACTTTTTGATAAGTTCATACACTGTCCACTGTCCAGCCCTGTTGTTGTGAGTAAGTGCGTAAGACAGCAGTTAAGCGATACGCGCCAAGTGTTTCGTTCTTATGCAACATACGGGTTCGGTGTAGTTATTAGTTCTATGTAAGTTTCAGATCCTATTTATGTACTCGCACACATGCCCAACTGTTAATTACATAATATTATTGCTATTTATCAATAGCGCCGAATGCCAGTTCCTTGTATTTCTCATTTTACTTGCCAACTACAAATAGCACATAAACAAATGACAAGGACACCAATTACCTTATCTGCCTTACTTTTATCGAGTACAGGCAAGGCAGTAAAAATACAGTGCACGACAACTACAACTGCAAATAAATACTAACTGCATATAGGAAACACAATTTAAGTAATAAGGCAGACAAGAATTAGAAGTCGGTTTCCTCTGTGGTGTCTCAGGTCCCAGTCTACAATATGATTACTTCTATATCCACTACCTATTTAGTTTTGTTTAGCCCAAAGGGACATACTTACATGTTTATAACATGAACAAGACAAGCACAGTATCAGATCGGAGAGGGGTTCAATTTCCTTCCTTCCGTAATATTCCCCAAGCTAACCATTCAAACGGTAACAAATTGGTTTGATAATGGATTAATCTCCGATTGGATTCGGCGTTTGCTATTTCCACTACTCGTTTGTCACTCTCAGTTCGGATTTTCGTCAAAGCACTAACTGCTTCCGTATTCCACTAGTTAAAATTAGTATTTTCATCCGCCTCAACCTTTGCTGTAACTCATTTAGCTAAACACACTTATAACACATAATATGATTCAACACGAGCGGACATAAAAAATTCATTCATTACTATATTACGACCCATTCTCCACAGGAATAAATATCTTCACCAATACAACGTTAATGTCTATTCTATATACCTACCTTTAGTTGTATAATATTAGATTACGTAGACCTACTACGATCATAATCATGTTTACACGGCTTAGGAAGTTGAGCAAAAAACCGAAAGCTCCATCATTCAATTTTGTTGGTTGCAGATTGCATACCTATATAGCGGCTAAAATATTTAATGCTGAATAGAGACACGTAGCATTTGAGTTGTCTGCAGTCAGACTAGTCAGTATTATGATATTCGGTTTGCCAAGGAATTCAATTTCCGTATAAGATTTTCATAACATTATAAATATAGTACAAAAATTCCTGTAGTAGGTACGTTTATTTGAGAAATACAATTCTGTGCTTCGTGTTTATGATATTCTGAATACTATGACGAGACTGTTACAATAATGATACATAATAATAAAGCTGTATGTGTTGATGATGATGACTGTGTTGATATTTGTATATACGCAATGTAAAGGGTGAACATAAATGAAAGGTTGCATTGTGGAAGATGTTTCGTCGATTGAATTCATTCAGTGTATAGAAAGCCAAGTAAAGGACATTGCTGGCCATGTGTATAAACTTACAAACTCCATAATCGCATTTACATCTTTTGGTATATAGTCGACTACCCTATAATGTGTACAAATTGCATAAATACACAATTATTGTATACATACATGGAACATTAATGAACGGAAGAACTCAATTGAATAAGCTTCAAAGCAAATCTATAGAAAACCCGGTTCCGTTATATGTCAATTGAGTTATTTATATATTTGGAAGCTGAATGTAGAACTACTTCTATGCATGATATTACTAATATCAGCACATGTGTATGCATTTTTTTCCCGAACAGATAGGTTCCTACTAGTAAATTCTGTAGTTGAATTCATGATCAGTTCAGCATAAAATATCTGAAGTTGATGTTTGACGAGATGTGGATTGGACTGTCGTTGTCATTGTCACTTCTACTGTACTTGTGAAGTGAACTGGTTTGGTTCATGGGAAAGCGTTCCTTAGCTAACAATCATTACAACTACAAGTTGAAGATAAATGTATTCTTATATATCTATGCATTTACTATTAAAATTATATTATGTTAGATACATCATTATATTTACAGTGTGCTTCTAGTGCAGTTTAGGTGGTAGTTTGGAAGTGTCAAGTGAACATACGCAACTCGAATTCTGACTAAATTCTCTGAAAAACTGACAGTCAAGTCAGTCAGAAACAGATGACGGGATGAGAGGAGAGGGACTCTCTACATTTTACTCTATCTTCAAACAACACAAAACGACGACTCTGAGGACTAACACGGCACTTGAGCACGACAGTGCAATTCCCTTTTGTTGTGCATCATTTTTTTCTTTTGGTGAATAATTAATTTGTCCCACTACTGACTTCGTATACGGACAATACAACATACAGCTCCTAAAGAGTGAATAGGACAGAAGAGGACAGCCAGCTAAACCAAGCTAAGCACTTCTGTTAACTTCAAGTCCTACTTACTGTTTCCTTACCATTACTACTAAAGACGTAGACGTATGGCCCCAAACATCCCATTACTTACATTTAACTTTTGTTATCTGGTATGTGCCCTTTTCACTGTTGCGGCACTTGCCTATCTATACTGGTACATGTATTAGTGATAATAGTCTTAGTATGCTCCTTGCGTACATGTTCTTACAGATATGTGGAAATAAATTCGAAAAACATCTCTTTAAGGAAGAACTACTATATTTAGTGGAATGGTAAGGACTCTCATGGAGTTTACATAAGTATGTGTATATAGTATCTCCTTGTTTTGGTGTCAGACTGGAAATGGAATAAGACTGTCCCATCGCGTCCACTAGGTCGTTCATTAAATTAAAGAATATATTAAGAGTGTATAAATATAAAGATAGTACAATCTATTATGTACATGGTTGATAGTGTTGTTGTTGTAACATGCATGTAATGCAATGTGAAAGAGATACACGAACAAAATACATACAGTCCAGCCAGTCAAATGTTGCAACTCACGACAGACCAATTTAGCATTTGAATTACTTTACATTACTACATTACATTTAACTTGGTACAGCGTTGAGCGTATTTACTGTGGTCCGGCCAAGAGAAGACTCGCTTGGCAGGGAAGATTTAATAAAATGAAGTTGTTTCCCTCAAGTGGACTTTTACATTAAGAGTGTTGTGCTACTATGCTGAATGTCCTGACTGTGTCCCTGCCGTATCTTTTAATTCGGTTCAGTTTTCTAAACAGTCTACTCCAGAAGATCCATTTACTGTCTAACCTAAAACACTCTATTATATTATACAAAACTGATATAAAGTTCAAGATAACTTGAACTCCCTCCTTTTAACAGATATTATAATGCACTAAAGTACTAGTTAATACAGAGTATATATAGTTCATGTTTACACTGCACTCTATACTTTGACTTTTGGTCGTTAGCTTAGTTTAGGGTGATCTCACCTGAACTAGCCTGCCTAGACTTAAATGAACACAAAGGAAAGAGTAGAAAATGTACTACAACCACGAAGATACTTGAACCGAGTTTCAAGAGAGTTTAGCAGACCTAAATACTAAATACTTACTATACAACACCATTCAATCCAACCAACTTGAGAAACATGAGTTTAAGGAAAAGTTTCTATATTGCTTTGAATTACATTAGCTACTCGGTATAAAAGACTGGTCCATTTCAGATCTGAACAAACTGACCCGAGTTGGATTTTCAGTTTGGTTTACTTCAGCTAAATTCTTTTCTTTGAAAAAGTTTAATTTTGGAGTGGAATAGGGAAAAAGAAGAACGCAGCTCGACTTCCAACAGTCGACCTCGTTTCGTTTCTACTCATATACCTTTTATACACTTTCCTTATGCCATGCCGAAATACATATATTGGCTTCCTTCCTTTCAACAACGGTTTAAACTGGACAAACCAGCCGGCAGGCCAAGAGGACTCATTCAATATTGAATGGTCAAATTTTACATATTTCCCTACAGAATACAATTGTTCCTAATATGCTACGGGCACTTCAGACTTCACGACTTCATGTAAAGGTATTATTTTGCCAGACTATTTACTTTGTCAAACGTACGAGAAGGTTACTATTAGTATTGTAAGAGAATCAAATTGGAAACGCGAGACTCACTTGAACTCAAGCATAAATAAATCCAATTCCAGGTGTAGACTATATTTACTGTATATACCAATAATAAGAAAAACAGTATAGTGTTAGTACACCTATTTACAAAATAATACAGGAATAAGTATTACACATATTATTGTGACGATAATGTTGATAAATAACCTTACTCACCTATCTTAGGTGTGCTTTTACAATAGTCCATAGTATCTATAATAGCAGTATGATAGCAACAATATCTATCAATAGCCAATAAAGTAAAACTAAAAATAATCTTTTCTCTAGGAAAAGCCGATTTGTTTTCCATTGTTGTAAGAAATGGGTTGTAAAAGCTCACTTTGAAGCACGTTCACCTTTTCGAATGGCTAAAGTTCCCTATTCTCTTATGTGTAGTCAAATATCGTCAATAAATAAATCGTTAAATTCCTTAATGTTGTATTTTCAATTCCTCCTCCTAAAAATAGTAGCCAAGCGAAAGGTAAAATGCCTAAGGTTTATGCTTTTAGTACTCCAGGTGACAATACTCCTGTGTCGAGCCTCCTCCTGGCTTTTTGACATGACATACATTGGCGACAACAGTGAATCTTACGAGACGCAAAGACAGTATCATATATTCAATATTGTACATACTATCCACATAATGTCAGTATGGGTCAATATGGGATACGAAGGAAAGCTGTATGTGTATCTCTCCTTCATCTTCAGTTGTTTTGTTTCACAAATATTACTTCAATTGTCTTCACATTTAGTTGACTAATACCGAAATTCTTTCAATGCATCCAGAGGTATTCCTTGTCTTGTATTTCCTTATCTCCTTTGTAAGTCAAAGTCACTAACAGAAATGGAAGGGAGTTGTCCTCTTGCCTTTACCTTGTCTCGTTTTCTTTCCCTCCTATAGCTTATATAATGTTGATTCTGTCTCTTGGAAGTTTTTTCCAGTCATCTAACTGTCCCTTATTTTTATATAATGTGACAAGTCTAGTTTCTTAATGTACCTACTTAGGCACTCCATATGATATTTGAACAAGAGAGTCCAGAGTCTCCAACTGCAGAGCCCTAAATGTAAACTTTGCTGAGCAACAATTATTTTGTGTGTATAAGGAACTAAATGTGCAATCGCACACAGTACGTACCTATCTGTACAATAAGTACTATATTGTGAGCATGCACTAGCTTTTTATGCTCTGTATGTAATAAATAAATGTATAAAGTGTATTATAGCTTATTGTTAGCTGTGGCATAGTTCATATCATATCACATTGTTTTATTGCCCAGTCTTCCATAGGAATGACATGGGATCTTATTATTATTACTGCATACCTGTAAGACTCTACGATACACAGCGGTATTAAATAAATACCGAAGCCGACGAAAACAACCAAAGTCAAAAAGAAACCATGAAACTAAATCCACATGCTATAAAATCAACTTAATTGCGTGCCTTGCCCTATGATGTGTAGGCTTAAAATTCAATTCAACTTGTGAAAAAACCAGGTACAGTAAACCGTTTCTTGACTCTCACAGTCAGGTTTCATATTTTAAAAAAATTTATAGAAACTCTAAGGCTCAGAAAATATAGCAGTATGTATACTGCACTAATACAATTTCAAAGAGACTCTGCCTGTTCGGTGGTTTTTGTTTACCTTCTTGTTTTCTTGATGTAGAACATAACAAAAACCAAGAAACTGCAACTTTCATGATCACAAGATGTTGGGTGTACTTAAAGTTACTATTAGCCTTTATGTGCACAAGAAGATATCGTAATGCGTAGGTTGTCTATAAGTTGTAAATATGCTATAAAATACAAAAACATAAATTTTGTCATTAACTAGTTTAATATAAAGTTCCGGTACTTTATGTTGCGGACTTACTGGTATGTAACATGGGCTGAACAATTGAGTAGTAAACTAGTAACATGGCATTTCCCTTTGGAAAACAAAGTTCAAAAGTGAGCCGGCAATATATTTTCTCCATGTAGCATTCGGACGTTTTTCTGGTGAAGAAATACCTCAGCAAATGCAAAGTGCAGAAAATAAATTAAATTCCGGTGTTCTGAAGATTTAAGCCTTTATGGTTTATTCAGTAAATTAAACCTGTCCAGGGCCAGGATATTCATATCATTTGATATACATGGGCGTATGTTACTAACTTTGGTTGTGCTATTGTGTCTAACCTACTTAAAATGTTTTTGCAAAATGAAAAGCAAGAGAGAAAAGTAGGCACAAGCATAACCACATGCCAAGTTTAAAATGCCCGTTAATGGGTATGTCTTCATGCATGTTCAGATACAGACATATCATATGTCATATGTCAGATTCATACACTGAATTAAGCACTAGAAGTTTGACTGACTCTAGTTAAAAGCTTTGATTCATAGAAAATGAAGTTTTAAATAAGTAATTTACCTGTGAGTGCAAGTCCAATTATAAAAGATGCCATTGTCCTGTCCATATTGAAGTTATTAAATCGAGTTGTACCCCTTGAGAAAACACGAGCACTACCGTACTAATTAAGAGGTTTATCCAATACGTGGTTAATATTTTTCGATAACTGCAGGTAAAATTAAATGGAGAACACTTCCAACCTACAATTTACTATAATCCGTCACTTAATAAATCCACTGGTTCAACTTAGCTTTGATGTTACAATGTTATTCATTTGCGAAAGTGTAATGTTCATTGTTGCAGAAGTCCAATCCCATGATAATGGTTTCCATTCCAGTTCCTCTCTTTCTTTCCTTCGACTTTCAACTTGAAATGAATGACCGGAATTGGTTTCGTTTGATTTCGTTTGTTTGTTCACTTTAATTACAGGTACCGTTACTTGATTTTCTAATTAACTATCCACTGTATATTGTGCTTTGTGATGATTGCTATCAATGTGCGTAAGAATTGACAATTAAATCCACAACAATGTTAATTATGTAAGTTTTGGATACCATAAAAGTAAAACTGATGGACGTTCACTGATCACTAAACCTTCAAATACAATTCAAGAATTTCAGTTTTTCCTTTGCTATGATTTTCTCTTTTTATTGCACTTGAAATTGTTTAAATTGGAACAGAAGCATAAAGATAAGTGGTTTATTGATGATGAATCAAATGTGAAACTGTTAAATATTTTCCACAGTGAATTACTATTGGCGCGTAAGTCTAATTCGTAGGTATTTGCTTGAAGGTTCTTCTTTTTTGTGTGCTCGATATTCTTTTATGCGTATCTCGGAAATGACTTCAATGTCACTAATCAATTCCAATCCAATTGTCGTTCACGTAAGTTATCTAAGTTATCTTTCATTAAATAATTGCATTATTTATGTGTGTGCTGATTTGAGTAATGAAATGATATATCATGTATAATGGCATAAATAACAATTCACGACACGACCTAGGCAATCAATCTGATCCAATATCCAAATAGGTGTCTTTTGTTAAGCTGTCGAATGTGTGTGAAAATGTTACGGTTCAATATTCAAGTCAAGCAAGACTTATTTTGTTTTCGTGGTTTGGTTTGCTTATATGGAGTAGAATAAGTAGTCAACAGTACTATTCACTTCAACCTTGAGTGTTAGTTGGGTTGGATCTAAACGTAACAATTCGACTCACTCGTAAACAATAAGAAATCTCACAGAAATTGAGATATCCGTCTTGTCTTGTCCCAATTTATCGACGAGTGTATCTGTAACGCTTCTTATTATAGAGATGGAGATAAAACGTAAACAGAAGTCCTGCCTTGTAATGCTCCTCTGGTCTGTCAATGTTACGATGAAATAGAATTGTTCCTTTTTAAGGGCTAAGTTTTTTTTCCTCCAGTCTGGTTCTGCCTGGTCGAAACTTATTATAATTCTTTATGTCCGATAGAATGATATAAAAGTCAAGTCAACTGAACTATCCTTTCGAAGATACTAAACCGCAGAGAACCGTCTGTTGCTTTTGCTTTGGTCTTCTGTGAGATTGTCTTTTCTTATGTCGCCTTCTGTAGACAAATGTGGGTTTCCAGTGCTAGAGATCCAAAGTAAAAAAATCCAAAAATAAAATATACTGTTGTATCAGTTTGATGGTAGGAGTGAAAAGTAGGGTAAGAAAAGACAAGGTGTGATATCATATATAAACCTACATTAAATGGTATATTATGTATTCTGTCTGACTACAGGGACAATGGCTGTGGTCCATATGTATAAAATTTCATAATATAATATCTAACAATAAGTGTAACACTCACGTAATTCACAGAGACGCCGGGGATTTGGAAAAAATGAGTAATTGAGATGAAACGTGTTCACACGCACAAAAGATCGCTTTTTCTATTGGGAAAAACAGACGAAGCAAGTGAAGGAAACCAAACCGTAGGAGTATCAGTTCAGTTAGTTCACTTCAATCAAGTTCAGATGAGAATACTTATGAAGAGGCGAGGTGAGTTGAGATTCTTGTTTTTATGGCGAACTGAACAGAATTTTGCGTTGAATTAGTCAAATTCAGAAATTGTAAATAATTGACACATTTGTTTTTGTGTAGATCTTGCACTTGCAAATATCCTTTTACCGTTCGATATTTCGCAAAAACTTTCCAAGAAACTTCCTCCACTCTTTACGACAATACAATAAAATGCTGAGGTCAGGTCAGATGGACAAAAAATCTAAACTTTAACGACCCTCCTCTGCCTCACGTTACTCCAACTGGCAATTGTAACGAATAGAAATTAATACACAACACCAATTCGTTCTTAACTGTTCCAATATGTAAAGCAATCCGTTATTTTTGTTTCCGTTTTCTCCTCGAGGGAAACACAGGAAGTAAATCCAAAATTAGCAAGAGCCTTTCCTCGGATATCCGATTCGGTGACACTCCGTGCTCAGATAGTAAAAACTTTTTTGTCCGTTAGCAAATTGGAATCAGATGAGAAAGAGTAATATAATAGAGAGGGTCACAATAATAAAACCGATTCAATTCACAAATCCACATGCAAAGCTTGCTCACGAACTCCTATCTTGTACATGCAGTTCTATCCCACTGTGTACAGTGTAGTACGTAGTAAATGACGATGATACGTTAACGTTTACGGAGCAGAGCGTCCGTATACAAGAGAGCAATAGGAAATACACACCTGGCTGCTGTCGAGTCTCAAGTTGTACTGACTAGGGCTTACTACATACAAACACGAGCTCTGAAATTGTGAGGGGACGGGGCCGACGGACTCACTTGGCTTCTTTTCCTTTGCCTTTACACACAAGTTACTTACAAACCAAACTAAACGACTGCTGTAGAGTGGCATAGGAAGCGCTTTGGCATAGCCTTGCATTACATACGAAGGATTCTATAGGATGAGACTCCTAAAGCTATATAGGAACGTTCAGGGCATCAAATCAGCTCAGTACAGCATCATTCTATCAGCCGAGCCAAACCAGCTTTCTCATTCCCATAGTAAAAATTCAACTTAGACTTCTATCTTCTATCCCACTACTGCAGTGTAAAAACATTCGGAACATCATACTTGCCTTAACCCTTAGAAATCTCCAAACTGCCGCGTAAATGGTTACTATGTTTTAAAAACTGTACTTTAAGCGCGTGGATTTGAATACGCGCGATCGTTGCTTCCCATTTAGTCAAAACGTGCATACAATTCATGAAACTCATCTTAGAATATATAAGTACTTGTGCACATGGACTTGCTTAGTGTACCTATACATAAAGTCACTATGCATCTTAAGCTATTCTATTCAATCTTACGCAATGTGATTCAAAATGCAATTGAATGACTATCCACACAGCTATATAAAATGTATCACAATATTAACTGGATACATCTATACAGCATAATAAAGAAGCCTTACAACTTACAATCTATGTGTAGGCATGCATAATGTATAACTAGTTTTCTACATACTACTTATATGTTGCTTAGCTTTGTATGGTAATATTCCTCAGATCTCAGGTAGGCTATTATACACCTGAGCCTAAACATTTTAAGCATAGGACAATGATATTTGAATATATGTACATAGTGTATTGTAGTCAATAAATGTAGTCTTAGACTTCTAATGTTACAAAGTAAGTAAATAAGCATCTTATTTCAAACTGGATAGGTAGTGGACTCCAGAACCTGAGCAGTAGCTCTATAAGGATTTAAACCGGTGGATATTTTTGCTTAAAGATATACATTACAGGTCTGCCTCTATTGTTAAGGGTATACATTGTACATATTGTATTATTCTTTATATATTGACACTGATTGGATAGTATACATTGTAATATAGCTTTTTGCTATTTAACTCGTTTTTGTCTCTTCTTCCCCCTTTCTTTTCCTCCTACTTGGATTATATTAAAGCTTTTCATCTTTTCCCTGGGCATCTCTTCAACTACCAACCTAATATTAATACTGCTTTGGTAGCTCATTTAGAGCCTACTACTTACATAAAAGTTTGTCTAATTCAAACAACCTACTTATTACCGGGTATAAAGCATGGAACTGGAAAAAGAAATTTTGAAAGTAAGCTCAAGTCAAAGTTACTAAATGCTCCCGTCTTCTGCATCTTGTGACTTGACGAGACTCACTTCGATCACAGAATAGTAACAGCAAATGCTGTGCATTATACATATTCATCATATTTAAATAGGAATATATGTATGGACAGGGAGTTTCGTATTCCAGCCATCCATTCAACCATAACAATACTATTTCTTGCGGACTGCCAGACGCATACACCCTTGCCTACCCTTTTCAATGACACTATTCTAATCCGCTATCGGTTTGTTTGTAAATGCATCTAATAAGTAGGTGTATCGGTGCATGCGGTTCATGAAATAAATGTCTATACCTAGTAGGGACAGCTGGAATAGCTTAAATTGTGAATAATATTTGAATTTTAATGCATTTGCTGTTATATTATTTCTGTAGTGCACGCAGAAATATTTTAATAATAATATACCTGTGTTAGACAAGGGTTTTCGTTAGTTAGGACAAAGTAGGCACATCACATGTACACAGAATGGGAGAGACAATCAAGACAAGACAATATTTCATAGGAGAGGGACGAAACTCCCTTCTTCGATTTGAGGGGGTACTTATTGTTAGTTACTTTACTTTTATGTACAGACAGATAGTTAAATTAGGTACCCTTAAGTCTTTAGTGATGTGAAGGGTTGAAGAAAAAATGTCCCTGTCGTTGCCTGACTTACCCTGTTACTTTGTAGCTATGCATCTCTCCCCTATACTATACCGGATTGTCTTACCTGTATCTTTATATCGGGCATATCGTTTAAAAATCACAACCCTGCTTACCTTGCCTCGTCTTTTTTCCTTGGACATTGTGAGTGAAGGTTTGTATGTAACCATCCAGTCTCATCGTCAGTCAGCCTACAGGAATAAATTTTACATTGTATTGTACCGTATAATGTAGCTGGAATTATATAGTAAGTGCCTATGCTCTAACCGTCCCGTGTTTTTATACGGGAGAAGGACTACAAAGGGGTGAAATTAACTATTCAAATTATACAGTGTTGTTGTAGTAGGCAGAGTGTACTTATTAAATAGCTGCATGTCGCATGTGTACTTGTATGACTAGCCAAATGCTAACAATAAGCACGACTATCTATGGCAGCTGACTTGCTCAGATTTTTTCTCATGTTTAGCTAGACTTTAGATTAGATACATAAATACATGAAATGAACGAACACTTCTAACATTACTTAACTACTCTATTGTAATCCAATCTCCTATTTTTATCGGGGAAGGAAGCGAAATACTTATTATGCATTTTATACAAAGACGCTTGGATATTATGTCAGAAACGAAGTATTGCGAGAATGAAAAGAAACTTAAATTCGACAGACAGCTAATTAAAATGTTGGGAAGTATTACATGCATATGTAAAGTAAACTAAATTGTTAAACTTTAGTTAAGTAACCGCAGTGAAGCACTGTCCTTGGATAACACAAAGGATATCAATATGCAAAGCTTAAAGTTAATTAATTTTGATTTATTTTGACCTATGACATTTACACTGCTTCTTTCGTATTTAATTCGTTTGTACGCTTGGGTTGCTTTACGAGCATTCTATCTGACATACTATGCAAAGAATTCGTTGAAATGATCAGCAAAACGTACTCTGTCATAGATGACATACATAACTAACATACCATTAGGAACACAATGCATTTTTTTCTGTGTCTGAAAATCATTTAGAATTCAGAGAAAGGCAAACAATACAACATTAAAAGGATTTTATGCTTTTTCCTCATGAAGAGTAAAAGTTTAGAGTTTCGTCTGTTCTACATTAAAAAATGTTACTTGTCTTATCACACTTTTATTGCAATGCCAGTATCTTCATGTACATGGGCAAGAAAAGCGTGTAATATTCCTTGCAAATGTATTCATAAATGATGTGTTCCAAGTACCCTTTGAAAATGCCTTTTGTCTACTGCATGTACAAAAACTGCTACAATAACAATAATGGTTCTGGCAATGAAACTGAAATCAGAATAGCTTTGCTGTGTGTGCCCATCAACTTAATAGGCAAAGCGTATGATTTATTTTGGTAGTTAATAACTTTAAGTAAAAGCTACAGTTTACTATTTGGGAGAGACCGATGATGATAAAAAAAGTAAAGCAAGCGAAGCAAGACATGACAGACAACAACTGAAAAGCATTGCGTCATTTTGTATGTACAGATATTATTGTGTGTACTAATTCTTACCATGAAACTTTTAGCTTTCATAAGGTACATGGACTGTAAGTAAATGATAACAGTTTGTTGTTACGTATTATATTTATAATGGCTCATAAAGTAAAAGAGGTATGGGTAAATAGCTACATTGAGCGTAAATAGAAGGTGAAGCTCAGCTTGCGTGTAAAATTGACTCTGCCCACATCATTTTGTTTTATATCATTTCGTTCTCCTTTCCTTGACTTCCCTTATTTACTTAAGAGGAGCTCACAGTTTTTCTCAGGAGATTATCATTTGCCCTAACGTTCATTTGATCTCAGACTTATCTTATGAATCATATTTAGCTCTACGTATGCACTATTTATAATAGTTTGGTTTGACATGACATGGCATGTCATATATAACACTTGAGTCTGTTCCTTAAAGAGCTAACTACGGAGTAATACTAAGAAAGTACTAATATACCCTAACAACTTGATTTTGTCGTATGAGAAAGTAATAACGTGCAAAGCGAGGGAGTAGCGAAGACAGAAGAATAATGAAGAATCTACGCAACTACGTAATGTTGATGGGTCGTTTGTTGTTTGGTTCTCATCTCATTTCCGTTTCTTCGTCAGTTTACATAAGGTAGATCCCTTTTAGACCAAAATGTACTACTTGTAGACTATGCACTTTACTATACGGCAAATGCATGCATGCAACTTATGGTGTTAGAAGACAAAAGAAAATTTTCAGTTCATGGGCTGTTCAATGTCCAACCAATGCATGCATATACTCTATGATACTTAAAAATTCACATTTTACTTATTATGAAAATTATTATTATAATACAAGGTATAATGGGAAAGAAAAACAGTCCGTTGGATTTACTACTCTTGATATCTGATAGCGTAAAACTAGACAGGACAAGGTTAGGTAGCAACTCCACTTAAAACTGAACTCTATTGTTAGTGTATATTCAGAACAGGATTACATAATATCCTATCTGTATAAGTAGGCAGGGTTTAAGTTCATGTTGAATGGAAACATGAAGAGTAGTAATGATCCATTTGCTTCTTATAAAACAAAGAAAATGCATAAAGTGAATTAAACACTAATATCTGGAAGTAAAGGAAATTATCTTTAGTACCTTTGCACACGCATTTATTTATACTTTTGCCATTAGTTCAGAGTTTAGCACTATGAGAAGTTCAGGTTGATGAGGATGAGATAGAAAAGATAAACAACGGAATTGAGTAAGCTGTCATAATGATACGAAAAAACGAGACTAAAGGTGTGAAATTTTCGCCTGGATTTATTGTTTTCTTTAAGGGTCAGCTAAAAAAGTCCGGAGGGCTGAAAGAACTTTACTCCTTCAAATCACACACAGAGAAACTCACCAAATATGGATTTTACCAGAGATTAGCACAAGAAAAATGAATATTGTGGAGTAAAACGTCAGTTTTCCCCCTCATTACCAGAGTAGGAGTTTAAGTCTGAAGTTTAATAGCCTAATAATCTTATGGCTAGACGCTAATTCATTAAAACATAAAGAAAATGAATGGAAAACACGATTTTCATTATTTTCAATCTTTTATTTTCTCCATTCTCACAGTCAATAGGTAAAACAACAAAGTACTTTGAAGTACAAGCACCAAGCCATTATTCCCGAGAACTAAAACAATGCCAGAATTGACTGAATAGAGGAAATATGATCTATTGGCTATTTTCCATTTCTATGTGACTTCTAACAATAAAAGCCCTACGTGGTCAACTCTGGCTATTGTATTACTCGTATCTACCTGTATTTGCATAATTTGTTAAGGCTATCTGTAGCCTGGCTTTACACAGGTGTAACTACAATATATCTTGGTATTTACGTAGTAGCACTAACATGCAGTATGTTATTATAGTTTTACAATTTATAATCCTCTATGGGCATAAGGATAATGATGATGATTGCTCCGAGCATTTATTGATAGCATGACAAGTAGAAACCGCAGGGTTTCAAGGTGATATAGCAATGCATTAAATTCATCTTTACAGTCTCTATATCACATTATGTATGACTATAATGGTGCGATCCCACTGCTGACTGAACAGACTATATGCCCATCTTTCAACTGATTTAAAATGAGTTTGAAAAAGGTTCGGAGATGGATTGCATTGTAAACTCACTTATACATAGTACAAGAGGAGCATATTAATGATAGCGCAGTCTCCTTGTTTTCTATGAACTTTAACATGTAACATGGTTTGTTTAGCTTTTTGTGTGCATAACTGCATAATAATTTAGTTTTCGTTGGAGGAATCAGTTTAGGCGACCTATCTATAGGCCGTTGACTACTATAACCTCAACTCACGCATCTGTTTAATACAAGAATAATACCAATACCCGAATATTTACCGGAAAGAATACTCGCTCTAAGGCCTACTATGCATTGAGAAGAGTTTTTTTTTTTTACATCTGAGATTCGTGAGCTAATGTTGTATTATGTGTACATGCATCTACTATTTATATTATATAGGTATATCTCTTCAACCGTTAAACGTACCTACAGATGTCTACTATACCAAATTTTTGCTATTATGATTGATCCTTCTTAAATCAAGATTCATCTGAACAAAGATTACTTATTAACTCTACATTTATGTAGATTCATGTTGTAATAGTCGTTTTAGTAGCAGACATACAATAATAGAGCAGAGAAGTGTTTCTGGATCCCTTCAGGCCCTTCAGCCGCAAGACTGGAAAAAATATTGATGATAGGCCAAGTTTTACCACTCTACTACATTACACAGTCAACATCAATCCAACTCCATGCTTACCCTGTTGCTGGCTAGGATACTTCGTTTTTTTATTAGTGAGATATTTCCGTCTCGAGTTAAAAGTCTTTGATGAGGCTAAAGGAACCTTGAGGGCTCCTACAGTCTTACACTTGTGGAGTATCAGATCCCTCCTTTTTCACATCAAGTCTTGATTGAAGGCTTCTAGTGTTCGTCTCATCTACTTATAAGAAACACCTTACAAGTAAATTCCCTCTAGCTAGCTGGTCCAGCTCTGGATATATGCCTCTGAATTTATTGGTTGTAGTAATAAAGGTATTTCTCTTTATGTGTACCTCAACTGGATATAAATGTGTCTAGGTTTAGGAGTGAAAAATATTTTCTTTGTTTTTATACCAGGACAATAATATGTGAGTACCCTGTAAAAGACGAAATAGATTCTCGACATTATGCAGAGTAGCATTTAGTAGTAGCTACGACAAAATATTCCATGAATCTTATTACTTCTAGGGATTGGGTCAGGACAGAAGCTACCTATGGAAGCAATTCCAAAACACATCAATATTGCATATATGAAAACGACTTTCGCTGTTCTGTATGTTGTCTACTGTATTTATTTGAAGATTTTAAGTTTTGTCGATGTGAAGGAGTTTTATAGGAATAAATGCAATAATGTTTTAGAATTGGACAGTTACACAAAAACGACAATGCATTTATATGTGTTGTATATTTTATACGTATGTACTTCTCAACTATACCGTACTACATTAAGGCTTTTATATCCTAGCACTTGAACCCCCTACATTTTATACAAACTGTGCTAGTGAAATTTTTTATTCTTCAGAAACAGGAAACTTAAGCAATTCTCCGTTGTTGACTAT
Organism: Tomocerus qinae; assembly: GCA_020055645.1. Taxonomy (NCBI): domain Eukaryota; kingdom Metazoa; phylum Arthropoda; class Collembola; order Entomobryomorpha; family Tomoceridae; genus Tomocerus; species Tomocerus qinae. Next base: position 44,524,066 of record CM034547.1, read on the forward strand.
AGTTTGCCAAATCCACCTAAAAGCAATAAAAACTTTTATTAGGTAGTAGATGTACAAAGCCTTATTCATATAATATGGTATGAACAACACATTGAACAGACGACCAATGTAAATTACAGTTGAAATGCAATAATGCAACAATGAAAAAACTTTCTGATAGTGGATATTTAACTACAAATGAAAGAAAAGACATGCAATGCACTACATAACATACTGCCAACCCTGCCTACCTTCGCAAAACACAACAAGTATAGCTTTACCTACATAAATAATACTCGTGGTAGTACTACGTTATAACTTCACAAGACAGGTACATTCCGTACTCTTCTATTTCCTAGCACTCTGTCATATCTACTTATATATGTAATTATGTTATGACTAGCACGTAACATTATTGTGGAGTCGACAAGCAATAAATTATTCATTGATTCTTTGTTATTGTAATGTAATTGCGTTCTCTTATGTTGCCGTTATTATGCATTGTGTCTCTCCGTACAGAATGCAGAAAAGTATTAAAAAATTATTGGTCAAGCCGTGATTTGCATGCTTGTTAGTTATTATTAGTAGTACGTACATATGTCATTAGTGAGAAAGTTGACTGGCATAGCTATTTGAGCAAATAGACCCACACTCATAACAAAGCGTGTCTAGTTATCAACACTTTGATCGTGTAACACCGCTAATATTGATATTTATACCACATAAATTAGTTTGCTTGACTCTGGCAACATAAGTAGGAAATTCATGTTCTGTGTCTGTCTGTTACAACCAAGTACAAGTCTGCTACAGCGTCTTTTATGTCTATTTTATCAGAACATTAAAGAGTAAAAGTGATGTGCCTTGTTTTCAGCTAATTAAGCAAGACAAGACAAGAGTAAACCACGACAGACAGCAAATTATTCTCGTTAGGCTGATCACATTGAAAAATTGAAATTGAGTGATAGTAGATTTTTTTATTGATATTGATTACGTTCCATTTACGATATTGATGTGCACTACAAATTTTCCAATTCTAAAATAAGTCAGATGGATGGTAGATATTTGTATGTATTAATACACACTGAAGATACACTCCAAAACAAAAGCAATTACATTTAGCCATTTCCACTTTCGTGTGCTTTAACTTTAAAGCTGACAATTTTCCATTACGTTGTTTCGCTATTTTGTTTTACTTCCGTAGTTATGCGCTTATTTGGCAGCCTTAGCAGTAGCTGGATGTAATTGTAATGCAAACTAAATTTTATGTGCAGAGTAGTGTACTACTTTGCTGGCTAACTTGATTGTGGAGTAAGTATAGTCCCAAGTAAATTGCCTTCCTAAGCACAACTAACTATATATGGCATGAGCGTAGACTGAAATAGATCTTATTGCAGTCTTTACGACTCGAGACGTTCAATATTTGCACAGTGTGAATAAACAAATATAAATGAGTGTATCTATACATACATTCACTATTATATACGGACATTGCAATTGCATCACCACAAACTAAGTAGGGAGAATGCACAGAAATATATATTGTAATACTATGTATAGTGCTTAATGGTTGCAAGTAGGGACGGAATCTTGGTAGTTCTTGTTGTAGTTTATGGATCACGGATAACTTGTATAAATTATTTCGTATATGAGGGTAGTGACGTCTTGTATATGCAAATGGATATCCCGTATATCAATAGTGACAACTTGTATACACAAATGGATATCCCGTATATCCTCTTAGCATGGATCATTATGATCATTAACATGATTATTAATGCATTACTATCCCTTATATGGACAGTCATGCGTTCCCATTTGTATTAATCTTTTACTTCATGTCAATATTCCATGCTAAAAGAGCATATACGGGATATCCCTTTGCGTATACATGTTGTCACTATCCATATACGGGATATCCTTTTGCATATACAAGTTGTCACTACCCTCATATACGAAATGATTTATACAAGTTATCCGGATGCCGTAGTTTATGCAAGGCGTTGTTTAAGAAGCAAGTGGGATTGCCGATTGTTATTGTACTATTAAATGTGCAATAGTACATGCAGTAGACATAAGTTAAGGTAACAATTCAAAGCTGTGCTTTATATTTACACTTACAGTAGCTGCACTAAAGGAGACTCATAGTGGAATGAAATTGCGAATGTGAATGGGACCTGGATGGTGATTTGATGGGCAAGGCAGCCTTCCTAACCAATTTGAGGGAAAATATTAGCTTTCATTTACCCTTATAGACCATCTAGATACTATTAGTACTATATGGGATACTATAATACGTACTGCTAGCTGTAAATTCTATATATTTCTACTGTTTCTAATTTGAAGGAGTAACATGTTACGCATTTACTATTTACCTTTTCTTGCTCCTATTCGAGCTGACTCCCTGCTTTACTATGTATTTTGTTGTCTACAACAGAACAAACTGCATTTCACTATGTTTCTGTGTATACTGACGCTGACGCTACATCAACTCACATCAAACCAGCAATAAATATAAAGATAAACTGGGCTTTTGAAGTCGTAGAAAAACTTCGCCTGTTACCGCTTGTACACTTGAATACTACAATTCCAATTTTGTATGCGAATAGAAAGATATATGTATATATTATTAGCTTAGAATAGGGAGAATAGTCTATTGTATTGATGTGTGCTGTTGTGTAGCCACTGCTCCTTAGTTTTCTCTTACGTAAGCTTAAGAGATACCTATTCGACAATAGAAATTGCCTCCTTTTCGTCGTTCCCTTTGAACATTACATTTCATTGCGATATATTACTTGGTTAAATTGCTTTGGAGTTATAAAGCGACATATCTATATAATGCTACCTGTGTCGATGCTTATCAGCCCAAAATAATGCTAACAAAATTAACTAACAAGCAAGATTGCAAGAATATTACACACTTTATTGTACAAAACCTACATTTACAATGTGCATTCGCCAATATTATTAGCAAAAGCGCCTGGGTTAAGTGGTCTCTACCTGGCCTTAGTTGAACAAGTAATTTTAATGGACAATATGCAACTGTTTCTTTACTTATTGTTACTAAATCTTTGACATTTTGGTATGCCTCTACACAAACTCAGCACAAGTATTTTTATATCCCTCGTTTTTTTCACATTCTTCCTTGCCTTTTTATTTGGATGGAATAGTAGCGAGTGGTTTACAACTCAACTCAATTGCTTGATTGTAAACTATAAGTTATTTATGAGACATTGTATGCATGTGAGTTGTAGTTGTGTGTATGCTGGCACTTTATCTTATTGCAAATAAAAAAATTCTGTTTGTCTTATACATTCTTTGCTGATAGTTAAGATAAAGGATAAACTTGCGAATCCCATACGCATGTAAACTCTCTGTACCATGTATAACTACCTACTTGATACATATAGTTGTAAATCATAGCAATATAAACCCAGCAGCTCCATGTACTAAGTTTTTATCCAGTGGTAATACAATATGATCCTTAAATCATGTAGTTTCTCTTCGATGATTTCATGAATAGATCGTAAATCATGCAATAATACTTTGCGCTGTTCTATTATTTTGTTACTTTAGTTTCAGCAGATATACAAAATGAAAAATAGGTAAAGTATTTAACTACACATACAATGAAATCAGATTGGATCAAATTATAACTTATGTGGAGACATTATTTCAGATATTTGTCGTTCCACGAATAAATCCACTCACATCCATAGAACATTATTAACTTGTTTCCTGCTCACATAATCTTTTATTCTTGATGTAGCCAGATTGAATTGGATAGCGTCGGCTTTGTCAAAAGTTATTTTACATCTTTGTTTAGCTATGGAGTCTTTGACGGTGAATTGTGTTACAACTATTTCGTTGTACAGCAGTTGTTATAATTATTTGCTGTACTATGTAGCTACAACGTTAAAGTAGCGGATGAATGTAGTAAAATTTGCGCAAATGCTACAGTTTCTCACTTCAAAAGTTCAAAGGGAACAAAGATCAAATATTGTATTACATTTCTGCCGGCTATTTTGGCAAACTAGTCCAATTTTACGTTTTAATTTTTGTTGACAGATTGACCCTCTAACCTTTTGTGCTAATGCATTTGACAGCACAGTGTGATTGTTTACTAATTTATTTTGATCTCATAGTCAGAAAATATGGTAAATTCAGTATTAAAAAGTTACTAGAGCAGTATACAATCAATTAAGTGAGTGTCGACGTCTGGGTTTCATACTTTAGTTTTTTCTCCTATGTTTGCAGTGTTTTACACAACATTATATCTTGGATGGGTCATAGTGATGTGGCCGTAAATGTATTACATAGAAAGACGCGTATCTGTGTACTTAAAAGATTCTTTACCCCAGTGACTATAGTGTATGATAGAATCAATAGTGAAATGGTGGCAAGTAGTAGTAAACAGCAATTTCTCTAACATGTGTCTTGCGTTTTGTTGTCCATTTGACGATTTCCATTCTAGCATGGAAAGAAAAGGCAATTGGCAGATTCGATGGAGCGAAGAAAACGACGTTGTAAAAATTGGTTCGTTGATTCTCAAAGTTTTATTTCGAGACGAGAGAGATTGGACAGGACACGTTCTAGCTACATTACAATGCATTAAGTTTGTATACATTACTCTTCTTCCTTGCTTTTTTGGTTAGCTTCGTTTTTTTCGGTGGTTGTTGTCTGTACGTATATTTACGTTTGACTCTATCGCATTTTACACTGGGCCTCTGAGTTTGGCCAACGAAATGAAACCAAAGAGCAGTTTACCAATGCACATGTAGACATACGTTAATAGCAGAGAAGTAGGTTTGTATGAATCTCTACCCTTTCCACAGCACATAGGAGGGTATTTAGGTAGGTATCTCCTCACTAGTACAAGTTATCGTAGATTTCTTGGGAAGGAAATGAGTGCATAGATTCTCGAAATGTTCAACTGGGTAAAGTCTCATCTGACAATCATATCATAGAAACTGTTAGGATGCGAAGGAACGTTGTAGCTATATGTATTTTAATACCTTGTAAGGACTTATTGCTGTAAGTTTTTACTGATTTGATTTCGAAGATCGATAAACATAAACGAGCTTTGTGCAGACCAAAGGAAACCAGAAGGAAGGATTCTTTTTTATTTTAAGCGAAGCGTGTATCTAAAATAGCAGTGTTTCTCTAATAGTATCCATAGTGGAATAGTACTAGTAATGTATTTAGAATGGTAATTTGTTTTTGTATATGTTTCTGCTGCACCATACCATGACATTATTGTAGGAGTCCAGAAAGAGTCGTCGTGAGTGTATAGTCCTAGAATACCCTTGATTATATAGCATAGTGAGTCAAATGGTGATAGAAAAACATTGATTTCCATTTAAAATGCGTGGAAACAAGGAAAGTGCATAAAAGAAGAGTTTCTTTTGGATCCGAGTCACGTATCTGTATGTACGTAGTTACATTTACATTACTACACTATGAATGAACATTACTATGAATCGACTAACTACTTCGTAGAACAATACAGATGCTGAGATACAACACATTTCCAATAGATCTGAACAGTGCAGTTGTAGTGAGGTACTTAATAGGTACTTCTTCTAAATCAACCCAACTAGAAAATATGCAGTCACATACTTATACGATACTTGCCAGTTCAGTCAGTTAGTTGCGAAGGTTTTCACAGAGTAGATTAGGCATGTTAACTTTAGTTAACGACTAGCAAACGTCTAGTGTCTAACAGGATCATTATGTAGATTTCCTAATAGGATTCTAATTGTAATGAACTCTCAGCTCTTTTCTATGCTGCGATAACTATACAGGCAAATACCAATATAGCCATATATAGTTAGTGCGTATAACAAAAGTACACATTAGTATATATGTGCGGGTACTAAAGAAAGTTTCTTAACTAACACGTAAATATTGTAATACATATATACGTAATAGGTAAGATGCGCAAAGATAAAGGTCCCTTGCACTTACGAGAGAGATAGCAACAACAAATGGAGGATATCCCTTGCCGAACTCTCTAGATAGACTACTAACTAACTGCAGTATCATTTTAATGGCAATGTCAATCAGTGGAACTGCTTCAATAGCTCTCTGTATTATCGGCACGGCTCTAAAACGGCTCCTTTGTTTCAACTCTAATGTACTAATGGCTAAAAGCTAATTGAGAAAGATGAAATGAATGCATTTGCTTACTTTGCTTCGCCAGCTATTCTACTCGTCTGCATTAAATCAACATTTAGATTGAAAATAATAGAAAGCAATAGCTTTTCCTATTTGTTTGTCACTGCAAACTAATATATATGACTTCAGTCCTACAGCTATACATTACAGCACAAAAGTATCTACCAGGATAGCATAACCTTTTCGCACTGGCTGATCTGAACACGTGTACGTGTACACATATGCTTCAATGCATAATATTTATAATACTATATAATATATAATAATGTTTGTGCTATTGCATAATGTTATGTATAAGAACAAAGCGAAAGCTGTTAAGTTAAGTATACAAAACTTTTCCTTTCTTCATCAGTATAATACTCCGAACTTTGTTTAGAGTGTTAAAGAGTTAAATGCTTCTCTCTGTTCGCTTTCCTGAGGCCCTCATTACACAAAGGAAAACTCAGGTTAAACAGGACTTGTATTTCCATGTCATGTCAAGACAAGTCAAGTAAAGTCATTAGTAAGTAGGAAACATTGATCTTCCCGTTAATAATTGTCGTAAAGTTTAGCCGAATCCTATTGCTTTGTGTAACTCTGCTTTTGTTCTGTCTCTATCGACTCCGACTGACGGGTCTAATAGTCAAACAACTTTTAGTTCCAAATCGACTATGCATCTCTGGTATTCCTTATGCCATTCTTTATCTCCTATAATGTCAATGTTTTGGAGACTATCTTATAAGCACCATAAATTGTGTTTATTACACAAAATATAAAAAATAGACGTATGTAAACAGTTATACTACTTTCGCAACTATGTATATTAGTAATGGTTGAATTTGAAAAGCTTCAGATTGACAAAAGGTGCTTGGTATATTAATCTAATCGGGAATGTCTATATTTGGTCTGAAGATGTAGAATTGCTCTTTCATTTCCCCTTTTCATGAGTGTATATTATCAGATTGTATTATTACTTCATATTGTCATTTCCCCGTGTAAGGAAATTTTCAGTTCGTTTACTTCTCCATTCCGATATTTACAATGCAATTAGTTTGCTCTTATAGCGGTGCTAAGTATTGATGCTGACTGGAATTGTTAGTACAATGTTGCTTTATCTTCTCCATCAATATATGTAGGTATGTTTGTTTGTTTGAAGGAACGACAAAGTTTAAAAGATCAAAGGCACTTACTACATTTGATCATAGTAAGTACTTAGACAAGGACAACATTCAGTTAGGTACACAAATACACAAACATTTTTTCAATCTTTTATACTAGTTAATAGAAGCTAGGAGTAGTAATGTAGTAATGTATTAAATAAAATGGACAATATTTCATCCTGTGAAAAAGGGAGCTAGAATTTTAAGCCAAGTCTCCAAATGGTATTTTTCGTCGTGTGATTTATTAGATTTTTTCGTCGCCTCGTGAGTGTGCTAAATATAAGGCATTCGTCTCTATGAAGTTAGTAACATCTTTTAGGGAAGTTTCAACCCAGGTTGTGTATACTGTCCTTAGTATAAACTAGAGTATATTATGCTATTAACAGTTATATGTATATGGGATGTTCGTGCATCATTTATATGTAGTATTTTAAGCCCTCAAAGTTGGTTTATGGTTACCAGAGGACATAAACCACGTTCCGGAGAATTGGAATGAACCTTCACAGCGACTCTAGCATAATGTAAAGAAGCTAACGTGAGCTAACCACTGAAATTTGAGTAGATACAAAGGAACTTAACGTAGAACTACGAGTTTGGTCTAAGGTTGGTCAAACAAAACGAGGACGAGAGTAGCGACCTGAATTGACGAGGAGATTTTGGTAACCTATGTGATCTTCAAGGCAGGTAGGTATGCATTATGGATATTTTTCTATGATGGTTATGTGTGTACATATTTATAGTGTCTTACATAGGTATGGCCCTAGTTTACCAATTGGATTTTGTGTGGTTAAGGTAGGCAACTCTCTTTTATTACCAGCTAGTTTGTCCGACTGACATTATGTACTTACAAACATTATTGTTTGTAGATGATTTTGAAACAAGACTCACGTTCACACTATTATTGACAAAGAATGCTTTGAGTTAAGTGGGGATTCTTTTTTTCTGGATCTTTGCCTTGTCTCTATGTGCTGTGTGCAGACGTATATTTTATTGTACTCTTGTTCAGACGCCCGAGATTTCATATCTACACAATTTTACTTCCATTTCCTACAATTTATAGGAACTAACTCCCTCATATATGAACATACTCATATTTTACACAATTCAACTGCTCACGTACTGCTGGCTATAGTAATGCGAGTACTTATACACAAAATGAGTTTCTACATCCCGCAGTAAATAGGGTCTAACAATAAGTCGACTATTCCGAACGCACAAGCAATTGGACAGTATGGCTTAGCTTGGATTCACTAACAAACTTAAAACTTTCAAACTGCTCCAATTTCAGAGGATTTTCTCGAAACTGAACTCCATAAAAATCCTTTGCTGTGCTATGCAGTGCTACGGTCAAGTTAAACTCAATTCTTGCTTGAAATTCGAAAACATGGACTAGAAACATCCGTAGACATACGAATCCTGTCTTTTTTCAGCGGAAAATCCTCATAATATACTAAAATGTCACATATAGCTTGTAATTTATTATCGCGCGGATTAGCAGTCGATTTTCTGCTACATGAAATGATTTTATGAGACTTGCTCTATCGCCTTTCGAATATGACACTTTTATTCTACATACGTACTCAAAGTACAGTAATATCTCTTGCATGCTTATGACTACAACAGAGTCCTGTTTAAGGAGAGGGTGCAATCCGGTGACAATCTTTGCTTTTAAAGACATAGAACACAGCCTGCCCTGCCCAGCCGGCAATAAACGCAATATTAGTTGAAGTGTACACTCTTTTATAGACGACATTCACACTCGTTAAAATCAACCCAAACTGGGAAACACTCTTCCTCCCATTATTATCACACAATGAGTACCTATCTTGAATGCACAGTTTTTTTACTAGCTAAACGCTAGTAAATAGTCAAAAGTAATACCGAAATGTGTACAACAATTGTCCATGACCAAATCTATATGCCTAATAAATATTAAAATACACCAAGGATTGTGGAACACAATGTAGAATATCTTCCGTATGTGTTCAACTGTTTCGTAAAACGACGAGACATTTACCGAGGGGACAATAATCACCAAAAATGGTTTGATGATAACCTGCTGACCCGTGCCATATGCATTTCTCATTGTTGACTAACTGCTCAAACTTGGGTTATGCGTATCTCTGTTCACGTATTTTATTTCACGGAAAAGAAAGATATAATTTTCAACGCATGTAGTACGCACAAGTGTGAAACCATACGACAAACAATGCATCCCAACAGACTACACGACGTCCTCTTCAAAATTCAAGACACTCTTGTAGTGCTACTCTGAGCGTCAATTTTTGTCCGGAAGACGATGTCAAGTAATGTTGTAGTATAGGATTCACAAAGTTTGGCTTTTTGAAATTAACTTGGGAAACTTTTCTATATTTTCACATTGATGAGTATAACTTGTGTTGTGGGTATGAATAGAAATTTTGACAAGTTTGTCTAGGGACAGGGGAAGTTCGCTCAAGATAAGAAGACACAGTGACCGTACATAAAAAATGTCATCCGAAGCCGTAGCCAACTGTTATTTAACTTTACAAAGTCAACTGTCAAAATTAGGCACAATACCCTATTGGCAGATTACATTTAGAAAAGTTAGTGTTGTTAGGACCAAAACAGGTGACAAAGGTAAAGTAGACAAGGGTATGCTACAGATTCAATTTCATCAGACTACCTATGTATAAATAACATCTGAGAGGGGTTTTTAAGGTAAATATATTTAGGCAGTCATAATATGTTGCACCACAATACCAATATGGTTAGGTAACCCAACGCTTTCAGATTCTCATCCCATTACAAAGTCAGCCAGTCTCGTCTTCAATTTGTATCTGTTTACTTTGCAGTCTATCTCTGTTTGACTGTTTACTTTTATTTGTGGTGCCAACCTGATGTCAACATGGTCGTATCACTTAGGTCAACCGACAGCAACTACACATGATACCTAAGTGTGTGCATTATAAAAACCGTTTATAAAAAAGTGATATACCTAAAAAAACATAGGTCGACGTACTTATATTCTAATGCAGTTATATCACTACATTAAACATTACTAAAAGGGCAGGACAAGACAAGGAAAAGTAAACATCCATAAGTAAGGTTGGGTTAAGTAAGGCTAACCTACGAACCATACTGTTTAATTAATAGAGAAGATGGTTTCGTATAGAACTTCTTAAATGAGTATTCATTTCACAGAAAGGAAGTAAGTTTTAATGTTATTATGTAGCTAGTGCTTATATAAGTATCGTAACATTATACTGGTTATATTTATTAGATTGCACATGCTTATGAAACCAAAAAGCTACTTTGAGGAAAAATAAGGCAATATACTTTGCATATAATGTGTGTACAGAGTGGTTAGAGATTTCCATATTGAACATCTTTGGAGTAAAAAAAGTTCTTCTACTCTGTTACTTGCGTTGTTTGTCGAAGAGCAGCTTTTTGAAAGATATAGTAGTTGTGCAGTACATGTTCGTAAACACAAAGTACTGCATACTAAAGTTGGAAGTTTGAGTTTAGATGAATTGCATTTGATGTGTTGTGAGTTCAGTCAGGTAAAAGGGGAATCAACAAGTAGGCCGACAAGACAACCACGACCGACTAAATAGTAAGAAAACAGTTGTTTGGTCTGCAGTCAAGAATCTTTACCATATGTACCTAACTACACTGATACTAATGTATAATAATAACACTGTATAGAGTCTGTAAGTACAGTCTACAAGCTAAAGGTTATAGGAAACCTATTTTAATAATATTATTCATAGATACAGGCAGTTGGCTGTAGTATTTAATTCTAAGTGTAGAAGTTGTAATGCATACAGAGATACAAGAGTAAAAGGAAGCTGCAGCATCTGATAGTGAATAGATTAGAGTACAGTTTGGATAGGTATTTTGTACGGAAAAACTTGAGTAGTAGTTTCAGTCATCTCAAACTTTAAGATGAGAGAGAGGAAACTGGAAAGGTAAAGCAAACCACCTGCTTGGCGCCTTGTAAATGCTGAAGACTTACCTATTAGTTCGTACAATATTCTTCTGCTTCAAGAAATATCTACTCTTTATCCTTCCTTACGCTTCTTTTACTTTCCACTCTATAGTTCTTATAGGGAGACTTTATAAGTTGTGGTAATTTACTATAAGGAAATTAAGGGATGTTCCCTATAATAATGTGTATATTCGTGAGTATAAATGAGAGGACGTAGTATAGACATGGAAGTAGGAAAATTAGAAAGACAGGCACAGCTGTGCCTGTGCACAGGTAGTTTTCAAAAAGTTGTACATACTGACTCTGAGTGTACTTGTTTGTTAGACTACAGATTGAATTGACTACTTAAAATTCTGGCTATTCCCTTCATTTCATTTTTCCTTAGTTTCGGTAGGGTAGTGGAAGACGCTTCTTATATCTTGGCTTATTGGGGTAGATACATGGGTTAACTAAAGTTCAGACCTAACCGTTTGGCTTTCCTAGTAGCCAGCTGCTTTACTTTTCAAGTCTTCTTACTCCTTTACTACTACTATCCATCAGGTTTATTTTCATTAAGCGTACACTGTATACTGATCCTTTCAAAGTAGAAGCATAGCTATACCTGAATCGCAGTCTGCATTTTGTGCGTGTAATACTGCATGTGCACCTGAACTGAAGCAAGGTGAAGATTGTCCATATATTTATAAACTCGGAGTAAACAGAGGCAGGGAATGCATTTAGTAGTTGATAGCATGTATAATGGGTAGAGACGGGGGCTTCCAAAGGTCAGGGATACGTTCACTCTTTAAGTTTTGTGGTAAGGCTGGCTTTCTTCCTCTCTGCCTTATCTGATGAGGAATAAATAATACTCTTTCCTTACCCAATAGAAAATACAAATGCATTATGTATAGTCTCCTGAATTATCATCAAAATGAATTTACCAACAATAAGCGACCTGAGCTCATGGGACGAATCCTCTTGTGATACATTGTATCATTACTCAGCTACAAGAATATTTTCTGAACTTGTACTGATGCGTTTTATAGTTACCTACATCGTTTTATGACATATCCTGTGTTGGTTTCCAATGTACCACAGCTTCTATCCTATCAGCTCATCTATGTATTTTCAGGCCAACATGTCATTTCCTATGTGTTTCCCTCGTTCGTACATCTTTTCTCGATCAACAGGGTTTTAATACGAGAAAATTAAAGTTAGAGGGTATTGTTTTGAATTTAATACTAATTGCGTAGGGAAATAATAATAAGTAATAGATTACGACGCGTTTTGTGTATAGGGAGTTGTATGCATGTTGAATGTACGTTTCATTGCACATAGATAACATTTATTTCTGAATAATGACTTCATAGAAACTTGGGGTTTTAAAATTGTTTTGATGTCACGCTTGTTGCTGTCCTGTCTCAATGTGTTTATGTACATAGTTAAAGTTTTGATTCTCATTAGTAGTAGCAGTGTTAGAGTGGTGCGGCAGTAAAGCAGGTAATAATAATTAAATTACACACTCACAAGTAAACGAAATGAAATCATTCATCTCCACTGGAGTGGAGTGGACGTGTGAATTTCCATAAAGTTTATTCCTAATGCAAATCCAAGGAGGGTAGAGTACACTACAAGTTATATTTATGTGCCTCTGGTTAAGTACATAGGCACTGATAGAAAATGACTTCTTCCAGTTATAAAAGCATTAAAGTATAGAAGACTTATTTAACTGGGAGATAAGTCAAGTGAACCCGTTCATCCAGTTTGTCGGGTATTTATTTTACCTTTACCTTCATCATTTATGAGTACACCATGCCGTTTTAGTACTGAGCACTACAAAGATATTTGTAGTAAAGTCAGTTTTAATTTTTACTACTATTACGACACTACAGCTTATATGCATACATTGTCTCTACTCTTTATTCTGTACAGCAAGTGTGTACGTTACTGTCCTAGCCATCATAACAATAATAACCAGCTATCTATACAAACGTAGCCACTATATAAATATGTATTATGAGTACGTGCGTGCTCATAAGCTTTCCTCATTTAATATTTCACATCACTACATACTACCAACTAAAATTTACCTGTCATCCACCAACTCACCGTATCATAAATACTATTCTCTAGGAAATTGGAAATTGTAAAGAATTACAGTAGATGTGTGCATGTAACTAACGAACTGTCTTTTCTTTCAACTAGCCCTACTCTGCGTAACCGGCTTTCGTGACAAAAATGTTCGCCTAAGTGCTTTACACAAGTTTTTATTTCAAGTTACGATTCCAGTTGCAGCTATACTTCTTAACTTCTTCCAAGTCACTATTTGCCAAGTTGTAGCATTGTGTGCAATCCAATTCAATTTGCAAATGGAAATCTACACAAAGTTAGTGTTGCTCTTAATGACATCCGTATTGATTTTTCTACAGTTTTTAAGTAGCCACATGCAAATATTTCCTTGCCTTGTCAGCTTACTCTTTGTCAGTCAGTAGCAATCAGTAGTCAGTAGCATTTTATCATTAAGTGTCTAAATCTCATGTAGAAATATTTCTTTCGACAAACACTCAAGCCTGAGCAAATCGAGTCAGGCCAAGTCAGATCACGACACGACGGTGACAAAGTCAGACCAACTGTTTGTAAAACAGCACACAATTAACCTTCACATAGTCAGTCCTTTTCCCTCGCAGCAAAACAACACATCCATCAGCATCACTTAGAATTAAGTCTCCATTCTTTCAAACCAGGCGAAATTATATTTATAAATGCTGGTGGTAAATCTAGTATACTCGACACACACCAGATTATATTATAGACATATTTGTAGATGTATGTGACTAAAAGCAGCAAAAAGGAATGTCCAAGTCTATCTAGCAGTCATGGAATCGCATGGGCATTTACTTGCTTACTTCATTATTTGGCTGGAGTGACTTTGACTGGTCTGGTCTTGACTTGACTGGTCGGCAGTTGTAAATGAATTTCTTTGTAATATATGGTTGCATGATTACTTTCTTAACTCACTGGTCTGGCCTTACGCAGTGTGAACCTGTGTAGTACTAACAATAAGCCTTGACTCTTTGATTTTTCCTAAGATTAATTCCTACTGCTTGTTTTTCTAATTTCAAAGACCGGGTCCGCGAGAATCCTATCCTACTACTATGTAAGTATACATTTACATTTAATTCGTTCCAAGTCATGCTAGTTACATCCTAACAAGTCACACACATCACGTATCAAAAAAGAATCTATTATTGCTATTTCTTCGTATTTATTATTATAGCATAAGTAGGTAGCTAATAATATTATTGCTACCAACTAAGTAACCATTTTACTACTAACTAAATAGTAGCTACCTAATAGCATATCTTATCATCATCAGTATATGCAACTTATTGTAGTTGGCAGAGGAATGTATGTACATGCAACAATAACTATCAAATCAACTAATGATTATTGTTCTCTGTATATGCAGATACTAGAATGACTTATGTTTGCTCTATGTTCTCCTTCACGGGATTCTCTTGTATCCATTTAGTGCTGCATCTTGTATCCGTCTCCATCTAGCCTATAATCACAATCAAATTCTAGATTGACTAGAGGTTCGATTTTCTTGCTCCGCTCCTAGCTACTAAATTCTCAACACTAGTCCACTAAACTAATCCCAAACAGAAGGGAAAACAGTTTTATTAAATTCGAATTCAATCTTGCATTATCTACCTACATTACATTACCTAAATCCTAGTCACCCTACTAATGTAATAGGCCTTACAACTCTTCCCTCCTTTGATTGATGCAGGCAAGATGCCAATGCACCCTGAACTCAACTTCCATCTCATGCTTTTAGCATGGGAACTCTCTGCATAGTCTCTGGACAACTCCTTTTCTATATCGTTTATGCATTTTATTATTATTCTTGCAAATTAATTGGATATAGTAGATAAGTGTTTTATAATTGCATGTGTTTCTTTACGTGCATACTATTTGAGTGTAATAGGTGAGTAGGTGTGATGTATAATTTAATACTTCAGTACAAATAAAACATTGCAAATTCTTTCTAGAATACTCCTTCAATGCAAATGCTATCGTATTGCATATTGTATTCCACTTCAAACTGGAGAAGTACCTGTTAATTTTTTATTTCTGTATTGCTTCTTCGATTCAGGTTTTACAATTCAAACCATATCGTTTAAAATATAAATTAGAATTTTGTTACAAAATGTACCATTTGATGCCCTCATAATCTCAATTTAGTCATTTATATTATATCTTTGGCTTACTATTGTAGGTATCGAATATATCTAATATATTTCTTGCATGTACAAAACACTCATTAATTTATGTTAGACACCAACACAAGGATACCAAATTCAGTTTTAGCCATATCAATGATTATTCTTTTATTGTTTCTTGATTACCTACACCATACACTGTATATCAATTTTCATATCCATCAATCTACTAGAAAAAAGAAAACTGTCTTCAGTTATTTACGGCATTAAATTCCAAGTCCATTTCGGTAGCTGCAACCGAATGTGAACGGTTTTTATTCCTTAGACATCAGCAGTATGACGAATGTCTTGTTTGATATGATGTGATTGAAAAATTGAATAGTACTTTGGCTTTTGCCCTATTGTCTGCTGCGTTGTTGTGTTCTATTGTATTCCTGTTAGAGTTGAATTGTGAAGTATTGGTGTCTTATATCACATTTTGTATATATCAGTTCAGTTTTGCTATTTAAGTGCTCTGCATAAAGACATGTTCATACTTTTCATCTCAAACCTATCATTCATGTATTTACTATTCGATCTTCATTTTCAATATGGTATTTAGGCTCTTTGGCTGGATTACATCTTAATACCCCTCGGATTGTAATACCCCTCCTAATGTAATACCCCTCCGTCGTACTACCCCTCGGTGTAATACCCCTCCGTGGGACTACCCCTCCGTTGTACTGCCCTTCCGTTGTACTACCCCTCGATACGAGTCTTGCTTTTGATATTAATGTTAGTTAGTGCTAATGTCAATTTAACACAAAATGAAATTTATTAAGAAAAATGGTAAGGACGAAACTAATCAATACAATTTTTACTTATAATAATATGTTATGCATATAGTCACTAATAGTCATGTAACATTTGTTTCTATTATTATTGCCTCAAAATGATGTTTTAAGCTTTTGTACTTTTGTTAAACACCTGCTTGACCACTTTGGACATCTCTACTAACTCCAGATGCATAACATATTTCTATGAAGTAAAAATAGTAGTGACTAGTTTCGTCCTTTCCATTTTTCCTTATCTTATTTTATCTTAAATTGACATTAGCACTGACTAACACTGATATCAAAAACAAGAATTGTATCGAGGGGTAGTTCAACGGTGGGGTAGTACAACGGAGGGGTAGTCCCACGGAGGGGTATTACACCGAGGGGCAGTACAACGGAGGGGTATTACAATAGGAGGGGTATTGCAATCCGAGGGGTATTAAGATGATACCTTTGGCTGGAGTGCACAAAAGAAAGGGAGCAAGAACTGGACAGGTAGATAGATCCTACATACTCATGAAAAAGGAGCGTGTTGAACTAAAGTGTAAGTAATGAAAAGTGTAAGTAGGTACTAGAATGTATAGTTAGGTACATAATAGCAGAGAAGCCCTTTGTGGAGGGGATTCAATAGAAATGAATTGAAGAGTTTGAAGGGATCCCTTGAACTGACTTTGACTTGGTATCCTTCATCTTCATTATATAAAAAGTAAAGAAAAGTCCTAATCGTAAATGCAGCATAACGTGAGTTAATAGATCTTTCCCAACTCATCTATCCTCCTATAGCATGATTATTATAATACGAATATAAGCATATAGTATCCCTATAATAACATCATTTGAGAATGGTTCGAGTTGGCACTAACATTGTTGTTTTCTCAAGAAGCCCTTCGCGTGTCGAAACCAATGTGGACCCCGACTGTTGTGCTGGATCGGACAATCAGCCTCTTGAAATAACGAGCCACTTCATAAGGGGAAAGAATGGTGAAGATTGTAGGAAAAGCAAGTCCTCCTATACTCCAAGTCAATGTTAAATCTTACTAAGCACAACAAAAACACGGAACGATACACAGAAGGGAAGCTTTGATGATTTTTATCCTTAAGTAACCAATGCAGTTAGGATCAGCAAGGACTCGACATGATGAGGACCCCTTCTTTCCTCCTTGTTACTTTTATAATAAGTCAATACAGACTAGACCTGCCTGACTGTTTGACAGAATAAAGAATGTCTTTAAAACCAATTACCAACACAAACTGATGAAACTGTAATTTGGCACAAAAGTGCCTCTTTACATTTTAAAGCAAGGGGATTAATTTAGCATGTAGCAATTTGTAATAGGTTGCAATTCCATTTGTCGGTGACAATTTGCTTGAAATATTTGTAAAAATAGCGAATAATAAAATCCAAAATTTGAGTCAGAACCGGGAAAGAAAATTGTTTATTCCTCCGGGAGAGCAGAGATTCAATATTATTTGAGATTAGGTGCATTTACTTATTGTTCGTTAGCTACTCGGAGTTAACTAAGAAGATGAGAGAAGTTAAGTTCATTCGTTCCTTGCACGCTCTATCAAAACATTTGACAGGAGATCTGATTAAAGCTGGGCACGACTTTATCTATTCCTCCGGCTGCCCCGCATGGCATGACATGGAATGGCCTACAGAGAATATCCGAAGCGAAGGGCTTTAGCTACTGGTTTACTTTACTTTGGATTGATCTGATGGTTCTGTAGTGTTTTATAGTGGCTGACTAAGTCTCTACCAAGAACCACTCGACTCGAGCCAGCCAGATCCAACTCCCCATTCTACTCACTCATATACACATCACTCATCGTCAGCAGTACATCAATTTTCTCTCAAGTCAAGTCAAGCAAGGCAATGTCAAAGTCAATATGAAATAAAAATGACCCATAGACTTCCTACACATACTTATTATGTTCCAGACGTAATAATACGTTATATTTGGACTGCATCCCATAAGTGTATGTATAGCTTACAATTTGATATGATTATAATATTAGGCCGGACAGAAATCTCGTAACTTGGCTCAAACTACGGCTTAATATCTTAAGCATATTATATTGACAGCTATATGAAAGGAGAGGCTGCTGGGCTACCAATAAAATAAACGAGATGAAGTCCTTATAGTATGTATTTAGTCTACCAACCTGCAAAATCTGAAAAAATCAACTTTACTTTATTTAGTCAGGTTGAATCGACAGTAAAGAGTAGGCAGTTGTTTTTCCAAGCATAATATTATTTTTGAATGTGCTTCTTTAAAATGAAAGTATGTACACGATTTTTTATTGGGTATTTAGTAACAAATAAATGTGCATAGGAATATGTTTTGCCTATGTAAGGCTATGCTCATGTATGCAATGCAGAGAAGACTGCTACATGTATTATACCAATAATTATGAGTAAACCAGTATTCCGTTAAGCGTATAATAAATTGATGAGATCAACAGGATAGGTCTGTGAATCTCCATTTGGATTTGGATCGCGATTTGGCAGCTAAAACTGAAAGACGTAAAACAAGCAGAGGAGAGCATACCCAGTTTGTCTAGAGTCTACTAGTTAACGACTGAATTGGATTGATCCAATTAATATCGAAATCAAGTCCTTTGTTGAGGATTCTATTGAGTATGCATCAGTAGACACATGGATTATAGATTACACACTGAATTTCAATTGGGGACGGAGAAAATCAAAATTGGAGATCTAATACGAACGAAATGAAGCTAAACGAAACGATCAAGGAACAAGTCGGATGCGGATTTACTATTTAACTTGCTACAAACAAACATAGGACAATCTCTTCCAAAGAAAGCTTTTTGTTTCCTCGTGGACCCTTCGATATCAGACTAAGCTGGGTAGACTCTTGTGCTGCTAGCAGAGAGATGAGTATGAGTCAAGTAATAAAAGAGTTTACGATCAATGAGCAGATAGATTTTGTTTGTGTTGTCCTCGGACTGTGTATAAGGGCAAGATTGGATAGCGAAGCTGAAAAGGCACTCGAATAAAACCCTATCGTATCTAAACGCACTCTATAACAGGGTAGGTGATACGGAACATCCTTGGCGTGGTCTAAAGTTAATATTGAGCACTGAACATAAGCTGAACAAACAAACAAGCCCGAGATGAGATGAGGACGGCTTTAATTGGATTCCTTAATATGGAAATGAGAGAGACGGCGTGGGCTTTTTTTCTCTCATTTTTCGACGTGTCAATCACTCCCTGCTCCTCTGTACACTTCCCTTTTATTTCTAATAGATTATTCACTTCGGAAAACCGACACTCGTGGCATGGCCAAATCTTCACTGGAGGTACAACTACTAAAAATTAAAACGGGTAGCTTCTCTATTGTAAAACCATACGGCCATACATTTTTAGTTTGATGTTTAAAAATATCCTTATTAATATTATTGCAGGTACCTCTTGAGAAAAGTTTGCATATTATTGATACTTTTGTGCTTTCGTTAAAGAATATTGGATTTTACATTGGATTTTAGGTAGTGTTAATTGGAAATTATGAATATAGATTATAACATCAGTCATAAACCATTCGTTAAGCATATTATTACGGTTATAGGTATGGTCAATATAACCACAATTGAAATTTGTGTAGGTACATTTTTACAACATAAAGGTATGCGATGAAAAAAATTAATTTACTGATCTTGGAGAGGTGATATAATAGTGTTAAAATCAAAGGTGTTGTTTATTCAGTAGGAGACGGAGAGGATTTAAGGTATGCAAAATGCATACAAGTAGCATACATAGATGGATTTGTTAATGAAATAGGTTGCAAAGAATCATGTTAAAGCTACATAAGTTATATCACAGGGTGTGGCATTTTCTTCGCTAAAGTCGAATTTAATTTATTGTAATTGTAGAAAAGGTAAGAAAAATGTTATTTTTTAAACAAGCTGTGTAGATATTAGATGGTTTAGCTAATATAGGTAGGTGTGATTAACTGTGAGGTAAGTAGGAGAGATAGTGAGATGCTACCTAGAAGTTTTGATTAGCTTGTAATATGATATGCAAAGACAATTGAGATTTATCAGTGTACATTATAGATTAGACGAGGAGTTCCGGTCTCGACAGTGCATGCTCATTTCCATCTAAACAACAAACTGAGCGTATTTAAATTCCATAGGTTTTCCATTTGGCTGCAGGTAATTGTTTGTATATTGAAATGGAAGTTGAAATACCTAAATCAACTAAGCATACAGATATGCTATCAATAATACATGCATTTATATGGCTCTGCACTCGTGTGTTGCATGGTGAATAGTAAATACAGAAAGTTTCTTGAGTTTGATTTTCTACTTACATTTTATGTTATTGACTTGTGTTTGAATTGACGGGCTATAGGAGGAAAGATCAATTTCATGAAGACCTAATATAATAAATACAAATAGAAATCTTAAAGTGTTTGAAAAGTTGACGCTGATGGGATTTGATAGTGATACAATGAGGCGTATGGATAGACGTGATTTAAGTACACAATGTCTATAATGCCACTAGTTAATGCGAAATGCAATAAGCCTTTTGAATTGAAGTTACTTAGTTCACTTGAGTGTAGAGTCCGGATGGAAGTACATAGTCACACAGCCAGCTAATGTAATCTAATGTAATCAAAATGCTGACTCACAGAAAACACAAAAGAAAAGAGGAATAGACTATCATAACATTAGAAGCACCTTCACACTGTCCTGTAAGGGGATATGAAATTTAATCTAGCCAGCCAACAGACCAGAAGACAACTCTCCTAATCAAGTGAAATGTAACTGACAGGTGAGTTTTGTCTTCTTCAGGATTATTTCATTTGTGAATAGTATGTATTATAGGATTTCTATGGCTTCTGGCTTTTAGCAAATGCAAGTAACGCTTCCTAATGGGAATGGCGGATAAAAAATGCATGCATAATATTATTACGCAGTATCAATACTAAAACTAATAAATACTCATGCACGTGGCCGTAGGAAGAGTAGTTATTATATTACTACAAAAGTTCAAGGGCTAATACTTACAGAATTATAACGTATGAGTAATAAACAGTGCACTTTATTAGGAGATGGTCTATAAGAAATAAATTTGAGTATGAAATTATAGGTATATCAAGGTAAATATGAATCAAAGTGAAATGGAATTCAGGAGGAATCTCATTCTAAATGCATTTCTCTTGTACCTGTACAATTTTGGATCGTAGGGAGCATTTGTGATGGCAGTGAAAAAAGAAAGGGGAAAATTACAAGTTGGACTCAAGTGTCTGCACGTAGTCTAGTAATTTACGATCCACTGAGAAATTAGTCACTTTGCTCGACAATCCACTCATTTCGGCTGTTTCCTACTCTATCACAAGCACAACAAGTCAAATCTACTCGCCACCAGCTCCTTTCGTGTGTACATTACATACAGATTATGTAGTTTATACTTTATTTTATACAAAAGCCAAATCTGTCAAAGGTTTTCGCACGAACAAGTTGAGAAATGACTCCAACAATCATCAGCCAGCCTATGTAAGCCTTTACTTTGTTTCATGTATCGATAGGGATTTATAAACAGCTTATTACACAACCCATGAGAGTGCATTATCAATCCTCGCGTTCTCTTGCCCCCAAAAATTCTTCCGCACAATCTACTTAAAAATAAATTTATGGAAGATAATACCTTGTACATACACCGATTTACTTTTCCCTTTTATGCTTTGCATGTATACTTTCAAAATTATTAGGATATTATCTTGTTAGATCTGACTTTGATATTTTTCTATTGACAGGACATGGAAGCATGAAATATTTCACAACTTACATAAACGAAAATAAAAGAAGAGTCAAACACGAAACTTCAATTCAGAAGCGAGAAACGAAAAGAATTACAAATATAGTTTTGTATTGTATGCTAATATTTTTATTTTTTCTATTTCAAAACACTTCCTCGTCTGTTTTTAAAAAAACAAGCTCTGATGCTTAAGTGTACAGCAGAATACCAATCAAATGTATGCTTAAACAGAAAACTGAAAAATCTGTCTATACAATTCAATAGGAATTTACTATCGTAATCATTTTTTTAGACTGGTGAACAAGTCCAGCTATGTGTAAGTGTTAAAATCGTTTAATAAGTAAGTAGGTAGCTAATAAATTTTTAAATTGCATGAAAATCCCGTTTGCTTCCAGTTTTCTGCAATTTTATTTTGCATTTAATCATTTTAATATTAGATAATAGTTACAGACATGTAAAAAACGTAGATGCCGTAAAGTTACCTAAGTGTACATAGCGCAAAAGATGGTTGAGTTACCTGTTGTTTTTTTGTCTTGTTTTCAAAGGTATACTTTGCAGAATACCATAAAAGCCAATGATGAATTTACCTTTGAAGGAAACACAACTGCCTACTACATAATAATAAGAGTTACTAGTCAACATAACAGCTTTCCGTTGTGTTGCATATATCACTGTACAAATCTTGAGTACAGCACCCACGAAAGTTATATGGATGTAATAGCCCAATGTGTAGCTTTTGGAGTTTAGCAGACTTTCTTTCAACTCATCTTCATGTCTCGAACAACTTTTCCTCTTTTTCCTCAATAAATTTAAGAGCAAATCAAGAAAACAAACAGTTGTGCAGAGCGTAATTGAAAGAGCTGTCATGTGAATGTTATTTTGCAAAAAATTACTCAGAGTTCGTAGTATTTACTGGTAGATGTGTACAAAGCAGTTAACCCTTTGTGTATGATTCTTCTTTATTAACAGTAACTACAATATCTAATAGAATAGCCATTAAAATTCACAGGAGAGAACACCTACCTTAGTTTGCTTGTCTGTTAAGAAAATGTAAAGAAATGCGACCGTAGTGAAGTTGTTTGGTAACGTTTATACATAATATCAGCGTAAAATGTAACTTGAGTGATATAATGTACGGTTATCTATGTTGGTTATCCTAGATGTCTATGACACAGCTTTTGGTTTTCTTCGAGTGATATATTTTAATGCAAATTAAGGCTCATGGTGTTTTCTGTGCCAAAAACAGGTTTTTAAATTTTGAATTTTAAGTAAATTGATATCTTTTGCACAGTTGTACAAGGAAGATAAAGCAGTACTGCACTACACTCGGTGACCGTATAGGCATGTTTGTTCACTATTTAATCCGAGCACTTGCGTTTTGCGCTCACACATAAGTTACATTTTATTCTAATAGTGTCACGTCAAGTCAAGCCATTAACCGGCTCCATAATTTAGTGTCACAGTATGATGTGTACTCTTCCCTTTACTAAAAACAATAAAGGAAGGGCTTTCCTCTTTGTAATTGTTATGGAATACTTGTACGCACTCAGGCACCTTCGTATATCAGCTACTCATTCATGTAATAAAAAATTTAGTTTGGGCTCTTGCTTTTCACTCAGCATAATTGTCTTCTCTGCATGCTAAATGACTATTCAAATTAATGTAACACTAACAATAAGTGATTAAAACCTCATTTTCCTTTCTTACCTTCTAATGGCCATTGCCATAATTATTTGCACGGAAAGTAAAATGGAAGTGATTATTATATTTAAGTAAATAAGCTATATTTTAGTGAAATAATGAATGGCTTACGTGTTTTCAAAACTAGATTATGCATAGAAATTAGCATTATTTTAGAAATCAGACCAATTTGCATAGAATTGAATCGTTTGATGTAATATCTGTAACGAATGCCATGCTAATATATCATTGCCATAATAAGGAAGTTAGCATTTTGTCAACATGTACATTTTAGCAATTTATCACAATATATTTTTTATTACTCTTGTTTTTCGTTGGTTTTACCTTTTGTAACGGTGACAAAGAGAAGATAAACCAAGTCATTAAAATACTCTTTATCAGAAATTATTAATGTTGCGAGACCACTTTGTAACAAATTGGAAGCTAAAACAGCCTAAAGGTAAAGCAAAAAATGCCTAGTATCAACATAAGCTTGTAGTCATGTTTGTATGCACAGGTAATTACATTTAATAGAAGTCTATGCACACTGTTTACATTGGACATAGTGCCTATAATCACATTTTTCTTTTGCAAGCTTAAAGCTTACGGCAGCTCATTTCATTTCATTTTCCATCTTAAAAAGGCTCTAAAAAGTAGCGTTGCTGAGCAAGCGTAGCAAATTTTAAATAATACACTGCAGCTGCGTTTTGCTTGGCTAAAATGAAAGAAAATTCATATTATTAAGAAAAACTTTATTCATTTTCACATGTTCTGAATTCCAGACTATCAACATCAACAACAACTCTATCATAGGTTTGATTTGTACCACATAATTGTAATTTTTAGAATTTAAATATCACAAATAAATATACTACCAACACCAGCTATACTACACCTACATGTTTTATTCAAAAATAATTCGGGTTTGATTATAAAATTATGAACGGTTATATTTGATTTAAGGCAATGGTGCATGTTTCAAAAGACTCAGATTGTTTTTGCCACAAATGGGGATGTTGCTGGGCAACCAGCAAAAATTATCATAGAGGGTAAATGGGAATCGGAAAAATTCGTACTTTTTTTTGGAAATTCCCTAAGGATCTGAGACCACTGGTCCTACAGTCGTACAATAATTTTTTAAAAATTCTTCGATACTTATTCTATGGTAGTTATATTTAAAATTCAACATTTTGGTCTTCGACTTGAAGATATCATTGTTTGAAACCGAAAAATGTGTGTTTTTTTGTGAATTATATATTGCGAATTTATATCTTCAAGTCAAAGCCCAAAATGTGGAATTTTCAATATAACTACCATAGAATAAGTATCGAAGAATTTTAAAAAAATTAATGTACGGCTGTAGGACCAGTGGTCTCAGATCCTTAGGGAATTTCCAAAAAAAAGTTACTGGCAAATATGATAGTCGAGAAATTATTTTCGTTTCCAGGCACCTGGGCTTTAATATATTTCAATCTTACATCAACATTCTATAAATACCAAGGAATATAGAATATAATATTATAGAAAAGGAATGGCAGATTATTCGATTTATTGGGGGTTCGGAACAAGTGAAAATGTGTGGAAAATTTACATGACTACAGCCGATCCCTAATTCCCCCCACTTGGGGATCTCAATTTAAATACACACTCGCCAATGACGTCAATTGGCGAGCTTTCCCACCCACTTTTCATTTTTTAATTTTTCCATGGGGATCTGCCACCGGTTGATAAATACTATGATAGTAGCTAACAAAAGATTAATAAATGAAATAATAGTAGGAATATCATTCATAGTATATTGTATGCAGACATCAAGAAAGCTGACACACTTGACACGCTAGAAAGCGATTGACAAATATCCTACAGCATTTTCTGACTTTACTGAAGTTTGAATTGGTTTTAAGTTAGGATTTATGCTTACTGTTTCAAATAAACCGATGTTTTAGGAGATGGCTTTAATAAACAAAAACAATGTAATGAAAGAATAAAAGGAAAAGCACGAATAAAGGTAACAAAATTGGAGGACAAGGTAAGAAGTCCAACATAAAGCAGAGCATTAGGGAAAGGATGAAAAATACAAGAAATGTGTAGCAACAGAGGATGAGTTTTTTCTCTTTCTGGAAGATAATTTGATGCAAGTTAGTAAGTAGGCACAGTCTAGAGAAAAGCAAAGTTAACTTAAAAAGTACTTGCTAAAGTATAAGGTTCTTTTGTTATGTTGTTGGAAGCCGACTAGACAAGGTAACATGTATTCTTAGGTTATATAGTTCATTTGGGAGATAGAAGTAAAGAATAGTTAAATCATGCTCTAAGTATGTATTGGAATATTTAGGTTGATAAATGACAGAAAGGTAAGTAAACTGCATTCTATTAGACTGCCTGTGTATACAGAAGTTGTATATTATGTAATAGTACAAGTTGTTAGCATTATATTCTATTCTAAGTCACTTAATCAAATTGTGAAAAGTTTTTTGTGCTCCGTGTAAGTAAAAAAGTGATAAGTTTTGGAAATGATTGAGCAAGTGGTCTGGTTACCATTGGCTTGTTTTGGCTTGAGTTGCTTCGGTTGCTTTTTCCAAGTCTCAGATGCAGATTTTTCTTTTTTCGAGTAGGATAATGTAATGACTGAGAGAGCAATGCTCGAGCTTTGTATATATTTGTAATGTAGTGCGTGGTAGTGTTGAAAGTCTATGGCAGAGAGGTAAGATGATTCATAGAGAAAAGATGTTAACACAGTCAGGATCTACATACGTATACGTACTGTGTGGAAAATCAGTGAAGATGTAGATATTGTTTGGGTGAATGGTGAATGTTTGCATCCGTATATATAACGCACTCTTGAAAGTGTTTGTATGAAATATGAAGCTACAATTTAGCTGTCTCTCCCTTTGAAATTGTCTTTCGACAACGCAGTGCAGTCTGAGACAGTCTAATTTGGCTGCTAAGAGCATCTTTTGTGCCGCATCTTGCGTTATGAGTTAAATTGGCTCTTGAAACGTGTCATGCATCTGCCATACGAATTGCTTATTCACTTTGACAATAGTTAAGCTGTCAAGTCTACCTACGTATACTCATCTGATAGCACAACGTTCTATACAGAATAGGTAGGCAGACAGTTGCAGTCGGTGCATCTTCCCTTCACCAAGTTCATATACCTCTCTTTTCATATCAAATGCGGAGTGAATGAAAAATATTGTTTTGCTTGGATTTACTTTCCCTACCTTTTCACTAGCGAAGGAGATGACACAATGTTTATCCAATTGGGAATAAGGAGTTGAACTAGGAACTTCAATTATCCTCGAGAGTAGCAGTGTACAAATTCAGATACTTAGAATAATGAAAGTGTCACAAACTTTCTGACCTTGTTAGGCAATTTATACTTCTGTGACTCTACTCTTTCCTACGCAACAGTGTGATGATAGTAATCAGTACTTGTCTTTAAAATACTCATTTATCTTGCAAATGTACATTTTATAGTGTAACATTTGTACAGCTGAGTCATATCAATGAATTTCACATTAGTTTGTCTCAGATATAATCAGCACTGATACTAATTGAATTTCTTTGTGCTTCATTTAACTAGGAATCTGGTAAGGATGGGCAGATGAGATTGTAGGATACGCCAAGAGAAATTAAAATACAGTGAATTGAAAGTGTTTCGCAATGAAACATAGTTATATATTCATCCTACGCGCAAACAAAAGGGAATAACATAAATCTACACATTTCTTCTCTCTTCTCTTAAATGTGAGGATTCTTCTAGAGGACGAACTACCCAAGGAAATTAACACTCCGTTTCATTTTGATCTCATCAAAATTGAACATGTAAGTAAATGGTAAAGTGTGATTATTTGTTTCTCTGTAAATGATAGTGACCAAGTTTGGGGTTACAAGTGGTTACGTCTGTTTGTACAATTTGGTTAACTGTCAACTGTATTTGTAGTAGACTCCTTCCTATCTCTTCTGTTCGGGAGTTACCATTTGTATGCATGAGCTTAATTGTAAGAGAAAATTTTATGCAAAAGGCCAGTACTCCAAACCAACGGCCTACTGGCTTAGCTGGCTACAGAATTAATGTTTTTCTATGACTTATTTACATGCAGAAGGAAATAAAGGCCATCGACCACCACAACTCTGGACTAGGGCCTAATGTACTTTGTGCATAACAAGATACTTATTACGAGAGAGTTTGAAATATTCATTTACTTTTGAGAATTCGACACATTGTCACAAAGACATTGAAAGTTTACACGGCAGGTGTTGACTGTCAGTAAATGTCCTTATTATCCTATATCTTGTCGTGTCCTCTGATGTTTGTCTTTTCATTTCAGTTCACTTTATCAAACGGAAGTTAATATTAATCTACTACAGAGTAATCACACGGAAAATAAAAACCTGCAATTCCCGCAACAAACGAATAAAAAAAATTTCTTAGACGTGTCCATTCGTCTAGTACCATTAAAGAATCTGATTTCTGAACACAAAACAAACCGCCACCTTTAGCTACCATTACATTTCCATTTACAGGCCGTTTCTTCACGATTAATCTTTCCTAGAAATGCAAGGTGGAAGAAAGGGAGGAAATCGTATTTTAAATTGCGCATGCAATTCCTTATGCGACTAACAATAGAGTTATTTGTGTCGATAATAACGAATAGATCTCATTATAAATTGCCTTTACAATTTCAACGAAGTACTAGGGAGATGCAACTGATACGAAAGGAATAATAGAGCCTATAAAAAGTTTCTGTGAAAATTACATTTACTTCTATAGATTCTAAAAACAACGGTAACGCAGGTGTTTATTACTGTGGAATTACGCACAGTAGCTTTAAGAACTCATTATACCTTAGTTCATTAGTACATGTTTTTTCCATCAAGCAGCTTTTTACGCGTTGCAACTTGAATATTTCCATTCGACAAAGGTTTACTGCTTTTTTCACGGTGAGTATTGAATATTGATTGAAAATTACTCGCAGAATCTCAAATATCATTAATACCTTATTAAGTATGTAAGTATTTATGTAAGATAAGAAAATGTATAATGACTGTTTAGGAATGCTAAGTTACTGAAACTTGTAGTTTTCCTGTATAGTAAATAGAAAAAGTAGTATAATCAAGGTGCACAATTTATAGACTGCGATTTAATGCAAGAAAACAGCAGCAGTCACAGTTAAAGCCCGGCAGCTAATCATAACGTAACTCGCGAGTTTAGGTAATGCAATGGAATTACACAGTAGTAAAGTAATAGAAAGTCTTAGTGATGTAAAAGCATGAGTTCAAACATACATCACATTATGCTCTCAGATTCATTGGGCCAGGAGATAAGACACGTAATCAAACAAATGCCTATCTTCAATGTATGCTCATCTCTTCCTGTCTATTTCCCTTCCCTGCATACTCAGATTAGAGAAGATGCTCTACACACCAGATATCAGAATATAAAATCCTATTTCTTACATTGGACTACGTTCGTCTGCTTTTTCTTATCAGAGCCTAATTGTAAATTGATAGCACCTGTATTTACTCAGGAGTTGAGACCCAGAGCCATTTAGCTAAAACTTCCAACGTTGAAAACTGTATAGTAAAAGGCAGTAATGTTTTTTCTTTGAAATCTCACTTCACAAGTCAGTCCTACCTCTTACACGTCAAAACTCCAAACATCAGATTACATTTCATTACAGGCACTCAAACAATCCGAAGCTAATGCTCTTTGTGCTTTTATACTCCTTTACATCTTATCATTACAATCTTTTCCATTAATTGCACCCAGTAGTAATATTATGTACTATACGCTTACTCGACTGGATATTTTATTCTAATTGTACGCAAGCTCATCTTTCTTCCAACATGCACATGCACCAAAAACTCATTACAGTCTCCCTTTGACTACTCTTTTGTGATTAGGTAATCCAACACACTAATAATTAAGTAAAGTGGAAATTTAAAGTATATGGTAGTGTGCGCTATATGAGTTATGTATTGATATTGACATTTTGCCTTTGACTGACATGACTTTTAACTGAAAACTTCTTGAAGCTATGCATGAAAATAATTAATGTTTCTTTCTCTGATTTTCTTCCCCAGTCCCGTTAGAATTAAGAAACGACAAGCACAAAACGGACAATATGTGATAATGTGATCCTTAGCTCCTTTTATATTTACATATTGCACTTTTTGGTTATTAGAAAGCCAACTTTATTTCAAGGTAGGCTGGCCTCCCCTTGTCTATTGCTAATACTACTCATTTATGCTGAATAATTGCATTTCTTCAATGAGTGAGTTGAAACTTGAAAGGTTGTTTGCTTTTAGATTAAATCTCTTGTAACCTTACATCACCAGTAACACTACACTGGCCATAAAACAACTTACCTTACGATAACGCGAATTCAAATAGAAATATCCATCTTAGTCTTAGCTTGCTGTCAAATTAACATACCTTGGCTACACCTTAAGACTAATACCTACCTTACTGTTATATTAGCTCAGGTTTGCTAACTCGCACTACTACGTGCATGACTTCCTGACTCCTGACCCTTGATCATTTTCTAATATTAAATTCATCAAACATCAGCTCCACATGCACTTTAATGCATATTTTCCAAAATCATGCTTAGCAATATAATACAGATCAACATACCATTTGCAGTTTAAAAATGTCATTTTAATCTAAATCATTCAATTCTGAGTTAATTTAGATTTAATTTTACAGATCAGTTTGCGCCATTTTGTACAGAAAAGGTGGCTCATGTAGTATAGTAATGCATGTAAGGATTTTATTGGAAAGTTAGCTTTTTTGTTAAGTGTATGTAGTAGGTACCGTAATTTTGGTAGCAGGTATTTGTGCGGTTTGTTTTGGTTACCTTTGGCTTGTGGATTAGATTGATTAGCCATATAGGAAGGAAAGTAAAGGGAATGTATGTACACCGGAGATTGAGTATCTGAATTTGTATAGCGAATTCGTTTAATTCTGTGTAGAATATTTATTCGACAGTCCCTCGAATCGATTGAAAGCGTAACAAAACAAAAGAGGGCAAAGCAATTTCAATTTCCAATTTAATAGTATCGAAGAATTGCAACATAGTTTGGTATATAGTGAGTAGGGCAGACAATTTGGAAGATATGCGATAGAGAATGAGGATCAACCACAGTATCCGTTACATTTTGTAAAGCGCACACATCCCATGAAACTAAATGGAATGATGATTTTGTTGGGCTAACCGTGTGGATATCAGTCCGGTTGGGTTTGGTATTATTGTATTTGCTTATTAGATTAGCTAAAAGTTGTAGCTCCATTAGATTACATCACATTAGATACAGTAGTGGTATAGAAGTATCCTATCTGCATAATAAAGCAATTCATCTTCAATCTGCATTCTGCAATAAATTCTTGTTGATTGCCGGGAAGGTAACGTAAGGCAAGGGAAGGTAAAGCAATCGCCTATTTAATATTGCATTTGCATACATTTCTCCTTTGATTTGTCTATACCTACGTAACCTTAACCGTTTAAGTGAGTTAATGTAAACTAAACGTTATAATAGCTAATACTAGTAGTAGACGTTACTACAAGTGTACTTACATATGTTCAATATTCCTATAAAAAAAGGATTCGTACAAGATGTATGTTTTGTTATATAGCTTTAGTAAATACCAGTTTGTATGTATTAGTAGTCTTGACTTGATTTGACACATGAAGAACCAAATCCAAACATAATATATTATCTATTAGATAAAACTTAGCAGACTACTGCAGTCAGGAGCAAAATTCCTGCGGGTTTCTTTTTCCCTTAACTAAATTATTCTGTAGGTAGTTGCCGAGTATACGTTTAAATACATTAAGCATACGCAGATGCAGTCAGATTATGTTTTTTCCTACAGATAACTAAATGCTCTCGTCCTGTAGCTATCTTGCTTTGCAAAATGAAATTCATAATATTATTAGGTAGATGTTAGGAAGACGCTAGCTAATAAATGTTTCGCTTTGACCAACTCATGTTCATTTATCTAGAGACCTTTGGTGAGCAGTAAAGAAAAAGCCAAAGCAAAACCAGTAGTAGGTAAGGAAAGGCATGCAGATTATTGTTGATGTGAATTTGCTCCTAGTGCCATGTCAGGATTCCAGTGCTGAGACTTGTACTTATCTCTTTTATATATTGAATTACTTTTGTATTTAAATATTTCACTAGCTACACACTCTAAGCCATCCATTTGTTTTGATAGGCTACCTATTCCGTGTTTATAATGTTATGATACGATGTGATAGTAAATGAGTATGAGAGCGTAGGTTAAGTAATAAGTGGGGATAAACTGGCTGTAAAGAGAACGAGACAAGACGGGACACTACAAGACAGGACACCATGTCATGAATGATGTTATGCTCTATCCATTACTTCTTTACTGCTCGCATCTTAGTAGTAATGATAATGGGATTCTAAGGAGACCCAAACCACACAGTGTACTCGCGACCAGTTACATCCAATCCTAATATGCTAATGCTCATGTTAATATAACAGAATTACTAGTATACCTTCTTTATACGTTGTTCTAGTACGAAAATCCTCGAGGAAATTTTATTTCGCTTAGTTAATACCTCCTAGACGAGAAATTGCATCCCGTCTCCGTCTGTAGTGTCTACTCTGAATGCAGTTTCTTATCTCCCTCCATTCTGTAGAATTTTGCTAACACTTTTCATGTGTCTAACAAGTTTGTAAATTAATATCGTAAATTCCGCGTAAGCAGCCGCTCATTACCTTTGAGACTTTCTAGGTCAATATTTTCTCAAGAAAGATCCTTTCCTAAGAATCATATTTCTTCAGATAAGCATTAGCCATGTAATTGGCCACTTATTAGCGTTGTGAAACTACTTTCAACATTTTTGAACGCTTACCCTATGCCCTTCCATAGATTTGTGATTGTATCCGGATAGCTACGTATTAAAACAAAGTATTCCCCAACCTTTCTCATAAAATAACTACATAGTACAAAGAAATAATATATTTGCACATGCACACATTTATTTTCACTAGAATTGCAGTTACAACTAATATTGTAGTGTATACGTCTATCCAATTACTTACTTACACAATGCAAGAGACAGACGTATGACTTATCCTCCCCTTCGTATTGTCTGCATGCACGTTAGAAAATGAATACCCTTTGTTAATTTTTCACCTGTAGTATAAATACTAACGGTCATCTGCTAAAAGCCACTCTATTCATTACACACAGGGACGAACTTCCTTGAAATAATACCAATAGGTAACTAAACCAATGTCTATCTGGAATATACTCTGTACAATACTGACTTGGCAGAGTAATGTATTTTGCATTAGTTCTCTCAAACGAACTACTCCATCACATCAAGATAAACAAGAAAACGATTCAAACCGTCAACCAACACTTCAATATTTCACAGAGAACCAGTATTCGCTTTTTAAAAGGGACATTAAAAGTTTGGACGTTTATTCTCGAAAAGACACGGTAGAGATTGGTAAGCAGAAAAACTAATGCCATTCGGTAACCAATACACGACGAAATGCAATGAATACTTGGCACATTTACTTTATGGCTACTTTATATGCATGCAAATTGTTTTATGCAAGTTTAACACTCGTATTTAATGGTTAACATGCTTAATGTACAGGTCTTTCTATACCTATATATTGATTACAACAGAAATTAGTCCATTAGCACTATCTACAATATGTACTGGAGACGCCTCATAGACTCTCCTCTAGTATAAGGACTAGAGAGGGACAGTGGGAATCTCGTTAATCCATTCATGCGCGTCACTAATTAGATGACGAGGCATTTGGGTACCTTAAGAGAGTCAGAGTTACTCCCAAAGGCCTCCTGCCACCTCCTTCCATGAGCACCGTGGAAGCGACGGAACGGACGGTCGCTTTGGCGCTAGCTCGAAACCTCCTCTTCAAGTGTAGACCTTATGCTTTGTGGTACATGGATGTACTAGGCTAAGTGTGTAAACCCCTTAGTGCGGGCTTCCCTAGTATAAGATGAAATATGCAATATGTAATGAAATGTAATGTGTATGTACAATAGTGTGTAGTCTAACCTACCTACCTACTTGTATAATCTAGTATAGCATAGCATGTAGTTGTATTGCCCATACCTACCTATGTATTGATGCATGTGTCATGTGACACAACTGCACTTGCCTAGCACCCAAACTAAAATGCTAGCAAGTAGTACACTTCCGAATCCTGATGGAGACACACGCAATTTCTGCGCTGCTCTCCAAAACTTAATTAGTGCCCTAATTAAGTCTACCTGTGTACTCACCTGAACCCTTACTTACCTGCCTTTAGTTAGTAGGTAACCTAGAATATGTGTTTGTGTGTATTATTTATAAGTACATAAATAAAAAGTGTCTTTCACACCAAGTCGCGGCTTGCACGTTCACCACATCATTCTAGGAGCATGGAAAAGTAAGGTAACCAAAAATGACTCATAGCACAGCCTTATTAGCCCTCTCCATGTACTTTAGGCTTATCCTAATTAAGTATTTTTATTCGCTCATTATTCCTTCCAATATTGCGGCGATTATTCTAATACTTTGGAATTTGCATTGACATCCACTGCATAGCTACATCTAAATCTCATTGTTAGAGGGAATGTAATTTACCTTGATATACTGAAGTAGGTATTTAATCTAAGCATTGAAATGTTGAAAAATTAAGAGACTCAGGGTGTGGTATCTTTGCGAAATGTGTTTTCACTACTTTAGATCAGCTTCTAAGTACAGTTCAATGGTTTATAAATTGATATGATATGGGTAAGTAGTTAAGTAAGTCTTCTTAAAACTATTTTATTGTCACTGAATGACTGTTTCATTTCAATTCGTTAAATTCTTAAGAATCTGCGAAAGGGCAATAGGATAAAGTAATAGTTGGTTATACGAGTAGTGGTAGCACAATTTACTTAACTTAATTGTTTGCTTCGTCATGGAATTTCATATCACAGCACTTCACGTAAGACAAAGGAAAATCTCTAAATCTTCCAACCGGTTTTGCAATCTACAGTTTACTGGTTTACATATAGTAAATCCTTCCCTAAGTGAAATATCCTTCAGTTTACAAAAGAGAGAAGTTTAGCAAATACACATTTATATGTAGCCGGACGGAGACCTTTTGACCCTCACCCTTTCTACATGCATTTACCAAACCATCGACAGCAATGCAATACAAGTAAATAAGTAGCAGAATTAACCTGCTGAAACGATATTCGGCAGGAAGACAACTACTAGTGTCTGTCTACCTTCAAATTACTATCAGCCATATCTTTCTACTTATCATATCAGTCCCAATCTATCGGCTTTTTTCTTCTCTTTCGTCAGGCTTATTATTGGGAGGAGCAGGAAGCACAACAGTTTCACATTTGTCAATGCCAATGATCAACAGTCGAATCACTTTTTCAATTTCATGTAGTTTCCATACATTATATGAAATTCTACAATAGTAATACCCGAAAAACTAACACTTTACACTCAAAGGGCAAAAACTAAAAACCCGTTTCTCGGTAAAGCTTTTTTGCAGAAATGTCAATACCTAGTGGATTTGACAGGAGAGTTGTTTTATTGGTTCCTGCACATTAATGACGAAACAGTTAGTAGGAGTAGAGGGGTGGGTTACGTTTGAGAACATGGTTTAACGCCGTTTTCGACGCTAGGTGGCGCCGGCATGCGGCGCGGGGGAGGGAGAGCTGGCGGGAGGAGGGGTAAAGGCGGAAAATGAAGCAGAGAGGGGAGTATTTCCTTCGCTATAGGATCTATACTACCTATGCAATAAAATTAAGCAAAACGTTGCTGCTTTGTTTCGAGAACGAGAGGCAAGCAAAGTAAGCCGGTAGTTCTCGACAACACAATGAGTTAATTAGCTTGACCAAAGGCAGAATAGCCAATGGTCAAGCGGTCAACAGTAAACTTCCTAAAGTAGACAATCTGCGTATATTGGTACAATAGAATAAATCCATTTCTCATATCGCATCGTCTTATTCACAATATGTATGCAATAAAATTAAGCCAAACGTTGCTGCTTTGTTTCGAGAACGAGAGGCAAGCAGAGTGTCAGCCGGTAGTTCTCGACAACACAATGAGTTAATTAGCTTGACCAAAGGCTGAATAGCCAATGGTCAAGCGGGCAACATTGAACCTCCCCCGAGTAAATAATCTCCACCTATTGATAAAATAAATTAAATCGGCTTCTGAGGCCACTTGAGACGGATTTCTGTCTCAGCAAGTGCAGGACAAAAATATACAGCAGCAATATGAGAACTTGAGACGAAATATCTCAATACTTAGTGAAAAAGTGGGACTTAGATGTAGGGTGACTACTTGAGACAAAATATCTCAATACGTAGTGAAAAGTGGGACTTAGATCTAGGGTGACTACTTGAGACGAAATATCTCAATACTTAGTGAAAAAGTGGGACTTAGATGTAGGGTGACTACTTGAGACAAAATATCTCAATACGTAGTGAAAAGTGGGACTTAGATCTAGGGTGACTACTTGAGACGAAATATCTCAATACTTAGTGAAAAAGTGGGACTTAGATGTAGGGTGACTACTTGAGACAAAATATCTCAATACGTAGTGAAAAGTGGGACTTAGATCTAGGGTGACTACTTGAGACGAAATATCTCAATACGTAGTGAAAACTGGGACTTAGATCTAGGGTGACTACTTGAGACGAAATGTTCCCACAGCAATACACTGATGAGATGAAACTACAAATTCATCTCATCACACCAACAATTCAGTATTCGCTAAGTGTATGGAGTAGAGCAGAAAGAGAAGCCTTGAGAAAATTCATTCTCAGCAATTCTTCACCCTCCACTCCAACAACCGCAACTCACTGCTTATGTAACACGATACTTTTTCATTACAACCCCTCACTCGCACTATATGAAAGTAATTATCACTACGTAATAGTTAATAGACATGCTTCAATGAGATGCTGCTCATGTAATATGATACATTTACACACACTCACATCGCTGATCTTAACTCTGTACAATGCAACAGTGAAAAGAGATGCTTGTCTCGAAGAAAAGTCCCCTCTTCTCAGTCACCCGCAAGCATAAATATTCTCTCAAACTCACTATGCACTATGAAATCGACACCACGGCAAGAGTGCATCATGCACTTCCATCATTTATTATGCATGCAACTAAAACTAAAGATGAGAAAATGAAATGCAGAGATAACGACTTGATATTTGTTATGCATCTTATAAATCGGTGCGTGAGAAAATTATCGGAAAGAGACGCCGGCAGAGTTGCCCGCTTAAACACTAGCTAATGAGATGGAAGCATTTTTTAAAGTCCAATAAAAATAAAGAAACTTTATGCAGTCCTCCCACTTAAGACGGAGGGAAGATTATTTACTTATCTGCATAACTAAGAAAATTAAGGCGCACTCCCTTCATAAAGGGCTCATACATGCATTTTACTTATTTGCCACCTAAATCCAACTTCACTTTTCATCAGTTCGTTTTTCAACTCTCATCGCATCGCACAAAAGTTCTCCAAGTTTCTCAAAAGTGTAAAATTTGTGATTTTCATTCAACAACAGTTCTTCAACTACAGCAACAAATGGCAACCAAAGGTAAAAAAGTACAATATATAAAACTATTACTAATATTATCTGTATGTAATTGCTATTTTTGTCTAGTGTTTGACTTGGAAGAAAATAGCTCCGACAGGGAGCTTGTCGAAACGGCAGATTATATCCTCAGAGAGGCCATAGAAGTTAAATTAAAGGTAACAATTTCTATTTTTGCTACTATTTATTCACCGATTCTCATCTACTCATTATTATAGTCCTAATTTATAGCTTAAAAACTAATTCCATGAATCATATCTCTTTTACAGAGTGAAGAAGAGTCGAATGACGGGCAAGACTCTGAGCGGGAGAGAGACGACGACGATGAAAGTCAGGAAGAGCCTACTACTCCATCAAGTGTAAGTTTATTTATAATAAATAATAGCTCTATAAGACCCATATCATACTTATACGTCCCCCATAGATATAGACCCATATCATACTTATACGCCCCGCATAGATATAGACCTATATCATACTTTTATGTCCCTATAGACACAGTACAGATTAGTACATATTTTTATATTCAATCATGTTTTCCTCAGGATGAGAGCTTTTCCGAGCACGACTCTGACAACGACTTCATCGACGATGGCCCGTTGCCTGTGCCAGAAAGGAAATTGAAAAAAAGAACATCTAATGTACTACCTCCCAAGAAGAGGAGATTCATTATCTACTCGTCCGAAGAGGTAATTATATATTTTATATTTAATAGTTTAATTTATAGTATAATATTATTAAAATTCGACCGAATCTAATTTAGTTACTTTTTTTAAGGAGGACGAGAAAGAATGCGGGGGATTCTTTATCCCATCACCACCGCACACCCGCCCGCCAACTCTGCCTCCCTCCAACGCTTCCCTTGCACCTGGCAGCCGTTCTCGCGGTAAAGTGCCTTCGCCTCCACCAATCGAAAGAAGCGAGGAAGAAAGTAATCTGGGTTCACCCACTAGCTCATGTGAAACATATACGGATTACACAGGATCCCCGGAAACATTTTCCCAGGGTGAAGAGGTAAGAAAAATGAAACAATACTATTATTATTATTATTGAAAATATTTTTAAGGTGATATCCTAATTCCATATTTTATCCTTCTTATAGGAATACTCGCCGACGTCGCCAGGAGAAGACGTCTGCGGAAGATTCGACAGAGAGGCTGCTGATGCAGCTCCCTTCACTCAGTTGAGAGATGCTGAAGAGTCGCAGAGCGTAAAAGGGGGCAATTTCTCCCCTTCATCTACAGACTATAATACAAACTCTCTCTACAGCAACGGCAACTGCGAAATGCTTTCGCAAGACGACGTCGTAAGTAAAATTAACTAATAATACTATTAATATTATTATTGAAAAATTTTTTAAATGTGATATCCAAATTCAATATTTTATCCTCCTTATAGGATTACCCGCCGACGTCGCCAGGAGAAGATGTCTGCGGCAGATTCGACCGAGACGCTGCTGATGCAGCTCCCTCCACTCATGATGCTGCAACGGGATCTCAAATTCAACAAGAAGATTTATTCAACGAGGAGATTACACAAGGAACTCAGTTCCCCAGTACTGCAATGGATACTTATTTCCTTCATTCACAAAAGAGGATGCGTTTTGAAGAGGAGGAGGAAAATGCCTTTATTGGATCTTCATAGGCAAGTATTTTATGTTTTGATATTATTTTCTTATTTGCAATGTAATGCAAATAAAATCATACTTATTCCGCTGCTTGCAGGCAAGTGGAGAAGAATGAGGCAGGAATTGGACAGCAATGAAGAATAGCATTTGTTTTCTTTCATTTAATGTAATCAATCATTAGTAAAATGAAGAACTTTTGAAGTAGTATTTAAAATTGTATTTATAAATAAAATTTGATAATTTTTCTGAGGGAAATAAAGCAAATTCCTGATACACTATGATCCTCCTTAGGATCCTATCCCTCGACCTTCCTTTTCCAATCTAGTTGCAATACATATTTCTAATCTTACCAATTAAATCCTAATCACCCACCTAATATTCTATCCACACCTTATAAATTTAATTTGAAAAAACTTTAGTACTTATTATACAATGCCACGGCTAATAATATATATACATGGTAAATTAGTCTCAACTTCCTAATTTAATACCTAAATGATAAAGTCCTTACTCAATCATCCCGACCCGAATGAAAAAAGTCTCACCTTCCTAATTTAATACCTAAATGATAAAGTCCTTACTTAATCATACCGACCCGAATGAAAAAAGTCTCACCTTCCTAATTTAATACCTAAATGATAAAGTCCTTACTCAATCATCCCGACCCGAATGAAAAAAGTCTCACCTTCCTAATTTAATACCTAAATGATAAAGTCCTTACTCAATCATCCCGACCCGAATGAAAAAAGTCTCACCTTCCTAATTTAATACCTAAATGATAAAGTCCTTACTCAATCATACCGACCCGAATGAAAAAAGTCTCACCTTCCTAATTTAATACCTAAATGATAAAGTCCTTACTCAATCATCCCGACCCGAATGAAAAAAGTCTCACCTTCCTAATTTAATACCTAAATGATAAAGTCCTTACTCAATCATCCCGACCCGAATGAAAAAAGTCTCACCTTCCTAATTTAATACCTAAATGATAAAGTCCTTACTCAATCATCCCGACCCGAATGAAAAAAGTCTCACCTTCCTAATTTAATACCTAAATGATAAAGTCCTTACTCAATCATACCGACCCGAATGAAAAAAGTCTCACCTTCCTAATTTAATACCTAAATGATAAAGTCCTTACGCAATCATCCCGACCCCAATGAAAAAAGTCTCACCTTCCTAATTTAATACCTAAATGATAAAGTCCTTACTCAATTCCCCCGACCCGAATGAAAAAAGTCTCACCTTCCTAATTTAATACCTAAATGATAAAGTCCTTACTCAATCATCCCGACCCGAATGAAAAAAGTCTCACCTTCCTAATTTAATACCTAAATGATAAAGTCCTTACTCAATCATACCGACCCGAATGAAAAAAGTCTCACCTTCCTAATTTAATACCTAAATGATAAAGTCCTTACTCAATCACCCCGACCCGAATGAAAAAAGTCTCACCTTCCTAATTTAATACCTAAATGATAAAGTCCTTACTCAATCACCCCGACCCCAATGCAAAAAGTCTCACCTTCCTAATTTAATACCTAAATGATAAAGTCCTTACTCAATCACCCCGACCCCAATGCAAAAAGTCTCACCTTCCTAATTTAATACCTAAATGATAAAGTCCTTACTCAATCATCCCGACCCCAATGAAAAAAGTCACACCTTCCTAATTTAATACCTAAATGATAAAGTCCTTACTCAATCACCCCGACCCCAATGCAAAAAGTCTCACCTTCCTAATTTAATACCTAAATGATAAAGTCCTTACTCAATCATCCCGACCCCAAAGAAAAAAGTCACACCTTCCTAATTTAATACCTAAATGATAAAGTCCTTACTCAATCATCCCGACCCCAAAGAAAAAAGTCTCACCTTCCTAATTTAATACCTAAATGATAAAGTCCTTACTCAATCATCCCGACCCCAATGCAAAAAGTCTCACCTTCCTAATTTAATACCTAAATGATAAAGTCCTTACTCAATCATCCCGACCCCAAAGAAAAAAGTCACACCTTCCTAATTTAATACCTAAATGATAAAGTCCTTACTCAATCATCCCGACCCTAATGTAAAAAGTCTCACCTTCCTAATTTAATACCTAAATGATAAAGTCCTTACTTAGCATCTCTAATAAAATAGAACTGGCCTATAATTATCATACATAAAATTACATAGATGCGCTACAATCTTACTCCACTTTTCCATTTAATAAAAATAGTTTCATGATTCCATAATATATATTATAATTATAGAATGTAATGCATAAATTGGAGAACAAATGATGCTGATGAACTACAAATCAAATAGCAAGAAGGACACCGTTTACAAGGCCAGATTATTTTTTTATTTAAAGTTTCTTATTTCTATTTACATTCATTTCTTACACTCGCCCAAGCATCTCACAAGAGTAACTGGGACTTGACTCTATACATTTCAAATGATTTCTATTACTTATTCACCGGAATAGTGTAGAGTAATACACAAACACTATCCAGTTTTCTAGCGTAATTGAAATTTTTTCCACAAACTTTTACTATTGTCAATCTTTTTCGGAGGAGGTTCATAAGAATCATCATTACCAGTCGAATCAGTAAGCATTGCATGTACATGAGAAGAAAGAAGTTCTCTCGGTAAGAAATTATCTTTAATAACCTGAAGAAAATATTGTAAGCCGGGTAGTTTAACTCCCCTAGCCTGATTTGGCAATAGACGTTTTGTAGCAAACGAAACCAAATCTACAATGTTTCCCCCTTCAACAACTTTACCTTTGTAGACAAATTGTCCATTAGGTTTCCAATTTATTTCAGGAATTAAAACCAAAGCTTGTAGAAGCCTTTCGCCCTTAGCTTTTTGGTTTGGGTTGAGATACTTTAATACCATGTCAATTCTATTCTCCTCCTCCTTAGATTTTGTTTCCTTTTTCAAACACACATTATACTCGTCTTCAGAGACGACTCTATACACTCTAGCCATTATTACAAACGTTAATTACACTTTGTTCTATCACTCTAGTAAGAACTGTAGCAATTACTTTTACAACGAATAAAATATTCTTAACTATAAATTTTTTCAATTTAACCAATGTAAACTTTGACTTATTAAACTTATTCAAAACACTTTTATATTTTTTTAAACACTTTTTCTCCTCTTTCGACAATTCAAGATTTTCAATATTTAGAATACACTCTGCAATTGCAGTAAGCTGCTCCTCTTTAGCTTTTATTATCAGAGTTTTCCTTTTTGTAGTCTTACTAAGAACAAGAGTGTTTAAGAAAGATGCTTCTTCCTCAAGCCCCTCCATCATAATGGTCTAAAGATCATCATGTCTTCGGGAAAAAAGCTGCTCCTCACTCTATATTTAGGAGGAGTCTTAATAGCATTGTCAAATATAAGAAAACCATATCCCTTCTCATTCACTTTCTCATAAGCGTCGAGAATATAAGCTGTATTTCTCGGTGATACTTTTCTAGCTATATTACTTATAATTCCTTTGTCATAAGGAAAGTTTCCTACTACTAAATATGTAGAATTTCTTGATACCTCTACTAAATTTTTAACAAACGCATTTTGCAACATAATTATTACTCCTCTCTTTCCATGATTAACTTTTCTAGTAAAGACTTTCTTAATATAAGAATTTAATACTCCCTGAAACTCGCCCATGCAATCGTCATAGACTACAATACAATTATCGCACATCATAGATTCCAAATCCTCAATAGAATTCGTAAATATTATATCTTTGTGATTATAAAATGCCTCCTGATGTTCAGTATAGTAGTAAAATACTTTATCTACTGGTTCAGGTAGAATTTCATTTCGTCTTCTTAGTAATTCTAAAATAAAAGTAGTTTTTCCAGCCATGCTAGGTGCTGTCACTACCATACTAAAAGGAAATTTTAGATTTATATCTAGAGTATTATCCATTTTAATAGTTTACGTGTACACTATCTCTAATGTCTTTATGACCAAACGGTAATGTGTGTATTCCGTCTTCTAAAATATATCTGGAAGCAGTAAATGGATGGAGAGTTAGCTTATCAACAGCAACAGTAAATAGCTGCAGCTTTTTACTCACTATGAACTTAGCCGAACGTCTGATGGTCGTTCGGTTGAACAATACTTCTTTATACATAGTATGAGTCAGACGTTTTAGAACAGACCTAGCCACGCCCTTTCCCTTTTTTACTTCAATGCTAAAACCATTCTCGTCTAAAGTCTCCAATAAGTAGCTATACATCTTAACTTTCAAGGCGCATGCTTCTTTGAATCTTAAACCTTTCTTTTCTAATTTCCACTTGCCGGGAATGCTAGCATTAACATCCGACTTTAATCTAAAATGTGGACTTTGATTGCTTAAATTACTAAAATCAAAATGTTCTTTTATTTCTTCTAATTCGTCAGTCAAGCTCTTTTCATCCTTTAATTCAATATTCACCATTACACTATCAGTGTCCATCATGCAGAGAGTAAGCCGATTATTAAAGTGAGGAGATAAAACGTCATAGTAGAAGGAATATAACTCTAGGCGAGCTAATTCCGTAATGCAAAAACCCGTAGCGTAAGGCTGTGTAAATTTGATAGAGTTTGGTTTAAACTGAAACACACTCAAATCCTGATTTATAATAGTGTTGCTATGATAGTTATGCATAGATAAATATTTCTCACAATTCTCAGCATCGAAACAGAGCTTACAGTCAATATCATTTGCCTTACATCTAAGGCAGTAACCATAAATAGAATTCAATATGATTTTATAGTATAGACCTAATATTTCACTACTTGCATTTTTTCTTAACTCACTTATTTTATTAACATAGTCAGCCATGTAGGCAGTTTCATTAAATTCAATTACGCTATGGTACTTTTTAATTACAATTCCTTTACTACAATAGAATCTTAAGAGCTTGTGATAACAAATGTAGTTATCTTTGTCGAAAAGTGTTAGTAAAAGCTTTTCAGCGGCATAAGAGTTCCCCTGATTCAACTCTATAAGTAAATCTTTTTGATACTCTGATAACTCCAACATACTTACACTATACTTTTCAGGCATCATAGGGAACATAGCATGTGCAGTGTGTAAGGCGTCAGGATACTCTACATCACACTCTATAATATAACCTTTGCCTAAAGAATCATCTATATTCATGATACCAAAAGACTCTAGTTCCCATTCTTCTAGCATTCTAAATCCAGAGACTGGCATGGGTTTCATCATAGCACTAGGATACATTGCATTACAATCAGTAAACATGATTTCGGACTTAGGTTTAGTATTATCATATCCTTCCAACTCGGGTAAATTAGTTTTTACAAAACGTGTAGCGGCTTGAGTCACTCCTCCCTTTAGCCCTTTGCATAACATTAGATAGATATCTATATCTCTAATATATTCTATCTCAACCTTAGACAAGTAAAGGAAAGCCTGAAAGGAATATCCACTAGATGTTATACAGTAAGTAGGATCGAGTATCAATTCCCTCATGCAGCTACTTCTATAATCCATATATACATCTGCTAAAAGTGTCACATCTAAAGTTAAATAAATTCTACAATATTCCCTGAACGTTTCACATCCTAATTCTCTCCAAATTTCTTGTGCATGCTCGTATTCTGAATCTGTAATGGGTTCATCACGTAAATCATTATAGAATTCCTCCTTTGGAGGGAGTGATGTTTCCTCCCACACCTCAGGACCTTTACAATATTTATATGGAAAGGGTTGCTTTCTTACTAGCTTATGTAGTATATCCTCAAAACCATTAAACACTGATTTAGTGCAGCGGAACTTATCAATAGAGTCACCAT
Organism: Tomocerus qinae; assembly: GCA_020055645.1. Classification (NCBI taxonomy): domain Eukaryota; kingdom Metazoa; phylum Arthropoda; class Collembola; order Entomobryomorpha; family Tomoceridae; genus Tomocerus; species Tomocerus qinae. The sequence goes on from CM034547.1 coordinate 44,568,868, forward strand.
AAAGACTCTCAACCAAGTCAGCTAATCCTCCCCTCAAGTGTTGGATCGAATCTGTGATTCGTAGCTTTTTATCAATTCTAATACTGATAAAATTTTCTTTTGTCTTTGCAAGAATTTCAACTCTTCCAGCATACTCAGGTCCCAAACTACTTACTAAAAACTTTAGGTCATATTTTTGTCCATTATGAAACATTACATAAAATTCATTTTTGAATTTTTTCTGTAAATTACAATTATTGCACAAAGTGCAAATATATTGTCCAGCCTTATAACTTTTTCCTAAATAAATGCAATCACGATGAGCGTGATGCTTAACCTTTTTATTATTATTTGGATCATAATAGTCTTCGCAAAATTGACATTGCTTCGATTCTGTGTGTTCGATTTCATCTGCAGGAGTCATAGCTATAGGTACCTCCTTTTTAATTTCTTTAAGATATTCATCTGCTTCAAAAAGCAGATTATCTAACAAATCATTTATTGGATTAGCCCCATCATAAATTCTAAAGGTTTCTACTCTTTCTTCACTACATATAATATAAGCATAAGAAGACGGATCATGCAAATCCGTCCCATTATAGTCAACTTGTGTTAAAAAGGCTTCCAAGTCTGCAAAGCAGATATATGGTACAGCAAAAGCCTGCTTCAAGTCACGAAACTCGATGCACCCTTCATCGGGAAATAGAATTCTCGGTTTCTTAACTGTCCTACACATGTTTTCGTGATTCCTAATCGTGTCTAAATCATCTACAGTTCCTACTTCACCAGTTATGGGATCCCTTACGGACCTTCTTATGTATCTTTTTGCTAAACAAAAACGACATAAGTCGTAAGTATGATTATCGTTCCCAATGAACGCAGAAAGATTTGTTATTAACACGTAATGGAACTTATTGTCCTCTTCTAATAACAACAAATTGATGTGTCTCTCTCTAGGGACATTGTACATTTTTGTAATAGCTATGGGATATACAACAATACTTTTACTATCCCCTCTCTGCCTTCTTTTTCCCTTTTCAGCATTATATGAATAAACATTTATTGAAATGTTGTTTGCCTTTTCAAATCTAGTAAAGTCCTGTATTGCTATTGGATAGCTCGAGAACATACTAGTGTCTAAAGGGTAGTTTCTATCCCCCATCTTTTTTAAATAGGGCTTAGCTTTAACCTTTTGACAAAGTCTACCTTCAACAGGATATAGATGCGCATATATGCACATAACAAAGCAATAATTGTCATCATTTTCTATATTTAGAAGGCCATATCTTCCAACTTCCTCAGGAGTAGGAATAAACCCACTACCTCTGATCGGACTATATCTACTAAAATTAATTTCAAAATATAAAAATTCCTTAACTCTCCAACCGCTACCATTCTGTATAAATCTTTCTAGTTTACTCTCCTGTTGAAGTAGAGCAGAATTATACACATTTGGAATCAAATTCTCATGCAATAGAGTCATGGAAGACGCCCTAAGATAAATGTCAGCAGTTACTCCATCTCTCTCTAACCTTACATGAGTTGTAAAATCAACTCTGATATTTCTGTCTCTACGTAAAATATCCTCTATTAGCTCAAATGCAGCGGGCCTTACATTTTCAAATAAAACATTCAAGTCAGTCGTACCCGTTACTTGATGATGGCGGTAAACTAAGATACGGGAATGATGAGCATCTGCAGTAAGTTGAAATGGTCCTCCCCGTCCTTGTTGAACTGGCGGTACATGAGGCGCGTTGCAAGGCTGATGAAGTCTTCTATTCAAGAAGATAAGATTGCATGTAGGGCATCGATGAATACGAAACCTATAAGCTGCAAGTTGGCTCTGAGTTTGACATCGATGTACAGCCTTCTACTGAGCAGGAACACTATAATGGAATTGTTTATAAAGCTATAGGACATGTTTAATGAAAATGATTATATAAAACTATGAAGTAAGTTCTTACAAGAAAGTTGTCACTATTAATATTCCACCTCCGTCGTGGCATCTTTTACTCGTATGCTGCACACACTAAATAGTGAACTTAAATATCTATGTAGTCGAAACTAGTAGTAGTAGTAAACTTTTATGAGTAATAACATCCGTGTGCACTCGGTGAGAGCTAAAAATGTACTGAGCCTGATGTAGCATTATGCATTCTTTAATAAGTCAGCGGACGAACAATTCTTGTATGGGTTTTACAAATTTATTTCAATCTCTTTACAAATCTTTTTACAATCAAATCATTTCTTTTAGTATTACTAGTAAAGGTTTTAAGGAAAGTATCGCTAGACATGCCTTGAAACGTACAGTACAAATAGTATAAACAAAATTCTCCACACGTATTAGCATAATTACTTTGAAGTTGTCTGTCATTAATGCTAACAGTATAAGGAATAGTAAAACCATAATATTCTGGTCTTTTCCCAAGTGAATCAAAAAAGTAAATGCGTCTAGGGGAAAAACTTGCAAACGCAATCCAATGCTTACCCTCAAACCCAGAGTCCTGCGAGTTAACAATGTAGCAGCTCGGGTAAAGAAAAATGTGAAGTAAATCTCTTGGGATAACATCACCATGCTGCAAGCCCCATCTCCCCTTTATAACATTTAACTTTTCTTTTAGTTGTAGAGTATTCATTCAGAAGATTTTATACTTCTATTTACATCTATGTCTATGTAGGCCTGGTACTGAGCATAAATTTCTACAGTAATGGCATCCTCCAAAGCCTTTTCAAAATCCAACTCGATCTTCAAACGTCCACGTCTTTCTGGGAGGAGGTCGTCCCCGCTACTAGGAGTTATAAGTTGAAATACATTGAAGAAATAGCCGTTTAGATAATCCTCCATCGTTATGTTGTTTCCTAGGTCTCGATTGGTGGCGGCAGTAAACAGGCTCATATATCCATTTAGAAATTCATTCGCAGATATATTGAATTTAATGCATCGGTAGAGAGTTACATCTCCATCCACAGACAGGACAATCTCCTTAGAGTTAAAATGTTGAAAGTTGAATGGATTAGTAGCTAGCTTGCCTGCAATGTCAACACTTTTTCCCATAGCCACAGCCACTAGTTGAGGAATACGACCCATAAAAAGATTGTCTGAGGATCCACTACTCAACCCCTTATTTATGTTGAATGTTTTGACTACACATTTGTCATAAGTGTAGCGAGCAGCCGCACCTCTATTTAATTTCTCTTGAATACTATTGAAGGCACTTGGTGTTAATGTATGCCGTCTGACATAATAAACGGCCCCAATAATTTTAACTGTGTAAGGACAGACATTAGAATTAGCCGTCCTTGGCGTAGGGCTCCATAATACAAAGTCATCGCTGTTTCTGGTAAGTTTTATCCTCAAATCGACATTATTTAGAATATATCCTTCTTGCTGAGCCAAGTCAAGAAATAAAGATCCCATCATCTCGAAAACTGCACTTTTAGCAATTTTCTTTTTTCTTGCAACTACTCCAGTATTAGAATCTGTGAAATCATCTCCTTTCGTGTCCTGATAGTACATTTCCGCCTGCCCTGCAGTTGTTTTATAAGGCTTTCCATTTCCAAGAACAGATAAGAAGATTGCTTTAAAAGCGTAATTGTTTGACAACTCAGTTACTGGATAATCACCCAACTGTAGGTTTGCAGACGCAAAAATTGAATGAAAAAAGTTATTTACAGTAGAAACATTGTCATTGTCATCAAGGTCTGTTGCTCCATCATGCTTAGTAACTTGAACTAAAAGTTTGAGATAACTGTTCCCCAAGTCTATGAAAGTAGAATTCCCCTCAATGAGAAACTCAATAGGAGCAAATCGTTCTTTAGTCCCATTAAGAGGATACACTTCTTGAGTAGTAGAGTAAGCTACACTAACATCAGTTGCAGGTCTCCTAAATATGTCAACTGCACTACGGACAGACATAGAGCTGCCCTCAGTAATTTCTATATTCATTTTGTTTTCTTATTTTTCTTCCCCTTCACACACTTCTTTTTAGTAGGTTGCTTTTTAGATTTCTTGGCAGGTTTCTTTTTCCCAAACCCAAATTGAATAAGTGAGGTTTCTTTCTTACTTTTCTTCTTCTTTGTAACACGAGATGTTTTCTTCCCCCCTCCAACTTGCTTAATGGCACGTCTGACCTTTTTCTTCTTCTTTTCTATAGGCAACTTCCCAAAAAAGGGAACAGAATAGGATTCAGGTTTTAAACCAAGTCCTCCTCCAACTTGCATATCCATCATTAATATTTTTTCGGGCGAATGTGAAGTGTAACGAATGAAGGTTCATTTGATACTGCCAGCTCAAAGAGCGAGTCGTCAAGTATTTGTACTTGCACTATCCTGAACTCACTAGAATTCATTGGAACATATTGTATGGTAGAGAACTCAACATGAACATACTTTTTTTCATTGGCTACAACATCAATCACTCCGAGTATAGGCATACGACGGCTTCCATAATAAGTATTCTTGATTATATCCGTTAGAATAAATCCACGTCTTGAACCATTAAAATAGCTTATATCAAAACTTGTAATTATCTTTTGAGCTTTCATTTCCTTTATTACAACTCCTTCTTCATTAGTATCTTCTATTTCTCTTAATTTGCCTAGACCTAGCTCAAACGTCCCAAATAATCGTTGTAGTATAGGACTCCTAAAGAATATTGTTACATCGCTCTTGTCGGACTCAATTTCAATTTTATCATCCGAGAAATAAAATTCAATTTTCGCAAGGTGAGCTATCTCAGCCAGACTTCTATTAAGGTTGGTAAACAGGAGCATGAAATCAAATCTTCTTGGTTCTGCTATTGTCAAAACTTTACGTTCAAAATTAAATTGAACCTCAAATCTCATTATATAATCTTGAGGTATGTCCGCAAACTTGGCCTTGTCAATAAAGCCCTCACTTATATACTCTCCTTTATCAAAATTAACTTTGTCACTAAACCCAAGGACAGCAGCTAGCCTTTGGTCAAATATTAAAGTAGAATTATCGTTATTAATTAACTTTGTCTTTGTTGCCCCTGAGCCATCACCAACTTCCGATAGTTTCACATTAATTCCTAATTTTTTCATATCAAATTCAAAGAAGAAAATGAAAGTATTAACTGTGTCACGTTCCATATGTCTGTAGTGTGTTATACCCCTATGCCTGCCAACAACAACTTCTATTTCATTGTCTCCCGGATAGATGCCAAACACAGCTCTCGGCTTAGCAGTAAACGAAGCCCGAACAAGACCACATTCATAGTGTTCCTCAGAAAGTTTGATAGAATCGAATAATTCATTACTAAAGTTGGATCCTCTATTTTCCGCAAAGAGAGCTTTAGATTGTCTGCTGTCGAGATGGAGTGTGTAGCCGTCCATTTTGGTATATTTGTAACTTTTTAATAAGATCTCCAAGTTCTTTTAAGGGTACAGTTGTTCCTCTCCCAATAGTAGTCCCGTCGGGTTCTCTAATATGAATATGATTTTCCGTAGTCCATATTTTGTAGCCGCACTTCAATTTATAAAATCGACGCATTATTCTTTAACAATATCACTATCAAAATAATATCCTGGCAAATATTTACCAAATCTGTTTAACAGTTTATAACCATTTTCACTTTTAGACAGTAAATATATTTCATCTTCTTTACCAACGAGTTTGTCTTTAGCTAATTTAACAAAAGATGGCTGATTTAATTTAAGATTACAAATTTTCTTTTCAGAATACGGTTTTCGATTTTTTAGAAGAGAACTTAGAGCTTTCTTTAAAGTTTTAATCTCATCAACATTAAAACTTATAGTTCCAGAAATATTTTGTATCCAAACTTTTTCATAATCTTCTCTAGGATTGGTTATTAGAATTTTAGTATCGTTTTTAAGAATAATAATATTCGATGTAGCCATCACAGAGATCTAAGTAGGAATGAAGCGCGCCAGTTCTCTCTCATAAAAACCACCGAGCAAATTTTCTAACGGCAATTCTTTACCTCTCTTGGTTTTTCTGTGCACTGTCTCTTGTAACTCATATGTCGGAGGTTGTGTATCTCTTACTTTTGTTATCTTATAGGGAGTATCTATAAAATTCTGTTCATAACCTTTCGTAAAGAGAGCCTTTGTCCTAGATATCAGTACGATCTCTCCCACAGAATATTTCGGCTTTCGTTTAGGCTGTCTAGCCAGATGTTCAAACGTATTGCGCCATACCAGATGTTCATTATTGTCGTTCACATCATTAGGGGCAAACTTTGTTGTGCTATGCTTCGTATTGTTATATCCTTTCAAAAGAAGAGGGAGTACTTTTATATATCTTCTATTCCCTTTATGTGTCCAGTATCTAGATATACGTGACATTAGTGTACGATGAAATCTTTCCACTACACTTGCTTTAATCTCAGAGTATACATGCATAAGCTTTACATCTATACTATCCAAATATCTTTTCATCATCTTTCCCACAAATTCCTTTCCGCGGTCGCTGAGAATCGTTCGAGGCTTCCCAAGGACTTTTATGACTTTCTTAATAGCCTCCACTGCTTGAGCAGTATGTTTTGTTTTCAGTGGAACTATGTGTGCCTTTTTACTAAAGACATCTATAGCTGTAAGTAGGTATTTATATCTATTATTCTCTTTGCCATACTTTGAAAGATCTAATAAATCTATCTGAATCTGTTCATTCCTAAAAGGGACCATGAACTTCCTTCGGGGAAATCTTGATCTTGCAGGCTTATGTAGCACATATGGCTTAAGCTTGCTCAACTCTTTCTCAACAAACTTTTTGTCCTTCAGCTTTCTGTTTTTGATGAAAGCTGCCGCTCCTGAAAAGGAACCAGCGAATAGGGGATTGAGATACTGACGCTTCACGTTAACAGCCATCACAAATAGAACTGAGGGGGAGGCCAGTCTGAATAGAGACAACGAGCAGAATGGTTGGGGTGATAGAGTTTACTCACAACGATGAGGGACATATTACAAGTCTCTTTTATGCAGACCTCTGCCATCCACTTTTAAAAAGAGAGTTCACGTGTAGTTGCGTAAAGACAACCCACACGTCTTGCATTCAAAATATTTTGTGCAGTAACCATCTCTCTTCAACTCTATACATAACACTATATCATTCTACTTCAGTTCATCTTAAGGCAAACAACTACAGAGCAATCTCTGCTGAAAGGAAACTTTCAGTTCGAATTGAAAAGCAGCCCATCTGGCGGCTCTCTGACAGAGTTACAGATACACTTAAGAATAGATTTGAATTATTACTGCAGAATAACATCCTTCACAGTGAGTACAACATAGCTATAATTGGAAGTGCACTTTGTGAAATCCTAAAGCAGGCAAAGAGGGAGAGAAGGCAATTGACTGCCCAAGTTGACCAGCAACTAGAGGAAATGGATTTTGGTTCACTGCATCTATGATGCGTAATCCAATTATTTGTAAGGGTCCTGTAGTTGAGGAATACGTAACACAACAAAAAAGACTTGAAAGTTTCTCCGATTGGCCCGTCACCTTCATTAATCCCATTGACCTGGCCAATGCAGGATTTTTTTACTATAAAAGACCAGATGGAATATATAAAGACAGTGTTCAGTGCTTTTACTGTGGACTTTGCTTAAGTAATTGGGATCCCAACGATTGTCCATTCTTGGAACATGCGCTCCATACTTCATACGCCGGTTGTTCTTATCTACTTTTAAATAAACACAAGGTTAAAGACTCTAGTCCACTAAAGCCGGCTGAAGAAGACAAGAATCTATGTAAAATTTGCAAAATTTTTGAAGCAGTTTTCGTTTATCTTCCTTGTGCGCATTTTGTTGCTTGTCCCAATTGTGTGACATCTCAATCAAAGTGCCCTGTCTGCCGTGCGACCATTGAAAGCATGCTAAAGATATACACTTAAAATGGCCACCATAAGTGTATGTAAAATCAAACACCCAAATTTCGACAATACCGAGATACGTAAGAACTCTTTTTCCCTTTTACCAAACGAACTTAGCAACTGGAAACAGTATGCTAAGGAAGGTTTCTTTATTACAGAGGATTTGTATATGACCTGCTTTTATTGTGACTTACCTTTTTTTAATCTATCGTACATAGACAAGAGATATGACATACATAGGAAGGTATGCTTGTATGCCAAAAGTTATTTAATCAAAACGAGTGAAATAGATAATCCTAAAAACCAGTGTCATATATGCGTGTCAAGGAAGTTGCATTTGAATTTCTTCCGTGCAGTCATCTAGTTACGTGCGAAAAGTGCTGTTATAAGTTTGAAAACTGTTTTGTATGCAGAGGGACCGTAAAGTCTGTAAAGATTGTATATCTATAATGGCTATTATAATAGAATTTATGATTCTGATAGACCATATATACCAAGTGCACGTATATAGAGACAGTAAGCCTAAAAAGCTAGCATTACATTTCAAACATTGCTTGTGTAAAGTAGACTTTGATGAACATCCAACCACATGGGGTCAACCAAGAGGCAAACATGTACAAAGGGAGTGCTTAGCTAATTTAGTGGAAGATTATAGGCCCTTCTTTAATACCGACCCTGTTATACTATGTGTATACAAACTCACAGCTGCAGTGCTTAGAGACGTATTCCCCACACATCTTGTCTGCAGTGTGCAGAAGGACATTGAGTTCGTCCCGGGTGGAATCATTCACAGGGACCACTACCCATACCATGAAAAGTGTAGTGCATGTGTAGGGGATAAATTGAACTACTGCATCAACCCCTATTCGACTTTTGCCGTCTCCACACTAACGAGCACAAGGAGCAGATCGAGCATCTTCAAAGACTCCTCACTGCAGAAGACCCCGAGGAGTTAGAGTGGCATCATATCTTCCTAGCTAAAGCCTACAGCAACGAGTGAGTTTAAGTTCACGATTTTAAAAAGTAAAATAGAAATATTTTCTAAAAGTTAATTGTGATTTTCAGAAAAGTTGTCAGCTTTCTTAAAGAAAACAAAAACATCCCCACCGTCACGGAAAAGTTCTTTTGTTTTTCAACACGATGAAGATTGCTTACTACAAAAAAAATTCGTAAGTCCTTTACTTAACTATAATATTTTAATACTGTATTATTATTTGTAATTAGAATTTACTTTACTTATTATACTGTATTTACAGTCTAACGTGTCATATCTGTGAATATGATCACATTTCGTCGACTTACGATGAAATTATGTACGTTGATGAAGATTTCCGGAGGGAATGCTACCGATGTCATTTCAACAAAATTAAGATGGACAACTACCTGAAGACAGCAACCCCAGATGAAAGTGACATGAAGCAATGGATGAAGTGTTATACGGAAAATTGCCACTCAAAATACTGCCTACTGAAAACGTACCACCATCCCAGAGCCAAGAAGGCAGAGTTCTACATTTACAGAGACGGAACACAAGCCTGTGGCTTCTGTTTGAATAATAAAAGAAAAGACTGGTAAGTTATATAAAATTGATATATAAAGTAATAATGTATGCATGTGATAACAAATGTAGTAAAATCTATATATGTACTTAATCATGCTTTATATATAGGTACGGGCGTTTGCAACACGTCCCAAAATGCTTAGTCGGGCCGCCTCTGGTCTTAGACGAGCAACAATGGAAGGAGTATACTTGGCCGGGTAACGCATCTCCCACATCAGAAGCTTCATCCCCTGTTCCGCCGTCTTCACCTGAAAGTCCCCGGCCTCCAGCCCGGCCGATGGAAATAACTCCAAACCAACCGATGAATCTCACCATCCCACAGGCGCCAAAACGTCATAGTTTTCCCATAAGACACAGCAGAGCTATAACTAAGGCTTGCCGTAAGTTACATTTTCCCTATTAAATCACCCTATAGAAAATTCACAGCGGTGTTCATCGTGATCATCGTGTTTTACGGTGTTTTTGACTGTTTTTAGCATGTTTCACGATGTTTTCTCTTAGTTTTTCTTGTTAGTTTTATAAAATTTATTCACATTTGCCTTGGTTTTTGTTAGTTTATTTGTTAGTTTTATAAAGTTTATTAACAATTGTCTTAGTTTTTCTTAGTTTATTTGATAGTTTTATAAAATTTATTAACATTTCTCTTACTTTTGATTAGTTCATACTTGTTGTTTGATAGTTTTATAAAATTTATTAACATTTGTTATAGTTTTTGTTAGTTTATCTTCAATTTTGATTAGTTCATACTTGTTGTTTGATAGTTTTATAAAATTTATTAACATTTATCTTAGTTTTTGTTAGTTTTTTTTCAATTTTGATTAGTTCATAACTTAGTTCATTAACTATAGTGTAACTCAATTTAGTATTTTAGTTAAGTTCTTCTCCTTATCGGTTTCTACTCCTACTCTCCGCCATCTTTTCTTACTGCATCCCGCACACTCGGCCACGTTTTACTCTACCTACATGTCCTTTGTCTTTCCCACGCATCTCTCTTCTACTCTCCCCCATCTTTTCTTACTGCATGCTGCACACTCTTCAACGTTTTACTCTACCTACATGTCCTTTGTCTTTCCCACGCATCTCTCTTCTACTCTCCGCCATCTTTTCTCACTGCATGCTGCACACTCTTCAACGTTTTACTCTACCTACATGTCCTTTGTCTTTTCCACGCATCTCTCTTCTACTCTCCGCCATCTTCTCTCACTGCACGCCGCACACTCGGCCACGTTTTAATCTTCCCCCATGTCCTTTGTCTTTCCCACGCATCTCTCTCTTCTCCTACTCTCTGCCATCTTTTCTTACTGCACGCCGCTCACTCGGCCACGTTTTACTCTACCTACATGTCCCTTGTCATCACCTCCTGCAATATTCTCTTTTTATATTTACATGTACCATCTCTTCTTAACTATCTCTTATAAGAAAATGTATAATACAACTTTATTAATATTATAAGTCTTTATAATTATTCATTCAAATTAATTATAGCTGGTAGATTGTGTTTGCAATAATCTTATCTTAAGTTATTATTCACTTAAATTGTAGTTGATAGATTGGTGTAAAAATAAAATAGGATGTATAAAATGGAATCTAATATGTCTATTGTGTCTTTATTATAACATAACTTATAGGGAAATAAGCATGAGAAATATTACATATACTTGAGAAATGCATAAAGAGTAGGGAAATGTGCACGAGAAAAAATAACAGCCAATAGGAAAGAGTTTTATTATAGCCAATGGGAGAGAGTTTTATTATAGCCAATGGTGAAGAGGGGGAGAAGTGGGAGAGGGTAAGGGCAAGCATCTCTTATACTCATGCAAGCAGGCGGGAGAGCTCAGTCGGCCATGAGGTTTTGGAGTGGAAGCATCTCAGTCCACGCTGCTCCGCGTCCCATCGGCGGGACAATCGGCGGGTTAGAGCTGGCGGGATCCCCCACAGCACGTGCGGCGGGAAGATTTGGCACGTGCGACAAGTAATTGGCACGTGCCGGGAGGAGTTGGCACGCGCGGGGAGGAAATCGGCACGTGCTCAAGGGGGTCGGCGGGTGCGGAGGAGGGGGCAGGGGTTATAGGGACTATATGCTAGGCAATATGATATGGCTTATACCGCTTATACATGCATCGGGGGTCGGCTCCGGCCGGCCCCCTAAAGTTCCGTAGTGGGTGAAAAGAGGAGTTTCATGTCGTCAAACTTAATGTACCCCCCTACTAGTAGGTCAAAATAATGCTCACGTTTGAAATTCTTGAAAACTACTCTAATTAAACGTACTTTTGGATGAAAAACTCTTGAAATACTACATCTAGAGTCACTTCACAAATGTCATTTATTCAATCATCCTGGACGCTTTGGAAGTTAATTTTGCATCAATTTTCATGGTACTGGACCTAATTGTGTCTTAAATCTCCTATATTAAGAACTTTAAACAGTTTCAAGAGAGTCGAAAGAAAGATGATCAACAGAATTGTCGAATTGCATGCCAACTTCTGTACTGTCTTATAGGATACTTCCATTTAATTATCTTATATTGTTTGTGTATGTGCACTGGGCTTAAATGATAAACTTGTAGGGGTAGCAATTTTATAGAAAAAAATGAAGCAAATAAGCTACCGTATAAAAAACGATTTTATCCCTTTATGAATCTTTAATACTTATTTTGATTTTCAAGAATTCGTCTGGATATTCGCCAAACATAGTCATGATTTGCTCATATCTTGCAATAGTCAATCCAACAAAACCAACAGTATTCATCAAGACTAGGATCCAACAAGTTTCAAGGGAATTCTTCCTTGTAACATCACGTTACTGCGATGGCGAATTTAAATTGCAATGCAATATGCCTGTAAATAAAATAGTTAGGCCAATAGATTTACGTATCGCATACTATTGCAGGTATCGGAAGGAACTATGATTGCTTGTATTCATACGCATCATAAATCAAACTACAACGTTTATAATTCTCGAAATCTTAGTGCATATAGTAAAGTATGAGATAGTTTGTGACAGTTATACAGGGAGATTTGTCTGAGAAAATAGAAACAAGAGTATCGTAGAACGTGTTCGACACTATTTCACTTGTGAGGCATAGTAAATGAAAACATTAGGTAGATAGCAGAATACTAGTGCTTCGATCTTGGACAAATAAGAAAATGGGTACGTGCTATTCGAATTAAGGCAACACAGCCTAGATAGAAAAATGGAATGTGCAAGTAAGTTAGAAGAGGATAGAAGAAATTGACTGTAATTATTACTATTGATTTTTGTGTCATTTCCTAACCACATTTGGTTAGAAGATGCAACACGACCGAATGACTAATATAACATGAAACTGTACTTTGCATCACTTAGGCTATATGTCCCTATACTAATTTATTATTCAAACGTGCACAGTATGATTCCGTGTCCTACGCATAGACATCAATATTACATCCTCGCTATAAGACACAGTTACATTTTAAGCCGGTTTCTTAGTCATTATGATAAATGAACATTGAACAGTAGCAAGTAAGGTACCCTCTATCAATACAAGTACAGCGTATCTCCTATTTCTAAACTGCCATGTTGATTTAGACGAGGCTTACTGTAATAGCTTGCACATGCAGCTTGTGTGTGCCAACAAACTCAATATGTATCATGGGGTTTGGGCTGTATTGCCGCTAAATCTTTTAGTAAACCCTTTTTCTCGGAATCGTTAATGCGACTTTGGGTTGAGTGAAGCCACTGCACAATGTGGTCCCCTCGTGTAACGTTTTGGACTATGTAGGAAGTTCTTAGAAGGCAGAAGGAGCTTAGCTCCGAAAGTACACTGGCCAGCGCAGGTAGCAAAAGAACAGGCTAGGGTGTAGAGACACTTTAGTACACCCAATAATATGTGTGTTAAAGTTAGAATGCATTCACTCGCGCGGTTTGATTCTACAGTGCTAAGACACACGCATTGCTCACACTACAGAAGCAATAACACTAAGGCTAAGCAAGCGTTTATGGAAAGAAATTGAGATATGCAAAGTAAATTCAAAGATAAAGACAATGTAAATTATGAAAAATGCAAATTTATACCATATGAACAACTTTCCATCTAACCGCGTTTTCTTGGCTTTTTGTCTCGTTGATAATTCATTCTTTTCATTATTACTAAGAAGATATAAGCAATAATTAAGAATAACTGTAACTAAAATGGAAAATTTGCACTACTTCATTAAAGGAAAGAAAAATGGAGAGTTATTAGTTCTGAATAATATCATATACCGTAATGCGAATAATAGTAACACACGGCATATCAGACACTGGAAGTGTAAAGCTGGTTGCAATGTCCGTTTAGCGACAGAAAACAATGAAATAATTAATACAGGCAAACGGTTTAATCACAATCATGGAGAACAAATAATAGAAATTGTGGAACTAGTGTTTCTAAATAATCTAAGAACTACTATATACGCGGATCCATCTCAACTCCTTGAAAGTGTATACAGGTAAACGAATTAATGAACTATTTAATTGAATAATTTTAATGAACTATACCGAGACCCTTATTTTATCAAATGTACACCTTACATGGGCTAATTAACAACAAGGCAATAATTTCCTAAATTTAAATGCTTTTATTATCTATCTGAATGACAAGTTAAACTTGTAAAATCTAAATTGTTAACCTGAATTGTCTCACAGATTTTCCCGTTATTATTTTGCCGAATCTAATTACTAATAATGAACGTTAACAAGTGAACAGAAGTATGCTGTTTAAACAGCATCTAAACGAGCATAGAATTCCCTATATTCAGGAGGCATATAAGGGCACATAGCCAAAAGATCGTTTTTTTTCTGTAAGCTGATTGGAATAGAGTCGTTATATTTTGGTTCAAACTCAATTCCATCTAAATGATGTTCACTCCATGGTAATCTATGAGAATACCGGACACCCTCCTGGTTTGGTGAATACATCTGGTGGGCATTGAGACAAGTGGGTATATTATCATGACTTTCCTTAGTAAATATAATTCCAGGGGTTACAGCTTCCAAACGGGCGAACAGAATACTTTGAACACTCAGACTCTTCGGCTTTGGCATCCAGTATAGTAAATCGTCTATTGATAAAAATGAATCCCGAGTCATTCGTTGGATTCGAAAAGGTTTGCTTGGCTGAGCGTCTAGGATAATCGGTATCCATTGTTCCGGAGAATAAACAATTTTTCCGTTCTTCTTCTTTTCAATTAGACTAAACAGTCTGTCACAGTGCAAAAATGAATGCCCAGTGGTTAAAAATTTTTGCTCGATGACAGTGAAATACTTCTTGTGCAGGAGGAGTTGATATAAACAGAGAGTCAGCCAATTGTTGTTTTGACCTCCACATCGGTCAGACCATACAACAAGGTTCCTAATTTCTCCATGTTCTAATGGAGTAAAATTTTGTGTGACGTAAGTAAACAAGCAATTTGTTATTTCCAAAGATCCTCTTTTGCCCTCGTGTTCAACCCAGAAGCACATAGTACCCAAATCATTTTTACCATCGTAAATGCACAGGTTATACGAACTAAGCTGCCTTTTATAGAAAACATCTGCATGTGTGAGCGTTGGACAAAATAAAACCTGTTCTAGGTCCACACAGATGACAAAATTACTTTCTGAATTCTTTGCAGCCTCTATGTCAGCCGCCATTGTAGAGTAACCTGAATTGGATAACTTCCAGTGCAAATCGCGTTGCTCCTCAAATTCATTTTTCTGCAAACCGCTAGAGTGTGCAATTGACATATGCAGAAGGTCACATTTAGGGCAAGTGTCTTGTTTCGGTTGTCCGATTTTAATTTTCATTCGGCGTAGCTGTTTTGTGTAAATATTGAGAATGTTACGATGTTCAGATTCTTCAGGATGCGCTAAGGAAAATAGAGTTTTCATTTTTGATACAGTCAAGTCGCTACTTAAAAACTGCATTTCCACATTCTTTCCACGGCCGTAATGACTGATGTACTTCGGAAAGGAATTGATATGATTTATAATTAATGGCACTAAATTTTCTGGAATTCTTTTCGGTCTGTTGTTATGTGTGCTTCGCCTGTCATGAGCAATAAAATCTCCATTAGTCTTCTTTTTTCTTATCGTCTTAACTCTTCCGTCTGTAATTTTGAGAACATCAAGAAAAGTTTTTTTGCACACAGGTATCATTTCGTTTTCCAGCGGAAGAGTGTACAAAACGGTATTGTTTCTTCGGCTCCCAGAGACATTATGCACTTTTACATGTGTATCATTGATACATGTCATCAAGAAAGAACTTTGCAAGTCCCAATCTCCATCATTGTAAAAAGATCCAAAGATCATGTTTTTTGCTTCCGCATCCATTGCACAGCCTAGCTTTGTGCACCCTTCAGCGCAGACTTTTCTCTTTAAGAAACAGGTTCGATTAATTTCAGTTATGCAAAATTTACTACTAGAGCCTACTATATTTCGGAAAAAATATTGTTTAATATTTCTCGTACATTTGATGCTTCTTTTTGGGGGTGAATCCTTCCATTCCTTCCAGTATATTCTAATCCAGAATTTTTTCTTTTCTTGGCTATCGTATCTTTCGAATCTAAATGAGCTGGTCGGTTTTTATAGGAATTCATATTTTGTATGCGATTTAGACTGATTTTGTAAGACTCACCCATGTTTCAAAGTGAAAATTATAGAACTCCACAACTCAAAACCAGTAATGACATTACAGTATAATATAAGGTCATTCGGAGGAGTGCATTTAAAAGTTGGCGCTATTATTCCCAATTTCGAAACATTGAAAGGCCATGGTGACATAATATTTCACCATAATATTATTTCGTAAACTCATGTAGGTTCCTTTTCAAAGTAAATTGACAATTACAGATCTATATGGAATCATTTTGATACCACGTATCACCGGACAACAAATGCCTTGGAGTCGTGGCATGCCAATCTAAAAAGAAAAATTCAACGTCAGAATCCGAACTTTTTTTTGTTTTTAGATGTGTTAAAATCTGAGCAGTTATACATTTCTGTGAAAGTGAAATTAGCATTGCATAATAAGCTAATTGACACCAGGGATGCTAAAACTGTGAGAAAAGAATTAAATATAGAAAATTTAAAAGTTGATTACGCCCACCAAGTAATTACGCTGGAGTATTACATTCACAAAATTGGTCTTTATGCGCCTAAAAAGTGGTCTAAATAATGGTTTAACGATGTAGTGTGTAGACATGTTTATTTGTAGCGTTTAGAAAATATATATTATAGACACATCTTAAATGTAGCCAATAGTATTTTAGTGTTTATTTAGTAGTTATAGTTTCATAATTTTTAAATGACTAATTTACTTAGTATAGAACATTTTTATCTTATTATTTGTATCTTTTTATTGTTAACTATTTAAAGCTAACGTAAGTCTTAGATTGACAATTACTGCTATGATAATGCTATGAATTCATTTCTAATTGTTTAACTGCTTATTTGCACTATAAAGTATGACTTCTTAATATTTCAATTTAAAAAAATTAAATAAACCAGTACATGACAATAGTAGCAGAAGATTTTACATAAGTCTCCTATTCATATTATTCCTATGTATCATTGACTTAGTAATGCACTAAAGCTGAAGGACTTCAATGCTCAATATTGTACCAACATTAACTGGGGTGTACAAAAGTCTCTACACACCCTAGCCTGTTTTTTCCTCGCTCGTCCCTTCACCGTCGGTCCACTCGACCTAAAGCGGCATTATCTATTTTGAGAAAGGATTAGTAAAAAAGCTTAGCGGCAGATTGTACCTGATCCGTATCATGATGTATAAACTACCTATCTCTGTAAATGGGCAAATAGGACAGCATGTAAAGTAATATATAACAATCGAAAACAAACATGAGATTCTATGGACACCTTGTGTAAAGGAACAGTGTTTCTATACTGAGCTACATACATATTGAGACTAGCGTAATATTTATTGCATGGAGCTACTGTTTATTTCATTTCATGATCATATTGTAGGTATACCGTTTTGAAAATTGGAGCAATTTGCAATATGAAATGAAAATTATTTAAATTTAAATTACTTTTTGTTCGCTGCAGGCTTTAACTGAAGCAGATCCGCAAAGATGCATTTTCAAATTAACATTAACAAGTATAAAGTCACGATACCCGGCAGTATTATGCCTATATTTCATAGCAGTACCTAATGTTTGTAAACATGTCAGAGACGGTTCACATTTATAAAACGGTCGTAGTATTATTCTTCTAAAACGTAAACATTAACTACTGTCTACCTGAAATAAGGATCGTAATTGACAGCAAACTACTTTATAGGATCATGGCAGTCCAAATGAACATGAAATGTCTCTCTGCTCTCTTTAATAAAATAAATAATTCACTATTTGATTGCCCCCTGCAATGCATCACGTACGCGTTATAGATTCTTCCAGCGCATTAAGTTCTATAGTTCCACATCACAAATGTGCATGCATAAGAAATTATCATGAGTTTCTTTCTTTTAGGAAACATAATATAGTATAGTGGCAATGATTTGAATATTTTTTGTCAGTATTCAAGAACTTTTTTATTTATTATATTGAAACATTTTTGAGACATTTGAAAATATTAGGCACAGATACAATTAATGTAAACCTACTACATATAGGTTTGACCGTTTTCAAACATGTACTAAAATTGTGCAAGTAGCCAAAACGTACCACTATAGTGATAATTACTTATCCGTAGTTTGCAAAGTCGTTTCGACCCGGTTTTCTTTCAGATCGTGTGCAATTGGGAAAAGGTACTCTGTAAACCATGCGTGGTCTTTATGTCTTTTTAAAGCGTTGTTTCTGTAGCTCTATACTCGTGTTCTTGTTATTTGTGTGGTTAAACAGTAATAGCCTTAATACCAAAGTCAAAGTCATGATTCGACGTGACTTCATGGGTGCTTTACTTCGATTTGCTTATTGTCCCTTCTCAGAGTTAACAACCGTCTTTGAAGTTCAATGGCAAACTGACTGTTCCTATTCCTACTACAGTTAAGCGAGAAACGGTTTCCTTTAATATACTAGTATGGTGCTAATGCATTTCTCCTGCTTTTCTTTCCCATAACTCTTAATGGTTTACCCTTGAGTCATCTTCTTTGATTGAAAATTGCCACTAGGCCAAAAAATTAGTCCAGAGCAAGATGTTACTTTTGGTACAGTTTAAATTTTACAAAAATGATGATGCCTAAGCACCAAAATGGTCCACTGTACAAAGGAAATCAGATTTTTAGCGGTTGTGTTGTGAATGAATGAGTTTTATGTGGAATGAGTGTAGTATTGTTACTGTTACAGTTTTTAATTTAAATGTTCACGATCAGATAATTTAGGAGATCTATTTTTCTGTTTTCAAAAACAAGGCATTCTAGAAGGAAATTAGTACAACACCTATATGAAACAATCTAGAACGAGAATGTTGCTTCGCAGTACAGGTACACTAATGTAAATAATGCAAATTGGATTTGCAAAATTGTTAAGGTAGATGGATTTAAGGGACAATTTGTCTTTTCTTGTATTTCTATTGTCAAAGCATGAATGACATTCTGCGACCAAACTGATAAATTACAGACAAATACAAATGCTGACTCATCATTGTCATTTTGACTAAGTACCTACTGTCCATCTTAACCAACCCAACTGAGAAATAGAATGGATTTTACCAAGATACTATTTTCTTGCTATCACTTGACTAAAATGAAATTGTGAAGGAAAATGTTCATGAATCTCAACTAGTATTTTGTACAATGCGGTAACTCCATTAAAATGTTTAATCACACCATTATTAATAGAGAGTTGAAGACAAAAACACATAAATATTATCAGTTATGGTTTGTTAGTTCTGAATAAGTCGCATGTTTGTATTGTAGTGAGTTGAGGAAGATGAAACTAGAAGACAAAATATACACTGAAGATAACCAACAGCTTTATCTTTGTTTACCATTAGGTATTGATCATGAAATAAACGGAACAAACAGGTAGTAGTGCGAGTTCTACCAAAATGAGTACAATGTTTATTGTTGTAGTTAATTTAATGGTATCTGCAGTAAGTATACGATTTACATATTGGTAGGCAGTGTATATCTATTAACTAGCTCTAGACCTAAGACTGTTATTTAAGATGGAATTGATGTAACGGTTTTTGCATTAGGTACATTATTATCTTTTTCAAATACCACTCTCTGCCTCACTGCATTGAATGGCAAGTCCAATTTTAAATCAAGTCAGGGCTATAGAATATATTTGATTCTCTAAAGCCATATAAACTAACAATAATAACTCACGTTGGAAAAATTAATGACTTAGTCGAGTCTAGCAAAACGCATAAATAAACCAGCAGCGCTAACAGATTTAATCTGCGATGCAGTTGCAAACTTTTGTACAGATGTAACCGTGCGTATATCAGAAATTTGTCTTTTACTTACATTCACCAAAACTCAAGCAATAATTGATATCATACCTGATTTTACTGTTCTAATGTATTATTGGGGCAATGAATTGAGGATAGAATGGAGTGTAAATTAATTAATTGCAATTGAAAAAAATACTCATTCTGGAGGAGTCATTTTCCAGGGTGGAAAATGATTTTTTGATAAATTGAATACACCAAAAAAGTGCTAATGGGCTTAAATCGTAGATGTAATAAGTGCAATATAATCCAATTAGCAAATGCAGTGAAAGAAGAACCGTTTGTTCGTCAGCAGAAAACGATCATGACATGATTTGATCAGGAGGGATGGAGTGAAATGAAATGAGATCGAAGAAGATTAGCAGCTATTCGATAGTGGAAGAGGAGACAGAGCAAAGGCAGTCAAAAAGGATGGATGATTTGATCAGTAAAGATAAAATCAAGACGAGACAAGGGGGAAAGGCCGTCGTACGGCCTACTGCATATTTTACTATCACTACAAGAATCGCATCTCACAGGAGATCAGAATTGAATAAGCACTCAGTATAGACAGTATATGTACTACTCTAAAGATAAAGATAAACAAACTGTATATTAATATCTACGATGCTTCAGCAGTCTTCTTGACTTCACGACACAAAGGCATCGGCGTGCTGCTTTTTGTCGAGTACGAAAGAAACTGCTCGAGTCAATGGGAGTCAAACCAAATCATATTTATTTATGGACGACTCGACTATTTATGTCTCTTTTGTATAGAATACATTATCGATGCAGCAAGTACAGTTCTAGCAATGAGGAATAATATTTTATTTGTTGTCCTGCTCCCTTTTGTCTCCTGCTCTACCTTGTCCTGATTTTATCCGTTTAGCTTCCGAGATCAAGTCGTGATGCATTTTTACACGATTAGTCTGCGGTTCATTTACTTAGTCTGATGTAACATAAAATACCAACTGTATCTGAATTATCATAATTATCCTATCAGTCTTTACTTATCTACAATGCCAACTGTTTTCCTGTTGTGCGACCATTTTTTCCTAGATCAAGCATCATAGTGTAATTTTGGATTGGAAAGACATAAATAAGCTCATGCACAAAACTCAAACGATTTGAGGAATCAATTTTTACTACACACAATTGCATAAAAATGTTACAAAAAGAAAAACGATTGCATTACTAACTGTCTGCGTTTCTGTCATGACTATTCGATTCACATGAGTGAATGAACTGCATGGTGCATACGAAAAACATTTTATGCTAAAGTTACCAAAGAGAAAAGTTGAGCGGATAAGATAAAAGTTTTTATCTGTGTAAAAGAGCAATCTGTAGTAACAACAGAATAAAACGGAGAGAGGAGCTAATAAACTCGTTGCTTAATTCTTATGAGAATAGAGGGGAAGATGATGACTAGGAGGAGGGTATTATTATAAGTAGGCTATTGACAGGGCAGGGAAGACAAGACATCTCTGAATCTGCAGTAGTGGAATCGTAAATTGCCGAGTTGCTTTCTTTTCCTTTTGATTTAAGTTTGGCTGGTGACACGGTGGAGGGAAGTTAAGCAAAGCAGAGAGAATCTTCCTTACATGACATTATTTCTGTGACGGACGATACGTTAGGGATTTTGATGGAGGACGGAGTGGACGGAAAGGAAGTCTTCTTGGTGTGCAAGTGAACCGTGACGGATATGGGGGTGTGGTCAGTTCACTCTTCACATGTCTCTACTTATTGTTATGTTGCCAGAGTTAAACCAACAACGAATACTATTACGTGTGGACAGACATAAATACAAAGTCAACCCAAGCCGATCTGAACAAGACATAGAGCAGATGAGACCTTATATAGGAAAATATATTGAGTCAAATGAGAATGGGTAGATAGACTGTATTGTGTAGAATCTGAATTATAATACGTAGGAGAGGAAAGTAAACGAGGCGCTCCTGAATTGGCTTTGTTCAAAGATTCCTCATCTCATCATCATCCCCTTTATTCCTGCAGAAAATGTATTTTCCTCCTATCTTATAAATAGCTATACATTCTATTACTCTAGTTTTCCATTTACCAGAAGTGGTTACTTTAGTTTGATTTTCCTCTCCTTTGCTTTTCCATGGAGGTATTTCAGACAGTTTAAAGCCAAGTTCAATGCAACAGTATTTACTTACGAGCTATATACGCATTTATAGTGTATAGTAGCTAGGCGTAATAATTATAGTGCCATTAGGTTTACGTTTACGTGTTCGGTTAGTTTCTTCTGTGTTGTCTTGAATGTCATGTAGTGTAATGGCTCATGCACTAAACGACGATCAACGAACGACGACTGCAATTTTTTCATCCCCCTTCTTGCCAAGCTATCTCGCTCTCTCTCTATACAATCTCAACATACAGCTAGATAGATACCTAGGTAGTTACTATTCCTGGTTTATGTATAATATTAGTAGGCAGTAGCAGATAGTTACTGCGTAACTTGTATCGTATCAATTGTCTTCAATGTTATGTAGGACCGTTTAGGTTTAACTACATCCCACAACAAATATATAATATTGTATAAGACTTGTTCGAGGTAGACTGTCTTCTGTTGTCGTTTGGCTTCGCTTCGCTTCCAGCTTAACGTACACAATTGGCTCTTTTGTCTTGAAATGAGTCTGGGATGACTCATCTATCCTTATTTGATCGTTCTTTGATACATTTTACTTTATGATCACCATGATATACATGTACAAAGCACAAGCCTCCAGTTTACATCCATACTAACCACTTGCTTCAACCAACTCTTTTTTTAAACTAAAAAAGGAACACGGACTAGTACTTACAAGACAGAAACATTCATAAAAACATTGTACCCACACACTCGAACAACTAATGAGTTTCTACTTATACTTTGCATTTTTTTTCTGGATTATCACCAACTTTTATCGCCTCCCATGCTCAATTTCTATATTTCCTTCCGTCACCTCGTTTTGCTTTTTGTAAAGCACAAACTATCCTATTATGACATCCCATTCTATTGGATTACATTTTTACATAATACTAAAAAAGGAGACATTATAGTACCACGGTAGTTATTTACTACAGGAAATATTTTATCTACTTACTAATACATCTATACAATTTGTATTTACAATATTAAATAGAAGACTCGATGAAAAGTTCTAAAACCAACTAAGTTAAGCTATTGAAAAAGAAAATCCCATCTGAAAGCTAATTTTCTCCA
Source organism: Tomocerus qinae (assembly GCA_020055645.1). Taxonomy (NCBI): domain Eukaryota; kingdom Metazoa; phylum Arthropoda; class Collembola; order Entomobryomorpha; family Tomoceridae; genus Tomocerus; species Tomocerus qinae. The sequence goes on from CM034547.1 coordinate 44,591,874, forward strand.
TATCAACTCGCGTCATTTAACACATAAGAGGAAGGCGCATCATGTTACGTATGAGTGATCTTTACATGTCTATTCCTATACTAAAGACATTCATTGTCAGATTGTATGTGAAAGCCTGTTACCCGTATCAATGCACTTATACTATGTGAGGTCCTTCACTTATTGATGTATTCCTAACAAGCGTATGTTGGTTTGTGTATGTGTTATGCATATGTATACTGTCAGGGAGCTAAATATTGGATATTTTTTAGCTTTAAAAGCTTCGTACAAAAGAAGTTATCATGATTCATTAAATAACACAATTTATACAATAAGAGTACTTTCCCGCACCCCAGAACGCTTACTTATGAAAGTTGGTAATAGTGTCTATGCTGATAGTGTCTGTATAATATCTTATACCAACGTTATATGAATTGCATAGAAAATTGGTTCTCAGTAAATGCAACAAATCATGAAAGGGGAGTAGGGAGTGCTCAGAAGGTAACTACCCATTTTGCAGGGAGTATCAATAATAATTTGATAATGTGGTATATTGGAGTTGTGCTGTCCTCTTTGCAAATAATGTTGTCATGCTTGTACATTAGACAGAGATAAGTCTCGACGTATCAGTATAGGGAGGCCAGCTGAGTCAGGTCGAGCTAAAAAGCATAATTCTGTTGTAAATGGTGAACGTATTGGAGTAAGATACATTATGGCTGTAAATTGGATTACATTTCGTTATTTAGTGCGGATACCGCAGGAGAGGAAGTGAACCGAAATGATGGAGCAGTCTTTACTTTTCCTTTTTTAACAAGGGGAATGAAATATTGATGACATGACGGATAAACATGTGTTTTCCCGTTTATAATCACATTGATTGTTGCTCTAATCCAATTCAACTGGTTTTAATTAGTTGCCTTTTTACCCTGTGTGCTTCATTATTATCATGTAGAGCGGAATAGTAAAAAAGAAGAGGAGGAGAAACTTATTTCATGCTCATTGAGCATTGAATTAAGGGAGAATGACTAGTCGCGTTGTTTTATCTTTTAATTGTGCAGTACAGCAGGAGTTGTTCTATTATTGTTGTGTGACTGCAGTAATAACTCAAATCAACAGCTCTTTTCATCAGTCCTTTGTTTATGCTCTGTACATTGTATTCTAATAGTCTAGAATCTCCAGATAAGAGAATCGCAGATGATATTGCACGCATGGAGAATGTGAGTGATTTTATTGTCAACCTTTTGTTTATCCAAGTGACAACGAGGCATTGTAAATTACTTACTATTCAAAGCATGAAATTGCATTCTTTCAATTACAAACTAAAGATAAATTCACGGACAAAGATCAGACTTGACATTAGACCTTTTGCTGATGTGTAGGCAAAACATATAGAGTTGACAGTCTATTCCATGATGACAAACAACGTAATTTTAAACAACCTGTGTGCAATTCAATACTCTTGTTTCGTGTCATATCACAAAATCACAACTCTGTATTACAATAAGACACATCTTCATTATATCCCTTGAAAAACGTACAGAAAGTATTGGCCAACTGTCACTAGTAGCTAATGTAATGGTAAACAAAACAGTTCTTATCTTCATAAAAAACTCTCCAATCAGTTAGCACTGTATACAATGTTAACAAACCGAAGGAGTCAACTCATCCATTACGCTTTCTATACCCACAGCAGAATTCATATACAAATATTTCAATTAAGAGGAACAGGACGGGAGATCAGATGAGAAATGGACAGCACAAGGATTTTGCATATGCAGGATATCCAACACTATGAATATAATCCACAGACCAATGAGCAAAAAGTAGCACTAAGATGACTGCTCATCTCAAGAAGCGAATGGAATGCATAATCAAGCGATAAGGCAACCAACTCAAATTGAATAACTGTACTAGGCTGGAGGGCAACAAGAATCCCCATCCTAATTAAATTCACATAGATAAGATTCTATTCATTTCGTAATTGGCAACCTATTCTCCTTCCTTTAGTTCACTTAACTTGACACGCATCTTCATTCTTTGAATTAAATAACCAACCACGTATCTGTACCCACATAGGTATTTATATTTTATCTGTCTCTCTCTCTGCATACGTTTCTTATTTACTTTTCCATTTAATTCCATCTGATTGTCATGCTCCTATTATTGATTGCACTGATTTACTCATGCCGTGTGTGTATTTTACTACCATACATTAGATCACCTCACGGCACAATGGTTTAAACAGCTGAAAGAAACGGACGCGATAGGAAAAGGGTTGAAAGGAAAGGAAGGTTTTTATTTGAAATTTCCTATCTCACTAATGTTAAATATGTAAATTTCAAACGTCTATAACTATAGCTTCGAACACCATCGGGCCTTGTAACTTACAGATGTAGTTAATTTGAATGCGGTGATTCCAATGATGTATATATGAACGGCGATCTCGACCGAGAACTTTGTCTAAACTAAGTTGGGAAAATTTAAGTAGGAGTTTATGTGGTTAAGCTGTGAGCGGGAATGGAAAAGTACTGGGGTAAAAAATGACCGTTTTATTTGTTGAGTTTAAACCTATCTCCGTGCACGGAGAGCATTTGTACCTAACAGACAACACAACTATACATGCATATGTAAGGTACACACTGGTGGGAATGCTCCACTAGATCTTTGCTCCTGTTTTCAATTACGGAAACATGCTCCCAGAGTTCATTCAATGAAATTCATACCTGACTGAATCTCCACTTTAATAAATACGAATTAACTCCAAATTCCTTCCTCATCCAATACTACACCTACACTTCTACCTTCCTTAGGAATCTTAACAACAAAAACAACGAAACATTGTGATTTAAATTGTAGGGTTTCTTGCGCCGAAGATAATGATAATTACGTGGTAAATACTAATTGACCTACTAAATATATAAGTAGGTCATTACGAATAGAAAATCCCTGGATGTTTACATTCAAAATATAATAATAACAGCCAAGCAAAACAGTTGATCTATATTTCTAATTTTAAATGATTATTTGAGAGACAAAATATTATTTCGACCGGTGATAAATTTGGTCAATTTAATTCAATTACATAAATAAATGCACTTCTTTGAAATAGTTACAGCTTGAGTTTGGAATCGTGATCATTTACGGACACTTGCAGTGTAGTAGGATAAAGCAAAACGTGTTAAGCTATTTTAACTTTGCAATTTGTGCGTAAAAATGTCAAAGAGAATTAGAGAATCAATAGATTCCATCAAAAGCTGTCTTTACTCAGCAATTCCTTCACGTTCTACTTATTTCATGTGGTGGTCTGTTATTTTCTATTCCATTTAAGTTGGTCTAGCTCTGTCAAGTCAAGTCCTCTCGTCAGTACTTTCGTACATATCCCATAAAGTTTGGTAGCTCCGTGAATAAAGTTAGTTAGCCTCTGATCATTTTGTTACAGTGTATAATAGATACCTTCCCCAAGTTACTTTCAAAGGCTTTAGCCATTTCCACTTAGGTAACTGCATTAGCGTTCTGCCCGATAGTGCAGAGTCTTGTTCACCTCTCAATTGTCAGCTCATAAGTTGTCTCCTAGTTGACACAAACTTGTCGTTTACATTTCATATTGCATGTGAAATGACAACTAAGGCTTAGAGACTAACTTACTGGCAATCAATGCTAAGATACCTAAATACCTTCATTACAGTAGATACTATAAGTACCTGTATACAACCCTATAAAGTTATATATTCTAAATCCCGTTAGTATGGTTGTAATTACAATTTAATATGTTGATGTGACATACACTCTCTATTAAAGTCTTTACTGTCTAATGAAAGAATACTCTTTTTACTTATTAACTTATTGTGTTTATGAACTGTCGTATTGTGTGGAGGAAATCATACATGTTAAATCACATTCAAATGGCATTCGTTATGCAATAGCTGGAGCATTGTAAATTAAATTGTTTTCAAAGTTTGCTCGAATTCACAAGAAACCTTTTATTCTCAGGTCTCGTAAGTTTTTAATTATACATTAAGATTCTCTTAACTTAGCATTTATAATTAATTGGCTACTGTAACATATCTTACCTATTGCATGATAAAGGCAACTAACTTCAACTTATAATTTCTCCCGTTTGTCAAACGTCAGTTTGTACTTTTGTTTAAGTCATTATAACATACGTAGTAAGAACGGTTTTTAATAAGCTATATAACATAATTCTGTATTTCTACCTGTCTTCAATATAGATTCAAATATTTTATCTTAAAATGAGAAATAGATAAGAACTCTTTACCAATGCAATAAATTATAAAGTATTTATAAAACGAAAACTCACTAGTCATAATGAAAGTTTTGTTCCCTAAACTAATTTTTCCGTCAATTTATTTTTAAAAGTTTAAAAAGCTACCAGATAATATGATGAGGATGAATAGAATAATGTGCCTGCAATGTTACACTTGTACACTTTATCATAGGGGTAGTATGTTTATTTTTTAATACTGGTCCCCATCAGGAAGACGGAGGACATATAAAAAATCGACTTATAGATATTTCCTCTAGTGCGGAGATAAACTGGATTAGTGAACTGAACATCCAACATCAGATCACATCAAGACCAGCTGCCGCTCTCGATGACAACTTAATGACATTCGAGTTTTTCTCCCCTTTGGGATTCTGTGTGTGTATGTTTAGCGTTTGCCTGTCCTGTATGTAATGTAGTGTATGTAAGCATGCAAGTAAGCCATGGGCTGTGTAATATTCGAGTCTGTAGGTTTGAGTTTGGGATGAGGACTTGCTGTCGCATCGTCTTTACGGATTATGGGCTATCGAAGGATTTTCTCTCATCTTCACCAGCGTGGGGTCCATCCCTGTCCGAAAGACTGACACTTACAAACACACTTTGTACTGTTACACTCTGTGGGCCACATACTTAGAAGACTTCTCTCACACTCTTCAAATATTGAATCTTCATCCGCTTCATTCATCCTATTCTAACTCTATTCTATTTCCTACACGATTGTACATACCCATACATATAAATACTCCGATTCTAATTCAGGAAATTGTAACAATACACAGGACACACATAATGTACTCGGTAAATAATGTCCACCGTGAAAAAAATGATCCTAATGGACTTCCATTCAATGCCAAAGTTTATAAAAGCTATCGCAACAATAACAGATTTATTTGGAATAGGCCCACTATGAAATCCTTAATTTATTTATCTTCAGGTTAAATGAATCGTTAAAAAGAAACGTGAGTAACCAATATCTACTTTTAGTATTTGAGTGAATAGTTCGTACAACGAAGTAGACAGTTCTATTCCAATATAATTGCACAGATAGCCACAGTAAACGAATAAAATGTTTTTTAGAGTTCATTGATTAATGTACAGAAAGAGTACAAGAAAAATTGTCAGAGGGAAATAATCGACTTCCTTTTTAGCCATGTGGAAAAGAAAAAATCAGCAGAGCAAAAAAACGGTATAGGTTAACACGACAGATATAAATAGACAGGAGACATACTGAAGTATTGGTACAAAGAGATATTATAAACAGTAGATTAGGTAGGTAGGTGAGTGTGCTATCTTTCATTTAAGCATTGGATAAAGTCACCGTAATAAAAGAGGAGTATTGCTATAAATAAATGAAAATGATCAGGTAGATGGGTTAGTCTCTTCACTTCTGGGATATTAATAAGAACAGAAACGTCGTATGCGTATAAGTAGCTAGGCCATTGGGCCATGACATAAAATATAAAAAAGGAGCACAAGTAGCAAAGTCACTTTGCTCCTGTAACGGTACTCTTCCAAATGTTTCACGGACAGTGGAACAGAACAGAGAAGAGAGTTGGGTAGAATTATGGAAGTGGAACATCTCCAGTGCTATTTTTTATGGTACAAGCAGTTTGCGGAATAGAAACCAAGTCACATACTACTCTGTGGGAGAACAACGGGCTTTATAGGATATACTAGCTGGTGTAGTAGTAAATGGATAAATATATACTGTTGCTTTAGTGTGTAGGTGGCTTGCTTTGATCTGACTTTACTGGAGATGACTTGCCTGCCTCACGTTCATCCTAGTGCAGAAAACATACAAACGGATCAGAAACAGGAAGGATGAAATGAGAATTGCTTTCCCCTCTACTCCACTTCGTTTCATCGTCTGATGGAACTTGGATGGAGATGGAAAGCATGGAACTAACCTTCGTCTTCTTAAACATATTGCGCTCCCCGATCTACACTCAATTGTTATCTCATAATATACCCTAAAAATCCGTTTTACTCCAAGTATTCTTGATTATTTTACCCTTCTATCCTTACTTTCTGCAGAAATCCATTACCTACGTTTAATAACGTCTGCAATATGTAATTATTACTACCCAAACGGTCTTATACTCTCAAATTCTCCTTTAATAATTGCAATTTCTGCTATCCGCTTGCAGAATTACTTGTGGGTATAACATATACCGATTATCTATCATAGTAGATGTCTCTCAATTGCTTCCGTTACGTAATCAATATTACAGCAGAGTTGAAGATTTAAAAAGTGGTGATGAAAATTCCCTAGTTTAGGCTTAGAACAAATGTGAAAGTCCAAATCAAAAATATAACTTTTGTGAACATGAAAAACAATTTTGAAATTCCACTTTTCACTTTTTAGTGATTTTAAAATGTCTTCATCAATATAGTTATATAGTTGAGTATCTCTGTCTGATATCCCTGAACACGAATGAATCATTTTCCAAACTATTACTGACAAAAGCTAAATTCTATCCTCGACTATGAAATTTATATTTTCTCAAACATTCAAATTCCACTTTCTGTACTGAAATGATATTGTCCCGCAGTGGTGGTCGACTCTAGTATTTAGCAGTTTAGAAAACATCTATACAGGATGCGTTATACCTTCATATAGGTAGTAGAATAGAATGGGATTTATTAGTCAGTGCTCTTCCTCCTTGCCCAGCACAGTAGACATAAAATAAAAGATGAGAATAGTTGTGGGAAAGGATTGAGGAGTGAAATGGTAAATGGGATCACATCAGAGTGACATTAAATTCCTCCCTCAAATCGCTACCTTCTTTTGATCGACACAAGTAAAAGTCAGTTGGTAGCCACTATAGTAATCCAACAGGCAAAGAGAAAACTATCGGATGCATTGTCCATGTGTAACTTAAAATGAATAAAGTAGCTTGCTTGAAGTGTGCCTTGACTTTGTTGGATCCTTTTTTCGAATCTCTAGTATCTACCTACTGATTTTTTCGTTTGTGGCGTGACGAAGAGAGATATCGAGGGAAATATTTCGACTGAAGTGACTTCTGTGCTAAACTCTGCTGAATTCTTATGACAGGACTACAATAAAGCATGAGTCAATGCAGAGAGCTAAGAAAGTAAACCACATCACATGAGCTAGGACATTATGGGATATAAAGGAGCAGGAGAGGAAATGCAAAAGGGGAAGATTACTTGACTTGGATTGGATGGTGCATTGAATTACTCGCAGTTGACAATTCTGTTATATTGTTGCACTATCCGTCCCTACTTTCCTCTCCTCCTGCATGACTAAACTAAACCCAAAGCCAAGATTTACAATTCGCTAGGAATTTGAATACAGTACAGTCAAGTTCAACAGATCTGTCTCTCTCTCTGTGTACTTTGTAAGTAATGTAAAGTCTCAACAACTAAATCCTTTGCATATAATAATACCAAATAATACATATACTCTCAAGTATTAGTAGATGAAAACTCCACATAGATGTACTTTTATTCCACCAAGGTATTTGTCCTTCTGTCTCTCTTATTTTCCTCTTCTGCCTTCCTTCAATGTGGTTTGGCTTTTTGGGTTTTTAGCTTCAGTAAGCACCAAATGGATTCAAAATTGGAATATGGTAGACCAGACCCTACCTAATGCAAAGCAAAACCCTAGAAAAGATAGCACATTTGGTTGGATGGGCAAAATGAACTTGTTTGGGTCTAGGCTACTTTGTGCCTATGAATGTATTAAGATGAAAGCAAGACAGTTCCCTTTTCCATTTGCGTGTGTACTACATCACGCATCAAAGTACATTCAAATACTCACATTCAGCTTCTAAAGCAGCACAGCATAGTCCAGATTTTTGAATAATAAAAAACAGCAGTACTAAATCTTTACTCGGGGAAAATATAATACTTACTGTGATATCAGGAATGACATAAAAAGGTTATGAGTAATAATAGTTCGAATTTTTCGTTAAAAAAGTCCTAGTAAAACAACGTTACATATAAATACTACAAATACAATATTTGTATTTATCAATAAATTACTCAGGTATGGTGTTGTCTTTCCCATGGAACAATCATATGTAACGTAATTGAGTACTATGAAATATAGGAAACATGTGAATGGTGCTTTAAAGTGCAATGCAAGAACATGACTTCAAAAATCTTGTCGGATAGAATACAATGGCTTAAGGAAGGAAAAGTCTTTTATATAAGTCGTGGGGACTGTAGAGTGATATTACGCGTGGACTGGTTTGGTCTCCCACCCTCTCCGAAAATCTTCCGTTGATCCGCTTACACTCTTTGTTTTGCATGGTTATTGCATTGCTCCCGAAGCTCTAGGACGAAAGTCCAAGTTGACGAACTAAAAGAGGAATCTCTCTCTATTTCCCAGTACCATTTCTTTCAGAATGCGTCTTTCTTTACCTTCCTACTCAATTCAAATGAGTACATATTTATTTTACGTAGGAATGGATAATGATACTAGAGAACCTCTACAGATTCTTTTCCTATCTCAATTGCATTTATAGCTCCTATCTATGCACATACTATTTACTGTTTCATATTAGCAGATTACGTTTCTATGCATTCAGTGACAGCAGAACATTCTTACAAGTTACGGTCGTAATAGGAGTGCGGTGCAAGTGCATGCATTGGCCATTTGCATAATTTTTCGGGGTGAGTTTCTGCTTTAAATAGATTTTATGGTCGGCTAAATGTCTTCAAATAAAATTCCAAGAGGGATACCCCTCTTCTCACAACTTCGCTTTCAGCTTACAATATTTAAGCACTAAAGATGCACTTTTCTATGTTATTTCTATTACCTATACATATACCACAACAGTAAATAATATTGCGTTTGGAAAGAATTGCTGATTCACTGAGTACTGAAAGATAATACCCACCGTAGTTATTGTTGGTGGAAAGCAAACGTTTAGTTTGGAAATGATTTATATCAAAAAAGTTTTTATATTACGCTTCCTTCCTTAAGGATCGAATTATCCTTAATCCACTTTTTGTTTCGTGTGTAAAATAGTCTCAATCCTTAACGAACGACTTTCTTTATTTCCCACTGTTGTTTTTAGATCCCATATCCTTAGTTTTTATAAACTAGTTGAATAAAGACCAAACAATATTATGCAGATAGGTGGTTCCTCAATATCATCAATAGGATATATATGTTGTAGGCGGAGAGGGAAAGGTTACTGGGAGGGATATAATATCCCTCTCCGACTAGGCAGGGAGAGATAGCTCTGTACCGCTAGCGGTACCGAGCCATGAGGTTTCCGACTGGGAGGGATATGTCGTAAAGGATTGATATGAATCATTCTATGTGTATAAGTGCCACAAATGTCGCAGATTTTAGGTTACTCTTATATTTATTCATTGTAATCATTATTTTCTATAATATTCATAAATATTAAGTATATTGCACTTTTTGAATCAGTCATAATAAAATCATAAATTATTAAGTCAAGATTGACAGTCAAATAGTTAAGTATGTTAAGCTGCTATAATTATTAATAATTGATATTTTTTCCAAAGCCAGGAGTTCAATTATCTAAATTTTTGCAAGAACGGCTGCTGCCGTTGTGGCATTTAGTACCACAGTGTATATCATTCTTTTTACAGGGACATTTTTTTACTTTGAAAGTTACCCTTGCACTTGCAAATGGATTGAGAGGTGTACGATGTTACAGATCGCAATGCAGTTATGTACTTCATAGGTGCTCCGGCCATCCAGCTGTATCGATTTCAGCGGTCCATCGACCGACATTTATTTCACTTACCATACATTCAATGATCCCCTTGGTACTTTGTAGTTTAAGATTACCATTTTCTAGTCTTTGGAAAACTTTACATGGTAAGTTTGTTGGATCAGTATTTGATCCAACAAAATGTCCCTGTAAAAAGAATGATATACACTGTGGTACTAAATGCCACAACGGCAGCAGCCGTTCTTGCAAAAATTTAGATAATTGAACTCCTGGCTTTGGAAAAAATATCAATTATTAGCTTACGAGTATTCGTAAGGTACTGTGAACGGTCCTAACAGTCTGTCTGTCTGTCCGTCCGTCCGTCTGGCTGTAGACAAAAATTCTAGGTATGGGGGGAGAATGTGTGCCAAATCGTCCATCCCTTCTGCTGCTTCTTCGAAGGATATTCTACGAAGAATATTCTGCGTATCTACGAAGAATATATTCTGCGTATCTACGAAGAATATATTCTGCGTATCTACGAAGAATATATTCTGCGTATCTACGAAGAATATATTCTGCGTATCTACGAAGAATATTCTGCGTATACGATTGGGAAGAATATTCCGCGTTTTGGGATGAATATTCAGCGTTTTAGGAAGAATATTCTGCGTTTTAGGATAAATATTCTGGGTTATAGGAAGAATATTCTGCGTTTCTTCCTATATTCTGCGTTTTAGGTAAAATATTCTGCCTTTTTGGTTAAAATATTCTGCGTTTTAGGTAAAATATTCTGCGTTTTAGGTAAAATATTCTGCGTTTTAGGTAAAATATTCTGCGTTTTAGGTAAAATATTCTGCCTTTTTGGTTAAAATATTCTGCGTTTTAGGTAAAATATTCTGCGTTTTAGGTAAAATATTCTGCGTTTTAGGTAAAATATTCTGCGTTTTAGGTAAAATATTCTGCGTTTTAGGTAAAATATTCTGCGTTTTAGGTAAAATATTCTGCGTTTTAGGTAAAATATTCTGCCTTTTTGGTTAAAATATTCTGCGTTTTAGGTAAAATATTCTGCGTTTTAGGTAAAATATTCTGCGTTTTAGGTAAAATATTCTGCGTTTTAGGTAAAATATTCTGCGTTTTAGGTAAAATATTCTGCGTTTTAGGTAAAATATTCTGCGTTTTAGGTAAAATATTCTGCGTTTTATGCAAAATATTCTGCGTTTTAAGAAGAATATTCAGACCTGCAAAAAATATTCTGCGTTCTAGGAAGAATAATCTGCATTCTAGAAAAAATTATGACCTGCAAAAAATATTCTGCGTTCTAGGAAGAATAATCTGCATTCTAGGAAAAATTATCTGCGTTCTGCGAAGAGAATTCTGTGCACTGTATTCTGAGTATGGCAAGGAATATTCTGGGTTCTAGGAAAGTTTCATTTGTGACACAGATCTCCCCTCATACACACATCGCAACAACGCAATACAATTGCAATGCATGCAGCTAAAGGCTGTTCTCCCAGTACTGATCTTTCGCGTGCCCACGCATCCTGGGGTTTACGAAATTATTTATTATTATTACTAATGCTTTTGATATCTGAACTGAACAAGAATGAACTCGAATTGCAAATATCTTTGTGTTTGCCATCAATAATTGCCAAACTGACGACTTTCAAGTTCACATTGCCTATTTAATAATTTGTCTTAAATCGATTCAATCATTCATCCCGCTGGAAAAGTCAACCCCTCAATTGCAGATTTTCTATTATTTATAGCAACTAGGGATTAGTGACATCAAGTCAATGGGTAAGATAGTGAACCAGAGCCAGACGGCTGATCTAATTGTTTTATGCAATTCTCGTAAATTCAAAAATCATATTGCTCATAAAATATGGTTGCTGATGTCAACTCATTCGTGGTTATGATTGTTGTCGAATTATTTTTGGGCATAATTTTAATATTGACAATTTATTTTTGCATTTGTTTTCCTTTCCAGACTTTGTAACTATAAGTATATCGTCCATCCCTAAAGGTGAATTTCATTCATACCTACTTTGTAAATACACGTGGCCTACATAAAAATTCTATATCATCCATCCCTAAAGGTGAATTCCGAATCACGTTTAAGTTCGTTCGTTTAAGTTTAAGATACCAAAAATTTCTTGTGACTTTTAAGTCACCAGCTAAAATGAACAATACACGTGAACTACAGGAAATTATTATAGTCTACGTAGTGCAAAAAGAATGTACTCAGTAATCAGAATTACGTTAGTACACTAGAAACAAATAACTGTCGACGCTGAGGACAGACGAGAGGTAGTTTTAGAATGCTAACAAAACAACCCATTCTGCTCAACTGACGCTAATAATATTTACCGCTAATACAGTTCGAACAAATCGCAACGCATGTACCAGGCTATAGTACAGTGGTACATGATTGTACTACATGTACAGTACCACATAGTATTTTGGACAAACTCTATAGTAATGCTTGTATTCTTGTATTCCCTTGTGATTCCATTATAATGCTTCGTATTATTAAACAGTATAATATAATTCATTAGTTTCTCGTAAGCTTAGTATTCCATTACAATGGTTTATTAATAATTATAGCAGCTTAACATACTTAACTATTTGACTGTCAATCTTGACTTAATAATTTATGATTTTATTATGACTGATTCAAAAAGTGCAATATACTTAATATTTATGAATATTATAGAAAATAATGATTACAATGAATAAATATAAGAGTAACCTAAAATCTGCGACATTTGTGGCACTTATACACATAGAATGATTCATATCAATCCTTTACGACATATCCCTCCCAGTCGGAAACCTCATGGCTCGGTACCGCTAGCGGTACAGAGCTATCTCTCCCTGCCTAGTCGGAGAGGGATATTATATCCCTCCCAGTAACCTTTCCCTCTCCGCCTACAACATATATACTAACCATTATTTAGGGCAGTAACAATGATGGCAGAAAAATTGTTATGACTTTAATTGTAATCGGTAATTCAAATACGTCAGTAAATCATACCATACCTTAAGGAGGGGTGGTAACTTTCAGAGCAAGAAGGATAAATACTGTGACACTTTGCGAGGTGTGCATAAATTGCGATACAATATTATTAGCTCAATATTGTAAACAAACGCATTGAGGGTATTGCTTATTATTAGTTTACTTTTCAAACAAGCCAAAAACTGTCCTCACTTCAATTTTGTTTGGTGATAATCTGACCTGAATCCTAAATACCTAGGTAAGTACATTACTACCGTACTAACGACTTGTATCAGATAACCTTTTTTATATCTTATAAATATTGCAATATTGTACCTAATATACCATTTAATTTGCAGTACAACAATGAGTCACAAAACGTGTGCATCTTTGCCTCCACAAAAAAAGGCAATATATTATATTCCAAAAGAAGTGGTAAGTACTTCATTTCTCTCCGCGTCATTTAAGTTAATTCAGTAAGCATAATGTACTTATTATTTTAAATTAACAGGAAGACATTTTGGAAATGTCAAAACGTTTGACACCAGATGCTTACCACTGCTTGACTTCTGAAATCATCAAGCGTAGTCCGTGCAGCCGCATCCAAATGAACTCTGCCAAAAATCTTATCGTGGAGATTAACAAGAAGCCAAAAGCTGCTATGCCTCCTAATGAGGGTCAGGAGACGTTTGTGAGTAGGCCCTCCAACTCGATTGACCTCGGTGCAGCACCAGTTCCTGGCCCCAAAATCTTAAATCGTGGCTTACCTCATTTCCCTACAGTAAGTCAGTTTTAATTGACGATCTTTAAAAATATTAAATGAGTTGGCAAGATTTTAATTACACTATTATAATTGGAAATAGGTGCCGTTTATTTACAGAGGCAATTTGGTCGCTGAAGCTAAGGAGGTTTCTTTTGACGTAGAGAAATTAGAACTCCAGGGAAGTCATAAGCAAGCAGCGTCATCAATTGCCGTGGTCAATGAAAAAGGCAAACTTTTACTGTGGGCAATTCTAAATTATCCGAAAATATGCAAATATTTTACTAACCTAACAGGGATAACCAAGGAGATGGTAGCTAATGGAAAAACATTAGAGGAGGTTTGTGATTATCTTTTTTTATTTATTGATCTAATGTGATTACAATTTCTTATTTTATGCTACTACTCACTCATGAAATTGCCACGAAATTAAATACAAATTAATTAATTTTAACAGGTATTGCCTTATATAAAGTCGTGTCTAAAAGGAAAAGTGGTCGTGGCAACTGAAATACAAAAAGATTTGGAGTCATTGGATTTGAATGCTAACACGGTTGAAGCTAGTCAACTAATCGACATTCAAGACTTTTACGTCGATGTGAAAAAACAGAAAGTTGGAATGTCGTATTTAAGCAAGCATTTCTTTGGGGTCGACCGGCAAAACATAAATGGCCATCATTCGGCAATTATTGATGCCCGACTGACTATGCTGTGCTATCACCGGATGAAAAGATTTTTAAAAATCCACCCAGGCCTACAAAGTTTTCACTGTCCTGAATTTGACGAAGAGCGTTCTGCCAATAAAAAGAAAAAGGAACATCTAAAATGGGAAAAATGTACCTGTGGGTATGCAAAACCGAAGAAATATCGTTCTCATCTGCTAGACCATTTGGGTAATTTTGGTAATGCAAATTCAAAACTTTTTGATGATGATAAGTGGGACTTTGGGGGATCAGCGACTCACAGTAATGTAAATGATGACGAGTGGGAGTAAGTATTTTTATCATAACATTGGCTATTGGAGGACACATGATTAAATAATAAAATATTATATTGTAATTAAAATGAATTGATTATTTACACCATATTAGGATTACTACCCAATAACATTACATATTACCACGCACTTTGAAATAATGTAAAAATGTAGTAATTATAAATTTTGAATTAATTAAATTGTCACTCCGGGGTAATTACCATTACAAATCCCACTCGTGAGCTGTAAAATTTTTGAGTTTCTATCCTACACTTATTTACCATAAAATTTTTCCATCAATTTAATTGTCATTCAGGGCTAAATGCCTTTTCAAATCTAACTCGAGAGTTGAAATATTACTACTTTGAGCAACTAAGTTTGAGATATAATAGCAGGATTTGTAAATAAAGTTGTCTTTTTTAGTACTCGAGGCTTCTTTTTCGGAGTTTCTGCAATTTCACCGCACACCTTTCTTTTAAGTAAATTTTTCGGTCTGCTACCACCTAAATTCTTTCTGTAAAGTTTCAGCTCATTGTTTACAACGAATTCTGGTTCCCGAATGCACATTTTTCTAGGCAGTCTCGGGTTTATAATTTCCGGCATTAAACATAAATGGTAAAATCGTTCAAGCTCAGGTCGTAATAATTCCCACATAGTTGGGTTTTTCATAATTCTCTCACAGAAGAATTTGTTGACGTTTGCATTAGGAACGTAAACAAAAAAATCACAATATTCTCTATGTGTTATACCTAGCTGTCCAATTACTTGAAAATAGTAATTGCTATTTCGTACGAGTTGTGTTTTCCCGTCCTTTTGTTCCAGATAAGGTATGACACCTTCGTTTATAGCTTTATGTATGTCATCATAAAATCTAGCAGCGAAAGGACATTTTATCTCCAGTAGCCCTTCTCTATCTACAAAACCATCTGGAGAAGCTCCTAGGATACCATTTGGAACGTCAATTATTAACCCCGCCTCCATTACAGTTGTGTCAAAAACATTTTCATACAATTGTCTGGCTGAGTCTTCGAAGTATAACCCATATGATCTGGCATCATTTGCGTAATCTAAACTATTTTTATTCACTACTAAGGGGCTTGAGTACAATATGCTTTTAACTAAGCTTCCTACTTTCGTTTTCTTCTGTTTCCTAACGATTTGATAAAATTTTGATGCGGTTAACAACTCTCTACGCTTATCAAACCATACTGAGTTACTGCTTTGACCTCTGGTAATTTCTTCAACATTATTTTGTTCTACTAATGATAAAACCTTATTACTTAAAAACTTTTCAGACTCGATCTTGTAAATTTCAGGGGTCATGTCTTCAGACTGAGCTTCATTTCCGTAATTAGCATCTTGATTTTCATTACTTTTATTATTGGGGTATTTTCGTACCTACAAAACAGAAAATATTGTATCGAACTTTCATAATTGTAATTTTTGAAAATGAGAGAATGGGATATTTAATGGAATATACCCTGGGTCTTTTTGGTCTGCTACGCAGACTTTTCAGGCTCCAGTAAGACAGTGGACTTTTAGAGAATATGGTTTTATAGCTTGTTTTTGATGCCAAATGCTTCCTTTTATGTGAATTTACTGCAAAGTAAACTCGGGTTTGGTATTGGTTTCTTAGGTAAAAGTTTTTGCGTTTACCGCTGATATATTTACTGACTATTCCCATGAATGATTCTGCTTGATTTGTTCTTTTGTTTTGAATTAAACTTTGCGATAGATTTGATAATCTTGTAAAAATTGTCATTATTTCATTCCAAAATGCTGTATCGTCTTTTACTTTCATACTTACAATTTCTGGCTCCTTTTTACAAAAATATTCTCTGCAGTTTGTGTGATTTGCGGCGTAATGCTCTGGTGTATTCAAGATATCATATCTCTAAGTTTTTCAATCACAATTCTGAACAACGTTTTGATTGTTGTAAGTTATTGCACATCGAATGGCTACTCCAATTTTTACAATTTTTTGTTTTAACCAAGACCTACTAGTTTCTTTATACAACTTGGTTTGGCCAGCTAGTTTGTACAAACTAGATTTTAGACATTTCACTGCATGGTTTACACAATTAATCTTTTCAATTGTTAATCCAAATTTAGTTTTCATGGATTCTTGTACATTTACAAAAACACTCGAATCTTGGTCAGCTATCATTTGTGAGTAATACATCCCATGCATTTCTTCACTTTTGAGAAATCCTTCGACAATTACATCTGTTTCCATAGAAGTGCTTGTTCCGTTATAGTTTTTAAAACATTTATGCGGAGAATCAGGATGAACTAAACAAGTGTAGCAGCATTTATTTCGAATCCCGATGTGCAACAGTTTACCAGTTCGTACTCCGATGATAACCGCACAACCAGAAAGAGATTTGTATGAGTGTCCGTACGATCGCTTTCCCCAACTACCGTCACAACTTATTGCTATACATGGAATACCGTTATAGTAAACAGTTTTTTCATCTTCTAGGGCTAATCGTAGTTCTTCCTTGCCATTTTCTTTTAAATTTTGAATCAAAGATAGTTCTTGGTATTCGTGTATTTTATATTCATTTGATTTGTATAATTTAAAATTAATTGGAGGGATATCCATTATTTTTAGTAGGTCGAAAAGGGAATCATAGCCCCCACCAGATTCCATTGTTCCCCAAACTGCGGCAGTATTGATTGGTAAGGAATTGTTTTGAGAGTCCATCAAGACTGTAAACTGCCGACCGCAGTGGCCGCATGCAATGTGAAATCTGCGACGCAGTCCAATCCATGTCTCTTTAAAAATTTTTAAATCACTATTGAGGCAAACTTTCACATGCTTTTGTGTTTCTTGGATTAGTATTTGTAATGATTCGACTGAAACAATTCTTCTTCCATTAATGTCCCGAATTTCGTTCTCTTTCTTGCTTTGATTTTCTAGCACAACAGGAAAAAGCTTTTTTGGCTTAAAGTTTTTAATTCTAGTCTTGATTGTTCTATGTCCGCATTTTTTACCCATCGTGCAAAAAATCGTCTACCGGGGTGTAGCCGTTTGGATATCCCACTCAAACGTTTGTACGAGTATCACAATACTTCTTGTCTGACTGTCTTGTAAACAATAATGTTGCCAATTAAATGAGGATTGTATATTTTGATCTATACGTTGACGTCTGGTCGAGTCTGGTTTCTTACTCTAGTTGACCACGGTGACACTGCTGAAATATGAATAATGAGTTACACTATTCATGCTTCACGTTTTATAAATAGGAATATCGTATCTAGCAATATGCAATAATAAACTATTCTGTTTACCCGAATTGCTATGTATGCTCTACGACGTTTTGAGGATTGCAAACAATGATCTTATTGGATTCCCAGTCAATTCACGCAACTAAACACAATCGGTGACAAATACTGTTGAAATACAAAAAAACTAGTTATAATACTCCAAGATGTAGTTTATAAAAATTATGATTTCGAAACCACTAATTTGCAACAAGAAATTAGTCTTAATTCGCAATTTTTTACCCGTATCAGCTGCTAAGACGTGACGAGGATTTCAAGATCAAACAGAATGATTTTCGAAGGTTTGGACCCTAAGTCGAGTCTGGCTTCTAAATCTGGTTGACCACGGTGATAGTTACTGCTGAAACATGAAAATATAATTGCAAAATTTGATGCTGCTAGTAATTTATATAATTAATATGTCACCTCAATTTAGTTCTCTTATACTTACCACCTCAACTTGTCCTTTTCAGATGTAGAGTTTGATGAGGGGCGAGGTCAAGAATTTTAGGGTTAAATGATTAAAAAAATTAAAACTGATAGGAAACTGTCAGAAATAACATTTCGTATTTCTAAAGGAATGCACAATCAACAATTGTACAATTGTGCTTGTTAGTTGTATTTCCACCATTATTTATGAATACTCCGTGCTGGCCTCCCGCAATTTTTGTCGCAGTTCTTAGGCAAAATTTTGCATGTAAAATCTTTAAAAAATGATTTCAAGATTTTGGAAAAACGTAAAAATATAACAAAAATGCCATAAAAAAGAGGGGAAAAAATGAGGGAGAGCATGAGGCGCCTTTTTTTGAATTTGTGTCTGCAAATGTGAACAAAAATTCAAAATATATTTCTTACATGTATTTCCCCACTCAAAATCAAAATTTTCAAATTGAATTTTCGATGACTTAAAAAATGACTTTTGAAAATTGAGCTTTCATGCTCGTCTTAAAAATCTTTGTAAATTCTGAAATAGAAAACCGCATGTCTGTACGCTTAGTCCATTGCTCTGAGTAATATACGCTGAAAGTCCCCACCCCTCCAAGGAGGGGTGGTAACTTTCAGAGCAAGAAGGATAAATACTGTGACACTTTGCGAGGTGTGCATAAATTGCGATACAATATTATTAGCTCAATATTGTAAACAAACGCATTGAGGGTATTGCTTATTATTAGTTTACTTTTCAAACAAGCCAAAAACTGTCCTCACTTCAATTTTGTTTGGTGATAATCTGACCTGAATCCTAAATACCTAGGTAAGTACATTACTACCGTACTAACGACTTGTATCAGATAACCTTTTTTATATCTTATAAATATTGCAATATTGTACCTAATATACCATTTAATTTGCAGTACAACAATGAGTCACAAAACGTGTGCATCTTTGCCTCCACAAAAAAAGGCAATATATTATATTCCAAAAGAAGTGGTAAGTACTTCATTTCTCTCCGCGTCATTTAAGTTAATTCAGTAAGCATAATGTACTTATTATTTTAAATTAACAGGAAGACATTTTGGAAATGTCAAAACGTTTGACACCAGATGCTTACCACTGCTTGACTTCTGAAATCATCAAGCGTAGTCCGTGCAGCCGCATCCAAATGAACTCTGCCAAAAATCTTATCGTGGAGATTAACAAGAAGCCAAAAGCTGCTATGCCTCCTAATGAGGGTCAGGAGACGTTTGTGAGTAGGCCCTCCAACTCGATTGACCTCGGTGCAGCACCAGTTCCTGGCCCCAAAATCTTAAATCGTGGCTTACCTCATTTCCCTACAGTAAGTCAGTTTTAATTGACGATCTTTAAAAATATTAAATGAGTTGGCAAGATTTTAATTACACTATTATAATTGGAAATAGGTGCCGTTTATTTACAGAGGCAATTTGGTCGCTGAAGCTAAGGAGGTTTCTTTTGACGTAGAGAAATTAGAACTCCAGGGAAGTCATAAGCAAGCAGCGTCATCAATTGCCGTGGTCAATGAAAAAGGCAAACTTTTACTGTGGGCAATTCTAAATTATCCGAAAATATGCAAATATTTTACTAACCTAACAGGGATAACCAAGGAGATGGTAGCTAATGGAAAAACATTAGAGGAGGTTTGTGATTATCTTTTTTTATTTATTGATCTAATGTGATTACAATTTCTTATTTTATGCTACTACTCACTCATGAAATTGCCACGAAATTAAATACAAATTAATTAATTTTAACAGGTATTGCCTTATATAAAGTCGTGTCTAAAAGGAAAAGTGGTCGTGGCAACTGAAATACAAAAAGATTTGGAGTCATTGGATTTGAATGCTAACACGGTTGAAGCTAGTCAACTAATCGACATTCAAGACTTTTACGTCGATGTGAAAAAACAGAAAGTTGGAATGTCGTATTTAAGCAAGCATTTCTTTGGGGTCGACCGGCAAAACATAAATGGCCATCATTCGGCAATTATTGATGCCCGACTGACTATGCTGTGCTATCACCGGATGAAAAGATTTTTAAAAATCCACCCAGGCCTACAAAGTTTTCACTGTCCTGAATTTGACGAAGAGCGTTCTGCCAATAAAAAGAAAAAGGAACATCTAAAATGGGAAAAATGTACCTGTGGGTATGCAAAACCGAAGAAATATCGTTCTCATCTGCTAGACCATTTGGGTAATTTTGGTAATGCAAATTCAAAACTTTTTGATGATGATAAGTGGGACTTTGGGGGATCAGCGACTCACAGTAATGTAAATGATGACGAGTGGGAGTAAGTATTTTTATCATAACATTGGCTATTGGAGGACACATGATTAAATAATAAAATATTATATTGTAATTAAAATGAATTGATTATTTACACCATATTAGGATTACTACCCAATAACATTACATATTACCACGCACTTTGAAATAATGTAAAAATGTAGTAATTATAAATTTTGAATTAATTAAATTGTCACTCCGGGGTAATTACCATTACAAATCCCACTCGTGAGCTGTAAAATTTTTGAGTTTCTATCCTACACTTATTTACCATAAAATTTTTCCATCAATTTAATTGTCATTCAGGGCTAAATGCCTTTTCAAATCTAACTCGAGAGTTGAAATATTACTACTTTGAGCAACTAAGTTTGAGATATAATAGCAGGATTTGTAAATAAAGTTGTCTTTTTTAGTACTCGAGGCTTCTTTTTCGGAGTTTCTGCAATTTCACCGCACACCTTTCTTTTAAGTAAATTTTTCGGTCTGCTACCACCTAAATTCTTTCTGTAAAGTTTCAGCTCATTGTTTACAACGAATTCTGGTTCCCGAATGCACATTTTTCTAGGCAGTCTCGGGTTTATAATTTCCGGCATTAAACATAAATGGTAAAATCGTTCAAGCTCAGGTCGTAATAATTCCCACATAGTTGGGTTTTTCATAATTCTCTCACAGAAGAATTTGTTGACGTTTGCATTAGGAACGTAAACAAAAAAATCACAATATTCTCTATGTGTTATACCTAGCTGTCCAATTACTTGAAAATAGTAATTGCTATTTCGTACGAGTTGTGTTTTCCCGTCCTTTTGTTCCAGATAAGGTATGACACCTTCGTTTATAGCTTTATGTATGTCATCATAAAATCTAGCAGCGAAAGGACATTTTATCTCCAGTAGCCCTTCTCTATCTACAAAACCATCTGGAGAAGCTCCTAGGATACCATTTGGAACGTCAATTATTAACCCCGCCTCCATTACAGTTGTGTCAAAAACATTTTCATACAATTGTCTGGCTGAGTCTTCGAAGTATAACCCATATGATCTGGCATCATTTGCGTAATCTAAACTATTTTTATTCACTACTAAGGGGCTTGAGTACAATATGCTTTTAACTAAGCTTCCTACTTTCGTTTTCTTCTGTTTCCTAACGATTTGATAAAATTTTGATGCGGTTAACAACTCTCTACGCTTATCAAACCATACTGAGTTACTGCTTTGACCTCTGGTAATTTCTTCAACATTATTTTTGTTCTACTAATGATAAAACCTTATTACTTAAAAACTTTTCAGACTCGATCTTGTAAATTTCAGGGGTCATGTCTTCAGACTGAGCTTCATTTCCGTAATTAGCATCTTGATTTTCATTACTTTTATTATTGGGGTATTTTCGTACCTACAAAACAGAAAATATTGTATCGAACTTTCATAATTGTAATTTTTGAAAATGAGAGAATGGGATATTTAATGGAATATACCCTGGGTCTTTTTGGTCTGCTACGCAGACTTTTCAGGCTCCAGTAAGACAGTGGACTTTTAGAGAATATGGTTTTATAGCTTGTTTTTGATGCCAAATGCTTCCTTTTATGTGAATTTACTGCAAAGTAAACTCGGGTTTGGTATTGGTTTCTTAGGTAAAAGTTTTTGCGTTTACCGCTGATATATTTACTGACTATTCCCATGAATGATTCTGCTTGATTTGTTCTTTTGTTTTGAATTAAACTTTGCGATAGATTTGATAATCTTGTAAAAATTGTCATTATTTCATTCCAAAATGCTGTATCGTCTTTTACTTTCATACTTACAATTTCTGGCTCCTTTTTACAAAAATATTCTCTGCAGTTTGTGTGATTTGCGGCGTAATGCTCTGGTGTATTCAAGATATCATATCTCTAAGTTTTTCAATCACAATTCTGAACAACGTTTTGATTGTTGTAAGTTATTGCACATCGAATGGCTACTCCAATTTTTACAATTTTTTGTTTTAACCAAGACCTACTAGTTTCTTTATACAACTTGGTTTGGCCAGCTAGTTTGTACAAACTAGATTTTAGACATTTCACTGCATGGTTTACACAATTAATCTTTTCAATTGTTAATCCAAATTTAGTTTTCATGGATTCTTGTACATTTACAAAAACACTCGAATCTTGGTCAGCTATCATTTGTGAGTAATACATCCCATGCATTTCTTCACTTTTGAGAAATCCTTCGACAATTACATCTGTTTCCATAGAAGTGCTTGTTCCGTTATAGTTTTTAAAACATTTATGCGGAGAATCAGGATGAACTAAACAAGTGTAGCAGCATTTATTTCGAATCCCGATGTGCAACAGTTTACCAGTTCGTACTCCGATGATAACCGCACAACCAGAAAGAGATTTGTATGAGTGTCCGTACGATCGCTTTCCCCAACTACCGTCACAACTTATTGCTATACATGGAATACCGTTATAGTAAACAGTTTTTTCATCTTCTAGGGCTAATCGTAGTTCTTCCTTGCCATTTTCTTTTAAATTTTGAATCAAAGATAGTTCTTGGTATTCGTGTATTTTATATTCATTTGATTTGTATAATTTAAAATTAATTGGAGGGATATCCATTATTTTTAGTAGGTCGAAAAGGGAATCATAGCCCCCACCAGATTCCATTGTTCCCCAAACTGCGGCAGTATTGATTGGTAAGGAATTGTTTTGAGAGTCCATCAAGACTGTAAACTGCCGACCGCAGTGGCCGCATGCAATGTGAAATCTGCGACGCAGTCCAATCCATGTCTCTTTAAAAATTTTTAAATCACTATTGAGGCAAACTTTCACATGCTTTTGTGTTTCTTGGATTAGTATTTGTAATGATTCGACTGAAACAATTCTTCTTCCATTAATGTCCCGAATTTCGTTCTCTTTCTTGCTTTGATTTTCTAGCACAACAGGAAAAAGCTTTTTTGGCTTAAAGTTTTTAATTCTAGTCTTGATTGTTCTATGTCCGCATTTTTTACCCATCGTGCAAAAAATCGTCTACCGGGGTGTAGCCGTTTGGATATCCCACTCAAACGTTTGTACGAGTATCACAATACTTCTTGTCTGACTGTCTTGTAAACAATAATGTTGCCAATTAAATGAGGATTGTATATTTTGATCTATACGTTGACGTCTGGTCGAGTCTGGCTTCTTACTCTAGTTGACCACGGTGACACTGCTGAAATATGAATAATGAGTTACACTATTCATGCTTCACGTTTTATAAATAGGAATATCGTATCTAGCAATATGCAATAATAAACTATTCTGTTTACCCGAATTGCTATGTATGCTCTACGACGTTTTGAGGATTGCAAACAATGATCTTATTGGATTCCCAGTCAATTCACGCAACTAAACACAATCGGTGACAAATACTGTTGAAATACAAAAAAACTAGTTATAATACTCCAAGATGTAGTTTATAAAAATTATGATTTCGAAACCACTAATTTGCAACAAGAAATTAGTCTTAATTCGCAATTTTTTACCCGTATCAGCTGCTAAGACGTGACGAGGATTTCAAGATCAAACAGAATGATTTTCGAAGGTTTGGACCCTAAGTCGAGTCTGGCTTCTAAATCTGGTTGACCACGGTGATAGTTACTGCTGAAACATGAAAATATAATTGCAAAATTTGATGCTGCTAGTAATTTATATAATTAATATGTCACCTCAATTTAGTTCTCTTATACTTACCACCTCAACTTGTCCTTTTCAGATGTAGAGTTTGATGAGGGGCGAGGTCAAGAATTTTAGGGTTAAATGATTAAAAAAATTAAAACTGATAGGAAACTGTCAGAAATAACATTTCGTATTTCTAAAGGAATGCACAATCAACAATTGTACAATTGTGCTTGTTAGTTGTATTTCCACCATTATTTATGAATACTCCGTGCTGGCCTCCCGCAATTTTTGTCGCAGTTCTTAGGCAAAATTTTGCATGTAAAATCTTTAAAAAATGATTTCAAGATTTTGGAAAAACGTAAAAATATAACAAAAATGCCATAAAAAAGAGGGGAAAAAATGAGGGAGAGCATGAGGCGCCTTTTTTTGAATTTGTGTCTGCAAATGTGAACAAAAATTCAAAATATATTTCTTACATGTATTTCCCCACTCAAAATCAAAATTTTCAAATTGAATTTTCGATGACTTAAAAAATGACTTTTGAAAATTGAGCTTTCATGCTCGTCTTAAAAATCTTTGTAAATTCTGAAATAGAAAACCGCATGTCTGTACGCTTAGTCCATTGCTCTGAGTAATATACGCTGAAAGTCCCCACCCCTCCTTAATAGCTACGAAAAATATCACTTTTAGTGAATATTTACATTAAAAAACAAAGAACAAAAAGAAAAATGTACGAAAAATCCCAGTTAAGTATTTAAGCAATTAGGAAAGTTGATAATTAGCCTTCTAATGTAATTTATAGAGGTGAGTTAGTTAATTATCCTGTACCAACGATATACAGGCGCAACAAGAAGGATAAAAAAGTTCTATTTTCCTTGATGACATGTGAGTGATGAAGAATTCCCCGAACAATATATTTCGACTGGAGAAAAGGAGTATTTCATTTCAATTTTGTTTTATGGGGAGGAGCTTTTAATTTGGTTTGAGTTTTCATCTGGGAGATAGGGAGAGAGTACACGTTTACATAATAAGTAACTACTAAAAAGAGTAATACAGAGTAGTAGAAACATATTACATGCGTCTGATGCTCATCTCCTTTCATTCCATTTCGTCGGATTTCTCAAGTGGGAATTTCTATTTCTTGAAATAAGTTTGCTTGCATCACTTCAGATTTCTTCGTAATGTGTGTTGGAAGATTGTTGATGAAACAGTTGACATATGGTTAGGCCAGAGTTGCATATACATCCCCTTTTAGAAGATATGTGTAGCCTAGTATGCATCTTAGCGCATTATTCTTTGTTGGTTCATAGATCCGAAAGTAAACTCCGTAAACTGCAATCCATTAATCTCTGTGAACCTAATTTAAAATCCCATTCCGCCAGTTAGAGTGTCTGCGAGGCAGAAGAAGGGTAGATCAAGAGCACCCCCGCCCTTTAATTTTTTTCTACATTTTCCGCCGTAGTGGAGAATTATAAAACGTCAAAAGTCCTCGTTAATCCACTCGAGTTTAAACGATACAGTGAAAAGCTACACTACTACTTCCTCTATTAGTCTGTACGACCTCACTTGAGTCTCAAGCTATAATAACAAGGCATAGAGCACCTACTGCTCTTTGACGGTTCCTTACTACTGTAAAAGTATACTCTTCCATTCCACTTCCACTCTATTTGAGTAGATAATCGTTTGCTTAAGGGGAAAATGTAATGGACAGCAGTAGTCAATTGCACAGCTCTTTTTATTTTCAGGGGCCCTTTTCCTTGCTACACTTTCCTCTTCCCTTGAACTTCAAAGCTAACTGATTTGACAGCACAGATGAAGTTTAAGTGTAGGAAAAGCTAGAGGAAATAGCTATAATTAATTACGATGAATGTTAAAAAAATTAAAACAATCCAGTAATTTTCCTCCATAAACCATCACAAGTAAACTTTCAGTGAGTGGGAGAAGGGAAACGACAAGAAAATTGCTTTGGATTCAGATGATGATGTATTATGATAGAAAACATGAAAGAAAAGTGAAATTCATACATGTCTGTGGAATATGATTGAATAACGCGAACTGCGAGATCAAATCATCTGAAAAGTAAAATAGATCTTCTTTGAATTCAATGCAGTGCAGTAAGTACAATCCAATTTCATTTCTTTCCCGTTGCATTTCACTGGAATGGTAGAGATTTTCTTTATGCCACTCTCACTCGTCCATGAGTATTGGATTGGGCCATGACAATAGAATAGTATAGAATGAACTTATACATCACCACACATTGTAGGCATTATGCTTTGCCTTTGCTGTTGCAGTTCATCAAAAAATAATCCAGCCAGTTGCATTGCTATTGCTGTTCAGAAATATTATCCATTGCACTGCATCTTTTATTTGACTTGACATGTTCTAATATAAGTCGGCTCTGTCACTCACTCATACCATATTATTATTAAGTATTCTTTAGTATGAACTCCGCTTGTTAACAATCAGTCCATAGTTGACAGTTTAGCTATGAAGGAATTGCATTCTCAATGTTGGATCCTATAGCGGGATGGAGTGGAGCTTGTCATTTTGATGGATTACCTCTATCCAAACCAGCACAGTCTAAAAGTGAACTAGCAGAAATGAAACCTTGCCCAACCCTTAAGCTTACTCATTCAACTATTCTTGAATACCCAATTTCTCTTAAAAACATTTCCACCTCTTATGCAATAATCTACTTCTATTCTTGGTATAGGGTCAAAAGTTAATATAACATTTACAGTTGGGAATGTCATTAAAGAAGTCTATCTACACGATTGCCCAGTTCAATCTCTAATATACATTCACGGATTCATAAAAATCTAAAATAGACAATTTCTTAATTTTATGTTGAATATGACATGACGACGTTTACCATTTCTAACATACCAATAATTATTGCGTATACATTTAATATAAAAGTAGATAGGTACTCGATTCTTCGTGTTTTGTAGATGATATTAAGAATGATGACTCAATCGTAAGCATAAGCAATCTTCAGGAGGTATTATCATATTCAAGGATTTTCACCAAATTATTCCACGAAAATGTGCCAGAGTGAATGCAATGTATAATATCTAGTCGAAAATATAAACAGGCTACCCTCATGAAAGTCATTCCATTGCATAAGAAATCCACATACCGTATATCTCTGCCCCTGAAAACGTCTAAATCTTTAAATGTAGGGTCGTAGGGTGGCTTTACGCAATTGGCTCTATATTACCTCTAGTGTTATGCATTCTTATAGTGACATAGTTATATATCTGGATATGAAGACAGTAAGTATTATCTATATTTACTGCGGGAAGATATCTTGAAAGATTGATAACTTTCCTCTATATAAATATGTGTCTGTATAAATAAAATATTCCGTAATGCGTGGTTTCTGTAGTAAATTTTATCCTTTCGACTATCTAATGGTACTAACGCTATTAATATTGGATTTACATTACCGTTACTGCTTGTAAATTGTCACGACATGATAGAAAAGGAAGGGAAAAGATTCCCATCCAAGATCACATAAAGACTGGATAGACAAGTGGAAAGGGCAATTATATAGAGATTTTAACTTTCTCACGGAAGTCCCTCGTATCAATTTTGTTGGTCACTCAATTTGTATCGTTTTTCCTTTTACAAAAATTAAACCTGATTTTAAAATCCTATAGTAATTCAGTTCGGTCATATAAAAACGGAAGCTATGTGGATAAGTATATAAACTTTGTTGTAGTAGTACATGCTTGATTACATATTTTAGAATTGCCTTTCAGTACTTCAAACTTAGCTAAATCAGGGTACATGTGTGGCTGAGTGTATCTAATCTTATTATGTGCTTAAACAGGTGATCCAAATGTTTTTACTGATTACTGTAGTAGAGCTAAGACAGACTTGTACATGTATCTGTAGTACAATTTGTGGTTTTAATGTAGAATCACTTGTTCTTCTCAGTGATTGTCCATGCATATATAATTCGAGTGAAGGTTCACCTCCGGTTCCCGGTTAATAATGTAAAGACAACCAAAGGTTCATTATTTATTTTTTGCTAAATTTTAGAAGTTGATTTGACTAGTTGGTGTTTGTTGCAGCGGAGCTGACTCCTTAGAACTGTTCACAGTAGAGTCTCTTATCACCTCCAAACAAAAACAAGAAAAGCGGTGTTGGACGTAAAGGGTTAGTCAGTGCTGTGAATATTAACAAAGTGTGTAATGAAGTCTTAGGGAGAGTGAAGGAAGCCGAGTGAGTGCAGAAGGTAGCCAGCCTTGACCAGAAGCAGGTATTTGTAGATTAGTACATGCATTAACTAGTCCCCACTCGTATTCATAGCTACTTACACTTTGAAATTGGTACTTGAGTCCTTGTACTCGCACAAAATAATCATAGTCATCAGAGTAATCGTTTCTACCAGCATAAATACTAAAGATAAGACGGAAACGAAAGTTGTATTTTATATTAGAACATAAATACATGCAAAGATAAGCTCCTAACTTATTAGCTACCTTTTCAGTGCCTTGGCCTTGCAAGTGCATTACACAGCATTACAAGTAATATATTTTAGTGTGTACTCACCTAGTATATCATTATGTCTTGTATCATTTCATGTATTAATTATTTGTCCAGTATATTCACGACTGGTCTATATAGGTATGTACTTTTTAATATTAGTATAGTAACCTTTTCTGGGTTATCTTTGATATTATTCCTCTGTATACGTTCTCTTCCTCTTAAAATTACAATTGCATAATTACAGATGCTTATAATCCTTGTAAATTTCACAGGAGAATGAAGAAAGTCAAGTAAGCATGATTTCCACAGAAGATAATCTGTAATGTAATGTTAATACATGCAGATAGCCATAAAAGAACCACGTATAAAGACGATGCTTACCTCCAATATAAAAGCTCGTGTCTACTTTTTATAAACTCAAGTGGTATTATTAAAGGAAATTAGTATTCTGCCAAGAAAATTAATTACTAATTTACCCACACAGCACTAATGCATGTGCTAGACACTAAATAACACGCGATTTTCCACACAGCTTTCATTACTTTGTCTTGTGTGTGTTTTGCAAAAAGAGCTACATAATTGCAAAACCTGAGACTTGGGACCAAGGCATGGGAAAGAACTCATTATTGTCAGTATCACATTAGTGTGAAAATAATTATCTCCTATCGCTACAACTACAACTATAGCAAACATGTGCGAATACCTAATATTTGCCTAATTGCCTCCAAAGACAAATTGACTCAATCGTTTCTCCTAGTTTGTGCTACTTCTAGCATCCGAGAATTCCTTTTATTAGAAAAAGTTTGCTCTTGCTGTAACTACATAGCAGTTGTCTGTTATAAATTCACAAGTAATAATTCTTGGGCAGATTAAGTTTGCGTCATACTAGTTAAGTTGACTTGCTAGGATTAGGAGAAGACGTAGGCTAAGTACTTAAATAGGTATTCATGTAGGTGCTATAATGATTTTAACGTTGGCTTTAATGCAAAACTTAAAGAAATAACATTACTTTGCCACAATTGGTCTTATTCTTGATTACTGCCTACTCGTCAAAGTAAAGTAACTCGTTATGATAAAGCTGAAATCTCTATAAAATGAAACCAATGTTAAATAATAGGAAAAAACCAAAGATATTCGATTACACATTTCATCTCTAGCTTTCCACAGTAGCTAGCTATAGGAAATATTTAGTCATAGCCCGGTTGTATTTATTTGACTACTTTAACTTGCGCTAACTCAGTTAGTAATTTACCAGTCTGTGTTTTTGTCGTATCCATATCAAAATACATTCTTGTAGTAGTAAGATATAGTAGCTAGGGTTGAGTGAGTTGCTTGTAATGTAAATTGTATCGAATGATGGGCAAGTCACCAGGGAGTAATTCTCACAACAAAACTGCCTTAGCATTAGATCTTTAGGCGAGACATAAATGCCAGTTTTTTATATTCTCCTGGGGTCAATTTTACAACTTCTACATCTCATCGGTAGCCGAAAGTTAGCAGCGCTTACATATACAGATCGTGTAATCCTAATGGTAAATGTACATAGAGTGGTTTTGCAAAGCTTTACACAGTTACATGTGATGTGGCTAAGTGTGAGGCTTGTTTGTACGCATTTGTACTTCAGCTCCTTCTTGTTGCCTTTAATAGCCTCGCTCTTCGTGGGCTTTACATTACATCACATTTTCTACAACGTACAAATCGCTCGTTTGCATCTCCCTTTCGTTATGCTCTTTTCTGTGTACCCTGCTGCATCACCACAAGCTTGTCTGGGATTGTATTACTTACTAAATACATGAGCTACTCGTTCTCACTCATCCCCATCATCGATACGCCCATTTATGTAGAAAACCAAAACTGAGATTTACTAGTAGGAATACATTGTAAGTGGGTTTCTAATTTTTATACTCTGTTCCACAATATATGACGAATCGCTAAAAATACAAAGTTTTTGAAATCATTTTATCATAAGCGCCTGTAAAAATCTGACATGAGTGGAATGTCTCATACAATTACTATGTAGTAATAAAACATGCCAAATTGAATGACAAACAGTTTTGACCGGTTTTTGAAGCTACTTTTGTGATTAGAATTTAGAATTTTTGACTCGGCATGAATGATTTTCATTTAAATTGCACTAAAATGTGATAATGTGACTTGGGAACGTCTCACAGTTTGAGTCAGTAGCAATAAGTTACCAAATTACCACTTACCCCACAAGTTACGCACAGTACATAATGCTTTCACTGCAAACCATCCCAGATCCCACCCGCAGAAGAAACTACGCATAAAACGCGTAATATCCCAGATGCACTCATAAACGTTGAGGCACGAAAACTCTGTCGGTTGCTTTTTAAATGTAATAGATTGGATTTGCTTATAGTGCAAAGACAACATTCACAATATACAAATACTACTACTAGTATAGCGGGAGGGAAGTACTAATATTATTATGTGTGGCAGATGAAATAATATCGCCAAAGTCAGGGTGGTGTAGGTATGTGCCTGTAGTTAGTGAGGCTGGAAGCTGGAAAGATTCATGCATGCCATAAGGGTGTAATTCCCATTTATCTTATTGCCACTGGTGTCAGCATCACGTCCAGAGATTCCTCCGTAATAAGCAGCAAAACGAGCATGTGTTCTTTTAAGAGCTGACTGAACTATGCATGCATGAAACAAGGATATAGTGCAACAGAGCCCGAGTAGTAATGTATTTAAGTAGTTTTAAAAGATAGGTGAGTAATAATAATGAAGCAGCTTAACATTTAACATTCAGAAGAAGAGTTAAAACTCGGATGCATAACAGAAAACAAAGTGCACAGAAGGCTGTTTGGTTATTTCTTGTAATAAATGTGCAAAAGAGGCGATCATGTGTTCATTGAAATGGCCCGTGAAGCCGAGACGAAAATGCTGAAATAAATGTCAGATGTCAACTGGAGAGGGTATTCCCTCCCTAGCTACTTGTTTAGCATTGCATAATAAATACTGCAACTTAAACATCTAACTTAAAGATCCGTTTAGCACCCGTACACATGACATGTATTGTTCTATCTGTTTAAATACAGCAGAGATACATTTACAACATTAATTCTTAAAGTAGGAAAGAAAGAGAATACTAAAGGGGGTAGAAAACAATCATAAAATACCGGAGAAACATAATGCCTCACTTATGTCTATCGGAACTTATGGACGAAAGATGCAGAAAGGAACAGAGTGCACGTGTGCTTAGCGTTTACCATTGGAAATAACTATAACATTACACGAAGAAAGAATGTATTTACGTTTCAGCCATTAGAGCTCAAGTTATCCAAATAATTTACACTTAGGCCGATTAACTCACTCAGACTAAGACCTGAGTGCAGTCAAGTTTAAAACCAAACTGCAAAACACTCTGATAGAAACAGAAAGCCGACGATGAAATTACGTGCCACAAAACATCCACTTAACAATGTAGGACCATTCTGTGAAAACACTGATATAGTAAATGTGCCTATACAAACATCATTGGTCATTCCATACAAGATATCTAAGTTGAAAGATAAGAGACATGTTTTATTAATTGTGAGGATGGATTGGATAATGCACGAGGATCTGAGAATCCCTTCGCTTCAGTGATGTAAGTAATTACAATTGTAGTAGTGCCCCCATTATATTAGTTTTTGGTAGTTATGAAATGTTTCTTGAGACAATTAATGTATGATATGCTCTAGTAGATAGATAACCAAACCATCACTAATACCACAATGTAATTTCCCTCCTGTTAGCTTTACCCACTTATATGTTTACCACTTGACGTCGTCCAACTAAAAAGGAGTCATATTACTCGAGTTGATTTCTTGAGATGAGACGAATTAATGAGTGTTGCTTTGCTAGTAAAATATGAAGGAGTAGCTTAGAGGAGATTTGAATTTGACTCAGGAGAGTAAGAGACAGACAGAAGAAGTCGACTCGAGGTTCAGGTAATCCATCATTCCGTGGACAAGACAAGACATTACAAAACTTAACTCAAGGCATAAGACGACAATCTTTCAAGCTCAAGACTCTTTACTCTGCCTTTAGTTTTCCTAAATTGACTTCCCTTACATTTCCTATGGACCTTTCTTCTGACAAACGAGACGAGTATCCTACAAACAAATAAAATGACTGCTAATGCAGTGTTTATCATCTCGCTTCGGGACCGTGCTACAGAAAGAGACGGATAGCTCTAACCTAACATACATTTAAAATTTACGCGTAGGTACTTATCAAGGAATTTGTCCAGTAAGTTACGTCCCGCAAGTTTGTAGCGCATTGTTATTGTAAATTGTAATTTGTTTTTACATACTCTAAAAGTTACGAATGCTATACGAACACATTTTACATCTGCTATACTCAATTTTAAGTAACCCTTTCACTAAGATGAGGATGGATGAGTGAGGCTTAAGTCAAGTCGACTAATGCCCGTTTCTTTGATTAACTAACACTCGCCGCCTTCACTAGACTTCCTGTCCGTTTGAAATAGGAGATTTTGTAAAATAAACAATTCGTCTGTCACTTGACTTCACTAAGTAAGTTCCCTGTTTTATAGAAGTAGAAATAAAGTTAGTAAAGATTTCCATCTTGATTGTACACTGAAGCGACGTAAAGTGGTTTAAATAGCAAGTATACGTGGCAACTATGTTCACTTTTGATGGAAATAGAATCATCAGCTTAAATGTAAACGAAAAGTTACTAGACTGGTTTAAGTTACTAATACTTTAGACGAATAATTGTTAGCTTCCCGCAAATTAAATCTTTTAATTTGCATTCATGCACTCCACTAGCATTATTCATCTCCGAAAATTAACTAAATCTCCGCAGTTGTCCCAAACTGAGTTTAGTTTCAAAATTAGAAAAACCATTGAGCCAAATTGAAAGTTACAACGAAAAAAGTGAAAGGCTAAGCGGAAAAAAGTTGGAAAACTTGTCAGATAAGAAAAAGTTCAATGCAGTGCAAAAGTAAATGTGAATGCTTAAAACAACATACCACGGTTAAAGAAATTGTAATAAAACCAATTCTTATCTGCACAGTAAGTTAAGCAAATATTTTTCATTAACAAGAGTTTTTATTATTTACTACATTGCAATAAATGTAGACCAAAGAGATATTGTTGTCGTCAGAAAGGCCAATTCTTGTGTAAACAGAGCGTAAGATTAATTTTAATATATGCATTTGGGGCAGCCAAAATTAATTCTGGCTATAGTAATGGAATAGAATGCATATATGTGTGCATTATAGCATGACGCTATGTTATAAGCAATCCATTGCTACATCAGCATATGATATCTAAAGCAGTAAGGGGTTATTATATCCTAAGCTATCATTAAACTATAAGATGGAATATATTAGCTATGCTGGGACAAAAAACGTGCTTTTATTACAAACAAGAAGTCGTAGCACAACCTTATGGTTCATGATTAGACCTTAAGATAGCTTGTTTGGAAACAGAAGCAATAATTTTCTTATATTTTTTCCATTATTAAATATCTTGGTAGCTTTCACTGTTTATAATCCAACTAACATCCCTAACGAAAAGAAATGGCTGAAAGGGATTTTGGCATACGAGTACACTTGTGTGTTAAGTACCCATAGAGCTTGGCTTGCTACTTAATTGTGAATATTGTAGAAGATTACTACTATGAGTATACAATTGTGGAGGGTATAACTACAGGCATTCATTGCCCTGCAATTATGATAACTATTTAAATATACACGTACTCACTACATCTAACATAATCTGGTATTGTTTTACTAATATTATTGTTGTACTTAAGAGATACGGTGTAGATGTGCTTACAGTAGGTAGAATTAGTACATCTGATAGACAGAGACAATGAAATATTACATTAAGATGGTTTGATACTTTGTAATGGGATGCATAATTTCAAGTACAATGTCGAGTCTCAGAATATTCTCTTACAATTAGTATTCTCCTTGTTCATAAGGTATTGGTTGACTTGTGCGTTAGTGCGAGTCGTCTCATAAGATATAAACACATCACCATTATGACAGGAATGTATGATTTGTGTTTGTATCACTCCTAATGTAATAGGTAACAACAAAAACACGTAACGTATGTGATTTAAACCTGTGTGCTGTATTTACATATAATAAATAGATTTAATTTTTAAAACGAATCGAGAAAGCCCGAAAGCTAAGACAGACGAATCAAATCAAGTAGGAGAGTATAGAACATCATTACAAATTACTATTTAGGAGCGCAGTAGTAAAAAACTGATACAGAGTATGCAATCGTCATGCAAATGGCATAAAGAGAATCTTGGGTTATCGTGCAAGGTATTATGACTTTCGCTCCGTCGGCTTCGCCGCTGGAATAGAAAAAATGTATTTGTAATGGATAGTTGTCGGAGTATTTGTAAGTGTGTAGTATGATAGCAAACAGTGAACTCACTACTGCCTTACGGTGCAGATATTAATACATAAGAAATAAATTGGTAAGTTATGCCAACTTAAATTCAGATGATTTGTCTCTCCGAGGGACAGATCTGCTTATTTAATTCCTTTTGATTATAAACATACATCTCTACAGCTATCGAATATAACTTAAGATTAGTAGCAATGCATTCAAACTACCTACTATAGTTATCAGTATCTACTAGTTGGTAATTTATTATGTAGTGGAACACATAGTATGGTAAGTGATACACAAAAAATAAGTTATACTGTCCAACCCGACATTCCTATCTGTTATCACGTGGAAAATAATAATAGCGACGAGTATCTCCTATAACGTTAATGGCCTGTAGGGGTTTCAGATACTTATTCAATGTCTATTCAGCCCGAATCCTCGTGTCGTATTTAATGGTAACTTTTTTAATATTTAAATAAGTATCCCTATACTAGCTATTATAGCAGAAGTATTGACTGTGTCCAACCTTGTGATAGAAATAGAAATGTATTTGCCTATTTCCTTCCGTCTGATATTCTCGTATCGTATTACAAATGTCCTGAATATACCCTTTTGATATAATATAGATTTATGATCTTGTCTTTTCTTTCATGTGTATCTCATTTGTCAGAATTATTAATGCCGGACGGAAATACAGGAAGGAAAAATCCATAGAGCATGCAAGATAGTTTTATCATTGCGAACATATGTAATATGTTAGATACAAATGTATATAATATCTTCTACAAGAATAGTAATGTTGTTGGTTCCAGTCAGTTAGTACATATATTTATAGCATTAGAGGATAGTCAGACAATTGTCTTACGGTGTCCTTTCTCTGAAAACAATCGTCTTTGTAAGTATGAATTGATGGACATAAGTGTAGGAGATTTAGACGTTTTACCAGTTGCACTTGTACTATTGAGACGGTAACAGTTTAGTCTTTTAGTACTGCACGCATGAAACAAGATTTGAATAGGAGATAGAAAATCCGACAAGGAGACGGAGACAAAACAATAGAGAGGGTTTGAGTCATTATGACGGATTATCTCATAAGATCTGGTGTTTCGGTCTAGATTGATGGCATACCTAAGTACACTAATTTTAATAGTGGTACAACAAAGGCAAATACTTTGATGTCCCTTCAACTCATGCTTTCTTTCTGAATAGAAAACTGTAGTTTCCCACTGTATAAATCATAGCTGATAGTATTGTTGTATAGAAAAATTGACTTACCCTATTATTACATTTATATTGTTAATTTTTTCGGGCATGGGAAAACAAAAGTTAGATTCTGACACACTACGGTACTTTTAGGTAAGGCGAGACGAAATAAAACGAAGGTAATAAACATAAGGACAATATGGAAGAACAATGGAGATAAAAGTGGCAGAAGTCGACATGAGATAAGTGTCAGTCCATGCAAGGACTGAAGGAGACCTTAGAAACTACTGGCAAGCTATTCGGTTTAAAAGTCTTCTAAGATGACAGGTTGAAATAGTTTTTCAGAGGAATACTAAGAAATGTTGCAAGACAAGCCAAACCTAACCAACCGCAATCATTCTGCACTAGTATAAATTCAAGTTGTTCATCAGATAGTGTAACTAAAGGAAAAGGCCAAATAGGATTTGCTGTAATACCTTTTGGGCTGTAAAGAAATAAATAGCAAGGAACATTGAAAAATAAGATGGATGAATAGTATTGGTTTCCCCGAGAAGACAGAAATGTCGAGATGGCACAGTCAGTTTCAGTTTGAGGGAAATGAAGTCTTAAGGAAACTGTCAAAAGATTTGGCCTACATAACTGCTCAGGGCACACTGACAAAGAAGGACAAGACAAGTCACAGAACGACAACCCCTTGGCATCGCAAAGACCAACTCGTATATTTTAACCCATGTTTTATATTCTTTTATCCTATTATGACACTGTAATACCAGGGCCGGGTATTGTTGTGTGTGGTTATGTATAGTAAATGCATCGTGTCATGTCCAATGTGCTATAGCCAACTTTTATGTTTAAGTAGTTTAGCAACTTTGTTAGAAGGTAAGTACTGCCATGACACAATTCAGACGACGATTCTTCCCAAATTTCAATCTGTGACTTCCTTCCTCCACTTCTGTCTCTCTCTGACTTTCAAGGGATTTTACCTTGTTTGTATTTTGGCTTTCGCCACAAATCTTCAATGGAAAAGTCAAGTCACGCCAAAAGCCATACAATCTACTTATAGTTACCCAACCAAAACCAAGTCTCACTGCCTTACAATGTAAATGTACTTCAACTCTACTTCAACTGAATTCAGGCCTGGCATTTTGTATTTCCTCTAGATGACATCAGTCAATTCCACTTGCTTTTCTTCCTTCTTTTTCCTCCAACTTTCACTTGGCTACTATTGAACACATTCGTAACTCATCTAACTTCCTACCTATACTATTCTTTATGACCTAACTTACCTCAAGATGACTACTAAAAGAAGGTCCCTAAATTGACTGACAGACTTTTAACAACATCCTTATTCAACCTTCAAATTATTTTTCAGAAAAAACTTCAACACAAGTCTTCTATTCCTAAGTGAGGAATGAAAATTATCACACATCAAGGACATCATCTTGAAAATTAATATGCTTCAAATATTTACTTAAAATTGTTTTCATTTGTTTCAAAAATAATATTTTTTATTTTCTACGTGTTTTAGAAGATTGGCTTCCGTTTTAGAAATATAGTTCCAAAAATTATTATTACTCGTAGTAAATTGCAGATACCGTGGATCCAGGTCCCGCATACTTATAAAAATAGTCCGTAAAACTGACTGGCAGAATTAATTGTTGTGTAATTGTGGAATAGAAGATTAGATAAACACTCGTCGCAAAGAGAGCACCTAATAGTAATGTAAATAATATTATGGAAGAACTCCAAGTAAGGACAGAGTGTTTGTGATGCAATGAGATGACGTGTAGCATGTATGCTAAAGGATGTAAATGAAATGAAATAAATAGGCAGGCTTTTGTAAGTACAAGTACAAAGGAAGTTCTAATAAATCTTTGTCTAGTGGATGAGGGAAACAGCCCACTGCTCCACCCATTGATTTTTGCTCTACTATAACTCAATATTAGTAAGTATTCATGCATGTTAATGAAGTTACTATATACCAACACGTTAAAGTTGAGATATTATAATAGTAGTAAATCTAAGTTCGTAGTTGGCATAATGTAGTAAAGATATTCATGCAAAATGTGGGCCGCGTTTGCAAAAGTTTTCTTGCTAAACTCAAGTTTTACTGACTGTGCAATTCAACTTTTGCTTTCTTTCGGAAGACGACTTAATTACTTGTTTGTCGAATGTGTGTTCAGTAGGATCGACTGCCTTGCCTTACATAACGACATGAATAAGCTAATGTCCTTATGTAAGGTGCCTCAGCTTGAGATTCAAAAGTAATAATATTTTACAAACAAAGATGTTCTAACAGATTACATTGTGCAATTCAATGCAAAAATGGGCGAAGGCGACTGCTGGGGCAATAGAGCCAAACTAATAACGAGACATAGACAGATGAATAAGGCGGACAACGTAATTACATTTTTGCTCTTTTTCTTTTGTCCTCGCATCCAATAGAGATGAATGGAAGAAAGGGAAAGGTCTTTGTTGTCCTATACTCATTGTTTCCATCAATAGCTCATATTATATCTTAGATCTGTTGAAATCTACCTTTTACTCTTGTAACCACTACAAAGACACTCCCTGTAAATGAACAGTCCAGAAAATCTAGACTGTACATTAATTATACCAAGAAAAATTACAAAAAATGTCTTCTTTGCACCTACGGGAACATAATCATTTGAAACTTGAGGATTTATTGGTTTTCAGTGTCTTTAAAGGGATTTGAAATACATAAATGGGAGGAAAATTACTCTGTGGCTATTTTTGAAGGACACAATTACAAAGTAATCAACTTCTTTGTTACCTGTATCAAATTCCAGCACCTTTTCTGTGTACAAAAGATGGTTTAATAGGAACATCTTTTTAGGGCTACAAAGGAAACCCAAAGCAAACTGCAAACCACAGAAGAAAGTAAATAAAACACAAGAAAAACAAATTGAATTCATTCAGCTGTCTTTTAGTCCTGTAAAGGAAAAAGGTCGAAGGTTTGTCTGAAGGACGATCTTATTATCGAATACATCTGCATGCTTCCATGGATTTTTTACTAAAAGTTCCATTAGGGCAATAGTAACACCACATTAAAGAAACTGTTACTATATTAGTGGTTAAAGCAAAAGAATGTGGTTTTTTCTGCTATGTTCTTCGGAAAATGCGTTTGAAGTAAAATGAGCATTTCGGCGGATGCGATGATGACATGGAGAAGGAGGATATAAATACAATAAGGATACACAAGATAGAAGACACCCCAGAACATCACATCAGGGTGTAGACAGCCTAATTTCCCAATAAAAGGCAGCAGGCTGCGAACTGCCATACAAAGTGAATCAACAATGAAATATGGCCTAAATATATTCCCATACATTATACACATACGCACATAAGTGCTTGCATTACAAACATTAAAGCTCTATGTGTGATGTGCTATATGGTTAGGAAGTCCATCTTTTATCTTTCCCTTTTGTACTTGTGTATACTAAGGAGTGGCTGCCTTTTCTTCTACTACTCTCTAAAGATATGTCGTGTAAAGCACGCACTTAGAAATACAAATTGTAGAAAAGATGAATAAAAGGAAGGAAAAGGAAATATAAATATAAATAAATATGTCGATAATAGTCCCCCATCTCGGCTATTCAAATATTCTCAAGTGCAACTCTACTACGCTCTTTTCATCATAACAACCAAAGAAAACTATGCAGTTATGTAACTACTTAAGCTGCTTCCAAAGACACTTTGATAAAATCTCAGAAATATTCCAAAATTAGAAGGAATAGACATTCTACTTGTACTATACTATGCTACATCTATAAAGTAAGAAATTTTAACATCTTAGGTAATATTCATTTTCCTGTGGCTTTCAGAGTGGTAAAACTTTCAAAAGACAACCCGCAAAGCAGAAAAGGTGAAACCCAACACTTTTGTATCAGCTTGTCGATGCAACATCAAAATACAAACAGACACTTCTTACAAATAGTTTCTTAACATAAAAATAGTTCACTAAAGATTAGAAGACGATGCTGAAAGAATCCCTTCCTTTTACTCCTTCGCAGTCAATCTAACATTTTCCTGCAACATTTATGTAGCCATATTGTACACTGACAGGGGCTATGAGTATACTATACTTGTCGTACTTGTGTTTCTTTATTTGGCATTTTGAGACGGAAGAAAAGGAACTTAGAGATTTCAAACAAATTGGTAATTTGAGAAAACTTTAACTGCTAAAGATCTGCTGGTCCTCTCTAAAAATAAAGGAAGATAAAAGGGACATTGTGCATATTGCTCTATTGTCTATACTATATAGCATTGTCAACACCAATACTGTTCTATTTAGTAGTAATTAGTGCTAGGGAGCAGAATGCTACTTAAAAGTTAGAAGACATTGCTATTATCATAATATCTGATACACATCTGAAAGAGAAACTTTAACAAATTATGAGACTAACCGCCAACATGTCTTCCTATTTGTGAACTTCAAGGTTCCCTCTTCAAGTTAAACAAATTTAGAACACAAGCATATGAAATCGGTTAACCTACAATGAATTGGTTAAATACAAAATTCATTCTTTGTTATTTAAATACAAACGGACTTATTTTCCATCAATTTAACCGCCAATTTTGTCAATTCCAAACCTAAAATTTTGCTCTTTAAAAATTCATGTTCATAATATATGTAGGCAATGAAGCGATTAGACTTAAATGGTTCAGAATATATACGTTGTGGCGCTACATAGTATTTTGTATTTCAGGAAATCGAGAGTTGAACTACAGCTCGAGCTGGGATATTATTTATAGGTAAAACTTTGAGAGATTCTTTCGATGTGTTGAGTTGACATTAATTTGCCCTTTTGGCATAATTATACTAATGTATAGAACTTAATAGAAATGTGCATATGGGAAACTTGGGAAAGCATCAAGACTGAGACAATCCATAAATACTTTGTTGTGTTGTAGTGAAAGTTTGCATGCAGTTTACATCAAACTGCAATTTGCAATATGGCTCACTCACACCAGCATCCCATGCATGCTGTGCTACATTCATGCCAAGTAAACCATAAGCTGAGTAGCATTTCAGTTCAATGTGCCAAGAAAGATTTAGCCAAA
Organism: Tomocerus qinae; assembly: GCA_020055645.1. NCBI lineage: Eukaryota > Metazoa > Arthropoda > Collembola > Entomobryomorpha > Tomoceridae > Tomocerus > Tomocerus qinae. The sequence continues at coordinate 44,633,349 of CM034547.1, forward strand.
AGGAGTAAACTCTAACTTGATTCAACCATACTTACGTCACGTCAACTAAACGCTCAACCACTAATATACTTTTGTGGTTTTATCAAGATGCAAAACAACTTCAGCGTGACATTCTTTCGTTTCTGCAGGCAAGAAGGGGTTACATTGTACTATATGCATGCAGTTTGTATCGTGTTTAATTTTGTCCATTTACATCGTTACTTTCTGTAGTAATTTAGTATACGAACTGATTTTTGTAAATAGAGTAGCGTACTATTTGTCCTCTCGTTTTTTTATCAATCTCAAGTTTTCGCTGTTGTAAGTAGGCAGTTGTGTTTGACTAGAACACTACGCTTAGTCTTAGGTAGGTTGTCTTGTGTAAAAAAGTTTTCTTTGTCAGCCGGCTTGACTTGACAGTCAGCAGCACAAGTTAAAAGATAAAGACAACACATTCCATTGACTTACATTATAATGTGTGCTGCGCACTATTTGGTAGATAGGAGCATGAAGTAGGTGACTTGCTATATTATCTCGTGTTAGGAGAATGTTTACAGTATGCTCATGCAAGAAGAATTTCCATTCCACATGGGATCTGTTTACACTTCCATTTGAACGCGCGTTACTCAGAGAAAGGGTTCTGCATGAAATCTGACCTGACTTACTCACTTTAACCTTAAGAAGAGTCAAAGAGGAAAAAAGTTACTATATAGAGCGAGTTTTCTGGATAGAAACATGACTAAACACTCGTCGTCTCCTTTCTTTATTTCTTGTAGAAGGGGAAACTCGAATTCCCGAAAATTGAGAAAAACGAGAAGGGTTGACTAGTGTGCGATGTTGTTGTTGTCACAGTCATGGATGGTATGTACAGTCTACAGACTCAAGAAAGGCATGGCATGTCAACCCATTCTTGACATACAACGCCAATGTCGTTGTCATGCTTTACTAAGCAACAGGGCCCTGCCTTGTCATTGTCACCACTTCCTAACCCACCACACCAACGAAACTCACCGAAATAGAGAAATACGGACTCAAACCTCTTAATCCAACTTGTGCACAAAAAAACCTTATACCACTATAACAGACTATAACGTACAACTTTATAAAGTAGTATTGGATTCGTGCCCTGAGTCGCATTTGAATCTTATGCCAAACATAATTTCAGGACATGGTCTAAATTCCTGTAGTATCGATTGTGAAAATTCAATTGCACCATTTAGATAAACGCTGACTGCTGCGCTGTTGAGTTTGTATGTCACTCGAAATCCAAGTAACACATTAGAAACAACTGGAGTCAAAGAATGTGCAATGATACAATGATAGTGCTGTTAAAATGAATGCAAGTTAATGATAATGTGGAGAATAAGTGAAGGCGAAAAATAAATAAATTAGACAGCTAATTACATACAAGATAACGAATCCTGGGGGAATACAAACCTAAAGTTGCGTCGAGGGCATTGGATTGCATAACTTACCCCCATTTCCTTGACTGAGTGCTATAAAAAACTAATTAAATGAATTTTTCCCTGAAATCCCATTATCATTCGTTTCAGAAGAATGTTAGGGCCCTTGAATAGCATATGCAGAACTAAAATTGTGAATGTATTGTGTTCGCACCGTTATTATATACTATACTTCAGAAAAGTATTTTCCAATTTTTAGAATTTTTCAAGAGTTTTGTTTTCTTCAGTTTAGAATTTCAAGATGACTAGACAGACAGACAAACAAGATATAACAAACCAAACTAAGGTATATTGTATAGAATATCAATAAGATTCAAGTTGAGAAACATTTTTCAATGCACTTAAAATGTTTCTCTTCCTCCCATCCATCAATTTCGCGTTGCATTCTATTTTGTCTGCATTTGTATCAGTTCATCGGTAATGCAGATATAGAGATACAGTAGTGAATAAAGCATTATATATTGTGTTTGGTGGGAGGGCCTTTTATTTTACTTTTCACTGTATGAATATCCGACCCCGGCTGCAGTCCGTACCTTAAAAGTGAATCTTTCTATACAAACAGAACAGGAGAATGACCATTGTACGTAATTCTTTGTGGGATTCTATTGCAGCAACTTTTGGTTCAAGTTTTAGAATCCCATCCCTACCTCAACACAAACAGTAGTGCATGCTGGCCATAATATTGTGCACTGCTGTAACGGTTAACGCTTATTGTTAGTTATGAGAACGTTAAACTCAGGTAGTAGTCAAGTGCATTATAATACTAGTGCATTATTGGTCAATGTAATGTAAGCACTCTCCTTAAGTAGTGCAATTACATGGTATAAGTAAGATCACGAAATCTTGAAAAGCACTTCAGTAGTATATAACATTTTGGAGTGTATTACTTTGCTAAGTACCAAGAAAGTAAGTCTAAAGAATTTTTCATTACCCCCTACTAGTAAAGAAATCGTTTAGATTGAATCACACAAGTTATAGCTCTACTTACATAACTATTGCATTACTATAATATACTTATAGCCAATTGAAGGAAATCAGTAGAATGTCATATGCAACTTAAACAAACACCGTACTTTCTTTTTGTGCCAAATACTTTTCCAACTGCAGGGTCTTTTATAATGCGCATTACTCCATAATGTAAATTGCTGATTAGCTCACAAGTTTTTATTAAGTAGATATACTTATTTCCGTCACGCTGCACTTACCCTGCATTAAATGGATTTTTTCTAACCTTGCCGATTTGGTCAACTTAGCAAAGGAGAACGAGGACAAATTACTGGAATTCAATAATTTCCAGTGTTGGAAGGAAAAAGAACTATGGCCAATTTTATCGTGATTACTTTATTTATCAAATCATTTACGTATTAAAGACCTACGAAATGTTTTTCTGATTCACCCCTTTTTTGTCAACAATAAAATGTCAACAGAGCCAAAAATATCAAAAATCTTTTTGTCAACACCGCTTTCTTTTTTGTCAACAGCAATTTCCCTTTTTGTCAACACCACTTTTATAGAGGTTTGTTTCTGGCATATGAAATAAGTAGTCAAAGAAGTATTAGGTAATAAATCAGATAAGCACGTGGAATGTTCAAAAAAAATAATTAAATAAGCAGATGACAAGACTGTAAGAACGTACTGTCTTGTACGTACCCTATCATTGGCTAAATTCAAGGGGGATAGCGGTGTATTTTTTTAAAGTCCCGTATAGATCCATACAGAGAAAGACATTTTAGATCATCTTTGAATAATTTTTATTAACATTTTTGAATAATACTGTGGAGCTTCAAGATTATTTTTGTTAGGAAAAGTGTTTTCCACATAGATGCGGATTAATGTAGCCTCGGTACGGTGCTGCTCTTTTTAAACCAGGAACTTTACTCCATAAACTTGCAACTGCTAGGCCGAGTGGCAAGGGTAGTGAGTAGCTTAGTTAAAACTATACATCTTGTCTCACAATGTACAACTTAAATTGGAAGTTGTGCTACATTATATATACATAGACATTTTGTTGACAAAAAGGGTGTTACGTGTTGACAAAAAGCGAGTTACGTGTTGACAAAAAGGGATCTCAAAAATATTTTGTAGACAAAAAGGTGTTGATGGAAATGTGTGCTTCCATGTATCTATATGTTATTGCTTAATTTCAGTATTATTGAAATTGTCGAATTATTTCAGGATGGAATTTTATTTGAGGTAGGTCTCTATATAAAATATCCAAAATTGATGTCCCAAAAGACGAGGTGTAGTGGGAGTAGTGAAACATTGACAGATCTGTTATTGATTCATGAAAGGAAACTGAAATGAATTGCACAGTAGGTTTCCATTGCTGAGGAAAGAGACTCGATTCATCACTCGAGAAGATGTTTCTGTACATAGCTTATCTTTAGTGTCTCTCCCACACGACATACATAACCTGTATTCAATAGCTGGTTATAGTAGTTGGTCTATCAGGTAGCAAATATACGTAGTTGAACTGTCAAGTATAGAATTTTTGAAGTTTTTCACTGAAAAAGGAGAAAGAAGGTGTGTGACCTGAGCATTGGCTCCATTAGGGAAATCGCACAAGCAGTAGTGGAGGAGGAAGGCTCTCGTATTAGACTATCTGTGCATGTATCTGTCCTGTGGTCTTGTCATCGTGTCGTCCCAGTTGTCTCCATACTTTCGTCAATATATTATTATTTCTCTAGTTGAGCGGAAATACTTGGCTGAAGTACGTACCTTATCTATCTGTCTGGATCTCTCCGAGGTAGGTGAACTGAACTGGATTCGAATTAAAGTGGATTGAACGTTTGTATTATGGTTCTACATAGGTGTGTACCACTTTTCTGGAGGAAAGATAGCAGTGTAAATGTAGCAAATGATTTAGTAACTTGTATCTCATAGCTAACAGCCTCATAGATCCGGATGAGAAGATGATCTAATGATGTAATACATAATGCCTACACAGGTAAATAGTAAATGACCATTTGGATATCTTTTGATAGCTCTGCAATTGTCACCAACGCATTTTGTTTCCTCCTTATTACGAAAGGTAATATTCAAGTTTACACTATTATTAAGTAGGTTATTATAGCTATACGGAGGCTGAGAAAAGATTTTAGGAAGATTTTATCATGCATAGTAAAGATAAATCGATGGGATTTATCGATTTGCCTATTTTTGGAAAATGTCTCGTTAAAATGGGAGAAATCTCGGCAAAAACAAAATAAATGTGTGAAGAGAGTTCACTTTTGAAGGTTATGACATTTTTCAAAGTTTAAATCATTACTCATTCACTAATATTAGATAACTCACGCATGATGCGTTCACGCACTCAGGGAAAATATTCAATTGACGGAGTATCTGTGTGGCTGGTTGGGAGATTATCCATATCACATAAAAGTTTTCTTGCGTAGGTCTGTATAAAACGCGTGGATGCGTTTATGTAGTATGAGGGCAGATAGGAAAATTGGATTCGCTTGAATCTTGTAAGTCCATGTGGTTTAAGTCTGGGACATGTCCTGGTCGTCGTGGAGTTGTCTGTGTGGGCACACGATGGAAAGTATATAATAGTATGAGTAAAGTTAGATATATTTAAAATTGAGTGAAGAAAGGAGCTCTAGAAAGGAAGAGTGACGACAAGCCAAAAAGAGACAAGACAACACAAGACATTGACTTAAGGTCCCTTGAAAAAGAAAAAAGTATTTTCCATCTCGTCAAGTTTACTTTAGTTAGTGTTGGTTGGTGTTAGAGCGGGGCTGGTGAGAAGATAGGAGCACACCCGGCTGGTTCGTGAATAAATATTCGATAAGAGGATATCGATAACTCAACGAAACGATTGAAGAACAAGATTCGACCGCATTCGCTCAACCTGACTCAACTGAACGAGAAAAGGAAGAGGATAGAAATGCATAAAAAACTAAGTGCAGATACATCCATCACTTTCACATTCAACTGAACGCAACTCAACTTCACCCTGTACCTACATACTATACCTACGCAAATACTATTCATCCTTTTCACTTCCATATTACTCTCAGCAACTACAGTTACTACTAGGTACTACGTTACCATTAATAAAGAACTGTTTTCCCCACATCACCACTGAAAAGTCTTGCTTGGCCTAGTTGACAGAATATGCTAGAACATAGAATCTTCTAATACATATTCAATGCAAGTATGTGTTTGGCAAGTAGAGGAATTCTAGCATAGCATGAAAAGGCTTTACTTATTCTCTTCGCTTATGCAACTTCGGAGCATAATAGCAACTTTCTTGCGAATTCCAAAAAGCTCTAGTTTTAGTTTCGATATTGACAAGCGGAAGGGAATGCATATTTCTTGATTTAGCAAACTTTGCGGAAATGTCTAGGAAAGTGTACTTCAGTTTCCACTAAGCCAACCTTAACAAGAACAAGGAGAAAAATCCGGAGCTACATACATAAACGTCAGAACAAGCCAACTGAAACTACTACCAAACTAGATCCACTTGCACTTACACTTCACAAAAATTCCCCCTGTAGAGTAGGCCACTCTATAGGACAGTTTGAATCTCTAATGTACAATTCGCTTATTTATAAAACAGGAGCTACCTACTATTGTACCTATGTACCTGAATGTGAATTCCAACAAACAAAAGCGAGTTTGCAAATTGTATGTCGAAAGATTCTCGAATATCCTCTTGAATAAACTGGGCAAGTATTTGCCAAAGACTTTTATTAGGTGAAATCACTTTGTTATTCAAACTTGTTCAAGTTTCTGGATAAAATAGTTTTGTTCAATTACAAAATAATGCAGAAAAATGCTCTGAGCCATGTATAATGGAAATAGGTACATAACATCAGAGACTAAATACCTTTTTACACGTATTTTTCTATCGTGTAACATAAATTGTTTTACATAGAAATAGACAGCCGAAAGTGGTAGTAATTCAAAGTATATCTGAAAGGAATTCAAGAGCATTTGGCACGTAGACTATGGAAAAGATGTAGACAAATAATACATTGCTTTCAATTAAGTAGGAAAAGTTGGCTAATCAATCAGCGATATAAAAAATCTGTGAAAGTGTAGCTGGACCGGAGTGAGTGGTGTGTGGTACTTGTTCAGTTAGTCACTTTACAAAGTAGTTAGATAAAAAGACCTATGTTTAGAAAGCCGTCGTGGTCTACTGCCCTTTGACTGTTGAATGTGCGTAGAGGAAACGAAGATAAAGTAGGCATTGACTGCGGTAGAATGCAAGATGAAAGTTCTGGAGAGGAAACAAATGCAAAAAATAATCATAGCGTTTTACCACTCGAGAGTAATTTGATAAGAAATGGCTTTTTACACTTAGCAATAGTAGAAAGGGGGAATTTAGTGAATTTGATGATAGGAAAGCAAGCGCTAGGATTAAAACGCTCAATAATAACTATAACTATAATTTATAAATGCACTTCAGCTCTCTTTGTCAGTTGACATGCCTACTTTGAAGTGAACTTGTACCATTAGGCAAAAGATTTACATTTTACATGCACGAGATTCATGTAAATGACTCTCAACGGACTAGTCTAGCTAGAGAGAGATAGGGAACAGCTATTTAACTAGTGTGTACTTATGCAGAGAGTAAATACAGTTCAGAAGTGCTTAATGGGCAAGTGACACATATTATCTCTGATAAAATTCAACTGGAGCAAAATGCCGAGGAAAAAACGGTTAAGAAAACTTGCGTGATAATGTTTGCATGTGCATGCACAATATAATGTTATGCAATTGTGAGCAAACCAAGTCAAGCCATCTAACTTGGCTACTTCAAAATGATGGCAACTCACGCTTATTAACTATTCGCTATTTCCCTCCGACTTTATTTAATCTTTCTATTCAGATATCACAAAAATATATGACCACTGAACATTCAATAGTGTTTCTACGCTCCTTAAACAAACGTAAATGAGACAAAGCAAGCATAATCGTAAATTACACGAGGTTGGATAACACAATTTATCATTAGACTAAGCTAGTAGATCCAAAGATATATAATTAAGCTCGATATGTGTTTAGAAAATTTATTATTATGATAATTTGATACTTGAACTATGAACTTATACTTCATTTTCTTACTCGGCATGTTATTTTAGGTATTTAGATCCGGAAGTTGAATTCGCATTCACAAGTATCGCAAGAATTCATTTAGCATCCTTCTCCTAAGGGTGCATATGTACAGTAGTTCTAATATATATCCATGACTGCTCTAATGATAAAGTTCCTAAATCTACGATTCCCACATGTATACAATCATACAGAAGTGAAAATCTTAAATTATAGAGATATCAAGTATTCAAAGTCAAGGCACATGCTAAAGACTATAATTTCCAGTAGATTACACAAAGTGCATTGTTAGCCAACTATCTGTAAATAAGTATCAGCTAACTAGCGATAAGATACCTTTAGCCAGGAAATGCATGCTCAGCTCTATTTTCCCCAAGGCACATATTTTCTAAAGTACAGAGCAAACATCTCTTAGTATCAGCAAAATACATTCTTTGCATAGTGAAATATTCTTGTGGTAGATACTAAATATTTGATAGCAGTATAATGCAACTGTGCAATGATACTTAAAATTGCTACTGTTCCCAACTTTGAAAGCATTGGAGCATGTAAGCAATATTATTATCTGTAGCATCTTTTAGAAGTGAAAAGCTTTTTGCTACCGTCTACCTATGGAGAATATATTTGAGCAATAATAGTTATGAAAAAAATGAACATACTTTGTAGTCTACATTACTGTATATTTGTGATTACGTGTCCAGTTTGTTTTGCATCTGCTACTGGAATCCCCCATCAGTTGATTATCATTATGTTACTAGTGCATCGGATTCTAGTAAAATAGTGCGCGTGTTGGGAGGAAAATGGACTTGGCCTTGTTGGAGTTTTCCGTATGCATTATTTGTTAATGGAGTGTAATGATGGGATTACATCAGCATACTTGGTATTTTATAAGTATTCAATAGATACATAGTGAATGAAAAGAAGTTCGTAAGTGGCAAAACAAAGGAAAGCAAGCCACGGCTATTAGAATCACTTTACTTCACTCCTCTATAGATTCCACATTACTTTTCGTCAAGAATCCTCGTCAGATCAGACAACTAGCATTTATTTTCACGAAAAACGGCGATTCATGTACAATGAACGAATGTACGTGATCTTAGTTAGTAGATGAGACGAGACGATTCGAGACAAGACAGGCAATCGTTATCAGCCAGAAAGAAAAAAAAACAGAAAACAATAGGAACGAGACTAAGAAGAAGCTCTGTCTATCTTTTTCTACTCCATTGCACTGCGTAAAAAGCCAGTGTGTACTTGTGCTTATGATGTATGTATCGTAATCTTATTCTTACACATATGCATGTCGAGACGTCGAGAATGTGTCCGGATGTTGCGTTCATTTCAAGAGTCTTTTTAAACTGTTGTGGTACCAGGGAGTGATTGAAGGGAAATAAAATAGTGCACGTACATGCTACCTACAGTTTACTATAAAATATGCATTAGATATATAATTGTGTATACTAATGAGTAATAATACATCTTATATGTCTAAGAGGTTTACGCAAGTAGTTTTATGGAAGTTATTGTTAAATGGAGTGAACTTGTAAGGCAATGACCCAGACACAACAGAATATTACATAATGAGAAGAGAAGGTAAAAGTCAAACCAAGTCAAAGTCAACATAGGTCGGCTAGCTAAACTTTTAAAGTGTCCATAATGTGCCAAGCTTCAGGTTTTTCATGGATTCTTATTCGGCTCATGCTAATAAACAATAAAATGTCCTGTCGCACGAAAATGACATGACATGGCTTCGCTTTGGTTTCGGCTTCACTTGACGTCACTTTTCTCCATGTACCTACTTTAGGCAAGTTGATCTTTACGATAACATACACTCGATTCCCTTGCAAAAACTTATTATGTGCACAAGGATTAAATACTAGCATAGTGCAGATATACCTTACTAGGTAAATTATATTGCAGGCAATAATATTTAAGCGTACGACTATCGTTAAGAGTGAGATTACATATTTAGGTATGCCTGTGCGTATAGTAAATGAAAATAAGAAAATTTACGATAGGTTGATAAGTAGCAGGGAGACAAGATGCAGAGAGGTAATTCGACTTGAAGAGTGGTTTCGGTTCGTTTCATTTATGCAAATAAGATTCTAATCCAACCAATCCATTCCAATAGTGATCCTTGAGATAGAGTAGATAAAAGCATTAACTGCACAAGTAACATCACATCAACATCACATTCGTAATATTACCCAACTTATTGGTTAGGACTTTGCATTAGTTACTTACTCCTAGCATGCAATAAGGAATGAGTTTTACATTTTTTACAAATACTACCACTTCACCTGCGGTTAATATATCTAGTGCATATAATATCCACTCATGTGTTTACCTGTAGAAGCAATAATGCAAAAAGTAGTTTTATATGTACTCTAATGCAAGTTTTAATGTAAAACGAACTTTAATGTTCATCGTCAGTCTACTAGACAAGCTAAGGACAGAGTCAGACAGGACAGACAAGTCAACTTTCAGTTCTCTAGCCTCTTGATTTGTTTTTGATGAAAAGAAACCTTTTGACACGGCACGAGACTTCTTGAAACGCTCAAGTGGTACTTAATACTTAAGTATGAAACTTGACTCGAAGGATTTACAAACCCAAACCAAAACTAGACAAACTAATGCAATCTATAGAAACATTATAAAAGTCTTACGATGTAAAGTGCCTGTTTTGTAACATTTGCCAAAACTTGAGACAACTATAGCTCCTGGTGCATAATAATATGATATATAATGCTACTAGGTACGTTATTTATTGCTACGCATGAAATAGTCCAATCCAAATATACTTGAAAATTTTTACAGGCCAATATATTTTCAAACTAGGATATATTGCACTTAACAAGACAGAAATGCTAATAAGATGTCCCTAGAATGATCAAATGGTTAATGTTGATTTTTTATATGGAAATGTTCACTTCACTTTCAACTCGAAATATAAAATTCACCCGGAGAAAAGCTATAAGTATACTTACGCATAAGGAAAGTAAATATGAAGATGAAAGGTGAGTTGTCTATCTGGTAATAAATGTACAAGGTCATATGATACAAGACTGATACTTGTATCTGTTTATATTTTCATGAATTATCTATAAAACACAATCTGAAAAGCAATCAAACTTCATTTAAGTTGAACTATTAGACTGTACACATACAGCTGCACACTTGTGATATGTGAAGAGGATTCGAGTGGAGTCAAAATGAAAAAAAAATTGAAGACACCCGTTCCATTTTGATGAGGGAAATCAAATTCAGCTTTTACTCATATTACACGCATAGTTAATGGACAGAGTATGTAAGGTAGTTAGGCCAGTTCCTGTTTTGTGATGATACAAACTGATATTACTCAAGAACTACACTTAACTGCGAGTATGGTGCAAGTAAATGTAATTTTTTACGCAGAAGTAAATAGGCAGAGTGAAGATGTTATGATACTGAGTTAACTAAGGTATTCAGTATGTTGTGGTAGAGATAAGTGAAGATTTTATAGCGTAATCAAGAAACAGTATAGGACAAATGGATACATTAGCTATGTGTGTTTACCTTATAAGTATTAGGTAATAGAAACCGACTTTCCAGTTTCGTTTACCAATTTGTATTGCACAGATTCAGATAGGTAATCAAAAACTTAATTCTGTATGTATCTATACAAGTGTAGTAGATACACACCTAAAGTAGGCTAGTTGACTGGCAAAGCAATAGCAATCGGGTCGTTCGTCGGATGTTGATGTTTTGTAATTTCAAGAAACCTGCCTGAGCTTATACTTACGTAGAGGAACATTTCATTTGTGGTGCTGGTTTGTTTGGCGAAGTGAAGAGACGAGGGGAAGACGAGTCAAACCACTCAATTCGGTTAAAGTCACGAAAATCATATTGGGCTGTTGATTGAAAATTTCCATCCATATGTCTTTCTATACGCAAGAAAGTAACGTACCTGCCCAACGTGACATAACAGAATAGACAAGTTACCCAACGTACTTTACCCTTTTGTGATTATGATATGATATCATGATCCTTAGTCCTTTACACTTGTAAATACGTAAATCTACCATAAAGTTATTTCATTGCAATAATCGTTAATTTTTATTTTTAATAACCTGAAACAATACATTTTTAGCAGTGATTTATTACCTTGCTTTTCCAATGGCCAAAATACTAATTTAAGCAGAATAGTTAGCACGATATTTTAAGAAACGAGAATTTCCGAATTTTTTCCGAATTCTTAGAAGATTTATACTATAATTGAGATAATCAAGAAATATATATTCCTCAAGTAGTATTTACCATTACTAACAACTTACCTTACTCTTCACGTCTTCGGTAATCAACTTACAACTTCCCCATTTACATATATCTCGTCTGGGGAATACTTTATTTTATATTAGTACTTTCACAATTATACAGGGTTACCACTACTGAGTACCAAAGCAGAACAAAATGCCCTTTGAATATTCATGCCCAATCTTTTTATGAATAACTTAAACGATTGAGACGCTGCAAAATGAAATTTTCAACACCCTGGGGAATCATTCTGTCAGGCGGAGCATGACATTAGTAAGGGTATCGTGCAACAAGCCAACTTCTGCTCATCACGCTTCTAACCTCCAATTCATTTCATTTTCATTCTCCCTGTCCTATCTACCATTACTTATTAACCTACGTGTACATTTCATGCTTTGTAATTCGGCCTCTTAACTCAGATACCTACCATTATTCACTCAAGAATTAATTTTCCCGGATTTAGCCAATCTCGAAATTTTAATTCACACTAAATCAAGTAAAAACATTTCTTTTTTGTAGAAATGATAATGACAAATCTTAATATCGGTTTTATCTTTTTGCCAGTTCTAAATAAATCTCTGAATAATTTTACGAATAGATTTAGGCTCAACATTAGGGTGTAGTAATTTGTATTTAAACATAGCACCTATTCTAAATTCCAAAAATTCCTATTCCACAATAAAATGTATGTGTTCCTGACGAGATTCTTTGAGCCTATATTCCATGCACTATGATGACACTGATTGGAAAACAGTAAAACGAAAGGAAAACTTCTATTAGGAATGTGGTCAATTCAGAACCAGTGAAATAGTGTTTCTACTTACCGCGTAATCTACTAATAGAAAAGATAATTTAAGTGAAAAGGTTAGTCATTTATTACATTAGGCTATCTATTCTTGAGTAATATATGCATATCTACCTAATATACTCAAAGCAAGTCATAATCTTCGTCTGCGAAGCAAAAAGATGAGACAGACAAGCAATTCTGACTAAAAACACTTGGATGCAACCAACCAGCTGCATTTTGTATATTGTATTGTTATCTAGGACTGACTGACAATGTGAAAGAGAAGAGATCATTTAATATCAAAACGTTCACTCATCTAGTCACAAATAACTCACATTACTAAGATTTACATAACCGAATGAAATAAAGTAAAATAAAAGTGCCTTTTTTACTTGGCTAATATGCAAATGTTTATTCCAAAGGGATAAGAAAGTCAGACTTAAGGTACACAATTGTAGGTCATGTGATAGGATTGTATTGCATAGTTCTTATAGCAGGTACATAATGTAATGATGTAAAATAATTCAATTGCTTCCCATTTAGTACACGAAAGTAATTTAAGTAATACTATGTACACGATGAGGGTAAGGAAGGGAATTTCGACTGATAAAAAAATCACAATGGGTTTAGTATGTAAAACTCTTTTCTAGAAGTAAGTAGTTTGGCTTGCGTTGGATTTGATTTGATTGTCATGTCATTTCTAAGAAAAAATCAAATGTTAATGCATGTAAAAGTGTTTTGTTGTGTCTATGTCTGTGTGTTCCATTAGTTTGTTCGGTGAAGGATGAGACTGGAGCTGGATAGCGCAGGAATTTCATTTAAGTTAGCTAAATGTAAGTTAAGTTAATGCACATTGAAAAAAATTAACTTGGACTGATAGTTATTTAGCTATTTAAATAATGGTAACAAGCAGGATGCATGAATCCCAATGTTCTTGGTACCAGATACTCATGTACTCCTACGAGGAGCACCAAAAAGAGTAATATGTAGTGTAGATAAGTGTAGAAGAAGAGGAAAGCAATGTATTATCTCACGTAATGCTAAAGACTTGCTCACTCGCGAGATAATTTTATTTTTATTAGAATGAATGGCTTGTACGAGTCCTTGTAATGTGTAATGAGTGTAAGTGGAGAGTGCAGGTAGGTAATAAGTAAGTACCTATAGCTATAAAGTAGATGACCAAGTCAGAGATAGGATGAGTACGAGAAGAGAGAGAGAGAGACCAGGTGTAACAGAGATAAACATGCCATTTCCATAATTGCATTCGATTCAAATGGAGCAAAAAGTGATGATGAGTGGACTGCAGAGTCGAGTCAACACACAAGATTAGTCACACTGGAGTTTTTAAGCAAAGCATTTTTAACAGCTTTTCCTTGCCATTGTTAGTCATTCCACTATAATCCAACCAACAATATAAAGTCTTGTCAACTTTTGCTTTTTTCCTTTTCTTGCTCCCACTTGTATACTTTTTGTATCAGTAAATTGCTATAGGGTATCTTTCAAAATCCCTTCTTCCACTACCCTTAACATAAAGAAATGAATTACAAATAATTTTTGTTAAAGGACGAGCTACTGCTTGAATACAGATGATAGGAAGGCCTGTAACAATAATATACCTAAGTATTATAATACAATTTTAGTCCCGAATCACCCGAATAAATTTGCATTTTGAGAGCTGATCGTGAGTGAGCTACTATTATGTGCTACGGTGCAAGTGTCTAATATAAAACGAGGGGAAGTCATCCAAAGTGTATTTACTACTACTAGTTGAGCTAAATTGTTTCGATCTCATTACTGTTATGGCACTCGTAAATTCCAGGGGAAAGCTCAATGATGGCCTTCTGTGCGCGCTTTGGCTTATTTATTGTTTCCAGATTGTTTATACTTATGAGGGTGGGATGTGATGTAAAGTGGTATGCTTTGAGGTAATCGTCTAATGTGTTCCTTTTCCCATTTAACTATTTCATCATTTTCCAAATCCACCGAATTATTGGTTTTTTATTCTCATTTTCGTATTTTTGTTTTCCTTTTGCGTGAGAAAATCAAGTTTTTTCCGGAGTGATCATCATTACAAGTAGAATAAAATTGTAAAAATACAATTTATCACACCTTATTTGGTAAATTAGATCGTTGCTGAGCAGTTAACCTACCTAAGGTAGGTTTCAAGTGTAAGGGAAGGGAAAATCAATGCTGTCAATAGATAATTCATTGTATTTAATTTGATTAAATTACCTGTGCGGCAGTTAACACTTGAAATAGGACCTGATGGATTAGGGCTCAGCTGCACAACTATAGATAATTGCCTCGGGTCAGTTTTATATCAAGAGTCACAAATGACATAAGTTTCTTGTCGGCTTCTTTCAACTACTCGCTATCCCAATCGGAATGACCATAAATCCTTTAGTCTGCTATAATCTGGACGAATATCTTCCCTTGCCCTTTGATATTTAAGGATTACAATTCCCATTACAATAGTACAATACAATAGACAACAAGACGCTTAAGAATACGAATATACTCACCTTCCAAGCACGTAAGTTAAAGACAGGTACTTTAATACTTTTGTCGATCCCAGGTCCACAATCCACAACTTTTTCTACCCATCTTTTCCTGTTTATCTCTTAGTTGTTCGGATGTTTGTATAAAGTCAGACGAGTCGGATGAAATGAAGTACCTAAGCCTAAAATACCTATCTAACTCTAATACTGTGAGTCAACATGTGGAAAATGGTGTCTCATATTTTTAAAGTGGTTACTGGCACATAGATTCTGTATGCCTTATCTTTTAGCAGCCGTCTTAATTTTTACTTTGTCCCGCATTGTTTTATGATGCTTTGTTTAGGGCTTGTGTTATTTCCGTCTGCTTCGTAACAAGTGTAGATCTGTAAAATAAATAAATTGGAATTTTTTGATAACTATAGTAGTACACATACACCTTCATGCATTTGTGAATCTACAGATCTTACATTGAATGAGATTTATCCCCAGATAAACGACAGGCTTAAAACATATTTTATACAAAAATCCTTTCGTTGGAAATTGTAGAACCGAAATACAAAGTTAAATCAGACGAAGCTAATCCCTCCGAAATGGGACATTACGTTACAGCACATTAGATTAGATGGATAGGATACTAACTCGCTAAAGTCCCGTAATAATCTTTTCTTAACCGACAATTTTCAGTTTAAATCTGAAGATCTTTGTTTCGACTACACTTTCAAGCCTCCGCCCTTCAGACTTTGTTTCAAATAAGTTAAGCCCAAATGACAAAGTGAACACCCAAAATTAAGCATAAAAGTACAAATAAGACCGCACAACCGTTATGTCACTACTTTCTGTGTTTACTATACGCATACATTAAGTAACTACAACTTTTTGCCTGAAACTGACAATTAGTCGATGCGACAACAGCTTTGTCTTGTCTCATCAGCTTATTCCTTTAAAAAGTTGGAGAACTACTTGGTTTTCAACTGAGAATTTAGATTCAGACTCGAGACAAATGTATTCCAATTACTAGCGCCAATGTTAACCCGTTAGTGTTTATATTACTGTACACTATACACAATCTTCATTTTACCTGTTGTCTTCATTTCCATGTAATTTATCGTAATGGCATTGTTTACCTATCAAACTGAGTTTTCTCAAAACACCTTACATTATAATAATCAAATCAAATAAAATTATAATTAATAGAAATCTGCAGATAGTGTGTGTTCTATTGGGAAAAAATATCTGCTATATTTACACGTAAAAGGAAAATAAAAATGTACAGGAAGCATACAATAGAGTACAAAGTCGTCCCACGGGGGCTGTACTTTTTTAACAGTCAAACATAGATTTTTAGGATAACGAAATGAATACATAGAGGACACGATCCAAACGAACCGAACCCAATGCAATGTCAAGGTATTCTATCAACCCTTTAAGTAAAATAAGTACTAGTTGCATTGTAACATCGTAACACTGCGTTTACCAGTATAGAATACCTAATGCAATGAATATAATAACAAGGTAGAAGAAGCGTACAATCAAAAATTATAAAAGATTTTTCTTGAGATACAGTCTCCTTGTTGTTGTGAGTAGTTACGTGTCCTGTCCACGTCTGAAGGTACAAATGGGCCATGGGATGGGGCTTGCATTCAGCTCACTCATATCAGTTGACATTGCATGACATTTTCCTTTATTGTCGAGATTGACTGAGCTGACGATAATAAAATGGATTTCACTGACATCACCTGTTGATTTGAATAATATTCGAAGCCTTATTGGCATTGTCAAACTTAAAAGCATGTTCTTCCCCCTACTACTTCATCGGTATTATCTGGAAATTCTGTATTACCCATCTGACTTTTAGTGCATGACTAGTGCAATAAATATGAAATAACTAGACAATTGTTGCAAAGATTACGAATTGCCACATCCCTACTATAGATATAAATATATGACTCACAGTATAGGAACGAAAACACTTAAAATTCACGGAAAAGCATTTTAAAATTTAGGACCTAGTTTATTCTATTACTTTTACAACCGACGAAGCAATCGGAGACAGCACTTATCCTTTAGCTCATGCCAATACGTAAAAGTATTAAAGTATGCATAAACCTTGTTTTGTGGATGTACATCTGGCATAATTTGTGATTGCCAATAAACAACATTTAAACCATTTACAAGGATATTATACAACTAATAGATATCTTGAGCGGACATTTCCGTGTGGACTGAAACTTTCCTGCGTAGATTCTAGAAACTCGCTAATCCCTGACATAACATTTAAAACACGCCAGCCATAGCAATAAAAGGATTGAGTAGTCTTCTTGACTCGAATTTCAGTCGTAGCACAGGTCTAGACCAGACCAGCACAAGTGCATAAACCTAAACAACGCATATCCTAGTATCTAAGATGTCTTATTGTTTTGAAAATTAGAAACTTAATTGCAAGATTAGCAATAGGAATGAGATACCAAGTCCGTTTTATCTTGTCTGTTTATTACTGCGTCTTGTATTGCAAAAGGTATTAAAATCTTCCACGCAGTAAAGTTCAAATCAAATGTATAGAAAGTAGTTGTGGTTGATCGTAGTCTTGGGTTGTTGGTCTATTGTTCCTCACTGTCTGTCGACTTATCTTGTTCTCTTAATACCTGGTCTCGTTACAATGGCTTTGCCCTGACTTTGACTTTCAGCCTGACGGAGAGAGGTGGATGTGGATGTTTATTCTTATGTAAATGTGATTGTTAATGTTCTGTTGTGTTATTAAGCGTTTAACTGGCATAATACTGTTACTAACGATAAATACGACATATAGTGCAACCTAATGTAACTTAAAGAATAGTTATGTGACTGTGAATGGTGCTTGAATGTAACCTGATGTTTATTATCTTAAAAAAGTGTTCTCTTAGGTATCCTTATATGCACACCTTTATTATACAGGACACAAAATTCTACAGTAATCTGCTATCTTTTAGGAGAATTTAAATTTTAGCTAAATCCGATATGGAATGCAGCAATTATTGTAGGAAAAATATGTAATTCCCATACCTATAGGGGTGCAGTAGTGTAATATTTGAATTACTAGGTAATAGGTAAACGTAATCAATAATGTGTATGAGTAGTGCTGTAGGAATTAAGTATAAGAATTTTGTGCATGAGTAAGTAAATGGCAAGGGAAGGTAGTATGCTAATGTTACGTAATAGCATTTAATGCAATGGACTGCAATACTGTGAAATGATTTCCTCTGTGAGTTGGGAGTATATAAACGGGTGTAGGAAAACAGAAGAAGTAGGAGAGCAGTATGTGTGGTGTGCTATATTTTCTGTTAACGTCCCATTAACCACATGCATTTTGCATAATTTTCCCATCTGGACTATAATGGAAATAATGCATCTTATCTTGGCAAGATGTATTACAGTTAATGGTAAGAATGAGTGAAGCAAAGAAACAAAATGTCATTGCTTGCAATATAAAGTCCGTGTAATGGTAGTGTTATCGCTACACGTAGTATGCAAGTATTTCTTGACAAAGTTCTGTCTGCATTTTAATGTCTTGGTTTGCAAATAATGTACATATTTTCATCTGCATATGCAGATAGTTAGTGAGATAGATTTGCTAGATTTGCATGCATTACGGAAGATATTTAGGAAAACATAGAGAAAATTAAAGAAGAGATACAAGATAATGTAGTTTGGCCAACCAAGCAATATATTCGTTTACATGGACTGTTTATTGCAAAAAAGATTCTCCAAAGATAAGATGATACGATATGGCATGTCTTAACAATGTGATTTAAAATACGATAACATAATAGGTACTTTTAGGAATCATCTTTTAAAATATATAGATGCATGGAGCAATAAGTAACTGAAATCTCATTCTGGTTGGCCAGGCTGAATTATAGTTGGGTGGCTTCGGTTGACAAGTCAAAGTCAAAATAAGGCACGTTAAGCGAAATACAATTCACCATATACTCATATAGTAAGAGGGCAAGGCAGGAGACCACACCAGATCACTATATACACTTAATGTACATAAGAATGTAGAACTCCGACCTAGGAGACGATTCTGTGCAAAATCAATCTAGAGGATAATCAGGAAAACTTTGTAACAAATTGGGCTTTAAAAGTGATTTATGAAACAATTACGATCGAGTGTCTTTTGCCAAGGCTCACTCTCAACAGAATCTCACTACGCAAAGAATAGCTCCCTTGAATACTTATAATTTACTGATTCTAAGCACAAACTCATAGTCATATTGGAGTAAACTGCTTCTAAAGCGTGTCCTGTCCTGTCGTTGTCGTTTGTTTGCTGCAAGATGCATTGACTTTGACTTTACATACATTATTCCCCTCTTTTCTTAAACATATATACTTATATTTACACACTATTAGTATATGTACTCAACTACTGGTAGTAATTTCTCATTTAATTTCCCATTTTCTACAAAAATAGCATTTCTTTATATGTGTATGTCCTTAAGTAAATGTTTTCGCTCGCTTAAAGTTCTATTCTGTGCCAAAAATTAGATTCTTTAGCTTAATTTTTTCGTTTTCCATACAATATAGTGGTCTGTTTCACTCAATTCTCTTCTTGTTATGTCTTCTACTCCTAAATAGTTAGGAATTAAGGAGTTTGTATAGGGGAACGTATAGAGAGTCTTTGGAAAACATCTTTGCATATATATAGCTCTCGTCCTAAATTCCATCCGCATCCTTCACGGAACTCGCTGGAGTTCATTTGAGTTGAACCTTAGAATTTTTTTGGCGAAAACTCAAAAAAAGGCAAATGACTTAACTGTTGTGACTCAAGTGAAGAATGAAATGAACTTGAGAGAACTAAAGACGACCTACGAACTCTGAATTTTTGCTAAAAGAAAGGTTTCGATTCATTTGGGTTGGTTTCAACTTGACAAACGTAGAGAGCCGAAGCCTCGCTTAATAGTTATGTCGTAAAGGACATTTATACTTGAGCAGAACTTAGAAATGCTTCTTTTTCTTCGCATTTCGTCAGGTAGGAGGTTACGCAATTGGAGTGTATAGTGGAATAGAGATGACATACTAAAAGTAAACTTGTGCTCCGGACTGATTGTGAGCAACTTATATGTAATAAAGTGTAAGAGATAGCCATATTAGGTCCCTTATGCTCGAAAGTAATGGAAAATAAAGCAAATAAAGTCGTAGTATGGGCAAAGGTTTTCTATGTTGGCTATGCAAGTAGAAACTACCGAAGGGAATAGCCGTTTTCTCTTTACTTTTTTCCTTATTGGACCTTTTTCGTCATCTTTCTTTCACCGTCTTGAGTCCTCAGTCCCTACATCAGGTAGCAATTGTGCCTTATATTAAACCCGGCTGTATGCTTGCTCCATTTTTCGACCTGGTCGACAGTTTTCAAGGAAAATATTAAATTCTGTTTGCAAAAGCAATAATTTTCCGCTCTCTTTAATAATAATGTCAAAATTCTCCGGCAAGACGTTCATATTCGGTGTATACTATTCTAATTTTACACAAGACATGACTTTCTATCTTTAAACATCTACCTTGCTAAAAATAAAGGAGACATTCTAGAAAGAGAATGCCTAAATAAAACTGTAGCGTATAGCTGAATCTTATGCCATGGATCATTCATGTGTATAGGAACCTTATATCCACTCTTCTCTGACAATGAATAGGTATACGTGATTATACCAAAAGAATACAAACTCGTCATGACATCTCATTTAGAAGTCAACTGGTGTGATGTGACTATATGAAATACGGACTCTCGTATCATCTACTACTACTCCGCTGAATTTTCCTCGTAAGTAGTACAAAGGATCACCAGATCCCAAATTCATATTCTCCTAGTACCAAAAGTAAGGTAATGCAAGTTTGTTATTTAAGAAGTAAACAAGGATGGGAGGTTGTCATCTCAAAGTAAAGTGGAATTGCATTAGTTAGTTTATGCACTGTCTTCCTCTATGTATCTAAACATGGGTATTAGTTTACCCATTGATATAGTACATATTTACATAGTCAAAAACTTGTACAATGCATTTGCTCTACCAATATAATCTGCGAGATTCATATGCAATATCTTCAGATACACTATATAAGAATTCCTGTACCTAATTCAGTAGCAAGGAAGAGGCTTTTCGGGAATAAATTACCCAGAGGGAAATCCCGCCGAATATGTTCTCGAGTATTAAAATAAAAGAGTTGACTAGCTTCACAGAGAATGAGTTAAGAGGGGAGACTCTATAAGTGAGAGATTGTTCATGCATCCGCTTCCTATGACAAGTAAAATCACTTTTATATTCTTGTGTCTCCTACCTCTAATAAGGTCATGCTATGAGATCAAGCTTCATCTTCACTAAAGACACTAGGTGATTACACCACACTTCGCTGATTCCTCAATACTAGACAAGACCCTTGTTTATAATACCATTTTATATCGAACGTACTTAGCAATCGCTTGAATATTGAGACACCTCTACCTCCCTCATCCTAGCACTCATGAATTCACTATTCCAATTTAAATAAAAGTTAATGAAATGGAATCACTCTGCAAACAGTAAGTCATTCAAGTACTCTACTGCATGGAGAGCGACACATACTTGCAATTCACTTGACTCAACATCTGTAAAGTTCACTTCTTCTATTTTTACTTTGTCAATCAATTCTTGAAATTATTGGGCAACCACTTAGAGCAGAATGAAGTAATTAAATATTTTGTATTCTGTAAAATATATTAGTATTAATTAATATTACTATGAACTTGATAAAAGCTGTTACTAAATTTTTTGTACTTGATAGTTTTTCTTAGGTGATAATTAGAAGGTTTAAATCTTTTGATAAATTTGGATACTTGAAATTGGTAGTGAATTTGAAAATTAAAGTGCTAGGGTTAAAAATTGGAAATGTCAGTAGTCATAATAATCGTATATATAAAGACCGTATATGTATAATGCGTATTTTGTTGCTTTACAGAAAGGAGCTTGAAATTGTCTGCATATACATTCTTGAAATAGGTCGTTTTGTAAATTTTCTACCATGATTGTGTTTACGTATGCCATGATTTTTCAGAATTACGGATTTTTGGTCCGGTAAATATTATGTGGCATAGCAGATCAGTAGATGTTAGGATAATGGTGGATTGATAGAGGCAAACAAAATGCTATCTGTATTTACTATTTACGTATGAGTATATACCCAAAAGGATTTATTCATGTATTTCTGTTCTCTAATATGGCCATTTACGGGTGTAATGTGATGTACCATGTTTTGTAATATTTTAGCTATTTACATGAAACACGTAAAAATGCCCTTTCTGTCTGTACGTGATTTACGTTGCCAATTTAACATATTTTCCAAATAAATTAGGGTGGTAAACGTTATAATTTAATGGACGAAAAGAAATGACAGGAAAAGGGGTGAAAGATTTAAGGGATTCAAAATTTCCATAAATATCAGTAGTTCAGCTACCAAAGAGCAAACCAGATCAGCGATGCCAAAGTCAACTTTTTACCCTTCTCTTTGTCTGCTTACGTATGTAGCAACGCACTTCCATCCTATTCGACTCCTATAGAAATTCATCTCTATTTCTCACTCTTCCACTCAAAATCTTTTTTCACTGACGAGAAAAGTATTCCCAACTTGCCCAGAGTGGAATACAACGAACCGACTCAAGTGGATTGCTTCCCTTCAGGCAAATACTTGGGACTTGAGTAAACTATATGCAATTATCATCCTTTGGCATAAGTAAAGATGCTTTATCACATTTTATCAACCATATATCCGACCGAAGCTTTACCTATTGACTAATAATTACAATGCTTTGAATCTCTCACTTTGACAACTTACATTGTCCTGTACTATTGCAAAAACTGCACCAATCTCAACTAATGATATCAAGATTATATAACCTAAGTAAGGTACTACATTATTACATGACATTTATAAAAAATAAAAGTGGCAAGAAAAGGCATATCATTATATTTTTTTCTAAATGTGATGTGAATACAGGTAGTACAATTTTTATGCATGTACAATCATTACCCACATTATACAAATGGGAACGTTTTCATTTAATTCCAATTTTAACATAAGTCCAGAACTATACGTTTCATTGGCAAAATTCAGATTGATGTGTTACATGAATACCTCACAGCCTAAGCAGTACAACACAATGCTAACCTGCAACCTTAGAAGTTAGATCACAAGCTGATTTTCGGAGTTTATTCGTCATCCCATTCCATAAGGTAGTAAAATGTCGAGTTTTATTTTTAATCAGTAACAATTATAAATATTTCATTAAAATTGTAGGTTCTTCTGTAGTATCGTCTGTACGTTATGGCTTCTAAAAGCAACGTCGTCAGATAATGTAATTAAGAATACCTACATGTATCAAGAAATGTGTCATAATTTACGCATGGAAAAATATTATAGTGACAAATCACATAATGTGAAAACAGTTTCAAATCCTACGATGAAAGGAAGTTAGATATGTTGAGGAATTGTTGAGGTAATAATATGCAGACTTACAATTTGTCCCAGTACATAAAGGATTAAATAATTATAGTAGAGGATGAATTCAGGCCAGGCAGGCAGGTTCTGAGATCAGAATTCTTTGTTCGCCGAGACGTATTTCTGTATTCTTTATGTACCTATGCATTTTTACTGAATTTGTGTACTGTATTAGAGATTCGTTAGTGTCGGTGCGTAGTGAAGGCTTTGTGTATTATGCATTAGCCACTTCGTGGATTCACTAGGTTGCTAGTAAACACACTGCCCATTATTCATACTCAAATAATCAGAGAGAGTGCCGGGAGCAAGTAATTTGCGATTTTCAAGCTTCTACTATATAGTATATCAAGTATAGAGCTGAGTGAATGCTAAATGCATCGTACAAAGCGTATGTTACCGAAATTGAAGTCAGACAGTGAAGAGTTTGAGTTGACTGGCGTGGCATGTTGGTAGGCAATATCATCGGAAGATTGGAATCAAAATTAAGTAGAACCTGTACTGGTAGTGGTAGCAGGAGTACTTTGTACTATAACATTGCACTTTTATTGTGTATCTGTTTGTGATGTTACTGTTACGGCGTTATACATTATTGTCTGGCATGCATTCTTTGATCATTTCTCCTTTCTAGTCCAATTTGATCCACTACATTGTGCAGTTGGCTTCGTTCGGTCTAAACAAAATGAAACAGTACCTACATGAAACTATCAGATCAAGGAACTAGAAAATTAAATCCACTGGGAAACTCCTATGTTACTTTGTTCTCTAAATTGTAAGATTACATTGATGTAAGTATCAGATCTACTCTATTATGCAATGTAATGTACACGTAGGTAGTTCTTAAATACCATTTCCAAGAGTAAAGAGACGAAAAAGGTCAAATGTTTGCACACAACTTACATAAAATAACTGTTATTACTATTACTGTAATTTTCTCACCATTAACCTCCTCCCTTTGTGCTTTTTCAACAATATTCAATTTACATCACCAACCATTTCATTACTTAACCTTCTGAACTGAAAATTGCAATTCGATTTTAGAGCTCATTTGCCCCCAAGTGGAAGAATAAAGTTTTTATTTAAAGAATTTGATTTGATTGTATCACTGAGAAATTGTCGAACATTTAATGGGAGTGTTCAATCTGTTATAATAACTAGGAGTAAAATACTATTTCATTCTAATTTCTCATAAATGGCTGAATTCTATTAACATATCAAATGAATAATAGTGAATATAGCGAACAAATAGTTGCAAAAATTGAATCATACTTGCCAGTTGCACTTGTCTACTACAGAGTTGAATTCTTTTTGCCGTAAGTTATAAAAGCATTTCTTAACTGCAAATATTTGCGTCGAAATTACCTGGAAGGTCAGAAAATGTCAAAAGGTAAGAGCTACAGATACTATAGTTGTAGCAGAGATAAGTTAGAGTAAAGTGGGTATGACGCAATATAGCTGCGTAGGTTTATATGATATTAACTTTAGGTTGAGAATCGAGTTACTGTGAGAAAATGTAAAGGAAAGACAAGGACGGAAATGAAATGAAGAAACTTTGAACAATTCTTGAAAACAATAGAAGAACAAAGATCTTGTGTAACGTCTTGACTAGAATTTCAAATCTCCGGCAGTTTTCTATTCTATGTCTATATCTGTATATATATTTGGTATAGAAGAACTTGAACCATTTCAGGTCTCTCATGTTGTGGTGTGTATTTGTAAAAGCTCCTTCAACGGGTTTGATTCCTTTCTTTCATATGTCATGTGAAAGTTTCCCTTCTGTTTTCATCTCGTCTTTTGCATCCACTTCCATCTCCACTCACCACAAAATACCTTAGGAAAGAAAGTACGACAAAGCTCTCCATATCTTACGTAATAGTATAACTAGGTACCTAAATAACTTGCAGGAACACCTAAAGAAATAAAGGCATCAGCAGAAAGATCATCTTATCTCCAGCAGTAAAACAGAGGGGCTGCTGCTGGTATGCAATTCTATCAAGGATCCGTCTTCGGTTCAGTCTTCCATATAACACTACATAAATCTGTAGCTGCACTTTGTTCTCCACTTTGGAGTTACGGAGGGAAAAGCTGCTTACTGATTAATATTGAAGCGGAAGATATACTTATCACTTGGAAATATTATAAACTTAAAATGCTAGGGTATAAACCTCTTATTGTAAAACTGATAGGTGTAATATTGTATTGTATATAGGAAGTAGTTTGCCGGATCGTATTATTCAGCTTTGCGGCTAAACAGTTCGTTCGTGACTTGACATTCGATAATGCTCTCCTCTCTTGACTCTAAAACTTTATGTGCCAAATACTCCCCCATTTCTGCCCATAAAATAACTTCTCCATATTCCTTCACTCACTCACGTGTGCGTAACAGCCGAGGAATCTTCAATGTACCTCCTACAAACTTTACCTTTGCGTAACTCTGACTCTGGGTACCTACAATTTCCCTTACCATTTCACGTACTTCTTTGGCAAAACACAATTTGTCTAAATCAAAACAATTTCTCTAATTCAAAATTTCTTAGTGCAAAATAAGTTGTGATTAAGATGAAAAATAACTTTACTTAACTTGATATACTTTGATTATAATCAGTCATTGAGAATTGTAAAATTTTAGCCAAATACTGTTTTGCCAGAAAGAGATTATGATATCTTCTGCTGTTTCGATATGTACTAGCGTAAGTCAACTCAGACAGGTTAGTATTTTTATACCTATAGAGAGATACCATATGTCTATATTGTACTATTTGCCATAATATAATGTTATGTGTTTGAATGCGTAGTTCTGCTATGAAGTGGGGTGCGTAGAAATCACTATTCTTAAAATCTAAGGAGGAAAAGCAAAAGTTTTCACGATTTTCTGATTTCAAGAGTTTCAAGATCTCCATTCTCTCTATCTGTACATACATATGTGCATTACTACTTACTTATGGTGGGAAAAGCAATGCACAAGCACATGCAATGCAATTTTCTTGCTTCGTGAGATTCCTCCCTTTACTTTTAAGAAAAGAAAACTATCATCATAAAATGTAAACGCTAATAATAATAACATTTCTTCCCCCACAGCTTTGGCTTACAAACATATTTTATTTAATGCAATGTAATATGTTACAATAAGGGAGTACAACAGAATAGTTTTTAGACATTTCTTCTCTACTACATCCTAAGTCTCCCTAACCAATGAAAGTCATGTATGCAATGCAACCTTTCTTTATTTATTTACAACATTTCCTAGTTTCTACACAAACTCAACAACGAATAACAATCTTATTCCTTATTTCTGCATTTATTTTTTATACACCTCATACGTCAACATTTATAGAATTTGTTTCAGCTAATTTTTTGAATTTATAATGGAAAAAACGTCTCTTTGATCTATAAATTAAGTTAGTAACAATTTAGAGAGTCATTCGATTTGCATGCAAGTGGAATATAATTGAAATTAATAAAATAATAATGTTATGTATTTACAGATCCTAGTCCTAATGGTCCTGTCGTACTATGCAATTCCTGGAACACAATATTATTTTACGGATGTATTCTTTTAGATACAATGTTTGGCTGGATAATAGGAAATGCTCTGATTTCATCTGCGATGGAAAGATAAAATATGAAAGATCCTTCTAGCTAAATTAATAGGAGTTTGTAGACCTCTGTGTTGGCAAATCATAAAATAAACTGTGAGCTCCTGTGAAGAAAACAAAGTAAAGACAAGAGGAGTAAGGCAATGTGGTAGTTCTAACGTGATAAGTCTTGTCGGTGGGCTAATAATAAGAAATTCCGCAAAGCACTCACTTGAGTTTCAGAGGGAGAGCCGACACTTGACTTGAATCGCTCAGATTTTGAGGATGTATGCAGTGCAGCGTTGGAGTGGAGCCGACAACGGAGAAGAAGAAGCCTAGGGCAGTAAGGAAGGTGCTAAAATCGGGTAGGACATCTAAGCCAAACAAATCCAAAATGAAACGGAAACCGCAAAAAGGTGCTTACTTTGTGACTTGGTTTCTCAACGATTCTTAATAGAGCTAAGAAAAGCTCTCCATACATTTCACTTTAGTACATAGTTCATACTTTATATTTAATATACGTTCAGAAGCAGTAAGTCAGTAGTAGTAACCTAGTGGGAACTGACAGTTCCGTTTGGACTGTTTATATACTTATCCTTATACGGAGACTTCTCATAATATTTAGGAAGCGTGCATAAAACGTGAATTCAGAGCAATAACTCTCACACTCTATTCTCACATTTTCTTAACTAAGCTTTTAGGTGGAGCGAAGAAGAATCTAGCGAGCAGCCTTTTCCTTCCTTTGATATTTTGGCAATGGCAACAATAAACTTTGCTAAACTGCTCTCTCGTGCTCGTAAATCCAGTCAAGACTACTCTAGCATAATACTTAGGCAGCTAACGTAACCGACTAACCCTTTTTCCTTTACTGCACTTGTTTTACTCCAGCATTTCCGTTTGGCTCTGCAACAGAAAATATCACACCAGTAAATAAAATTCCCTCGTAAGCTCAGACTGGGAAAGTTCTTATTTTTAATGTGCTTAATACAACACCTAATTCAATTCTAGTAAAGCCAAACCCACACTAAACCTAGTAACTACACACTGCTAACTACTTACCACTAGTAAGTAGAGCAATAGCGATACATGCACTATTTACTATCTGAAACACCATTGCTTAATAGAATACATTTGGCCAAGCCAACAAAATCAAAATCAACTACACCCACAGATACACCAAAACATTTTTACTCTGTATATAGATGCGTACACATTAGAACCTCCACCCTAAAGCAATAATTTTTATCCGTACAATCAAATGCAAAAGGACAGACCGAAGACTAATTTACGACAGAGTCTATTAAAAACTTATTTATAGAGACAACAAAAGCGATACGAATTTTTGGATGCACTTTCTCTTACTGATCTTTAGCATTTTTAACATGTAAGTGGTAAAGAAGAAAACAAGGAGTATACCTAAGAGGCATCTATTTAGAAAGAGAAAGAAAATAGAAAAACGTTCTCTATCTTTTACGTGTTGGTGGGTTGGTAGGGGATTTGGACTTGGCACGAACTCTTTGGTGACATTTACAACTGGCTGCGACACTTGCTACTTTGCTACTGCTACGTGTATACAGTATTTTTACTGGTGTTTACAGTAACGATGTCTACATGTCTGTATAGAGAGATATATTTTCGGATGTCGGATGCCCCAGTAGCATTCTGAAGAACACAGATACCTAGTTTCACTCATGCACTCACAAGCCCATTAGGCACAAAAGTTTTCGTGTCATAAAAGGTAGAGTCTAAGTATGTATAAGATGGAGAATGTAGGACAGGAGATGCCACGAGACTTTGCTGAATCTTCCAGTTCCATTTCCATGTCCAAAGGGAAAGAAATAAAATGAACTTTTAAACTCTTAAATTTATATTCTTCGACTATATTTAAGTAGCATGTAGTGTTTTCGGGAGAGAGCAATAAAATGAGTGCTGCGGTCATATAAGTTAATTAATGGACATACCACCCTACTTGAAGAGCGAGGAACCCGCATCTGCATCTCCAGGTCATCTTCCTTTAACTATCTATGAATCTACCTACTACGTGTAAAATCATTTCTACTCTATGAGAATTCGAAGTCACTTTCCTATGCAGACTCTTCGTCTTTAAAAACTACATAACTAACCCAGGCTTTACTCAACAAGCATTATTTCTCCGAGAAAAATGAATGTTATAGTATCTAGTAGTAGTAGTCTGGTAATAATAGTATGTAATACATAGGTAGTAAAGGAACAAGTGGAAGTGAGCTCATAACTGTTATAACGTTACGGTAAAAAGTCCAGTCCACTCCAGCCTTTATTTATCTCTATCATATTTTACCTGGTAATCGCTCTCGAAGCAATAAGAGCTTTCTATACTATTTCTTTTCTATAGAGTTCAGAGTATCTGTTTAATTTACGCTATAAATAATAACCATGTACGAACTTGTTTATATAGATGGGAATTTCTATGGCTAGACCTATCTTTTGTCTGACTAGAATAAAGCTCGGTCAAGTCCAGTCCAGTCATCCAGTCCACCCGTGAAATTAGAACTCCTCTAGTAGAATTCTCATTTTGTTCGACTTTTCTTTTTCTAACCTGCTTTGGTTTTTTATGTGTACACATGATGAGCTGACTTATAAACGAGCTACTACTGCTATTTCAATTTATAGAATGGAAGGCATATTGTCATACATAGCTCGTTTAAGAGCGTCTAGACGTGCTATAACTATTATCACTAAATTTAACATAAACCAGGGCAGGGAAGAGAGGCACGGACTTCACACCCGACACGACACGAGAAGATATCGAAAAATTGATTGGATTTGGATTTTATATAATATGTACCTATATATAGTGATATTGAACTATATAGTTATAGTAGTAGGAGAGTGAGTCAAGTCAGTAATAAAATGTATGAGATGAGAGTTGCCTTTCTTTAGTTTGTCTAGAATTACATTGCATTGTCTTGCTGGGTACCTTGCAGAAAGTGAGTATCGGAGTATGTATTGTTTTCTGTGTGGGTAGACTAGAAGACTTGTCTCCTTCCATCACAAAATAATATAACTTCTTCACTAGACTTAACTTGGACAAAAGAAAAAGAGACCGTATCTAAATTGGAAAGAACATCTGCCGATACACGAATCCGAAACTTTTCTAATAAAATCTCCTGAAAATCTTGTGAAAAAGAAGCTGGAATTTTTTCTTGACTTTGCACGTACTTATATGTGTATCGGTATTATTCCTATCTGAGTGGTGACGCCTAACCTATAAAGATTCCTTATTTTGCCTTGTCATACACATAAACTTAACATCCTACCTACATTACGATTTAAAAAAGTTTCGTTTTATGTCTATAAACCGTAAACGTGCTATAGCAAATTGCAGCAGCTACAAACATTCGACCATTATAATTATTTTTTCCTTATCCAGTCGACAATTTACTGTTCTGTCCAAAAGAGTGAATTGAATCTGCAGATGTACTGCCCATCCATACCAGTACCTAAGTGAAAGCCATTAGATTAGCAGCGTAACTAACAATAGGTACAAAATACTTTGTCGAACGTGCTTTCGTGGTCAAACATTATTATTTCTACTTCTGACAGAATTGGAGGTCAGAGGTTGCTCAATCAATGCACAGGCAATGAACACAACTCCTTCATTATACTTTCTTTACTTTACACACAAAAAAATTCAAACGACAATCTTTCACTATGGTCTTGGCATCTAAATGTACATTAAACACTCCTATCCTATCATTATGACTTCTATCTATGTACTATACCTAATGTACAGGCTGGAGGGTAATCCACACGGTAGGACTGCTACTTCCATTACAGATCACATTAGCTACGCTCATAAAAGGATAGAGACCTATTTCGTATGCAAGCTACACTGATAAGTTTTAAGTGTTTTTCAGTCCTGCGACGTAAGCAAGTAGTAACGAGTAGTTAGCAGGGAGGATGTTTAGTGATGCTTTTAGTGCAACTCTTACCTCCAGGTGGTTTCCCATCTTCGACGCTTATTTTTCTTGATTTGATGCAAAGCACTTTGTGCTCTTTCGTCAATAAAACCAACCGAAACTAATATTTTAGTGAGCATAATATACACAAGTGCCTATAAAACCTATCTTTAGTGTTTATTACTATGTTAACATCAAGTTACTAAGATTTTACATTACTATTATTACTACTGGCAAAAATGGACTCCTACTACTCCACAAGCAATATCTCTTACCCATGTCTTGTATGTACTATGATCGCCAAATAACTTTGGACAATAAGATTGAAGAACAATAAAACCGATAAGAATACATAATAGGCGAGTTCGCGTTTCAGTGAGCACGAACAAAGGTGCTCATTGAAGCGCAAACTCCTGTATTGTTCATGCTCACTAATGCGCGAACTCGCCTATTATATTTTCTTATCGGTTTTATTATTCTTCAATCTTATTGTCCAAACTTATTTGGTGATTATAGTATTTATAGACATCCTAAACCTACTATATAATACCATTACTAAAATTTCATCATCAAAATTTCTTAGTGGAATTGGCTGATTACTTGAATATGTGTCCTTGTCAGATGAAATTAAATAAATAAATGTGAAATATGGGTATCTTTGACTTCTGATAGGAGCTAATGTATAATTGCATAACTTAGCTATTGCAAGTTTGCTTAGTTTGAGTTGCCATTTGTAGTTTTGGCTAGGCTGTGGCCAATTTTGTGAGTTATGCAGGTAAGACTTAAACAATACAGTGTGCTTACATGTTTATTCGTAATTACAATTAATTATAGGTGCCTACTAATACTCGAAAGAGGAACTCCCTTTGGACAAGACAAGAATGTAACTCATCTTACCACGCTGCTGATTGTGTTCCTGATGGAAATTCAAATGGGTGGCATGGCATGTATTACATAGCATGATCAAAGTTTTGTAGTAGTAATGTAATTACAATCTAACTAGTAGTAGCACACAGAGCACAGGAGTTTACCATATAAAATACCGATAAACACTAATTGCTGTGCTTCATTTGGCAGGCGTAGCTATGTGCGAGCGTTGTGTTGCGGTTAGAGAATTGAATGGACTGAACTTTTAAGGTAGTTTTCCTACTTTTGAGAAATCTTGATTCAATTAGCGTCGCAGAGAGGTTAAATCCATGCGAAGCAAACCAAGCCATGTCAATTCTGATTGATTAAAATTTCCGTATTGTTTCTACTAACTCCCAACGTGATTGTCTTGTGCGGACAAAACCTAACTCGACCCAAAAATCCTACCAAACAAGATGGGATGAGATAAAGTTGAAGAATACAGAAGATAAGAAGCTGAGGCGGCACTATGCATTGGTGATTGGAAACATTCTAAAAGAAAAGAAATAAAGTAGGTAAGTCAGAGCTGACCAAGTAATAATAACTTTACATTTATCTAGACGCAAGATAAGCACGTATAGCTGCTGTAGGTAAGTAGGTTTTGTTTTCGGCATTAAATTCACTTAGGTGGCTAAAATCACTGGGTGAACCCAGGCTTTTTGTGTTTTCATCTATAAATGCTAAGTAAGATAATAAATTCAATTAAATTTGATGTTTTTTGGGATGGTAATATACGGTTGTGGTTATCATTGAGTTTGGCTTGTGGTTTCTCCTAATTTATTGTAATGACTCATATTCCTTAGGTATGTATAGCAAAAAATGGACTAACGCTGTTTTACATGGAGAAAAAATTCTTCCCGCAATATTCCTGCATAGTAAAACTTATATTTTTATCATTATAGCCTTAAGAGATACTGACACACTTGGAATATTAGCAAAAATGAAATGTTGATACTCCTTGTCGACTCCTCATCTTTTCTGTGATTTTTTGTGGTACTTACGCTTCTGATTTTTACTTACATAAGTTATAAGGTAACCAATTACCAAACTACTACATCGAAAGGATGGGGTAGCTCAACTTATCTATGCTGTCTAATAGATAAAACTTCCTACTCTCTTCTCCAAACGTTACACAAAGACATTTCTGCAGATTGGGTCACCTTATAACCTAATCCTATCACTTGATATAGTAACTACTTTCCACTGATAAGTGAGATTTTTTCGTTTACATGACATACCAGACAAAAAGTTTACTTTATTGTTAGATGCGTAACAAGTAAAGTTGAAAATAAATGTGAATGGGTTCGCTAACATAACCTGTATAAAGTACCTTAAGAAATAGCTCAAATAGCATTAACTATTGTAATAGACAATACAGAGCCAAAGAAAAGAAAATGCTCCAAACAACTTGTGGCAAAAGTTCATGTTTGTAAAGACTATACGAACTACCCGTTCGTGATGCAGTTTATAGTTTACGCCGCTTTGCAATGCTCGCACACACATTATTTTAAAAGTTTGGTAGTTAGGAAGCTAATTGAAAGTATTTCGTCCA
This sequence comes from Tomocerus qinae, assembly GCA_020055645.1. Lineage (NCBI taxonomy): Eukaryota > Metazoa > Arthropoda > Collembola > Entomobryomorpha > Tomoceridae > Tomocerus > Tomocerus qinae. The sequence continues at coordinate 44,666,887 of CM034547.1, forward strand.
TTAAAATGCTTTATGAAGCTCATCTGTGGCTCTCGTTGTTGGTTTTATGAAGCAATCCTCAGCAAAGACTCATAGGTAAACTCCTCTTTCTTTAGATTCTACAGACCCATGCAAAAACATAAGAACTTCAATATACCACAATTCTATACTTTTTTAAAGTGTAAATCGATATAAGCTATATAAACTCTTACATCCTTATTTATCATAATATTATGATATACGTTATATAAGATTATCCTACATCTTATAAAGTTATTTAGACTCAACTTCTAGAATCGTTTGCAAGAGCATTTCGTTATATTATCCTGTCTTTGCATTTCTTTCTTATTAGAAAGTTTTTTAGTTCTTTCCGTATTTTTTAGAGTCGAAACTAGAGAGTAGTATAATATGTAACATGGCCATGGACGAAGAGAGGATGAATATCGTTTAATCTGGAAAACACAAAAATTTTTCTTACTTGAAAATTCCACTCATTGTTGAATATAGCAATGGTTAATGTATTCTGACCATAGCTATATGCATATAGAGGTAGGTTGTTTGGCATTAGCGTATTATTGTGTAGGTCTGCCTATTTAAATGTGTAAGTAAGAACATATTTATTAAAAGGTGATGCTCAGAAATGAATAGTGAGATGAGAGTGCCAAAGGGCTTTGTTAAGAAATTAGGAAGAAGCAGGAGCAGAAGACGAGCGAGATGATTTGACTGTAGGATGTTGTTATGCTTATGTAGTTGGGCTGGACCAGGTGATTACCTCAAGAAATTATATTTCTGAAGACAAGCAACGAACTCGAAAGTGTTTTTTCTCCATGACTTGTTTTGACTACTCTACAGATAGATCAAGTACGTAACTACCTAACTTAGGAAAGTACCTATCCCATCTATAATTAATAGGTTCATATACTTTATTTATCTTCAGAAGGCCAAGCTGTCTTTAGAAGTACCTACATAATCCTAGTATATACCTTATACAGAATTATTTGTACAGATACAAAGAAAGAGGAGACTAAACCGATGATGATTCGAAGCTAAGATAAATAGTCAATAGAGAAGAGGAGCGGAACAGAAAGGAATACATGTAGAGGTACTTATGTAATGAAGGGTAAAATTGTTCCAGACTTGTTGTATTATAAATGAACCAAGTTGGTTTGGTGGACTGGATAGAATGGGAAGAAGAGCAAAGGAGCCAAAGAAAAGAAAACCCACGAGGTAAATACGGAAAAGAAATACGCTCGTTGTCTCTATGGTATAGAGTCTAGTAAAAGTAAGCTCTGCCTTACCAAGTCGAGTCTGAGTCCTCGAGGAAGAAGATTCAGATTCAAGTTTCGTCTGAAAAGAAGATCAGAGCAGAACAACTTACTGAAGAAAAAGTGGAGTGGATTGGAGTGGAAAGGAGAGGCGTGAAAACTCCACGCGGCCATTAATCAGCCTGAATTTGTCTGCCTCTATTAGAACAAAAGCTTATCAAAATATTTTCATTCTCCAGCCTTCTTGTTTATATACGCACATTACATGCTTTCCAATCATTCCCTTTACCCATGTACGTAAATACTACACTACTCTCCACAATAATGCCTTGCCACTTCTCCGTCAATACCTAATACACGCGTGTGAGTCTAGAACAGTTAAAGTCATGTTATACCGCAATACAATGTCAAGTCTACAGAATAATACTCAATTTTCTTCCAAATAACTCGGAACTAGTGTCTAATGCAATATACCTAATAAATTACACTCTGGATAGGCATATAGCTATATAACTCATAAATGCACAAAAGCCTCTTGTACATCATTGTGCATTACATTGTAGTTTTCTTATTTACACGATACCTTGTAGCATGAACACAGTGCGTGTTCTACCAAGTCTATAAGGGCATTTGGTCGAAACTTATTAGCTCAGATTAGTAAAACAGAATCTTTAGAAAATGCTGTAAGAGCGAAGGCAACAAGAGGTAATTGTACGCAATTGGATTTACACAAAACATAAACATAAGTTCGTGTTCCTTCTTTTCCAAAATTTGATGGGTAACATCACATAACTACGAGGAACAAAACTAGTAGTTCGATATAGTACTATACTATACCTAGACTAACCCAGGTAAATTATTCAGCCCTAGAAACTTCTTTCGTCAATAATTTGGCTTTTGGTAGCTGGGAAAACTGGAATTCCCTTACGTTTGGATAACTGATACAATTACAATTTACGGTAGATTTATCTATGGTGTAATTTATAAGGTGGGAGAAATTAGGTAATGAAACACGTGCTGATGCTATATATGACACACTTACGAACCAACAATACAATTTCCAAAGGTTTACACCTTATTTCATCGATTTCTTCGACTGCACATTCAATTAAAATATCTCATAGGTAAGTATGATTAAGTAGTAAATAAATATTATTATTAATGAACTCCACACATTAACTTAACGAACATAACCTAACCTAAAATTTAACATGAATGTGATAATCACGAATAATTCCTCAAACGGAATCACCTTAAAATTATTTGAGGCATGAAAAAATTCATTAAAATTGGTCAGATTTTTCCTTTTGTATTTTTTCAGTGGTTTTTTAAAAAATGGGACAGTAAAATAACTGTCTCTTTGAAATATCAATTGAAGATTTTCAAATCCCAATTAAAAATCCCACTTTAGCAATTAGCATAAAACATACATAAAGAAGGTAAAGACAATTGGCTGTATGATAAGTACTTTCCATAAGTATTATTTAAGTAAAGAGTACACGCAAAGCAAAGCAAGTTAGTCAAGTATCGATCTGCTCATTACTAAAATGCAATAGAGCCCATAGAAAGTAATGCTGTATAAGTAGGTTACAATTCGCGTCTGGTTATTACTGCAGTAATAATAATAATGTAAGTGCAGGTATATTTTATGTGCATTATGTGTTCATGTTCTGTGACTGTAAAAAGAGGCTAATCAGCCTACGTACTTAAATCCAGTACTGTTCCTATTTGGGGTAGTGGTGGTTGAAGCCAGGCGTAGGAAACCATGAAAGTAGGTGTGAGAAATCGGGCAATGAATGGCTCTGAATATTTTCTTAGTTCTTGAGTTCACACGCGAGTTGAGTTAACTCACTAATTCGGTTACCTATTTCTGCCTCCTCTTATTCATTCTCAAGATGTTTTTATTTATATTTTCCTAAGGAGGAGGAGGTTGAGTTCATTCCGTTGGTAGTCTAACAATAATACTTCTTTATAAGACTAATTGATATAAGAGGGTGAGAACAATGAATTCCATATCGTTATTTACTATTGGCCTGAACAGCTTTGCTAATACGACTCTTGCATGTATAGATGTTTTATCGTGACTGAGAGATAAGTTAACAAACGAGAGAATTGAACAGAATAAGGGTTGCTACACAAAGTATCATAACTTATCTTTAGGTAATGAAATAGGTAATAGGAAATGGTCGTAATTCAAATGAACAATCAGCAAGAGGAGTTCAGTTAAGAGTTTAACTTGCTAACAATGCAATCACGTCAAAGTAGTGCAATGAGCTGTTTTAGGATTTATCATTTATTGTTAGTGACTCTGTAAAGGAGGAAGGGCAGTAACACATCAATAACCAAATCAGGGAAACACTCAAAGATATTTAGCTTGAACGAGAATTATTTACAATTGGGGCAGGCGACAACAATCCTATATGCAATGACAAACTAAATAAAGAATGGGCAAGGGTAACTACTTAACTAAGTTATGTACATATAAACATAAGTAATGTAAAGTATATAGGCGTCCAAAAACTCCAGCGTCCAACCCTTTGTGAATTAAGTACATTACTCCAGTAGATTTACATCGATATTTCTACATTGCATTTGCAGAGAGCAATAATAGAATTGTATTTACAGTAGTCCCTATTGAATAACATTGCGTTGCATCACTCACAGAATGTTTTACTGAGCTAACAATAATATTAAGACTTACGGTTACGATTACGAGAGGACCCGCCGGCCATTTGACCAATTTAGGGAAAGGAAGGGTTGATATATACAAGTTCGGGATGATGCCTCTTTTTCGTCGTCAGCCGGCACTCAGCACGCCCCGCTTTGGTCTCTGCTCTCCTCAGGGAAATAATAAAATAAAATTGTAATGCTCAAAGCCTATTTATTTATAGCATGAGCTCACATCACATTTCACATCCACCAACAATAATCTATAAGCTACAATCACGAAGCTTTGGCTACCAATTCTTCATTCTGTCTTCAATTCCTGCTATTCCGTAGTTGATTTCGTTCACTGGATTAGCTTCTGGTTTCCTTTTACTTCCATTGGTTTCACTTCTGAATAAATAGCCACCTAATAGTTGCTACTCTTTTATCCTCCCTCCCTGTCTGTCTACAGTCATCCTCATTCAAATTCTTATACCATATAAATAGCCAAATACTAGATAGAAGTATACAAACAGAGCTTCTCAGATTACATTTACATTAAACAAACATTCACAATCAGAAAGCGTAAGTCAACGGAATTCAATTCGGGATTTATTTCTCTGTACCTACTTACCGTGTTGCTGCGCTTTTCCAAATCACCGGACCATTTACTCGTACAGGTCACTTTCATCATCCTCAATCATAGTCATTACATAAATAAACGTCACAAATTTACAGTTTATGCTATTTTATGATCGCCAAGACAGGTCCCAGACCAGAAATGTGTATTTTTTACGAAATAAGAAACACATCCTGCACTTTCTACTGTATTTCTATGAGACTGTCTGGTGAATATGAAGAAATGGCAAGATTCAAGACAAGGAGTAGTAGAAAACCATGTATGCCCATAAAGGATCCGATTGTTTTCCTTTACCTCGACGATAAACAAGCTTTTAAAGGAGGCTTTTAGCATCCGTATGGAAATGTAATGTGTATTTTATGTACATCTGTCTTCACTCTGTCACTTTTAGCTGGGAGGAGAAATCAAAATCAAAACACAACTTATAGCTCTCCTATTTGTACAAGTCACAGTTACCAACACTATTATTACGACCAACTACCCAGATAGAAATTTACTACGTGTATGCATTACCCTACTAAATCTACCCAAGTCAGTTATTGTAACTGTCGCCTTCTTCCTCCTGCATCTATATTCCCAAACACTACCAAAATAAACCTACGACCTGACGAAAAGTTACGTAATAGTCTGTACTCCGGATTTATAGTTATTATCTACGTTAGAACTACACTGAGCCCTCCAAGTATTAGTAACTCAGCATTGCCCATAAATGTAGCTATTTACAAGGAAAAGTCAAAGTCAATGTCAAAAGGAAACAAAGTGTTAAAGGTAGGGTTAAATCTAATGCTACTACTTTATACCTACTTTGCACTACACATGTACAACAAACTACATCTATACCGTGATTATGCATAAAAACAAAATTTCAGCTGCTATATGAACTTTCCTCAAATATTATGCCACTTGTATTTGTGTATTTACCCCTCACATGTATTTTATATGTAAAATCTTTGGATAGGTTATTGTTACAAGTGATTGTCAGAGATAAGCCCATTTATTTGCAGCAAAAAAAGATATACAGAGGTAAGACAGTAAGAAAGTGTAAATGAGGGAAAGATGACAACTTTCACTAATTATAATATGCAAAAACTCACAATCCACGACAGTATACAGTGTCTTACTTCCAAAGAATAATAATAATTTTATATCTACTGTTTGCATAAATCAGGCTTAAATCATACCAAGTTAGAAAAATGGTAACCCCTCCAACTTGAAAGACTGACTAAAGATGAAAGACTTTAAAAGATAAATTATTAGTACTTGGTTGCGATTAGGGGGCTGTGGCACAAAAGATAGGTAACCTTATCCAGTGCATAATTTTTCTAAACTCTAGTTAATGAAGAAAAAAAATCTTTCAATAGGAAAGATTGAAAAAGCTTGCATTTCTTAATGATGCCTCTAGAAAGCTTCTTAAATGACAAAAAATATTTTTTTTACTATTGCTATCTCAGTTCCTGCTAAATTGGATGATCTCTTTTTAGAACACTTGACAGTGCACTGCCAAGTGCACCTGGAAAAGGGACGCTTTCCAGCAACTTGTGATTGGATAAGTGACCTATTAGGACGATTAACAAAAATGAGTCGTGAAGAGTAACATTAATAGAAGATACGTGGGGGTAACTGTCTTTATCTCCTGTCTGCTGTGATACAGTCGGACTAAAATAGTGATTATGGATTACAGATAAAAAATACATATTTTCTTTATAAGTACATTACATTATTCGCAAGGCAGGACAACTATTTATTCTCTAATTATTTCTTTCAATGTTACATAGAACTGTAGATGTTGACCCAATGGAAACAAGAATCATCTATTATTAGTAATACTAAGAATTCATTCCATGAGGATCAAAAAAAGTCACCGTCAGTTAGATACAGTATTTCCTTTGTTAAAAATATTTGAAACAATTTACTAGGAAAGTGGAGCAAAGTATATTAACCCACATTACTGTGTATAAAATGAACAAGCTTTTTATTATTGCCTGTAGTTTGATAATCGGATGCCAGAAGTAGTATTTGTAGAAGACTCCGGTTGATGTAGGGGTAACTAACAACGGAGTGCAGCTTCCTTCTGTTCTGATTGTTCCAAGTAATCATTAAAAAGGTAATTCATTTGATTTGAGGTTTCCCCTCAGACGAGAGTCGAGTTTTTTCGTTTTCCTTCTGGTTTACCTTATACTAACGTCCTATTCATCTTTTCCAATTCTCCCTCGTACATTTTTTCCAAATTGAAGTGTTCCTACCTACAATTACTCCCCAAAACACATAAGGATAAGCAACTATATATAATAATATAATTCATGTGTACGTGCGCTAGAAAAAATATTATCTAAAAGCACCCCAGACTAAAGGAAAAAGAGCAGGGCAATAAGTACCGTGATTTAACACACGATGAGCATTGGTACCTAGAAAGCAAAAAACTTAGTAAAGCAAGCTCATAACAAGTAAAATTGTGTGACTAAGGGTGACTCGGAATTGAGTGGACTAAACTTATGGCTGCTATGTTTCCTATTATTTCCTAGAAAAAATTACGTGTATAGAAGTTCCTTCTGAATTTACTGACTCTCTAAATATATTACACTTCCCAAATCTAATTCTAATCTTTCACTTGCAGTCCATTGATGGTTTTGTGTGGAAAGACCATGCTCTGCTCCACTACTCTCATTATTTACTGCCTTCAGGCACTTTTTCCAGTATTCCTCCGAATTTGATTTTTTCTGCTTGTTGAGCAGATTTCTCTTGTGTCCTGAATAGAACATGCACACTGCCATGGCTTACGTCTATCCATTTATTTAGCTGTCAATACACCTCCCCGTTTCAATGCAATACATGCAATACAAATATTTTCGATCCCACCGATGCAAACTCCTAAGTAATAATACTCCTATTTAAGCTCGACGAGGGTGTGAAGTGAGAATACCTTGTTACATAAATACTATTTGTATGTAAATCTACTCCAGATTCGTTCACAGCTGCTAATCCTTGGCATATACCAATTATAAATCACCACAGCCGCAGCCAAAGAGTTCGTGAACGCGTAGTAATTATTACGGTTAAGGTATTTGTGATCTAGTACTAACTTGAGTATATTGGTCTTTAACTTAATACATAATAGACCTACCAAGAAGTGGGTTATCATAACCAATTGCTAAAGAATCCATAAGAACAACTTTGGAAGTAGATAAAATATTAATACAATGGCTACACCAGAGACTTATACAATTATCATTCACTTATAACGACATCATTGCATTGATCGAATCGTGAATCGTGGCTGTCTTATCATTGGGTTCTATAGTAGATAATACAACATTGATGCAAAAAACTAGGAAAACAAAAGTCAATCGTTTATTCAAACTTTTCCGTTACAAAGTTATTGTTGTAATCAGAGAGTAGCCTTTGTATGCAATGAAACAGTGTGGTATAATAAACAGTACAAATAAATACCGATATTTAGTAACATTAATCTTTTTCTCCAGCACTTAGGACATAGGTATAATAAACAGTACAAACAAATACCGATATTTAGTAACATTAATCTTTTTCTCCAGCACTTAGGACATAGTTAGTTGGGTAGTTGTGTTTCCTATGCCTATATACCATTAAATATGTATTACTACGATGTAGGTAGCATTGATATGACACCAACAAGATAAGTGACACAAAAGACAGGAAAAAAGGCCAAGGAGAAGTCGAGTATGTGTCAGAAACGGAAAGGAGAGGTGTGATTGAAACAGCGGGGCATCACAACTGTCCTCGTCATCCTCAATGACCAACAGAGACTTGACAACAAGAAAATGAGAGTCCCAGTCAGATCCAGTAAAGTGAATTCAGCGAGGAAAAATATTTGAGAACGGTAAAAGGGAAGAAGAGACTTGGTCTTCTGAGTGTGACTGGGTTGGTACTGAAAAGTGCGATAAGTGATTCTGAATAGGAGCAATGAATCTAAGAAATACTGACTGTCGTGTCGTGTCCCACAAAAATCATGACAAAAGGGCGTCGCCAACTTGAAAACCGGAAGACAAGCAACGACATGACAAGATGGGGACAGAATAGCCTAGTCCAACAAACTCACAACTCAATGTCAACTTGAGTTGCCTCTGAGGATATTTGATGGAAATTGAATTTTATAACAAATGAAACCTATTACTACATTAGTACCTATACATAACATAGGTACCTATATACAACACATAAGAAGAACACGCATAATATACCTAACAAGTCAAATTGACACATTTTTTGAAATTGCATCACATTACATTGATATTCTGGAAGGTTAAAAAAAGTTTGCAGGATTACAAACTACAGACACATTATATACCATTGGTATGGTATGGTTTGAGTTAGGTAATGCTTTACATCACTAACAAAACATTGGAAGAATGAATGAAATATTGTCAATTGTATTTTTACTTGGTGGTTGCGGTTGTAGCCCATTGTTCCTATAATTGCCTCTTTTACACCTGGCTATCCTTATTGCTGTTTGTACATCCTCAACTTAAATTACATGTAGCATGTAATTTGTAATATTAAGTAATATATAGACAACATGTACATTAGTCCACAATATTAGACTAGCAGTTCCTCTAGTATCATTTAAGAATTGAATGAATTTCCAAGTTGTAAATAAGAAAACAATGGACAAAATGACCTCATCACTTTTTTTAATTTTTCTAGGGAACCTCTTTGAACATTTCCTACAGTAACATTGTGTAATTTCTAGATGTAATTGAAGTGTAAAATTGAGTAAGGGAAAGGCCGTGAAAGGCGCAAACGAAGCGAAACCAAAGTTTTTGCTAGTACATAATTTTTCTACTACAGAATTTAACACTTCAACAGAGAACAGATATCAACCAAACAGATACTAATAATATACACAAGTGTTTCCTCATTTCCAAAGCAGAAGCACCTGTCAGGAAAAATGTAAAAATGGCTTCAATATATTTTTAAACGCCACGTCGCAAATTAATCGACAGAAATAAATAATGTTTAACAATTTATTGTAGATTTTCTTTTCATATTTCGTTGGTTTGCCATTTCTAAGCATAGTTTATTCTTAATACTGTCACGAAAATTATTGTTTTTCAAAATCTTAAATCTATGTGATTTGGTTTTCCAAACTTATTTGTGACAAAAATAACCACAATAAGGTGAAAGTTCGAGAAGGCTAACACAACAAAAAGGTGCTTTACAAGTAAAGGGAAGTGACCGTCGGAATGAGTTTCGTCTATTGCTAATTGCTGCTGGAAGAAACTAATAACTTTGACTGGAACCTCCCATGCACGTTTTCACATGCGATTGTTAAAGTCAATTTTTCATCCTAGTATTTCATTTTCATGACATTTACTAAAAGATAGCTCCGTATAATAAATGCATGTAATACTTGGTAATTTTTCAAGAAGAACAGCGACAAAACAAAAGAGTCATTTAGAATATCACCTTTTCATTTCCTTTCACACTTTAGTAAGTGTTTAAGTTATCTCACGAACTGCGGATATTACAGGGAAATATTAATTACATAAGTATTTAAAAGGTTTATGTTCTATGTACTTATCATTTGCGAAGAGATTTCTACCCATATTATGGAAGCTTTGCGTGCACGCATACTAATTTCGAGAAACGCATAAAACTATCTTTTTATGTTGTAACTAATCATTGTTTTACCATTCTTGCTGCACTTAATCAGTATTAATGCCTTACCAGATACATTTTCCTATATTAAAAATACTGCATTAAGGTGCTGTCTAACTAGACGGAACTTCTCCTTTTTCCAGTTATGGCACAAAAATGCGTGGCATTTGCTGCAGTGGTTTTTTTGAACTAAATTTACTAAATCGATCACTCATATGCGTCCTTATAGGCATAGAAGAAAAGGCAGTTTACACAACTAGAGCATCTTCCCATTAGTAAGAACATTACTAGGTAATAAATAGTAGGCTGATCCCGTACTAGCGAAAAATGGGAGTTGCGTTTATCAGAGAAAATAAAAGAGAGCTTACATACGGGCGGTTGTGTAGTATAGTATGTGCACAGAGGACTAATGGTAGATACCCACCATTTAATATACAAATAACATGCAATCATCATCAAAGACGCCGGCGGCTCATTCTTCAGTTTTAACGTGATAGTTGATTTAACATTTGAACTTGGAAGAAAAGTAATTTACAAATATTATGGTTCCGCTGCCACAGTTCTCTCTTTGTATTCGAAAGACAATGGATCATATGTTGCATTACAATGGACCTCCCACGTTGATTTGCTCGACTCGAAGTTTGCGCTGAAGTTAAGCCTTTGTATTGCAACATATGACCCATTGTCTTTCGAATACAAAGAGAGAACTGTGGCAGCGGAACGATTATAACATACACCGATACTTACGCAACCAAATAGTAGTCATCAAAATATTATAAATAGCAATAGTGACCTCTAAAAAATATTTTATTCCATTTATACTCTTTAACCGCAGATAAACTGGCCCAGTTAGAAAAAGTCAAGGTATATTGTGACCACAAGCTACACCACCAATATTTAGATAATAGTGCAACTTGCATAAAATTGCGCACATACTGTAGTGTATGGAGATTGAGGACAAAAATTTCAAATCCCAGTAAAAGTTAAGTTTTCTCAGGGATCTTTGCAATTCGTAAAAAATATGGATGCTAATTAGTGTAATTACAATGTTTTACAACTGGAACATGTAATACAGAGGTAATCTCACACACCTAACGTTAAATGACAGAGTATGCACCATATTCAGTAATTTTGTTATTTTACGATTTCTGTCAGTATTCATAATGTTAGTGCAAAGGATTTGATGTATAGAGCATTCCTCGTTAGAGACTTAATGTTCATAAAAAATCTGAAGACAGTGACTTTAATGAGAATTTTTATTGTTGTTGGGCGTGCTCTGAATTGGATGTGGATTCAAAGATTCCGTATCAGTCGAATCGGTGTTTATTTTATTGCTTCCCATTGCTCATAGAATGTCCGTGTCCATTTGGTTTCAATATTTCAACCTGGCTCGCTCGCCATTCGTCTGTCTTGTCTGCTGTTGTTTTTTACATTTTCATCTCACTTCGTGAGCTTTGATCTGAAAAGGTAGAAACCCAGTAATCTTAAAAGCAAGTCATAAACTCATTGCTCCCAGTCAGTGATTCCAGTTTAATAACTACTGGCTCAGCATTTGTCTCTAGTCAGTTTGTCTGGGCAAGATGTTTAACTCCTTATCGGTAACAACCATCAGTTATCAGTATTATATGGTGTTTAGATAAGGTTATTGATAACAGCAATCCTCGCACTTGGATTCGGAAAGAAAATTATCCTCAAGACAAAATAAATAGCAGACCCTTTGGTAAATACATTAGGGTTCGCACTTAAGAAAAATCCTTGTAAGAAGAAACGCTGAGATTCAAAATTTTAAGTAGGATATAATATTTCATTTGAATCAGAATGTTTATCTCAAATGTCTAACATCCATAATCCATCCTGCAGGTGCAATAGCTTTTTCTCAATTATGCTGAGAATCAATCAGTTAGGTAAATAAATTAGAGTTAATCTGCGCTTCAAAGAAATTCCCAATAGAAAAACTTTGTTATGGCCACTAAACAAAATACTACTTACCATCTTCACAATGAAAGTGAAGTTTGTTTGTAAACGTACTCAACGAATAACATATAATTATCAGTGAGTTTGTCAGAAAAAAACTATCTTCAGATATGCTACCACATTTATGTATACAGTCGTTTTTGCTTAATTTAAACGTAATGTGCCCAGGTATAGCAAGTACCCAAGTGTCAGCATTACCTAATAAACACTGACGACTTACAAGTTGTCCTGTCCTGAAGGCAATGTTTTTTGTGGCTACTCGTTTATTTCATATTGTTAGATAATAGTGCATTCTCAACCATTTACTACTATGTGCATATTATGTTTGTTTTCTCATGTTATTATATCTCACATGCTGAAGCCCAGAACTAACGATGACGGCTGCGAGCTTCGTTTGTCTATTTATCAGTTTGAATGTTTGCTCAATGTGTCTGTTTGTACTGTAATTACGTGCAAATTTTATTTCAGTCGGGTAATTAGCATAAAGACAATTAGCAATAACTAGCCACTATTTAACAACAAACGGAATGCTAAACGAGTAAAGCGGAATGAAAGGAGCGTCAAGTCAGCTTGAGCTCAGACAGCGATTCGATTAACAGCCGACTTTGTTTGCAAAGAGATAAGAGCTACATTTTGCATACTGAAGAGGCTGTAGCTAGCATCATATCATGTAAATTGTAACAAGCTCAGCCGTTTAGCACTAGTTACCTACACCTACCCAAAACGGTCACATCATCACAACAGACAATTAATAATTTCATGTCTCTGCAGAGGGGTAATGGAAATTTTGTATTTACTGACGATTTCTAAATGTTTATGAAATGCCCAATGAAAACGTTAAATGAGAAATTGGGCTAATACACTACAAATATTTCTCAAGAGTAAGTATACAGATTCGTGGTTTCCGAATGTAAGTATGCATAAAACTCTTCTACATAATAATGCAATACACCCATAATGACTATAGTCACTAACTATATTGGTACTTGTGTACTACTGGTAAGAAAATTAAATCGGTGAATTGGGACTTGAGAGAGTATATGTATCTATATGCCAAATCACATGGATAATGAAGAGGAGCACAGCTCGGCACGTTTTCTAGTTTTCTAAATTGCACTTGGCTTGTGTTCAGATACTATTGTTCATATGAGTGTATATTGTGTATAATTTTAAAATATGTAAGTATATGCATGTATTGTTATAGGTATGAGATACAGAAGGTCTTAGTACTAATTCTTATATTGTATATGCACTAAATATAAAGATTACATAGTCACCCTGCTAAAGACCTTCAATTGGAAACCCAGATGGTTTTGTTTTCGTCATTCGTTATGCTGTATATTTTTCTGTTCTGAATTCTAACTATAATATAGGAAAAGATTAGACGTTAGTAATCTATCTGCGGATTCTCCATCCTGTAGGTTCAAGATTAGTTAGTATTAATACCAATTTAAAATAAGGAAAACTCAGCAAAATTAAAATCCGCTGTAACTACATAAAGTAGTTGAAACTTGCTTAAGTATTCACATCATATCTTAGCCTTTGGGTTGGTTTGGGATAATAAGGTAAGTCTATCTCATTTATTTATTGATTAATGCTAATCATACAAAGAAACGCATGTTTCTCATTTAAATTTGCACGCTATTTATTCTTTGTAGATGGTTAACAAAGAATCTAAAATGCTCATCAGATGTGCAATCGTTGTTTTTGTATCAATTGGGATTTTCACAACGAGCACGGAGGGATTTGAAGATGGCGACTTTGTGAAAATTACCAACGTCGACGATGGAAATGTAAGCTAGTGCCTCTTGTTTGTAAAATAAATTGGATTTGATTCATTTAAATGAGGTTGAGCATTCCCAGGCTTATTTACAAGGCGGCAAAAACCTCCTAAAGGGAGTTTTTGCGGCTAAAATTACGAATAATTGCGTTACTAATGAATTCGATAATTTGCAATGTTGCATTTCAGGTACTGACAGTGTCAGGAACGGATCCTTTGGCCGAATCGAACATCAAAGCTCTGCCGTGGCAAAACCTCCCGAATCAGAAATGGTTAGCAGTTCAAGCAGGTACGATTGTATCATTTCGATTACAATTTCAAGCTGCCCAATTATATTAGTTCTCGCCCTATATAGTAGAATTTTAAATATATTAGTTCACACTACAGATATAAAGATTTTAGCGTTTTCTCTGCTTTTAATTTATGATTATGAGCTAACGATCAATTTGTACTTTGAGCTTGTAAATTCACCATCGACTGTCTTGGCAAAAAAACTAAGTAGTACGAGTGAGTGCAAGCTTCATCTCATTTCTGTTTACGTTATGAATTGAATGAGAATCAATATACGAGGTAGGTACTACGTAATAAGAAAGATGAACGAAGGCAAAAAGAATTCTCATTGTTTCTTCCCTTTTCAAACAGAGGTTGGTAATATTTACTAATATAATGCGGATATCTATCTACATGATAATATTGTATTAACTCTAGCACCAATACAATGAAGAAACTGTTCTGCAATGTTCATTTACATTCAGAATGAGCTCAGCTCTCAAATTACATTATATTTTACTAGTTGTTACAATACAATCAAGAAACAGACAATAGTTTTTACAGTTTATCTCGGCCGAACCAAACTCAAGCTTCGCTCAATTTTTACGAGATCTCGATCCCATAAATCTTGTTTGAGTGTTAGCTTTTGCGAAGTAGCTCATCTGCAAACTCATGCAATGCTTTCCTAATTCCTATGCTTAAGTCTTTCAAGTAGAGAGAGAACGACGGACAATATAATTGCAAGTGCGAGTCTGTTTTAACATGTAGTGTGTAGCTAATAGTAATGTATTATGTGAATGTATGGGTATATGTAGGTTATAGAGCCTGCGTTTTCATTTTCCTTGGCTACTTTACAACTTTCATGGACATTTATTAAATTATCTTCTCTGTGAATTTGCACTAAGTATCATACACTTGTAACCAATTCTGTACATTATACTTATTTTACTACATTGAGTTTTTTAATCAAAGATTTCAATATTAAATACCACTGTTTCATTCATGTAGTTATTAACCAGGTTCTCAAAAGATTTTTCCCTTTGGGGTTTCCCTTGGTGTGTCGTATTCTTTTACTAGCACCAAGTAGATCATTATTAGACTTGAAATATTCTTGTATTTTGATTAAGTATTATCAGAGTAGGTGGGTAAAATTGTGAGAAAATCTCAATGAAAGTGAATTCGTTGGTTTTTTCTTCTCCAACCGATATTGGTACAGCATTTCAATATAAAATTTGCTATGCAATCGACTAGCGACTATCGATATTGGACAGCCAAAGTAATTTTTAAATTATACCAATATGATGCATAATATTTGGGTATTCATTGAGTATCTGAGCAGAAATTATAGCTTGTGAATCGCTTTGAGGAGGCGAGAAAATGAATTACGGCTAGCAATTTTCCACAGCTTACACTTATGTTCCCTCAGGATGCATTAGCTTCAAGGTTTGTGACGCAAATCATACATAAAGTATATGAAACGAAATTAAAATTTTTGTAAAATATTAAATTATGCAGATTCGGAAATGAGATACGCGCAGAGGATTAGATTTTTGCTATTTCTTTATAGCCATAACTAATTAAATTACCTACTGACACTTATAAAAATAGGTTAGTAACTAGTAATGTAGTTGGTTCTCTGTCAGGCACCTCCCACTCCCACAGTATGAATTGCTGCCTACACGGAGATATAAATTAACCTGATTTTTTAATATCGGTACACAACAGGTATCTGAAAACTAAAAAATTCAAAAATTACAATGATTCTAGCCTAGACTAGCCATCAGCCACAGTAATCTCATAAAGTGTGTTAATTTACTATATTAGGTGTGTGCCTCTATTAAGTGCATACACTTGAAATTCTAGTTTTAATTTCAGAAGAGAGTGCGTGATGCGATATAATTAATTGGATTGTACCTATGAGAAGTATTTTTTATAATTTTGCAACTCATATATAGTCATTAGTGAATCATTAATTAAAAATATTATCTAGGAAGATTATGGGTTCACGTGAAAGAAGTTTTACTATCGGACTTTCTTGTGTGGGTTGCGTAATACTTTTACAATTTGCATTAAATCAAACTGTGTATAGAGGGTATCAGAACATCCTGTGAATTTACATCACCACACACACACAACTATGATTAAGACTGTAGTGTACAAACACACGTTTGTATTTTTGCTTCTAGGTCAAAGTTACATAGTACTCCAATCTCATTCATCTATTTTTAATAAAACAACTAATATCTGTTTTGATACTCCTCTTGAATTATCTAGTGGTTGCAAGTGATAATTATTTGCTACTGCCCCAACGACAGCATTGGAACTGGAATCGGTGGATAAATAGAGGAGTGGTGCCCCGGCAGACAAAAGATCGAGATATGGACCTGCCTGACTGGACTATGGTCTTAACATATGAGACTTCTGCGAATTCTCTCATACAACAGGTTTCTCTCCGCATTATTCAATATATGATTGCAAATTTTATAGCACATAAGGAATAGGGAAAAACTTAAGAAGTATACTAGTACTAACTGCTGTAAACTACTTTGTCATATAACTTTCAGTTCAGGTAGTAATTTGTATAGAATGCGTTAGTGGAGATTGGTTTTTATTATCTTCATTATTATTATGAATATTGTTATTGCCTCTATCATCCAATCTCTTATGAATATGAGTAGCCTGTAAGATTATCTATATTTGCATTGTTGGATGGAATTTATTTTGCTTTAATATGTTACGCAATGTTTTCTAAGTACCTACTCATGATCAGATTAGTTTTATAGCATATGTAAATATTGATGTTCATGTAAGTTTGCATTTCATATGCGTAAGCAAACCATGCATGCAATTTTCAAGCGTATAATTAATTTCGCCACTTTATTATTGCTATATGAGAGGGAAAAGTAGCAAAGTGTAATTTTCAAGTGTACAAAATTAAGTATAGCCTTCCTTTAAAGTGGGACTTTATGCATAATAAATTGACACTAATGTATTTGGGAATTTATGATATTCTCCAATGGTCATGCACACTGTTATCGTGGTAGAGTAGCATTCTATAATATTCTACTCAAGTAAGCACTACATTCTAAAATTCTATTTCTGATAATAAAATTTTTAAGGCTCGACATGGGAAAAAGAATCAGCAGTGGAAGTCTGTAGATATCAAGTCGTCCGGAGGGAAAATCCTCATTAAAAGTATCACCAATGGAAAATGCATCTCAGGGTAAGTAGTCTATTTTCTATTGTTTTCATCGTCCATGTATTCAATATTCACAATAGGTGCTTACATATCTTGAAAATATATTTTGGTTGATCTCTATTCAATTTTCCAATGTAAACTCTCCAGATAGGTACGTAGATTGTATTCCACTCACCTAATTCCATTACCACATGAATTGAATGCCAATTCCAGACTGGGTTTGTCTAATTCATAAGTGTGTATCTTTCATGTACATTGTAATGCAGGGCACACTTGATCGCATGCCATTTACAAACCTGAATATATTTTGTGCACCTGATTTTGTAAAAAGATACTTTGCAATTAAACACAATTTCTGAACTGTTATTTTCATTGTGGAATGTTGAATTAGCCAGGTTTTTGTTTTGTGAATACAGATTAGATTAGATGTAAAAAATATTGCGCATACCTACAGGTAATAAAAGGGAAAAGATATTCATTTAGCAGAGGTACAAATGTTTTCCACTCATCTTTACCTGTAATTAAATAAACATAACTATACACGTATCTGATACTTCATTTTTTCATCTAATCAGATTTTATCTATTGTAGGAATCAAGATTCTACTGGAGTAAGAAGAGTAAGCCCTACTCCGGCCAGTCCATCCTTCTTCCAAAGTGCCAAGAACAAATTCCAGTCGATTTTTGGGAGTGGAAGTAAAGCTACAACTACAACAACCACAACCCCAACTCCAATTCCAAGTGCAAATACTAATGTAGATGCCAAAACGTGAGTCAATCTATTACATGTACCTAAATGCATGTCAACAAGTTTTTACATACTCTTCTCTATACATATCTTGCCTCAATTCAATTAGCTACATGATTTATTACACGAATATATTTAATATTTACTAACTACATGCTATTTATGAACACGTGAAAAGAAAACTGATTTTAATTACGTAAATTGATTGTTTCTTTTTTCATGAACCGATGATAGCAAGAATAATGTGATTTTGGTTGATTGCGATGAACTCGATAAGAAACAGCAGTGGACTTCGGAAAAGTTGACCAATCTGCTAATTCAATAAACAATTTCCATCATCAACTTGCAATTCTCTACTGCATGTCTCTCCAATGCAATTCTCAAGTTCAAGCTAGAAAAATAGCTATTTATGTAGTTTTTATGGAACTGAATTGAGTATTATTAACCCCAGTTAACTAAGCTGTCCTGTTTTTCTACAAATTACAAATGTTAATTAAAAATCTACTTTTTAATGGAAATAAATCTCTACTGCTTTGCAAACAACAAGGAATTTTAATATACAATGTACACTTTAAGGGTTATTGACCAATCTTTTGCACATAATACTCTGGAAATCGACATATAAATTTAAATCGCCAAAATTATCAAAAGGGGAGGAAGCATCAAAATTTTTTGTCCTTTAGCTTTTTAAATACAATTAAAGCATAACCCGTGTTAAAGAATAACATTTTGATGTTCATAGACAAGTTAGTTTTAGAATTAATTGCATGTACTGATTAGTAAATCTTTAGTAGATCCAAACCAGACAGAAAGCATGATTATATTAGTCAGAAATCTTTCAAGTGTGCCCTAGTAGTTTGGAAACAAAGCTAGAGTAATGTGAGAGCAAATTCGGACAGCCATGCAGAAGAAAAAACTTTTCGCCACAACTTTGGGGGATATGACAAGTCGTCAGTTCAGAAGTTAGAC
Source organism: Tomocerus qinae (assembly GCA_020055645.1). Lineage (NCBI taxonomy): Eukaryota > Metazoa > Arthropoda > Collembola > Entomobryomorpha > Tomoceridae > Tomocerus > Tomocerus qinae. Next base: position 44,685,990 of record CM034547.1, read on the forward strand.
AGAGATAAAATATCTTTTCAGATAACTGAATTGAAACGTTTTTGTTCTTCATTTGACTCGGAGACCCTCCGTAGAGTTATTTTGCTTATCTATGCAATACCAAAGTGGAAACATTTCTCTAGCTGTTAGCTCTGATTCTGACGGATTGTGGTGTTAAGAATCGGTGGCAGTGATAGATATGGTACACGAAACGGCTTTCGCACATTTGTAATCATTTTGCAAATATTCCACCAAACATTTGTTAATAGACTCTCGCATTTATTTCGCGGATTCTTTGAGTTCCAAATAAAAAGCTTTGATATTGAATAGAAATACTAAGTGATTCCCTAAGTGATGACATGACTGTATTCCGTGGGTTGATAATCTTAAATTATTGCACAGGTCAAGTGATTAAGCTGTAATGTCTAACACCTGTCCCTAACATCTTTAACAAGGTTGGGCATAGGCTGACCGCAGTAAAAAATTAATGATGACTATATATACGCAAAAAGATTTTTTTATTACCATCTAATAAAATATGCATGTGTGAAGACAGTGCGTTGTATTTAGTAAAGCTCAAAGACTTTTAGAACGCAGCGTTCGTTTGCACTGACACAACATTTATTGGCAAAACCCCTACGCAAGTGTAACTTGCCCAACCCAAAAACAGCAGTGGAATTAAATAAGAATATTACTGCACAAGGTGTCAACAGTTACAAACTTCCAGACTAATTAAGCTGACACGACACGCGATAAAATTTTGAACGAATTGGACAAACCTGAATCCACTTACATAGAAAACTTGCTAAAAAATTTAGAAACAGATATTATATGACTATTACAAAACATAGGCTATACTAATCTCGCTTTATGCATAACTACATTCAGTACTGACTTTTACACACCTGTAAAATAAAGGTAATACCTAAGTACTAAGGAGAAATCGATTTCACTCACTGCTGTTGAATAATATTTGCATTAAATGAAATTTACAATTAGCTGAAGGTCAACTGGCTTGATTTGGAATATTTAATTGCATTTGATTTTGATCCACTGGGATAAGGTGATATTTTATTGTTGGATATGTAACTGCTATAAGTGCTATATAGTATTTATGCATCACTCTCAGTACTACGTATATACTAACTTTACAGATTTGATTTATATAACTTTTCTTTATATTTAGAATCCAAATAAAAAGATGGTACAATGAAAAGAAGATACAGTTGGCTTAAAGTGGAAAGTAGTTTTTGTGTTACTACTGTGATTGTCAAATCCCAGTGGGACATTGTCTATATCTTTGTACAAGGAATATCACACTTGTAGCCACACCGTAAAATCAAGTTGAAAGTGTCATGCTTCATGCTGCCTTCTGTATCATCAACAGAGAATGGATGACCATGAGTTGCCTTTACACAGCCAGAGAGCAGTTTTCTTATACGCCAGGTCAGTCAACAGATTACACACATATAGACAAATGCGTATTGTAAACTGTCTTTAGCATTTCTACTCGCTGTTAGTACGCATTTTCGTTTATAGCACACCCAAACAAAAATGTTTTGCCTTATGTCATTTGCTAAGGTGCTGAGGATTTTGTTGGTCACCCTTTAGCTATTTTAATGTCACTGTTTGGCCCGGGTTGATAGACAAGGCAAAGGCCGACCACTCCTAAATAAAACCATAGTAGGTAAAGAGATAAGTGAGGACTGGACTATTAACCACAAGACATGCAATTAAATCAACGATTATATTATTATAATCAAATAGCGCTACTGGATCTGCATCTCCTTCCGAACATCAAATCTGTTTATCTTATCTCATTGTTCATTTACCAAGGGAGATCCACACTTTGCTTTTTGTCTTTTATCACGCTCTTTTTTCTATCTCATCGATAGTGATGCGTATCTCATTGTAGTAGTTACCTTAAGTATAGGCGGAGAGGTTTGTCTTTCCAAAAATATATTGCACCTACATCTGCGTAGGTAGACGAGATTGTATTTACTTATCAATGCACTATTTTAAGATGCTGATAGCGTATCGATGGAATTTGCTTACTCATCAGTGTCTCTTCAATGTGTCTTTGTTGCAGTCAGCGCATTGGCCTTTTTAATAAGGCTATCTCTACTACTCTTTACTCTGATAACTCATGAATTATTATTCAGGGTTGATTTACCAATTTAAACTGTCATTCCTAAATTCCTAGTTAAGGACAAAAGTCACGCACGATCCTTGTAATCGCATTCAATGGATTTAAAAAATATTCATGGGCTATGCACAACTGAAAGTTAAATTAAAACGATTGTGGTACGTTTAATGACACATTCTCAAGTTGTTTTGCTAACAGAAAGCAAAACTGTCTCCCTCCTTAACTGCTATCTACTATCCATAAATTAACGGATATGTTTTTCAGCATTGTTATCTACAATTCTCGAAACTGCATTTAAACATTTAACATTTGATTTATAACAAGTTCGGGTAAAAGAGCACAATACTAAAAAATAAAATTATAACTACATTTGTTAGTAATTGCAAGTATAGCAAGAAGATTTACAGTAACAAAATTAAATGTCACATTAATATTACTTTAGGTCCATTCTATCTACAAATTATGTTAGTAAATGTGTTTTATTACAGAAACATGATATTTTTAGCAATTAATATCGTAGACATAATATGTTTTACTTCCGTAGCAGATTATTTCTTAACCAGGCTAACTGTATTCGTATTTAATTTCTCAGGAGACATTTGCTACAGAGTAAATGATAGTATTTGTGTTGTCGACTGAATTTGAAGGAAGTATTGTGATAATGAAACTGTAATGTGAAGTGCGTGAAATTAGACTTCACGACAATCATCCGAAACCAATTCGATAGCGTTAGATAGATAAGCTTCAGGTCCTAAATATGTTGAACTAGAAGAAGCCGAAAGCATTACAGATTTTATAACTGAAAAATTCTCACCTTGTTAGATGTTAATGCATTCGATGCTGTTGTTATGAATCAAGAGGCAACGCAATGTTGATGTTAAATCATTTATAATTTGCGTTGCAGTAGACAGAGGTGCCTACAGTAAAATACGAACAGAAAATTTCTCATGTTTCTCACGAATTTCTTTGTTGTTTAGTAATAAATATTTACAAGTTGTACATCGCACCAAGCTGAACTGTTGTACTTAAGTACTAACGTTAGAAAAATTGCTCCTAGCCAGCTACTTTAGTTTATTAGCATGACTTCTATCACGTGCACGTGGCAATGTCAATAGTCAACACCATTATCGCCATTATGCAAAACATGGATAATAATTTTCATTTGCTGCTGGGCGATTTGCAAATTATAACTGCCCTGTCAATCAGATCTTTCATATGAATGTTCTTTAAACACTGCATTGAGGCGAAATCACTTATTGATATTCTGTCGTCAATTATTATGCTACACGTAAATAAAGCCTAAAGTTAAAATTCTACACCAACTCTGTGACCTATGCGAATCTGAATATCTTACCAAATATGTACCGTTTTTAATCCCATGTTTTAAACCTTATGCAAACAAAATTTATGTAATTCGCTTTGCATGTTTGTACAAGTATCAAATTAGCCATGTAGATCAAAATTGTCTACCAAGGTGTAAGACACATATTTGTACAGCAATTTGTTTCTAGCTGTAAAACTGTGTAGGATAAAATATGTGATGGGATAACTACACGAGCAATTATATTTACCGGAATGGTCCACATTATTTTTTAAGGTGCCTTAACTGGAATCATTGTGAACAACATGAACATCAACTTATCTCGTAATCTACTATGTTGATCAGTCGAATAAAATACCTACGAATTATTTAATAGGAAAAGGAATTGTAACTCTTCTTTAAATGTCATTTCAATCCAGGAGGATATTATCAATCAGTCATTTGCACTTGTATGACTTGTATCTGTTTTTATGTAGCTATTAGTCGTAGTCATATTTTGTTAATGTATAATGTTTCATAGATGCACAGATAGCTAATGGATGGAGCATGTATCCAAAAAATATTGATTTGACAGTGATGAGAGATTCCAAATTGAAAAAATGATTGTTGCGGATTAGGCACATGAAGCAATGAAGCATGTCCTTCGAGAAATGTATATTATGCAAATAGATGTAAACAATCTCTTGGGTTTAGCAACTGGGTGCATAAAGTTCAAAAGCAATCTGGTATCAAGGATACATACTGCATTCGGCTACTGCATTTGCTGGGCATGCAATAATATCACGTTTCAATAATGTATGCAATAATTTGTGGCTTTGCTTCCTGCAAAATATTCAGTGTCACTGTCATATCATATGAAGTCATAGTACCATATTGTACAGACCAATTTTACAAAGTAGACAGACGTGTTGCTTTGAGTTTTAATCCAGGATCAAATGAGCACAACTAAAACTGAAGACAAAAGGAAGATTTACATAGACAGCAGATAATATGGGTTACCATTGGTCCTTCTTTCTCTTTGCTGATGATTATTATTCAAAGTCAACAAGAAGTCAAATGAACTTTATCATTATTCTAAAATGTGCAAGTCAAAAGTTTCAAGTGGAGGGGAAGAAGAAGCTATAAGTAATTTAAGCCAGCATCACCATTAACTTCAGAAATGACATGTTCATTTGTTCGACTAGCCCTCTCCGACTCTGTCCTCGCTTTTTTTGCTGCAAGCAAGGGTTTGTCGTCAAATTGTAATTCGATAGCAGATAGCTTGTCTTAAATCCAGCAAGGTAACCTCTTCTTCAATTTTAAGATCTCTAAATTCCTATCGAAGACTGACTAGTGGCTGATAGTATTTAGAAGATATAAGTACCTCCTTGAATTACGGAGAAGTTGACAGAGAACCAAGAAAACTCCCTATGCAAATAAACTTCATAAGTCAGTGAGCGAAACCTGAGACTTTTCTTCACGTATTTGATTTCTTGTGCTAAAAAGCTGAACAAACTACTTGAGTCGATTGAAGGTAAGCTTCAAGAGTTCATCTTTTGTTTCTCATTCTTATGCAAGTGACATGCTTATTCTACTAGGCTACCAGGTATTCTTCATTAAAATGACATATAGCAAGCACTTTAAAATTAATCAGAGTTACCAGTTGTGATTTGAATAGTAATTTAGTTACATCAACTGCAAATGCATTTATTGACTGATGAGATGCATTACGTTGAACATCCTTACAAGTATAAATGCATTAAAAAATAGTTAGTTCGAAGACGTATTTGTATTCATAAAAGGCCAGTGCATTAATATGAAGTCAATTGCCTATTAGATTCATACAAGTGTCTTATAAATTACAAAAGGAAGCCAAACACCATAATTAGAAAGGAAACAAAGAAGCCATAGATTAAAACCTTTCCACCAAGGCTTGTCTATAGAAACTTTGGTAAATGCATGTGCACATTAATTTTTGCAGTCTTTGTGCAATAGTATAATCAATTATTCCGACAGGAAATTAATTCGAAGAGTAAAAGACTGCAAATTGGGAAATTGGAAGTATACCTAAGGAAGAATTATTCATCTTGCCAAGGAAATGCTAAATAACTGGAAAGATAAATTCACAAAAGAGGACTTGTAGGGTGAGTTAAAAGCGTGGGTGACAGTCTGACATCATGACAGTGACACCGGACCATGGACAAGTGGCCGTTGACGAAAAAGCCTACTTCCAAATTAAGAGTGGCTAGTGGTACAAGGCAGAGGGTTCCAATTTATATAACATCCATGCTCATGCAGTGCATTTGCATTGTAATCTTTGTCTTGTAAGTAACTTGTAATGGTTATAATGGTCTTTCCAACAAGTTTATAGTCTAGTCAGTGTCAACTGTGCACGCACTTCTGTTTTCTATTATAACGCAACTAGCACGCATATAGTTTATGCACAGGAAATCTAGTATGTAGGAACAGAGAGGACCTTTTATGGATATTTGGTTCCAGTTTTCAACTTTTCCTTTGTATTCAACCTGGACTGGCCTGTTGCTTCCTCAAATTAAATTTTTCACAGAGCTTATCCTATCTGTCAAGTGTAGAAGGTAAAGCTAGCCTTAAGTAGGCTCTGTTGGTAGTGTAGTTTAAAGCTAATAGATCATGTAGGAAAAAATACAAATCATTGTCAAGTTTTTTGTCAAGAAGTTTGCTTGACGTATCTTATTGTGTGCTCTTTTCATATTGGCTGACTACGGTTTAGTTAGTTATCTCAACTTAGGAAGGTAACCGAACAAACCAGCAACAATTACCATCTTTTACTTAGTCGGAGCACAGATTGTGTATGATGACATGTATATGGATGCATAAATGTGTAAGGAAATAGACTTGTCTGAATTCTTTCAATTTTCTTTGTATTTTTACATGAAACCATTAAGGTACAATGCAAATGCTAATCATTTACATTCTGCCAACAGGGTGTGTTTCATTTTCAATATGGACATCAGAAAAAGTTTAAACGTCTCAATCAACAGGAGTTCAACTTTTAAATTCTTCCGTCTCACCACAAAAACCGCAACGTTATCACTTTTCTTCATGCTCATACTTACCGTAGGCGCCTCTATCTCGGGACAATCAAATGAAAACACGTTGGATTCTGCTAAAGAAAAGGACAGCCTAGGATCCTCAGAAAAATCATCGAAAATAACATGTCCCGATGTAGATTATCTAGTTTTAAAAGAAGATCCTGAAAGTTGTGAGTTTTATTACGCTTGCTCCTGGGGAAGACCCGTTCAAATGCCATGCCCTGCTAATCTACTCTACAATCCTAAAGCAAAAGTCTGTGATAATCCAGCTAATGTGAAATGCAAACATCATTAATTCGCATTGTCAACAAATAATTATTTCCAGGCTCTTTATAGCTGTGTACACAGTGATAATAATTTCTAATTGTAAAATCAAATTGTGAATATCGAAACTAATTAAGTTCCTACACGCATTTATGGTTAAACTTATTGTAGGTTTGTAATTAATTTTATACGCTTCAGCTAGTACATGAATCCAAAACGTATTTTAATCTTAATTAAAGTAACTGTAGAGTAATTAAAGATAACGTTTTAATACTATTTCGTATCCATATTTTGATAATTATTCTGTTGTCAAATAACATATTTACTTCAGGTTGAGTTAGGCTTAACAATTTACAGTATGAACTATAAGCTTCTTATGGAAGTTACTAATTAAGTATGATGAACCATCTCACAGAAACGAGATACATCCTCATGGTCAGTTTGAAATGAGATACTGAATTAAGTCATAGGAATTTTTCCACTTCGGTTAGTTATACTATTCGACTAGCATTAACATAGATCCATATTAAGCAATATTATGCACACATCCTTCATTAAATGATTGTATAACTGTTTAATTTTGTCAGATAGCATCGTAAACCAAGTTAATATAACATCCAAAATATTATTAAGAAACTGTACATTACATCCTTCTTCGTTACTTAATTTATCGATCATTCATTAGTTTGTAATTATTTTCTTTGGACAATGATAGACTTGTCTAAATTCTGATTCTAACTAGATGTATCGTGAACCTCAAATTAAGATGAACACATTCATATACAATTTAATGTTATCAAAGGCATCACTTGTATAACGAGGTTTAGTTTCTTCTTTTCTTACTGTGCGATCTTTAATTAATATCTCAACAACCTGTTTCTCTCTCACTAAATATCGACTGTATGACCCAAATCATACCAGATGTACATATACTTAAAAATAATCAAATTTCTTCCTTATTTGTTGCATTACAACTCACTCATACAGAAGACCGTAAAAACGTTCACTCGTAATGTACACATCTCAAATTCATTCAACTTCCCTAAATGTCCTGCCTGACCTACGTGCATCGTCACTGTCATTATCCCCTCAACATCCCTCGCTCATCATCTCATCAGTTTTTCACCTAGTTATTAGTAATGAAGATGAACCTGCAATATGATGCAATCTTGGTACATCCCTAATTAACCCAGCATTTTGCATCATTACATCGCAAGTACAACTTTTGATCCTTCGAAAAATGAATGTCAGAGATTTGCACTTAGGTTTCTGTTTTCCCCAAAATTAGCACCGTATACTATATTTATACGCCCTTCGTAATTTTTAGTCAATGTATAAATTATTATTAACTTTAAAGATACATAGATGCGTGAAGCCAGAAAGAATGATAGAAATGATAATAATTCAGTAACTCAATTTTACATTTGGTAATAACAGAAAATATAATTTATTTGTGACAAATCTGTCTTTAATATGTAATTGAGACGAGTAACATTCAATGCTGCTTACAAAGAGATATCTACAAAGTCCTTCGAAAGTATACACCAGCAAATTTCTGTATAATATTCACAAGGACTAGGAATAGAAGTTTAGTGACATGAACAGTGTCCATATAGCACGAGATGAACAAGCAAAAGTGGACAGGGAGACCAGTAAAAATAACTGATAGGAATAAGTTACATCTTGTTAAGGATCCCCAGATCATGTAATGCATAATAATACCGCTGTACTCTGTTAAGTCTTGAGGGATTTGTTTTGAATGCATAATGCGTGTGGTTTTGGGAGACAATGCAAAACAAACTGAGTTATGAATGACAAGTTTACATTATTGATCAAGTCCAGTCTCATAAGTCAGCCTAGTCTAGTGTATCCAGTACGTATATCTGTAGTGTTATTGTTTGTAGTGTGTAGAAGGGGAGTTGTAATTGTCTTCCTAGCTTCTCTATTGTATCTCTGGACGAAAACAAGAGTTGGAAATTATTCTGCATGTAATATTACAGCTTTAAATTAAAAGTTGGACATGTAGAGAAACACCTGAGCCTTGGCATTGACTATTCTATTGTAGTCTCACATTAAGTAAAAGTATTCTTTATTCTATTTTATTTGTCAGTGATGTGACGTGACTATGAATTTCAATTGAATACAGAATCGATGATGATAATGGTACGGGCCAGCCAGGACTTTGTTTGTGTCAGTGTGTGATTTGATGGGATTGTGATACATAATGTGACTCTTGCATACTAACTAAAATCAAACAATATCTGAACAGAACACAATACAAATATTGCTTATATCCAACTTAAAATTTCCTTAAGAATATATTGGCTATTTTCTTAAAAGATTCGTTTAGGAGATAGGTATAAATTTAATAACAATTGCATGTAAAACATTCGTATAGGAATATCCTTATTATATAGATATGATAGGAACAGAATATAAAATTACAATATAAACCATTATATTATAATTACAATATAAACCATTATATTATAATGCTACCCTGGACATACAAGGCTAAGGTTATAGGCGACTAAGTGTTATGCATTTTCACCTTCAATATTATCAGATAGATTTTTGCTATTCTCCTATTAGTATGTCTATTTATTTGATTACATATCAAAATGTTTTCTGTGTAAGCTACAGGGAGTTTTGGGCACTGTAGATACTTGCAGGGAATTTTCAGAGAATACGACATAATGCTGGTAAAATGGTGCTGGATCACAAAAGATTTCGGGGGCACCCTGGAAATTCAGAATTACTTTGCGTTGTGGTGCGTTTTGTGCGTGTGGCGATGTTTTGGATTTCAAATGGATGGAATGGACGATAGATAGAAGTTACTGGACTCTGGAGAGAAATGATTGAGTGGATTCATGAATTGATGATGAGAGGAAGGAAAGAAAAAGCTGATGAGCCAAGATATCCCCTGTAGATATTTGATATTTTGACTTGACAACGCGTGGCTCAGGTTAGGCTGCTAACACAAAAAATGATTGCGTGACGATACCTTCGTCTTATTTCCTTTATTTATTCCTTGGCCCCACTACGCTCCGTCTTTCTCTTATATCCACATCATGGAAAAATATAAATGAATGTAAAGAATGGTTTGAGAAAGATGTCTGGAATAAAGAATAGGTACACGAATTCTGATTCAAGATACAAGTGTATCTGTATTCTGTACTATCTGCACTACTCTAGGCTTCTGGACTTCCACACCTTGCTGGCAGTAACTATATATTATATCTTAGTATAGTAGGCACATAACACCTTTTTATGCTAGACTATAACCGATATTTTATCCAAAAGGAAGTTATATTATAGGTAGTTGGATATCATTCCTAGTCAGGTGTTAGTAATTGTTTTATTTTTAGGGGAAAAGTATGCCCTGGGAAAATGAAAACTTATACATCCTGATATACATGATAAGCGATTATTCTTTGATAAGCCATGACTAATACTAATGACCATTATGGCCAATTGAGATTTTACTTTGAAAAAGAACCTACATGAGTTTTCGAAATTGTATATTAATTTGTATCTATGGAAAATAGCCAGGGTTTCCCCCGGGGGAGTTTCCCCTATATTTCCCAGTAAAATTAGAAACCAGAATGTTATAAATATTGTTCAAACGAATGTAAAAAAGTAGCGGAGGTTAAGTCATTAGAACGCAAACATCTTTAGATGTAACATCCCTAATCCTTTAGATACATGATCTAAAAGTGTACTTTCAATCAAATCAGGCTCTAGCTCACGATTTTCAAAAATGTTACTATGACAGTGACAGCTCGTGTTACTTCAAGTCGTTCAAGTGACGAGCTCCTGTTTTACTCTTTGTCTGCATCCAGGTTCAACGTAACTTAGAAAAACTGTGTAGACCCTGGCAGTTGACAGTACGACAGTAGCCTGTTTTGCTTTCTGTCTGCCGGCAAAGGACTAAAGCTAAAATTAATAAAGTATGCAGCCGCCCTGTTCTATGGTTAGGTTATATTGTGATAAACTAAATTAGGTTTGTGGGGTATCCAGTTTGAACCTCACTGGGAAAGGAAACCTGGTCGGTACAGGGTTACATTTACAATCTACATCTATTTTGATCTTCTAATCCTCCCTAGACAAAAGACAAGGCATAGGGAGGACGTCTGATTTTGCTGATTTTTAAACTAAACAGTGCTTTTGACCACCAGATTTGAAATAGTTTGGATGCTTATCTTAATCTTTTCTCAATCAAAATATTACTATTCTTAGTAAGCATTGTTTACAGAAAAATGGACAGACAGACAGATTGTTAACTCCCACAAAGTAGTCTTAATCCCAACTTATTCCCTATTCTTTTAATTTCGAAACACTGAAATTTTACAAAATGGCCATGGTGACAGGCTATTTAATCATAATATTAATTCGAACACTCATATAGGTTCCTTTTCAAAGTAAAATGACAATTACTTATGATACTATACTATATTTTTAATTCCAGATTTATTTTAAATGCTGTTGGTCTGTTTGTACATGGACCAATTTTCTTAAACTGTTTTAGATATAATTTGGGAAGTAGACTAACAAAATACAAAGACAAAAATGGAGCCCGACTGAATTCTAAAAACAACAGACAGATTATTGCAGTGGACATTATGTTGTAATAAATGTAAATGCAGACTTTATTCACAGTATTTGTAGTAGATATACCATATACCTATTATTTCAAGTACAAAAACATGAGGAAAAATTCAGTACTATGTTAAGTAAACATTGATGTATGTGACAATGTAATAGAAGAAGGATATTATTAGAAAATTGGGGTAAGCAGACAGATTTTAAACACAATAAAACGCGACATTAACCAAGAAAGGTGTGTGGTCTTACCTTACCCATATGCAAACAAGTAAAAAAAATCACATTACATTAACCGATTCGGTTGAGCTGTAATATTAAAAGATAGCAAAGGTAATTTATTGCCATCTCGGAGAGTTTTATCTTTTTTCACAAGGGTCAGACACGATTGGAAACAGGAAGAGGGTTGATATACTGACTTATCGTTTGTGTACATTTGATCGGTTGGGATTGTATGTATGTAGTAGTGGAATACATTGTTAAATGGAGTTGTGTTATCTGTTTAGTTTACATGGCAGGGAAGATTGCTCCAGATACTAATAAAATGATAAATAATACCCGTAAAGCTCCCTTCAATTCCGCCTTAGGTAAGTAATGGAACTGTGAGTCCTATAAACACAAAGATTTGGGAATTCCTATTTTCTGGAATGTTTTGGTGATACTGGATACGTAGGAATCAAGTGTCGGTAAAACTGTGAGAAAATGAGAAAACAAATGGATAAAACGGAATGCTCTGATTTTAGATATCTGCATGGGTGTTCTCCTTTTCAAATGTTCTATCTATGTACAATTTGCAATGTATGTCAGCTGAATGGTTAGAAACTAAAGTGCATAGAGCACATACATTAAGTAAAGCAGAGCATTGGCACATAAAGTCACAGATGTGTTATTGGTGTAGGAAGAGACAGGGAAATGCATAAAATAAAATAGCGGAGGTAGTTACATTAAAAGTAATAGGGCCTTCCTTACATCCAACGCACATTGACAATAAGGGTAAACGCTACAGTTCGAAAATTAGTAGTATGAACGCAGGTGAAGGAAAATAAGAGATAAGAGTGCCTAAGCAATACATATTTTTGTAGAATTATTCTCTAGTGTATTAGCGAATAGAATTGACCTAGTTTCCTGGTGGCCTTAAGGTTAAAGATCCCATTACGATTTCAGTCTTGCTTCAGTTTTTTAGTGTGCATTGTGGTGTAGCATCCGTGACCCGAGCTTCTACTAATTCTGCATGGGAAAATAAAATTTCCTTATTTTTGACAGGTAGGCCTAGAGGTAAAATTCATAGCGTCCAAAATCTTACAACCTCAGCACAAAATAATGTTGTTCTCAACAATGAAATATGTATACAAGAAAAATGTATAAATAACCTTTTTATCGATATTAAAAGTTGGCTCAGCACAATAAAAGAGACCAGAACGGAATAAGAGGCACAAGGACTTATACTAAATGTAAAAGGTCCACATTCATGAAGGATTGAGATTTAAGACTTGGTGAGACTTATTTCATTCTCTGATCGTACATTAGAAAGTGTATTGGGACGGGTAAATAATACTACCAAAGCTCGTTGTAACCATTTTCTTGAATTTCAATCTGACATTTTATTCCATAGGAATGGAGGATGAAATAAGAAATAACATTCAACGAAAGGATTTGATAATAAAGGAGATTTTCGTAACTCACACAATATAAGTTTCTTCTGCAGATGTTGCTCCACGAGGAGAATTTTTCATTCCTTGATATGCAATTACAAGACAAGGGGAGTAGAGTTCCACTCACTACCTGTACCAAAGGAAATGCATATTATGTGAGATCAGAATGGCTTTTGGCTCAGCTTAAGCCGCTTACGACAATATAGAATAACACTAAAGCATTTTGTCCGACGATTCAAACAACCGAAGAAAACACTAATCTTTGATTCTTTTCTGCTGTACATACCCGTTCTCTGTACGCTCACTGCTACACTATCCAAATCAAGCTTTCAAGAAAAATAAACTATGAGATTTTCTCTATTAAAATGTTCAATTCTGGCACAGTTGGTCAAAGGCTTAAAAGGGAAATAAAAAATTCCACAGAAATTTTTATCAGCTTAAGCTGTGGTAGATAAAGCTTGCTTGTCCCATTGTCTGCGTCATTACTTTACTATTACCTGTGTACTAAGGACTTTGTCCGAAAGGTAAATTACATTACATCACATAAGATTATTCTGAGAAAAGGGATGATTGTTATGTGGACTGGATGAATTCAATCAAATGTATGAGATAAGAGCTACAAAGAACAAAGTAGGTTTTTTTTTGATTTCATAAAAATTTTAGACTATTTTAATCAAATTTTAGCGAGGCAAAGTGAGACAACCAATTCATTTGCATTAAAAACTTAGTCAGTAGTCAGTATCCTTATACCTTACATACTCATATATTTGCACAAGCCATACAAAATAATATGTAGTACATTACTTTAATATATATAACATCACATTATGTCAAATTATGTGAGTGCAACACCTAAAGGAATTCAATTTGCTAATCATCGCAATTTGTTTACTAAACTTTATTATTACTGTCATTAAAACCATTTAAAGAATATCATATTTATATGGTAATACAATGTAAAAATACAATATCAGTGTTCCGCGAATTCTTAGAATGTCATTTGTATACAAATATGTAAGGGTACGTTGATTAATTAATTATTATTTGTTAGAGGTTAAAAAGGCAATTAAATGGCTTTCAAATAATTAACCCACAATCAAAATCATCTGATCATCATTCTGTTCATTTTTTGGTTGTTTTGGTTTTCTTACTCTTTTCTGATAATCTCCTGTATGAATTTTTTCATGCGCAAGCATATTGTATTTACTTAGGAAGCTCTTGCCACATCTTGAACATGTATGAGGCTTGATACCTGTATGAGACGTTTCGTGGATTCGACAACCAGCCAAACTTTTAAAACTTTTCGCACAAATTATACAGGAAAATGTTCTGTTAGGATCATGGACCCTTAAGTGGACACTAAGATTCTTTTTTGTTTTAAATGCCTTTCCACATGTAGCACAAAGGAAATTTAGTGTTGTATTATGTGTGGCGACATGTCGGCTTAATTGATGCTTGTTAGGAAACAACTTTCCGCAAAATTCACACTTTTTCAATTTGCTCGTATCTGTTTCATGAAGTCTTTTATGAATTAGAAAACCCTGTAGAGTCACAAAAACTTTCCCACAAGTTCTACATTTGTGTCTTTCTGGATCTGGATGAGCGTCACTAGTGTGCTTTTTCAGATCCGGTATGGAAAGACATTGTACGTCACAAAAGGCGCAGGAAAATGGATTCGGAGCTTGATGAAAACTAGAGCAATGAATTGCTAATTCATCTTGGTCTGCGAACAACTTTCCACAAAACTTGCAGCTTGGTCGGTCGTCGTGAAACCTCTGAATGTGATCTTTCAGATACAATTCATTCCTGAGTAGTTTGTCACATTTTGGGCACGGTATTTTAGGCCCTTGTAATCCTGATGGGTCAACTACGAGTTGCAAATAATATCCGTTAGTTACATTTACTGCATGGAATTCTAGGGTATAATTAAGTCGATAAGTATTAAAATAATACTCACCGCGTTCAGTATGTTTTTCGAGAAAATGAGTTTCCATTTCCAATTCATCAAGAAATTTTCGTCTACAGCTTTTTCTTTTGCAAGAGATTTTAGATCCCTTTAAACTTTCTGGTACAGAATTATTTGGCGCAAGTAGATCTACATTAAAATACAGAATTACAAATAAAATTGCTACAGATTGTTAAGTAAAGGTTAATTCAACTTTGAGTGATTGAAAAGCTGTTTTATACGGTTCTAGCCTTTTGTTACAAAGTAATTTTTAACGAAAAAGGACCAAAAAGAATCAACAAGTTAATGAGCTTGTTGGAAATTGGTAATATTTAACTTTTTATTTTTAAATTGTTGAAAATAAGTTACTGAGACTGAAAAAATAAAATGGAATAGGATTTAAATCTAAGCTATATATTTACAAATTTATATATTTACATATATATTTATACGCTTTTATTTACATTTAAAGGACAATAGATATAATATATATGATAAATATATGATATATATATAATATGAGAAAAATTACGATACCATTAAAGCCTTGAGATGATGAATTAGGATTGTCACAATTGGGAGATTCCAAATAGCTATCGTACTCATCGTCATAATCGTCTACTTGAATTCCGTCACCACTATCTGCTCCATTGCCTTTCACTTGTTCTGTTACTTCAATCTTCATTCCTACAGAATGTATATCATCTGGGGAATCAGCATCACATGCCTCTATGAAACATAATGAATGCAAAAAATTATTCGACAACCGCAGTTATATTATTATTATATTATTAATACTAATACTGCATTGATACAATTATTATGAGTTAAGTAAAACCGTTACCTCGATACACCATTGTAACAACAGCACCATAATCATTTAAAAAGACCCGTCTTTCAGAATCTGTATCCTGGAATTGTGATGAACTTCTTACTTTGTCGTAATTAATTTTAATAAGCTTTTTGGTACTTTCTGCATAACCTTTTATTTTTGCCTTTAAAGATTTCTGTAACTTCCACGCAAAGTTTATATCCCGAATTCCTTGCTGGCATGATCCACAATAGCTTGCCTTTCTGAAATGGTTGAGTAGAGTACGATTTCGTATTTTGTGTTTAAACAGAATACAGCAAACTGTTTCGGCACATTCATATTTCCATAATCTAAGTAAACGATGGCTCCTCTTCCTGAAATTCTCTCCTTCCATTGTCACCGAGCCACAAATAATACATTTATTTTGGCTTTCTTCAGTGTCCATGTTATTTATTTTGCTCTACAAAATAGGGATAAAATATTACTACATTTTACAGATCACATAATAATATAATGATTACAATAGACTACTATGAATATTTTATTGAGTTTCCAGCGGCTATATAGCCCATCACTCGGCACTCCCATCACACAAATGTATATTGCTACGGTACGATGGACTGGATGGACAATTTATAATAGCTACCTGATCATAATTCCTTTGTAGAAGTGGAATACGGTCAACAAAGTCAACAGCTCATCGCGCATCGTCCAGTCACAGGTCAGTCAGAATATTCCTAACCCTGAAGATGAAATCATACTAGAAAGCGAAAAAGACCCTTATTTTTAAAAATTAAGCATAGGTCATATCGCTGGTGGAAAAAACTTTCTCACTGGTAATTGGAAAAAATTCCCTGCTGGCTATCATGGTATAAAAAATTCCCTGGTAATGTGTTTGAGAAATTCCTATAGTATTAACTTCTTTTATAATATATTTTCTATGTTAAACTTTCTCTCCTAAACTGTAAATGTACAACGTATACAGAATCTAGTTTAGGACAGGACAGGGCTAAACCTGCATTTATAGACAGATTGCCTAAGTATAACTTTTTCTTTTTTGTACTCAAAGCCCCAAAATTTTCTGTGAAATTTCTTCTTTTCCTTTGATTTCGGGGAAAGGACCTTGCCTGTTGCCCTAAAGCTGAAAGCCGCCCTATATACGTCTAAGACGCTGCTACTTTTGTCTCCCTTATTTCTTTTATTCTTTTTCCATTAATTTTTAATTGTTTTCCTTTTATCTTTCTATTTAATGCTATAATATCAGCGAATAGAATTTAGATAAAAATAGATTAAATTAAATAAACTAATTATGAAATAGTATGACTTTCAACTCAACTTTCGTCTTTTGGTTTGACTTACCATATGATTAGTTGTTAGTCCTTATAATGATCTGGTAGGTAGGTAAGGCAGAAAATAGGTAAACAGTAAAACGACAGAATTGGACAAAAATGTCATTTATTTGTTTGTGTAATACTTTATTCAATGTTCAGTTTCAGTCATCAGTTCTTTGTATAAAATAAGTATGTAGTACAGTAGTGACACTTCTTGTACGAGCTTGAGAGGAGAAGAGACCAATTACTCGAATGTTTATTTTCGCTTTTAACTTTTGACGCTCTTTTGCAATGTGCGCAAACAACGATTCCCAGAATTTTTTGAACACTATGTGTACTGTCGTGTGATGGAATAGAGTGAATGAGTAAATGTTATTTGGACTGTGGATGAGAATGAGACTGAGACGTCGGGTAGCCGGATTCATTCGTTCGGGTGTTTTTGCTCACTTCGCCATTTCGGCTTTTTCGGGCTGCATGCTGATTGCTGAATCTTCATCAGGAGCGAGCGTGGTGTTTGAAAGCGTGGTTCTGGGACTGCTGTGTGGTCGTCATTTTCGGCCATTCTTTCACTCTTCTGCCTGCCTTCCGTCTTCATAGTCGTGCCGTGGAAGAAAAAATTTTCAATTTGTGGTCAACAATTTAGTAAAAGTACTAAAAATGAGGTAAGTTAATTAATTTTACTAATTCATAATCTATTAAATTCAAAGTCAAAAGCTGGAAGTTTTGGTATGGTTTTGGCCTCAGTATTCGTCATTCAAAATAACATTCAATGTTTGACTATTTTCGGACATCGGAATGATTTCCTCAATATCTAAATTGAAACAATGTTAAAATTGAATATCATATTTTGTTGTGATTGATATTATAGTAGCAAAATATCGAAGGAAATGCTCTTTGACTGTGTCAATGCAGTCATTCAAAATTCTAACGAAAAGAAAAGGAAGTTTGTGGAGACGGTGGAACTACAAATTGGATTGAAAAACTACGATCCTCAAAAGGATAAGCGTTTCAGCGGAACTGTCAAGTATGATGCAATTATTTTTAAAGATATTGACCTCCACCCTGGGTCGTTAAACAATTGGGAAGGTGGTCCTTTGGATTGCCGATATAGCCTATCTATTCAGGTAGTTTAGGTTATATTAGTATGTTTTATTTTGGTGAGTTTTTAAACCACTCCTCGTAAGTCATAAATATATCATTGGTGGCACGGGAAAAAGCTTTTTTTGCTATTTAATGCAGTCTTTGTTGGTTGTAGCCTTTTGAAAAGGAGTATAATATGGAATATGTGTAAAAAAAATTTCCGATTCGTGTGCTTGAGTATTTGCAATCAATGCATGTTATTTGCTATGTTTAACTTTTATAACAATAATAATAAAATATAGGCTGAAGCACATTCCTCGGCCAAAGATGAGTGTATGCGTTCTCGGTGATCAACAGCACTGTGACGAGGCTCAGGTTAACAATGTTCCTTCGATGGATGCTGAAGCTCTTAAAAAAATGAATAAGAACAAGAAGCAAGTCAAAAAGTTGGGTAAGTGTGTTCGATTCTTCTACACAATTTAGTCGTTGATTCTAGAGAACTCTCTTAAAAGTACTATTTCGAGTTTAAGAGTTTACCTCAATTCAATACATATTAGTTACATTCTCAGTTGTGAGGATGGTGTATTCAATCAACTGTAATTACATATTGTTTATATGTTGTTTGTAATTGTTGTAGCTAAAAAGTATGATGCATTCTTGGCAAGTGAGTCGTTGATAAAGCAAATTCCTCGGTTACTTGGTCCGGGTCTCAACAAAGCTGGCAAGTTTCCAGTTCTTCTTACCCATCAGGAATCCATGGTCCAGAAAATTGATGAAGTTAAAGCTACCATCAAATTTCAAATGAAAAAGGTATAGTCGAAGTATAAAAAAGTATAGATCTAGACTGTACAAATGATGAAATATATTGATTGTGAGTCATTTTCTGTAGTTACAATTGCTGAAATACAAGTTTTTTCATTTACAGTGTGATTAGATTGAGATTTGTTGGAAATCAATGAAAGAACTTACTTAGCTATATGTTGCAAATGTTCTTTATGAATAAGGAAATTAAATAATAGTTTTACTTTTATTAATGTTAACAGGTTTTATGTCTGTGTGTGGCTGTTGGTCATGTGGGAATGAGCCCTGAAGAACTAGCTCAAAATGTTCATTTGGCCATCAACTTTTTGGTTTCATTGTTGAAAAAGCATTGGCAAAACGTTCGATCCCTTCACATCAAGTCGACAATGGGTCCACCACAGCGTTTATACTAATGGATTGTGCAGAACTTTGACTTGTTTGTTACATGGTTAAAGAAGAATGAGTTTTAATAAAAGATGAGTAAGAAGTAAGAACCTTTACTATTGCGTTAAAGATGTTATTAATTTATTATTAATTTAAAAATATTTGTTTATGACCAGTCAGTGAACTTAGTATCACGGTTAATGCCATTAGGAAGACATATAAACTGTTCGTCTTTGTATGAACACCAAAATCTGAATTTAAAGAGCTCAAATTAGTTTCGAGTTACTCATACAGGGAATTTGAGTCCACTAAATTATTACAAATTGACTTACTTATAACATTGACTTCCGTGAAAGCATATTTCCAATCAGAAAAGTTAGTCAATGGAGCCATACATATAACGGCATTGATATCCAAAGAATGTAATGCAAAATAACTCTTCCGATAGTTAATAGTAAAATTTGACGCTTCAGTTCCCACAACATGCTCTATAAAATCCAGCGTTTAAAATTAAATTAAAATCAAAATTCTTAGTTGAAATGGTTTCTTAAATATTATACCTTCAGGAATGATTTGAGTTGTTCCATTGTTATACTTGATTCCCCATTGGATGCCACGAGCGAAATACAAAGAATTGGAGACGCACATAAACTCATTATCTATCCCAACAATATTAGGAGACGACAATTTTTGAATTACTAAAATTGTTTCAAGAAGTGGCAGCGAGAATTCATCATCGAGTAACACTGTTAAGTATATAATTAGATTAAATTCAGTAGTTTACCATCATAATTATTACTGTATGTGTCAACAATTAATTAGGAAATAGAAAGATGCTGTGTGGAATGCTTTTACCAAAATTATGAGGCTGGAGTTCAGAGTTGGAGTACAAGATTGTTTTCTCAGTGATCAAACTATTTTCTTGGTAATTTAACGGTAATGAGCACTGTAGAAAGGCGTATCCATATTGTTTTGAGTCCAATCTCCATTTGGCACACTTCATATCCAAACTGACCTGTTCTATTTGTACATTTTCTGGCGTAAGGGATGAAAGTGATTTCTGTCTGATAACATTGCAAGATGATGATGATCCACACGGAGTCCAACGGAGTATGGGGTCATGAAAGGATCTACTGCAGCATTTAAAATCGTAGCTACCGTCTGTTTCATTCACTGCATTGTATTCGTAGTCAAATTGGACAATATCGTTTTCACCTAACAATTTCAACCCATGTAAAAGTGTACATAGAAGTATAATATTGGTTATTATTAGAAATGATATCTACCTTTGGGGCTATATTCCCAAACATGGAGAATTCTTCCATCCTGCTTGTGTAAGCATTGTATTTCTACCAACCCACCCCCAGTGTCATCAGACGAAATTGTCACCATTCCACAAAATGTCCACTCATCTGCGTCATCGGGAGGACAAGATATTTCATTTTTTATCAGATCTGGTATGGCAATAGTGAGATTTCCGCTGATAGTCATTTCTACTTCTACTTTCGATTGACAAATGAAGGTTTTGATTTCTGATGGGGCTTGTACAATGAAATTTTCCTCTGGTGTGGGTTTCACAATTTCTGATTCTGAGGAATAAATGAACAAGGGCACTATAACCATTTCTTGCAATATAATATAACCATATTTTATTGAAAGAATTGGTGTACTAAGATAGTACAGTTAAGTAAAGGTTACCTAATGGGCGCACAACGAAAAATGTGATGCTGTTAACAGGACCGGCACTATCATTGAAGCTCAACAATGTAGGTTCACATGTATACTTATCATAAGGGTCTCCAATTGCTGTTAAGTTTAATTTGAAACCGACAAATGGTTCGTAAATGGCTTGATCTGTTGATAGATTTTCTTCTAATTCCTAAGCAAAATAATTTACAGATAAAATTTTCTACAATCTGCACAAATTGCAATCATTTGCTTGGCTTGAGTTTAGAAATTTTTACTTTTTACTATGTAAGAATGATTTTTACACATACTCCTTTATATAAAGCAACTTGAAGTAGGTAATTATCCGTGATAATACAAGGGATGTACAAAGAACTTGATTCGGTCGCAACAAATTCGATGTAATCACTTTTTGGACGAAGAAATGGAGATTTTCCTACAGGAGAAATAAATATTAGTGTTTATGATAATAATATAAGAATAAACGAGAGTAACTTCAAGAAACATTTTTGAGCATTTTCTTACCCAACATATACACATTAAAATAAGATTGTTGTTCTGGGTAGCTTATTCCGGAACAGGTATATTTGCCTGTGTTGCCTTCCCAAAGATTTCTGAAAGTCACTGTAGCTTGATAGGCAAAAGTAGATGAGGCCGATATGTTGTGGTTAGAATCCAGTTTAAGCACTTGAAGTGATTCTTCCAAACCATACACTGGAGCCTAATTCATTGAAAAAATGTAGCGCTTTAATATCAATTTCCCTAAATACTTAAAAATATGTTTGTATCTATTCTACAAACATTTTATACAAAGATTTTACCTTGCTTTGGTAAATGATTTAAATGAAAGATACTCAGGAAATAAAATACCCCGTGTTTGCTTTCGTAATTCCAGTGAATTGGATAATCTGCATTGCATTCCATTCGAACTACTTCATTTAATCTCAGGCCATCTGTAAAACTAAGCCTGACATCAGAATTTGGAATTTCATGAAGAATTTCTACCCCTGGATTTATTTGTCGAACTAATATCACACGTACTTTTGGAGGAGTCACATTTTCTGCTAGTGCATATGTAACTGGTAACCCACTAACAAGCACGAAAGCATGAATAGCTCCAATAAATATTACACAATTCATTTTATCGAAAAGAATACCTAATTCGTTTTCGCACTGCCTATACCGATACCTTACCTAGCTAAACGGACTGTGTGTGTTCATTACTGAATGCCACATGTACTCCTAAAAATCAGTTTAAAATCTGATTAGTGTACTTCAAATAAATAAATCTTGTTTCTTTAAATCACAACTAGAGTGTAAGCTAAATAGATACTTAAAATGACCATCCTGTCTGTACCATGCCAAATTACCAATTATAAAATGAGAACAATACAAATATTATAATGATGTTATCAGTAATATGAAGGACAGGAGAACGTAAATCATATTTAGGTAATACTGCATTTGTATACTTATCAGTTGAAGCAAAAAAGTGTTATTAGCTAGGTATTGATTGATTTTTAATAATCATAACAGTATTGGTTCATGAGTAGTTCATGTACATATACATGTTCATGTAGTATACAGTATACCCATGTTGTATTTTCTAATTGCACTATGTGTTGTGCCATGTTATATTTACTGTGCTGTAATTAAAAATAATCCTATTTTTCACAATTTCTACTCATAATTTAATTAGCTTCATTCTTCAAATAGGATATTAGGTAGTATTTTGCTTGTGAGAAACTGATGACAATAAAATGAGAATTATGGACAGAAAATGATTATTCATTTATTATTTTCACAACAGATTAGTAAACAAATTGGGGTTTATACAGTTATCGTGTGGTTAGTCTGGTTAGTGATTAATATTACGGCTTTAATGTTTAGGGAATCCCACAGCAAATCATGTCAACGTTGTTGAGGGTTGTATCGTCATCGGCTGAAAGAATAGTTTTATTACATTACATTACATTACTGTTTTATTTTCTGAGAATATGCCAAATAATAAGGTAAGAAGATTGAAATGAAAAATTATACCTCCTTGATTTTCGACTTGGGTCTTAATCCCGCATAGTTCGGTTCCTCTGGGACATCTCCTCTCTTCTGTCCAATTACCCCAAGTAGTAATACCATAACCCTCTAAGATATCTCCACCAGAGCAAATAAGTCTCAAATCGTTAGCAGTTGAATCATCAGCAATCAATTGATTTACTTCGGAGCGTAATTGAAATCCGACTGCGAATTGGGGGAAAGTGCATTCCTTAATAACGCCCCAAGTTCCAGCATGACCAACTTTACTTGTAATAGACGTAAAACTCTTGGACTGAGTTGCATTTGCACGTCCAATTGCTGAGATGCAGAGAAGTTCGATTCCATTAAGAGCTGTATCATCTCCGAAAATTGATTGAGGAGGTTGAACTTTTAGTCTCATTCCGTAAACAAAATGGACTTCTGGACAATTTTCAACTTCGCCCCAAGTTCCCCATGGAGTGACCCGAGGAGACTGAATGACAATGAAACCATCTTCCTTCGTTTCTTCCAATTTGATTTCCTCGACTGGGGAGGTTGTGGATTTTTGCAAAAGAAGAACAAAGCCTAAGGCTAAAATGATACTTTTTAAAGTCATCATCGTGACAAGAGATGAAGAGACAATTTGTAGACTTAGTAAACAGGACCTGAAACTGATGTCTATTTGCGAGCAAACACTACATCGGACTGTCTGAAAAATGTTTTCCAAAATCAAATATAGCTTTAAGTTCAGAAAGGCATTTCGGGTTCAATTATGTGATAAGAGCTTAATTATTGCTAAAAATACTCCTAGCAGTTGTGCACCACCCCTTTACACCTGTAAGTGTAAAGAGTAAAGACAATAGCTTTCATCAGTAGATATTGTATTTTTAATTAAGTGCCACTTCTGTATAAGTTAAGATAAAAGAACATTGGAAAACATGTACCTAAAATTGTTATCTCCCTGTAGTATTGAATTTATGATATGACTAGTGTCTCCAATCACAGAAATTATTAACATTCACTCATGTAGCTGTCAGCTATAGTTTATTGTGAAATTATTTTCGTATTTTTAATTGAGTACTTTACATCTGTAAATGTACATCGGATTTTCAACTTCAATCTCTAAAATGATGATGACACGATGACAGGTTGTAAAGTAACATATTTTCTAAACTCTGGAATAAAGTCTGGTTCCCTTTTATTCCTGACGTGCGTTCTAAGTATTTCCTTACTCTTGTGGTGATCATTCACGAATAAATAGGGTATTTGCAAACATTTTGCAATGTTTACATATGCATTGCAACTGGTGATCGAGCCAGATAGATTTATTTTATTTTATTCATTGGAAAGTTTTGTTCTGCAAAAATTGATTAGTACATAACCCGTCTTTATTCACATAAAAATAGGCTCAATGCACAATAATTCATCACATTCTGTTCAAAGTCCAACGTTTTTCTTGAATGCTGCTAATTGTGCAAGCTTTGTGTCTCTCCACAAACGCCTCTCACCTAATTGAGAATTTGGGACACTCTCTTGGAGTTGTCGATCTATTTCTTCTGCAGATTCAGCAGTCCATGGTGGTATTCCGCTCAAGGATTCTGAAACTTTAACGATCCCTTTGCCGTATCGAGTACAATAGTCCTTAAAGCCATCTGCATTTAAATGAGCTGTTTCTAATGGTCCTAAGAAATTGTATCTGGGAGCCAATCCATCTTTCATGACTGTATCCACGTCCTCTGCGCTTAGTACACCTTCAGTTACCAGACTCCAGCACTCATTAAGAATTGCGTATCTGTAATACATTTGTAAAATTCAATTTTCGCAAATTCAATATTATAGTCCATCATGACAAGAATTTTGTTTTTACTGCAATCGGTTTAGGGCAAATCCTGGAACTTCTTTGTTCATCACTACTGGCTTTTTCCCAATGGACGTCAACAAATCCCTCACATGTTGAGTTACCGATGGCTTTGTTTTAGGATTCGGTATCACTTCCACTAGCCCAACAAAATAAGGAGGATTTACCTGTTCGATATCAAAGCAATTTCATGACTTTCTTATAAACCTATATTATTATCATTAAGTAGGCTTATCAAAGTCTATATCATCTCTGTGCTGAATTTGGAGATTATTTACCGGATGGGCAACCACAGCTCGTCCTTCTATACTTAGACCAGTTTGAAAAACTGAAGGACTGAGAGTCGATGTCGAACTTCCTATGATAACGCTATCGTTTCCAATCTCTTGCAAAAGTTTATCCAGCTCTTCATGAACACTTCTTTTCATTTCCATTGTTTCAGGTGTACTCTCTTGAATGTACGTTGCTCCAACCAGAGCTGACTTTAGATCGGGATATGCTGTGTGTGGTCAATAATTTGAAGTTGAGAAAATAAACAAAGAATCATATTCATAATTAAAATAATCATAATTGACAAGAGAGAATGATTGTAGAATCTCTCCATTTGAATATCAACTATTAATTTCTTACGTTTAATAAGCTGTATTTGTTTTTCAAGAGAAACTTTGTCTTTGTTCAAAAATCCTTTTGAGTCTAAATCCCTCATAGTGTCTTCAATTTGCTTTGGAGCCGCAGCCAGGGCTTGAGGGAATGCATCATACAAACGAACTTCGTGTCCACCGGCTGCAAATAACATTGCCCATGATTTCCCCACCAGACCCCTGAATCAGATTATATTCAATTATTCTGAAACTCGATTATTTTCTTTAAAATTCATTATTTTTGTATTTCATAAATACTGGAAATGTTCTAAAAAAGATTTGTAACTAAAAAGCAACTTACGTTCCCACTATTACGACAGTTTCCATTGCTCTTCTAATTTTGTCTGCAAAAATATTCAAGAGTTTAATAGAAGTTATTAAGGAAGCGATCTTTAAACGCAGATATCTTTATTGTTACAAGCGAAAGAAGAGAGTGAAGAGTCTGAGTTTGATTTTTCCTATAGTTATTCATCTTTTTGTTCTATAATTATTATGGTGGTATTATATGTAGTGTAGAAGTGGTAGTATGAATATAAATTACTATATACCTATGTTTACTGGAATAGCAGTGATGCTGGCAAATTGCCAAATAGTACAAATGTGTCACATCCACATTGCATTTGAAATGGCTTTGGTAAGCATGCCGGCTTCAATAAAGTATTCTCTCCAGACACAAATGTCAATTAACTGCATTCATCTAGTATGCACCTAATTGAACTTACTTCATGAACTTATGGAAAGATTGAGAAAGTCGTCAACAGCAAAGGTTAAATGAGACACGTAAGTAAAACAGTAGATTACGTAATATTGTTAACTAAATACTACTTACTACCAAAATGATGTGCAAATCTGCTGGATGCTAAATATTGAACTAACACAAACAACCTTATCAAGGTTGCTACTTAAAACTCACCAAGTAATACTGAAGTTGACAGTATGAAGGATATAAGGAACCTTGTTACATAACTCAATGGATTATGATTGTGATAAGATTTATGTTCATTCTCCACCAATGGAATTTTACACTGCTTTCAAAGTCATATCTGTTCTTTGTATCTTCAAGTATAGCTTTACTTAGTTGGGCAACTTTGGCGGAGAGCTATTTATAATGATTGGAAAAACCCCTAAGAGATCTACTAGTATAGTTCATCTCATGGTCAATGAGATGAAATTAGTTTGAAGTTTTCTGAATATAACAGTTAAAATTTAATAATAATTGCAACGTAGATTAACTATTCCTAACATGTACAACAGTATGTACAAAACACTACATAAATTGAAACATACAACCTCACTTACATAATAAGTAGTTTACTTAGCCTGAGTAGTATTTTTAGCTTGTAGGCATTCAGATCGACAAATTCAGAGCAAACACCGTCAGATAAGATCGTACACTAAATAAAAATGTAGAATCTGTGTGACTGAAGTATCTGAGACTCTACAATTGAATTGTTTGTATATTTATACATATCAAATACTACTAGGTATGTATAATATAACTGAATCATGTATTTTACTTACATATACCTATTCCTAAATTCTATGTCGATGACGCTATTTAGGTGTTCCCGTGGACAATTGATTAGGATACACAATACTCTAATAGTTACTTAATGTTATTTGTACTCATACACGTAACATTACAACAAATAAAAGAAGAACCAACATTTTTGTCTGATGCCCCACCACATTGCATGCCTACGATAATTACTATTTTTGAACATGAACGTTTAGGAATTGCTGACAGATGTCTATTTAGTTTATGTGACAGTTAGTGATATACTGTGACAATCTTTTGAAGTTATCTTATAGTTACAGCACAAACCTGTAAGAATTCAGTCAGTATAAATTAGAGTGATAATCCATTTAAAAGCGATTTGCTTACACAGAACAACTTTTCATGTCCGGAGTTGATAAACCACCTTTGTCACATCGTATCAAATTGACAGTTGACACTGATTAAAAATTGTTAGCGTAACACAGATATCAGTCTACCTCATTCATGAATGATTGATTTGATGGTATGTAAGGTACGCTAGAGTCGTTACTCGTATTACTGTATTGATTTGATGACAAATCAGAAAATACATGAGTTTAATATATCTGCAATAATTATCTGTACCCTTAATGGTTTAAGTTGATTTATTTCATTACACGAATTTAGAACATGCCATGATGGTGCAATATTTCGACAACAAACATTAATCTCATCTTATACGTTTTGACCCATGAATGCAATAATATTAAATGAGTTCAATAATTGCGGGTATTATTTTCGGACTGAGAAGGATCCAATCGACATAGTTACACTATCAACCTATACCGTTAAATGGCTTGGACGTTTACACTTGACCCGGTGCTAATTTGACCTACTTGCAAAGTTCAGTATTTTGACAGGTTAAGATTTAGATTAACGAAAGATAAATATAGTATGTATATCGACGAGTAAACTGGTTTCGAAAGTAAATGTGTACACTTATTTATTCATCTAAATAGATTTCTTTGACAGAAAATAGATTTATTGGTTGTGATTTCGCCAAACGCCAATGCATTGTCATCGAGTCCAATAAGAGTTGCGTGGGTATATTATACAGTGACGGACCATGGTTTGAAAGATTTTGGAGGTGCTGGTGGAAACTATTGTATAGAGATACAATTATTAGCACCAATGATGAGAATAACGTTCTGTCCACAAATAATTCCTTTACATACACATATTTAAGGATGTAACTAACCTTTTTAGTAAACTGATCTTCACAAGCCATTCGAATTCTTTCAGCAGTAGCCGGAGCATTCAGTCGGAATGGTCCTGAGATTCCACTCTCCTTTCGTGCAGCTTTAATGGCATCTTTGATCGCGAAAAACACAGCTGCTGCCAAGAAAAGAGGCGGTTCTCCAACAGCCTATATATTTGTACTCTGTTATTATTAAACTTTCAAGCACTAAGTATAATGATTTATAACTAAAAATCACTATTACCTTAGACGAGAAAACGGCTTTTGGATTGGGAGCCCCTCTCAAAAGAGAAACGTTAAACTCCGCAGGAATGTCACCAAAACCAGGTAATTTGTACATTCCTGGTCCCTTGGTCAATAAAAACCCTTGTGGGGAAAAACGAAGTTCTTCTAATGTGTAAAGACCATATCCTTGGGTATATCCTCCTTCAATTTGTCCAATATCAATTGCCGGATTCAAACTTTCACCCACATCCATTACAATATCTGTTCGTTTAACCTAATCGACAAAAATACTTTACAGATAAATTGAATCCAGACAATTTTTATCATAGAAGGAATCTATTAATCTTGGATAAATAACCTCATGATCTCCAGTAAGACAGTCAATTTCCACTACTGAACAAGCAGCTCCAAAACAAAAGTAATTAAAGGGCGTGCCGGTCTTGGTCTTCATGTCAAAACCAATTCCTGGGGTTCTGAATATGATGGAAAAAACTCATTGTAAAATGTGTAATTAATAGGAAAAATTTGTTGAAATTGAAATTTTAGCTTAATTGTAAAGTACTTGTAATATCCGGTAGCAGACAAACTAATTCGATCAAAATACGCTGTATTGACCCAATCTTCCCATTTTCCTTTAGGATTATTTGTCATTATCGGTCCTAAGCGCTCCATAATAGTTTCACAAGCTTGCTGCAATTAAAAATTAGCTATACAGTTCTGTGGTAACATTATCATTACCAGATTTAATAGTTTATTACTAACCAAAACAGCCATTCCGTTCAAATCAGAACCAGCACTTGCAGCAGTTGGAGAAGTATTGGGAACTTTGTCTGTGGAAGTTTCCATAATGTGAATTTTCTCAGCAGGGATTTTTAACGCCCGGCTGGCGACTTGTATCATCTTAGTATGAAGTCCCTGTCCCATTTCAGTTCCTCCATGACTCAACAAAACAGAGCCGTCTCGATAGACCATGACAAGTGCTCCTGCTTGATTTAAAAATAGAGCTGTAAATGCAATTCCGAACTTTGTTGGGATCAAAGCCACACCACGCTTCTTCCAACGATTTTCTTTGTTGAAGGCTTCAACTTCTGCTACCCTCTTTTCATATTCTGCCTGTGCGTAACACTCATCCCAGCATCGTTTGATAGTGCAATAGTTTAATTTTTGGTTGTAGTGGGTTTCATCTCCTTCTTGATACATGTTCATTGATCTGAGCTAAGTTTACAGAAAAAATTATTCTAGCTATCCCCACAAGTTCAATCGTACAACCTACTTATAGAAATACATTCTAAATTATTTTCCATTTAATTTAACCTTCACGGGGTCCATATTTAATTTATCAGCAATTTGGTCAAAAATATTTTCACAAAACATCATTCCTTGAGGTCCTCCAAATCCTCTGAATGCGGTGTTAGATGGAAGATTTGTTTTACATGGAATGCCAGTGAAATCAACGTTTGGAATGTTGTAAGCATTGTCAGCACTAAACATAGCTCTTTCCATAACGGAGCAGGATAAATCCAATGAGTTTCCTCCGTTTGAGTACATTGTCAGTTTCATTGCGATGACCCGTCCGTCTTTCTTGTAACCCACTTTATATTTACACAAGAATGGATGGCGGAATCCAGTGGTAGCCATATCCTCATCACGATCCAGCATGCACCGAATTGGCCTACCAACCCTATGAACAAAAACTTTAATAACGCAATTTTCAATAGATGCTGAAATTTTGCAAATTAAAACATTTACTTCTGAGCAGCCACTGCAGTTGGCAATGCCAAGACACCCGCTCGTGTTTCTTTTCCTCCAAATCCACCACCCATTCTTTTTGTCCGAACCACAATTCTATTTTGGGGTACACCCAAGACATGGGCAACTAACAGTTGAATCTCTGAAGGATTTTGCGTTGAGCAAAACAGTTCCATTTCTCCGTCTTCTAACTTAGGGAGAGCGATAGTGGCTTGCGTTTCCAAATAAAAATGTTCCTGTCCTCCTAAATGCATCTCGCCTTCAATAATTTCATCGGATTCGGAAAACCCCTTTTCAATATCTCCGTTTTTAAGGTTACGACACCAATCGTGATAGAAAGAATTATTTTTTATTGCATCCTGAATGGTAATTACAAGCGGTTGTAAGTCTTCATAATCAATCTTAACAAGTTTCGAAGCTCTTTGGGCAATAGCCTGGTTATTAGCCACAATTGCTCCAACAACTTGACCTATACACGTAACCTTTTCCCTAGCAAATACTTCTTCGTCGTGAATGATACACCCCGTATCATTACGTTCTATTGGCACATCCTGTAAACGACAAACATGTCACAATGAAAGAAATGAACATTAGCAAAGAAATTATTTGGCAATGATAATTACTTTAGCCGAAACAAAATCGACGACTCCTTCAAGTTCTAAGGCTTCGGTGGCATCAATTGAAATTATTTTGGCATGCGCTTTTGAACTTAGAACAAGTGCCAAGTAAAGTTCATTGTCAAACCGTGGCATATCATCAATATAAACAGCTTCTCCTGTTGCTTGTTTCATTCCAGAAACATGTACCACGGGTCTTCCAACTAAATCATAATCAGGTTGACCAGAAGGAACGACTTGACCGAGTTGAAGACTTTTTGGTGTTCCTCTGTGATATAATTCTGTTGCGCTCTTATACGTTGATGGAATTGGTGCGCCATAGCCCAACTTTTGATTAAGTTTCGAAGCCACAATCAAATAGTACTTGAAGAAAAAGCTGTAACGACAAAATACAAATGAAAAATATGGCACAATAGTCCAAAGTAGGATTGGCAACCCCAAAAGTTCAAAACTGAAGACCTTAGTGTAAGAGATCTTCTAAACTCAACCATGCCGCCTGGAACCCCAGGACCTAATGGTAAATCTTCAATAAGAGTTTTAGCTGCTTCTTCAACGATGTGTTCATTCCAAGCTCGTCCAATAAGGGAGGCTGCTGTAGTCCTGGCCATTACTGTCGTCGGTGCCATTCCTCCGTAGGCAAGTCGCAAAATTTTAATGATGTTAGTTCCAGAATCAAATCTTACAAACATTCCAGCGTTTACAATGGCTATATCATCGTCGCGGCGTTTGGCTTGTTTAAATCCCCAGAAATATTCGTCCTGTACCAACCAAATTATACTTGTACACATAACTCTGTAACTAGAGGAGTAATTACAGTAATTAGTCATCAAAAATGTGGCTTACGATTTGAGTGAAAGGGATCAATATTGAAGTCAGGATTTCTTCAGATTTCAATATATTTTTGCGGTAGCCAGTAAAGAAAGTATCGTCCATTGTAACTATCCGAGTGTCATCTTTTTCCGGAATTATATTGAGACATTTTCACAAAAATTACGTTTAATTAAAACTAAGAGCTATTCTAGAAATAGCAGTACTGGTGGAATGTTTTTATTATAATACCCTTGCTCCTAAGCTCTAATTGACAATTGGCAGCCATGAAAATTGGATTCAAATCAGAAATGGGACTGCCAGTGATGATATTTCCCCCAATTGCTGCTGCATTTCGAATTTGTTTTCCAGCAAACCAGCGTAACATTTCTACTATGGCTGCGAAAACTCGTGTCTTATATTCGGGGAGGGTTTTAATTTCTTCTCTAAGAGTAGCCTCCATGTCGCTCAAAGATACAGACGCTCCGAACCGAATTCCACTCTCCTCGTATCCAATTCTGTTTAGTTCTTCAATTCTTGTTGGCTGAATTATTACCGGATAATTCATATTCTTAAATTTAACCTCAACACCTGAAAATGCACAATAAATATCTCATGTGAACATGTATAAACTATAAGGATGAATGCCTATGATTGTAAAAGAATTTTGATTCTTACCGATTTCAGTATTTCCTACAACCAGCTTAGCATACGGATAAGAAGCTTTGAGTTCTAGAAGAGATTCTAAAGTTACGGGTCTGTACCATGTCAAGCTCTCTCCGTGGAAAACCGCATTTTGATCATCGTATTTACTAGTAGCCTTAAAAATCACAACTATCAATATCCCCAGTTTTTCCTGTGTTTTCAGACTTTGACGTTTAAATAGTTACCATTAGTTCAGGGGGAAATATTGGTTCTTGGCTGGCGTCGTATGGTTTGAATTTTGAGACTGCAAACAACTGATTGTCGTCCGCTGTTCCGTTTTCACCAGCATCACCATTCGTTGTTCCGTTTTGCTGACAACAGCCATTTGATTTCTGTTGACAACATCCTCCGTTTTCTCCCAGCTTTCCGCAACAGCCATCGCTGGTCAGGGTTTTGTATCCTTCAAGTATTGGCCGATATCCAGTACAACGACAGAGATTTCCTTGAAATGCAATTTCTACATCTTCCATTGATGGCAGAGGCTTATTCCTTAACAATGCGTACATGGACATCACAATTCCAGGAGTACAAAATCCGCATTGGGACCCATGGCTCTTGGCTATACGCTCCTAGAATGTAGAATTGTCAGAACAACAATACTTAACATTATTTTTTATTTATACTCTACATGAACAGCTATGATTACACCTCCGTTTGAGGTGAAGTTCCAACCCAAACCCCAAAATTCCTCGGAATCCTCTCAATTTCGAAAACAAAACAGCCCAGCCCCAATCTATTTCACTTTGTTTTACCAAAATAGTTTCAGTCTTAGTCTTCTTTCATTCTAAAATCATATTTTGTGGGAAGGAATTGAAACAAAAATTCTTCATACTACTAATCCACTTATCCACTTGCTAACTACTATCTATGATTGTGTCACCAAAAGTCATCATTGACACTTTTATTCTCATTCAAACTTTGATGTTTGGTATCCAATAAAAATTATTACCAGTCCGAAACGGAATTTTGTTCCGAAGTAGTGTGGGCAGAGACCAAACATCAATTAGTCCACAAACACAATCGGATTGGTTAAATATGAGTCAAAAATGGCCAAGTCAATTATTTGTCGTTGGAATGTTTTGAAATACATAATGTGTGTTACATAACAGACCTCTAGTTCAGTATAATATAGAGTCGAGAGACTGTTGCATAATTGAGTTTCGGAAGTTAGAGTTATAGTTAGAATTGTTGGGTAATGCGTTGCATAATGGGATAAATATGTGCGTAATTCATATGGATGAAATTATAAAATTATTAAAAACTTACTTGAACAGGGTGCAATCCTTTTTCAATACTTCCTATCCCCTCCACAGTTGTAACTGCAGCTCCATGAACAGAACAGATAGGAGTAAGACATGCATTTACAGCAATATTTCTAAAGACAAAACAAATATAAAATTAACATCAGATAAAATTATAACTTTCTACTCTCTGATGTAATATTATCATGTAGCTCCTTAAATCACTAATAGCACATGGGACATTTAGATGTGTGTTTACTGGATTTGCTTTTTCTTCCGGTTAAATCTTGAAAGCATAACAGTGCATGCTCCACATCCTCCTTCGCCACATCCCAATTTCGTTCCACTTAGGTTTACTACAAATAAAATCAAAATAAGATAGGAAATCAACGATAGGTAATACTCCAGAATCCAGAAATATCGTAGCAGTAGCAATTTTGTATTACATAAAGTAATCCCCCTCTGTAAAGTGCATTTTCAGTTTCATGGTCATTTATTATGCCCCCAAATCCTTAATTTGAGACAGCTTTAATGGGAAAATTTAACCATAATAATATAAAAATTCATGATCAAAAGGGAAACTAATTTGTATAAATAAAGTGTATTTACTGAACTATTAAATGTTGACATAATATATGCAATGAAATAAATAAGAGATTGTAAATGATTCTACATATACAATATAATACATGTGTAACTAACTTAGGATTATTAGATTACAGCCAACAAGAGGAGGCATTATGGCATTAGTGGAAGTTTCAATACAGACTTATTTGTAGTTGGATTTGGTTAATGCACATCGATTGCAGTAAATAATCTGAAATGACTGTCATGTC
This sequence comes from Tomocerus qinae, assembly GCA_020055645.1. Taxonomy (NCBI): domain Eukaryota; kingdom Metazoa; phylum Arthropoda; class Collembola; order Entomobryomorpha; family Tomoceridae; genus Tomocerus; species Tomocerus qinae. The sequence continues at coordinate 44,720,469 of CM034547.1, forward strand.
AGCCGTCACACATGTATAAATCTTTTTATAATTTTATTAATCATAGAAAGCCAAGGCTACAATTTGCCAAGGCAGAGACCATAAGGTACCTAAGTGCAATACTTTCTATAGTACTTAATACTTGGTTATGTGAACTACAAAAGCACAACTTACATTTGTTTCTTAAGTAAGTAAGCAGAGTCCATTCGGGATTGACCTCTTCGTCATAGACCTGTCAATTACAGAAAATAAGTATTGTATGATATTGCCAATTTCTTATTAGTACAAGTAGAGAGTCAGATTAAATACACTGTCTCTGATGACATCAGAAACAGTTTAGTTATAAGATATAAACAATATTATAGTAAGTCATTGTTGGATAATGCTATTTTTCAGCTTCTGTATAAGTGACATTATTACAGACAGTGACGCAGATAGATCGATGGATTAGTATTATTTTAGTCGATATGATGTGCCAATTAATCCCAAACTCTTAGATATAGATTGCAATTAAGCCGTGTAGCATTCGGTAAAAACAAATTCATGACATAAAGCATTGGAAGAATGTACGCATATTGAAATGAAGCAAACAAACACGTCTATGATGAATTAACCTAAATTATTATTTTAAACTATTGAATCATTTTAAGGTGCGTCTCTCTGACCTGGATTTTCTTCATCCAGTTTTTAAATTGTCGTGAAATGATGTTTCGTTATTTTACGTTAAATCTACTTAAGCTGTATAATATTTCATTGTACACAACTCAAGGTAAATCGATCGAGTTCATAGCTGAAAACAATAGTTAATATACCTAGGCAGTATCATTTTCCTTATATATGTTTGATGCTAAACTTCTACTATAGTATTGAAACAATGGGCTCTGTGAACCAAACTACTACGATGTGATAATTTTGATAACGAGCATGTACTCCTTTTCAGTTTTCTTCCTTTTGATATGTAAACTATTGATCTGTTTTTTAATGTCACAAAAGGACCAAGACATTTATTACTTGGGAAATTTTTAATGTAAATTACTATTACTACTTCTTTTGTGGTAAATGTTTACTGTCATTTCTGGTAGTTTTGATTATTTATGTATTGATGCTAGTTAAGAAATAATTTTCCTCCAGAAAAACCTAACTAATTTTATTCAATGAAATATTTATGTATTCTGCATGTAATATTTTCACGTATTAATTCCATGTCAAACAACTAGAAACAAGAGATTTATTTATACATCAATTCTTGGAGCACTTCATTTCTATAAGTAAGATGAGACATAGGGTAATGTTGCACCATACATGTCGTAACTTCGTAATGCTTCACGCAACAGCACGCATGTTTTACTGAAAGCTTATTCCTTCTTACTGTTATACATATATTCAATTCATGATGATAAAATTGAACCAAGTTGCCCATAAGATGCTTCAAGTTCCTTACCTACATATAGGTGTGAGTATGTAGTGTGACACCAAGTTATGACCTTGTACTGGAATATTGAATGTACAACTACCACAGCTATTTGATTTAATTGCAGTACAGCGGACTAAAAAATACAACACAAAATACCACAAACTACCACATAAACTAGTACGTGTCCTCTGTATCTCATTTAGGCACTCATGAAATATTTTATATTACTGACTACACTCACTCCATCACATAGTAAATATAAAATATTTTTTCGCCGAGTAATTCTCAAAATGTTCATGTAGTGTATAAAATGCAGATTTTACAAGTTATTAATCATCAATAAATTAAAAAAATATTCTTTCACAGCGCTTTAAAGCACTTAGACATACACTGTACGCAGTATAGAGTACTGATGAGCATTTAATGAATGTCAAATTATTACATTTATGACATTGTGCAATAGTCATTAAGCAACAACCAATATTATCTATATTACTGTAATATAATTTGTCAAAGACATATTTAGACCTAGACCAGCGTTACCAAAACATAATTTTACAAATTACACTGTACTTCTTTACCCCATAATTTATGTCGTTCAAGAAATTAACCTCATTACATAGATAATCATTCTTTGGTAATACTACTATTTGGTTGTGTGAATCATTATATACTGTATAATCCTCCTCTTCAAATAGCCATAAACCACACACTTTGGATTGCATTAAATTTATCAAGTCGTACAACGGAGCATGTCATGCGTATACATTGTTTGTGATTGTACTTGTAAGCTGCATCAGTATCCACGCATTAAATAAATGCTGCAGTTTTTTGGTACTATAATATTATAGTGTTTCCTACTCACCCATGTACCTATCTAAGTTATCTACCTCTTCTACACACTCTCAAAACCACATGCTATATTTTACTTAAAAAAACCTAAACATACATTAAATATTCTCAGAAAAAGATAGTTAGCATCCATAAAGTAGCCAAAAACAAGGGTTTGTACAAAAAGTAATTTATATTCTGGTAATTACAAGAGAAATATTCTATATTTTATTGGCAGAGACTTAATCCTATACACACGCAGACAGCTGACACGAAATTCGTTAACAAAGCATTTAATTTTAATGTATATTGTTATGCCAAATGTATTTCTGCTGTTGCATGTAGGTTTCAAAGACAAGGAAGTAATAATGGCACAGTATGATATAATAATGTGGAGACTATGACAAGTACAGACCAATTTCAGAAAATATTAAACAGATGTTTATCACAATAATGTTAATTACTTACCTTGTGTCCATTCACAAAGAAGACCAAAGGGAATGATTTAGTTGGGATCATTGCGATTTCAGATTTGAAGATATTTCAGAAGCAAAATATCTCTGCTGCGCAAATATATAAATTGTTGACTAAAGGACGAAGATACAAAAGACTTTTCAATTGCTGCCGAGAATCTACTCTCGACTGTTTCGTCACTCGTAAGAAAAAGTAGTCAGCCGACTGTCGTTATGTAAAATGGGAGATCGTAGTTCCAGACTTCTGTATACCTAATCTCTCGTCCTCGTAGCCCTCTCAACAGACAACCCTACTTATTTTATAAAGCTAACAAGTCAAATCCTTTACCAACCGCATGTGGATAGGTATCTCCGTATGTGGTTTCTCAACATATCCTGATAAATACTTTTATCGTACCCTATACTACATAACAGTAAACAGATTAAAGCACGATAATTACTATTTGGCTATAATATGTACTTGTTCAATAATACTTGAATCTTTAAACACGTATTACTTATATGCACATCAACAACAAGAGCAGAGGAGTGGCATTAATAAGCACCACATGCAACGCGTCATAAACTAGTTTCAGTAATACAGATAATTCTCTAATATTTTAAATAAATAAATTCGAGTTAACGTCAATAGACTGACGAGTATTAAGCGTGGGACATCCCAATAAATCATGTGATGTGGTAAAACCTTTCTTACAGGTTTGTATGATTACTAATAATAGCATGGTTTCACATGGTTTCACTTAAACTGACAAGTTTGGCAATCTCAGAAAACACAGGCTACCAAAATTGCAGCGCGCGGAGATACTGCGCGTAATTTTTGCTAATTAGACCAATTGGTATTTTTATTTTCCATGTGGTAGTTTAATTAATTTTGCCAGTTGATTAAATAAAAAATAGTTGTTATTGAAAAGTGTACTTTTAGAACTCGCTTACTCAATTACTTATCGAGGTACAGGTACTTATGAATAATGTATAAGGTATAAGCTGTAGCGTTTTAGTACCTATACTCAAGCCTATATAAGTATGATAATATAGTAAGGTAAATACCTAGACATTCAAAATGCTACAATCTGACCATACACTCATTAAAAATTTATTTATTAAAACGTTTGACAGTTTTCACTCAGATTCTCTTTGTACGGGCACCTTTTTGTTGTGTCCTCAGTGTCATCGAACTTCATGAAAAGTAGCAAGATGCTGTGCAGTGCAGCAGTGCACCAATAATGCACAGATGATTTTATTACACAACGGTTCTAATTGATAAACCTTGCAGCATGCATGTTTCCCAATTAAGATTTGTAACTACCTTTTCATTAGCATTGCTATACTCAGCAGACTCAGCACAATAGAGGATATTGTATAGGTAATTAAGTGTATTCGCTTCGCACTACCACTGAAGTCTCAACCTTATCTGACGACCTTGAAAGGTTTACTCGTACCTTACCCCTTTTTAAATGCTCACTGAATTATTCTAACAATTAACTTAAATCAAGGTTGTTGCAGTGTCTAGTTCACTGTCATTACTAAGTTGTTCACTAGAACTGACTGAGAAATCTAAAGAATGTAGCATTTAAATATCTGTTACATTTTTGTCTTGTTTTTGTTATAAGTAGTTCAGGCTCAAGTAATGTATATCTTATAATATTGTCATATATTGTACTTCCGTATTGTAATGTTGTCGTAATTCTAGTCTCTTGTGGGAACTTTAGTGATATTGTTAATTATTCAGCGTAAAAATTGGTCTAGTCCTTAAAAAGTGTTAATTTAAAGTGATTTTGTCAGGTAATCGAAAATTATGTAACCTTGAATAATTTGAATAAGTGAACCTGTTTATTGTATAAGGCATACTTACCATAATCTCACTGTGAGAATAATCAGTGAGTGTATTTATTATGCCTTTATTTATAATGTTCATCTTTAAATTAACTTGTTCTGACTAATAATTTAATTCCACACATAAGGACAAAGCAGGGTTATTCAGAGAGAGACAGGAGGCTGTAGGACGAGTTTGTGTTTTGTTTCTCAAGATTATTTAAATCAATTATTTTCCACGATTGAAAGATGCAAATATATAACTTCTTTTTTCAATTTCAAGTTTACTTATGCAGTTCTCATTGTATAATAATGTAATGACAAGGTCACTACTTATATGGCTACTAGTTTGCTTAGTAATCTACTGATCTACAGTCCATGTAATTATATCTCAAAATATAGTGCCGTCGTTGCTTCTTTGTTACTGAAACTGAAAGTAAGAATTCTCAGTTAGTAGTGATAGCCTGCCATAATTTATACATATAATCGGGAGCAAAAGTTTTTCGTATTATTTTTGTAATCTTGTAAAACATTTTTATTGTAGTGTGTCTAGTTTTTAGTATAATGATCTTTGATTACTTAGTTTTCACCGTTTATCCGTGAGTAGTTAAAATCTGAGTGCAAATAACCTAATGAATATATAAAAAATCTGAGTGCAAATAACCTAATGAATATATAAATAATGAGAGTTTGCTTCTGAATATCGAAAGATATTTCCCACTATTGTTTATATTTGTGATATGACTTTAAATTCTTTTGTATAAATGGGTAACTTCGTTTTTCTCCAATGCTATTGGATTGAAAAAATACTTGTTATAAGTGTAATGGTTGTAGTGTTTCAAATAAATGGTGTTTCGACGAATAAATTACTTAACAAAAATGGTAAGATGGAAAAGTGCAAAATTTTTCTCGGTAATTTAATATTTTTCCTTCAATCTTTTTGTTATTGCAATTTTTGTTATTTTGTAAACAGGCTTGCTTGCAGAAGACTTCTATTCATATTTCATCCGTGAAGCCCCATTATATCCCGGAGACTACCAATCAGGGATATCTATCAAAGATATACCATGGGTGGATATGAATCTTTTACAAAGAGCAGCAAAATATTATCGGGATGATTTCCTAGGAATTTCACTCTCCCACCTCTATTCTTTAATTGAAGTGATAGCCTTGAAATCTACATCAACAGTATTACTCTCCACTGGGCATTTTGGAAATGCTACAATTTCCTCCAGTAGACTTTTGCGAACCATAGTCAATGTTCGAGAATGGTGCAGTTCCGGTTCTAACATATTTGACTCGTCCTCCAACGCATTTAAATATATTCAAACCATAAGAAATCGACACAAATCTGCTGCATATGTTTTTAAGGAAGGTGACACTATGGACAAATCCCACTCCTACGAAAATATAGGAAAACATAAAGCCTTGGCTAAAGCCATTCGTGCAGATTTGTCTCATGTTGATACGAGTGATGCTCCGATGCATTTACTGCAGTGGAATTCTACTATCCCAGTGGGACAATTTGATTTGGCAGTAGTGCAGTTTTTGTTTTATTGTCATTCTACAATGAATCCGTATGCATTTGGCGTACTACGTTCTTCGTCCAGTAAAGACAGAATGGCATTTGTCCACCTGTGGGCAGTTTTGGGTCGTCTTCTTGGAATTCAAGACAGATTCAACGTAGCATTGAATTTACCTCCTGATAGATACAGACATTTTTATAATAACATAGTTGTGGCAAATCTGAAGAATATTGACGAGACAGTAATTAGCTTAATGAGCAATACAATGGATGGATGGTACTCAAATTTTCTAGTTCCCACCATTTTCAGACTAAAATGTTGGATATTCTATGCTCTAAGTCACTCAGTTGCTGGTTTTAAAGGCAGACACATACGACGGCTAATGAATCTAGAAGATGAAGTTTGTCTGGTATATTTAACTGCTACATTTACTGGGCTAAATGCAAGTAAAACTTTCATATTTTTTAGCAAACTTACATTTGACAGTTGGCTGGAAAAGGAACTGGAACACTTTGGAATCACTTTTTGAATTGTACACTACAAATAACTTATTGTTCATTTTAAAACTTTGGATGTACCTGTTTTGATAATTTTATTGGTGTAAGTATGAGTAAAATTATGTAGGAATTTGAACAAAATGGGTAATGGAAAAATTGTCCAAAATAGTTTGGTGCGTTTTTATTTTTAATATATTATAATGGACAATGGAAATTGCTAAGTGTATGTTAACTGGCATTATTTCAGATAGATACTACCAAGCACATTTAATTACGGAATAACTAGTGTCTTAGGACAATGCTACATCTAAGAACAAAAAGTTACACGCATGCACTGGTTCATCTGGTTGCGTGTGATCTTTACTTGCTCAATAAACATTAATTTTTGTCTGCTTTGTGTTCTACCTCGGGTTTCTCCTTTCCCACTCTTTGCGTTTATTTTCCCAGGATGCCTCCAACTCCCAATTTTTCCAATCTTTCCAATATTCCGAATAACATCCCTCAAAATATATTCCCGGAAAATAGGGAATATTCCCAGGGAGTTCACCTATTCTCCCCAAGGAATATTCCTATTTTCCCAAACAAGATATAAAATATTCCAATACGAAGGCACAATTCCATTTCTAAAAGAAGTCTAGAAGCAAAAGAAGCAATAAAAAAATTATGATTACTTTTTGGGCCAATTAAATATTTTTTGTCTGTTTTGGACCCCAGTTTTTGGGAAACCAAAATTTTGTCGTACAAAAAATGTTTAGTTGTAAAGGACATAACTTTTTTAAGCGTTAAATATTGTTTTTCATTTTTGGAAAAAATATTTCTGCTCCATGTACTATTTTTCTTATTTTCCCTATTTTCTCAGTGTATAAATTTCTGGATTTTTTCTTTTCCCATTGCTCCGAATAAATTCTCTTGAAATATATTCTTGGAAAATTTGGAATTTTCCCACTCCCAGGGAAAGAGGAAACCCTAGTCCTACCTACTACTACACTATAATTAATTATGGTTAGATCTTTCTGCACAGAAACATGTAAAAACAATACATAATGATATACCATTCATTTGAATAAAGAAATTCTTCCAGGTTCTTAATTTTGATGTACTATACTAATTAATCCTTCTGTACTACCGCAGTAAACTTTGATAATGAGACAAGCATATTTTACATATAATATAACTATAAAACTACTTCTGGAACATTAAAACGTGGGAAGACATTCATGGTCATGAAGAGATACACGATTTTATCGTTCTTGCATCTAATCAGAAACAAAGAGTCTAGTCTTTATACATTTCTTATAAAAGGTATATAGGTACTCAGATTTGTGGAATTGGAATTTCATTCCTCCGATATTTGTGGTGAAGTGGCAGTGGCCCATATGCTTTGTGTAAATCTATTTCCAAATTCTCAACCCAATCGCAATTCTCAACTGAAGGAATAAAAGTAAAGAGGGTAGTCTCATAGTCTCACAAAACCACTAATTGCTTGAGATATAGGAATCATGTTTTTATCAATCGACATATTATACAATACTTGAAGTTGTTGAGGTGTCTGACTTCAAGTATTCAGTGATATTTTATCGTTACAAGCAGTGAGTTAATAGCAAACTATGCCTGCATTCAACACAAACTGAAGACGCTAGAAAAATCTTGTGTGTTAACACAAGGTTTAAACTTTAATTGAACTTTAAAGCAAAAATGCTTATAGAAAAGGACATTTCCTGCACAACTAAGCCTCATTCAGTTCAAGGGCAAACATATCCCTCTTAATAAAAACATTTGAAATTCTTGGAAAACTGAAGTTATTTTCGATTAAAAATGGGAGGATTGCAGCCACTTGGGCTGACGTTTGTGTTTACAATACTAACAATACTTTTGCAAATCAACGAAGTCACATCCACTAGCAATGACAATTTTGCAACAGATGGTAAGATATAAAATTCTAACTTATTCGAATACTGAGTCAAATAAAATAAGAATGGAGAACAGCACTTGGGATTACAATTGGATGAAATAGCATGAGCTATGAATAATATTTGTTTGTTATGCTAGGAGAAGAGTTCTACTCATATTTCATCAGCGAAGCACCACTGCATTCCGGGGACTACCAATCTGGGGTGACTATGAAAGATATTCCATGGGTGGATATGAATCTACTGCACAGAGCATCACACTACTACAAAAGTCATTTTCCAGGAATTTCTGTGTCCCATTTTTATGCTTTAATTGAAGTGATGGGTTTGAAATCTGCAACATCGGTTTTACTACCAACTGGCAATTTCGGAAATCGAACTATTGCTGGTAGTAGATTAGTGAGGACAGTATTTCACATTCGAGAATGGTGCAACTCGGGGCCCCAGATATTTAACCCAGAATCAAAGATATTTAAATCTCTTCAAATCGTAAGAAATCGACACAAATCTGCTGCATACGTTTACAAGCAGAGCACCATCGCAAATCATTTGCATACCTACGAAAACATCGGAGCACATAAAGCTCTGGTCAGTGCCATTCGTGCAGATTTGTCTCATGTTGATACCAGGGACGCTCCGATGCATTTACTGCGTTGGAATTCCACTACCCCAGTGAGCCAATTTGATTTGGCAGTGGTGCAGTTTTTATTTTATTGCCATTCCACAATGAATCCAACAGCTTTTGGAGTACTTTACGCGGCGTCAAGTGAAGATAGGAAGGCATTTGTTCATCTATGGGCTGTTTTAGGTCGACTTCTTGGAATTCAAGACAGATTCAATGTAGCACTGAATTTACCTTATGAAAGAAATAGACATTTTTACATTAACATAATTGTGGCGAACCTGAAGAATGTTGACGAGACTGTAGTTAGCTTAATGAGTAACACTATAAATGGGTGGTACGATACTTTTCTCGTTCCTTCGGTTTTCAAACTGAAATGCTGGCTATTCTACTCTCTCAGCAATGCAGTTCCTGGTTTTACAGGTCAAAATATAAAGAGATTGATGGACTTGGAGGACAAAGTTTGTCTCGTGTACCTCTCCCAAATGGTGTCTGGGTTAAATCTTAGTAAATCATTCAATAGTTTGGGCATACTTACGTTTAACAATTGGTTTGACAAGGAGGTGGAGCGCCTGCGCATAACTTCTTAACAGCATAGCAGCAATAAAGCATTTACAAGTTTTTTAACACGTTCAAATCAAATTCATATTTAGGTACCAATGCAATGTCGTAATTTGTTAAGTTGGTAGTTAAAGATTTTTTTAAATTAATCCTTCAGTTTTGAATGGTAAATTACTGTTTAAAGTTTAACTAGGTAGGTTAGTGCTGAAAGGCAAATTGATTATCCCTTTGTTATCGAGAAATTCTAACACGCACAGGGAATAAAATCATCGTAAAATCTTTATTACGTATCAAAACATAATAACACACTATGAAAATTTTGTACAGGACAATTAAAAATCCACATTCCCATGCTGTCTGTACAGCGCATATCCATATAATTTAGTCTTAATAAAACATTCTCACATTCAAAAATAAAATGAAACTGCATACCATTTTGATTTTACACTCATTTTTGTTATACCATTGTGTTTTGGGAGATTCGGAGGTGAATTCTAGTAAGATTTACTATAAATTATAATTTTTTGAGAATGGGGTAAGATATTTCACAAAAAAAGTTAAATAAAATGGTTTTTTATTTTGAGGTTTTTATGAATATTTCATCAAGGAGGCTCCTTCCCAATCTGCAGATTATGATGCTTCTGTTGAGATTGAAACCATTCCGTGGGTGAATACGAGTTCATTGAAAGCAGCAACCAAGTTTTACGATCGAAATTATATTGGAGTGACCTTGTCTCATGTATATTCTTTGATGGAAATATTTTCATTGAAGACAGTGTCCTCCATTTTAGAACAAACAGGTGGCTATCGAAATAATTTAAAGTCATACCGGAGGATGTTAAAAACATTTCTTCACATTAGTATGTGGATGGGTTCGGAAGACGAAATGTACAGATCTGGCTCTACTGTTTACGAATCTTTGCAGACAATTCGAAAAAGACACAGTGCTGCGGCAGAAATGTACACAAATCGAACTTTAAGCTACATTTCTGCCACTGTCCCTTTTACAGCATCGAAAGAAATTTCCGCGTTGACTAGAGCAATTCAAGCTGATTTAGCCTTTGTTGATACGAGCCAATCTCCAATGAATATTATCAACTCATGGGACTTTGATGTTCCAGTAAGTCAGTTTGCAATGGGTATGGTACAATTCTGGTTCTTTGGCCACATTGTGATGTGGCCTGAGTTATTTGGAATTTATTTGGAATCTCCTCAGGAGGGAGAAGACTTTATTCATCTCTGGGCTTGTTTAGGACGCAGCTTGGGAATTCAAGACAGATTCAACGTTGCTCTTAATCTACCCAGAGATATGTACCAATCATTTTACACAAACATAATTGTTGCCAGCTTAAAAACTGTGAACGAACGAATCGTAAATAATATGGATACTTACATAAAGAGTTATGGCGATCATTTTTTATCCTCTTTAATGGGGAGAATTAGATGCTGGTTGTATTATGTACTCTCGAAATCTGTTCCTGGCTTCAAAGGAACGAAGATTCTTGGATTATTGGACCCATATGATAAAATGTGCTTAGCTCAATTGAAAGCTGAAGGTGGACCGCAAGATACTCGAATTATAAACAATAATTCTAAAGGACGAATAATATTTACAGACTGGATTAAAATGGAGGTAGAAAAATTGCTCTAAGTACACTTAATTAGTTTGCTATTATAGACTGAATTATTGGCTTACTAGCTAAATGGGTGCAAAAATATATCATACCTAAAGCATATTGTGACAAAATCATGTAACTGATGTGATGATAAAAGACAATTTAAAATTGAAGTGCTGCCAATATTATTTATGGTTATGCATTGATAAAAATTTAATTTCGTGACTCATGAGGGCTTCAGCTAAATTAGAAATAAAGCGTCTTCGAGGAAAAAGTACAAAAATACATACCCTAAATCATTTATCCATCTCACATACCAATGCAGAAAATGCAACTCAATACAATTCGAATGACAATGGACAATGATGTTGTTATCGTGAAATAAAATAATTTATAATGGAAACTATCTCATATTATAGACACCATTATTCCATTTATCTCATTCTGATGCTGTCTATGTTGTATTGCGAATATGCTATTAACACTGCTCCATTCGTGTTATTATGCTGAAATATGCTGCCTTTTCATTTATAAATATAACTACAATACATGAGTTCCTGGAAAGGAATGACTGCAAAAAATAAATTTCAAAATTTTAAGGTAAATCACGTTTGTAGATATCAGTAGACATTTGTATAATCGCATAACCAAAGCAGCTTTTCACTGTCAATATTTGCCTTCGGTCAAAGCATCATAGAAATAATATGTTATAGTTACTAGTAAAAAATACCTATACAGAAATTGAGTGACCAATTCCAGATATAATTTAGTATAAGCAACGGTTAGGGTATATATAATTTATATGTAAGTAGAATAGTTAATTGTCTTCAAGGTTATCAACAGTATTTTTGATGTATTCGTGCTCTGAGTAGAATAACTAATGAAACTTGTTTCTCTTATACGAGTTCCAAGTTACATGCTTGATTTTCAATGGACTTCGGTCAGCTATATGGTTTAGTTTGTCAAGTTCGAACAAACTTGAAGTGAGCCATACATACTTCCAATCCAATTCTTTACCCACACTGATACCTTCTCCAATACATTCATCTTCCAATCTTCCAAGATCTTAATTCATATTATTTTTGAACAAAATGCTGAATTCTCCAGTTTCATTATGGAGTATATCTCCCAAAATTTGCGAAAATTGGACAAAATCTGACATAACTACTGCTGTGACTATTTTAAGTAGCACTGTAGCCACTTTACACGCGGCTTATTATGTCACGAACAAGATACGAGATAATCAAGTCAGTGACTTTTAATTCTCTTACTTTGAAATTACTAAATTATTGTTTTAATGACATTTTGCCACATAATCCTATATTAGTATGCACTGTATTATTGTAACAATAAATTCTTTGATTTATGACAGAAAAGCGCCAGACTAAGGAAAATCATTGCCGAGCGACGCATTTTAAGGGATGAGTATCTAGAAAACCTGCGACGGATTTACAAATTCAGTCCCGAAGCTAAACCCATTGTCGAACTGCCTGTCGAAGAACTGATATTGAAATTGCAAAAACGGGAACTTAAGGCTGTTCAAGTTTATCAAGCTTATATGGGAAAAGCTGTTGCGGTCACTACGAGTTTTAATTGCATCACTGAATTCGTGCCTTATGCCGAAGTAAAATAAACTTAATACCATTATCTTGTATGCATGCAGAACGTAATCAGTTTCTTATAACTATTACGGTCAAAGAGTTACAAAATATTGTAGTATCTTTCAAGAGACAAAATCATTCCTAAATTAGGGAATCGCTAAGGAGCTTGACAAACTATCTGAACCGAAAGGACCTCTACATGGTGTCCCTATCTGCATTAAAGACGACTATGATGTAATAGGAATGGACACAACAATGGGTTTGGGGAAGAACCTTAACAAGCCTGCGGAAAAGAATTCTGCCATTGTCCAAATCTTCATTGACTTAGGAGCAATTCCTTTTTGTAAAACCAACGCACCCCAATCCTTGTTTTCTTTTGGTAGTGACAACCCTATATTTGGACAGACTCTAAATCCCCTCAACCCCAAACTATCCCCAGGAGGTAGTAGCAGTGGCTCAGGATGTTTAATCGGTGCAGGGGGAGCACCATTTGGAACTGGCTCTGACTTTGGAGGCTCTGTTAGGATCCCTGCTCATTTCAATGGCATTTGTTCAATCAGACCGACTTTGAATCGACTGAGTGGCCGTGGTTTGGAACAACTCCTGCCAAAATGTGTTGGTGGTGAGGTTTTCATTTTACGAGATTTCAGCTAGGTTAATTTAAAAATAAAATAAAATAATATTTTTACATGCAGGGAAAGGTGTGCCTGGCATTTTGGCAAAGGAGGCTAAAACTGTTGCATCAATATTTCGAGCGATAACTCTAGAAGGCAAACAAAATGTATACGACCCACAGGCGTTGCCTATTCGATGGAATGATAAGGAAAGCTTTATCCTAATCCTATAAATAATTTAACGTACTATTATCTCATTTTTACATTAACTCTGAGATTAATATAACTTTCATTCCTGAGCAGATCTTTCAATCCTCAAAGCCATTGACTATCGGTTTCTTTACGTCACTGTCCTTCTTCCCTGCCATGGGGGACACGTGTGAAACAGTTTTAAATGCAGTAGAGACTTTAGAATCTTTAGGCCACACTCTTGTTCCTTTCACAATCAAAGACGATTGGAAGATACTCAAATTGATAAATGACGTCTTTTGTGTTGACTACGGGGAAAATTCTTATCTTAACGATCATGTTTTTGCCAATGAACCTGCCGCTAAGGGTCTGGAAGGACTTGTGCATATGTGCGCTCTTCCAGCTTGGAGAAGAAGAATTTTATACTACGTTTCCAAGATTTTTTCTCCAAATTCTAGAAGAATGTTAACTCTTGCTGCAGGTGGACTTGACCAATCCACTTGTAAAGATGTTTGGGAGATGATGCATCAAAGAAATGAAATAGCATCTACCATTTTAAAGGATATGGAAGCTGCCAATATCGATTTGTTGCTATCTCCAGCTTTTCCATATCCAGCTTGCCGACTAAACGACTGCGGAATTTTATTCGGTAAGTGCATACTGCAAAAACTCCGTCAGATATCAATGATAACCATCTATTGAGTGATAATTCTAATGTCATTGTATTTTGGCTGTTGTATTTAGGCGCAGTTATTTACACTATGTTATGGAGTTTTGTGGATTTCCCTGCTGGTATTGTTACATATGGAAAGGAATCTGGAAAAAATTTAGATTCATACAATGACGAAGAAGATGCAACACTCAGGCATGCAAAACAGGTAAATTATTACCAATCATATAATTAATCACTCCGTAGAAAATGCTACCAATTACTAAAAGACAATATGTTCTAAAGGGAGCAAAAGAGTCAGTTGGAGCCCCAATTGCCGTCCAGTTCATTGGAAAACCATACAAAGAGGAGATGGTCTTAAGAGCCATGGTGGAACTTAGACAAAATTATCAAAAATAGATGTAAATCGTTTTTCCAACAGAAACACAAATAATCGACGAGTATAATGAAATTGAGTAAATTCCATTAAATTCTTAAGAAGGTACTACATATGAATCTCAGGTCTTTAGAGAAATTGAAAACAATAACAGTTTATGTACAAGTTAATAAAAATGATTTTATTCCAATCAAGTTGGAAAAATGTAGCTAAAAATATTTATCATCATGACCGTTTGAACACGAAATTATATCTGCAAGTAAGCATTGGCACCAAATAATTTAGTAAGTGAAGTAAAAATATTCTGCAATTGCAATAAATACTAAATGGGTTAACTGATTAATTATTACTAAAGTTTGTTAAATATAATGTACTAGGTGTTTACATAGCTTTTGTTTTCTAAAGGGAAAGCGCAGACATGTACATGTTTACATTCAAATTGCTGTTATAAGATTTATAATTACCGTAATACCCTTTAGTGGTAGTTCTGCCGAGGCAGCGTAAGTTTTTACTATTTTTAGCGGTTCAGATGTGACATAAATCCGAAATCGCGACTTTATTTAATCAGATTATGGAATAATGAGCTGCTTCTGTTAAAGATTAATATTTCTTGTTCCGTACTATTTACAATTTTACCTCATAGCTTTATTTTAGAAATTAGTCCTTGGATTTTGCAAAGTGTAGACACCTCGACCCCCTTGATGTGGTGTGTTGAAGGCATATTCTTTGACTAAAGGTACATTAGAAGCGTCTAAAATCTGTGTTGAACCAGGAGGTTGGAAAGATGGTAATGGAGTAGCTGCTGAAATTGTCGCCGCTGTCAATTGTCTATTTCAAGAAAGAAGAACAAAACATTTCTCTCGTTATCTTGGAATTAGATATTCTAAACTTCACTATAGAGAAATTGGTATTCTTAAAAGTGTGTTATAGGCTTATTCGTAATTTGTATCGATAATTCGTTCACTTATTTCGTCAACACTTTGACTATAATATAGTCATTTCTACTTATTGCTCACCTTTGAACTTCTTCTCCAGTATAGGCGGAAAATCTTCTTTTGTTCATCTCCTCCGATACCTGACGTCTGCGAATGTCTTCTTTGATCTGTTTCGTCAGACTATGAAAACGAGAAAATGTGCCCGTAAAGACGTTTGTTATGTAATGTTTATTATTATACATGAATGAGTTAATACATATAAAAATGACACATTTTCTTACTTGTAACCAATTACAGAGAGAATTGTAGCGGCTAAAATAAGAAAAATAATGGCTGCGCCCAAAACGCCAGAAATAATGTAGATTTGGACCTGTATATCGTCTGCTTGCTTCAGTAAATATAATCAACACAAATAAAAACATTAAAAATTTCTTTACAATTAAATTGAAATTATTTACGAGAAATAACTATTGAATCGGGTTGGTTACCTCCTCCAAACCTTTCAATTTGTTTTCAATGGAACTAGACATTTTTCTGATTTAAATAATATGACATTTACACTTTCAAATCAGCAGTAATATTTGGAAGTGCCAGCAGTTACTCCCTATAATATTTTACAATTGGTGCAGAAACTATGATTCATGTTATAAGTAAGAATACCGTAATTCTGACAATATTACAGATACCCTGAAAGACAATCTATATGTACATATTATAATATAATGCATTACCTATCACTGCGTAGCTTTTCTCATTTGTTGAATCATCTACCCACAATACTCACCTGCAAGATTAGCTCTTATTATCGCATGATATGAAATTGATAAGTGTTACCATTGCCTTTCTCGGGATATTGTACATACATTTTTATCCCCATCATCATTCATATATCCTTCCATAAATTGATATTTCAATTCATCGTTTTATTTACTATCTGTGGGTATGGCATACTCTCTTTATCAGAAATATTTTGTTATAACGCTCCATGTTATTTGAATGCATTAGTATAAATGATAACGGTCAAACATGACCTCATAAGTTTGAAAACGCAGGTACATAAATAAATACGTGAGAAACATAGCTGGTAATTCCATACATAAATACCACAAATAATCGTAGGTTATCTTAAGTACACAATTTACAACTCGAACAATACCCAATTACTCAACGAATGTAGCCAGGCTTTGCAAAATATTCTATTGCAGAATACAGATATTGCAAATGAATAATGCGGTGAGAATGTTCAAAGTGACTTATTAAAATAGAACATCTTATTTAATCATGCATTTATTAGGATTTCTTTAAAAATAATTTATTCAGAAATAAATATCGAGTATGGATAAGATGCATAAATTCGGAGCTAGAAAGTTGGCTTAACTATACACTAAAACCAGATTCTAGGTATTGTAAGCAATATACATAAAGATAACAAAATTAATAGCAACTGAAAAGCAAAATCCATGTATTAAAAGAAAATTGTTAATTATTTAATATTCTGCACTATTTAAATAGTTGAATAATTGTTCACTAGAGTGCATTGGGCAACACGAGGTCATTTCGTGACATATTCGGTTATTATTTATCTGATACCAGTCCAATGGTTTGGTTTCCTAGTTCATTTGGATAAAAGAGATATTGGAGTGACATCCTTTTACTTACTATTCATACAAACTTTTTGCCATCTTATCAGTTTACATTGAAATATAATACTTGTCCATGCTTTAAAACACAATTTTATCTCCCATTTGGTCATATTATCATAAAGGTTTCAAAAATCAATTAAAGTACATAAGTGGTTAGTGTTGAGTCAGTTGAGTGTTACTATTACTATATACTTTGACACAAGGTGATTCATATACATAGTAACATTTTGACCCATCCCGCATTGACGTACATCGTCACCCTATGCAACCTCTTTGAACTCTTTGCGTGACCCTCTGGCTTGTAAGTGAATGTCACCCATTCATAGGCCTAAAATTATTATTATTGTGGACATTCTTGTGCAGAAAATTTATCAACATTAACATTGGCATCTTAAGAACATTTTATAAAGGATAACTAATTACGGATATATTTTGGTTCATTCAAACTTATTATGGGCTGAATTGGCTAACTAACTTACAAATTCCTCAATTTTAATACGAAACTGTCGTGTAGTAATGAAGATGTATTCAGTATATTTGTGACACAAACCGACTGATAGGAAATTCTTCTGAAGTATAGAATATGGAATAAACTGTAGCGAATAATATAGAAGTAACATTATAAAGTAGTAGTTACCAAGTATAACTATGTAGTTAGTAGATAACATACAAATACTAAACTAATCGATGTAGTTAGAATTAGAACTTGTAGTTCAGACACATTATAACACAGGGGATATATTTAACTTATTTTATGATTCCTTTTGTTGTCAACTTGGATTCACTTCAAAGTCCATTTTATAAGGCACACATTTTCTACATTTTGATTTAGCTTTTCCATAATAGTAGTTTTACAAATTGGCATGGATAAAGCTCAAGAGATGTTATTCCTACCACATACAACCATCATATCGTTGTTTCATCCTAAATAAGATACATTCGCAAATATTACGGCGGTAATTCATTATTCTGTCGTTATCAATAATCATGTGCCAAAACTTTTAGTGTTACTGGCTAGCTATAGTAATTCAGTAATTAATTATTGTTAGTGTAATACAAAATATATTTACAAATTCTAGTCACTTTCTATAAGGAAGACATTACATTAAAATTTATACAACAACTAATTTATTTCACAGCCTTTTGAATTATCACGGTTTTAGTAGAAGCCATCCGTTTGCTGAATTCCTCTTGGAGGTGGAGGATTTTTGGGCAACACTTGAACCCCATGGACATTGTGACTATGACCTCCATTTCCAGTTGGATTCGTTGGTCGTTGTCGCTGTTGATCATTATAGCCATTGTTATCGTATGTAAATCCTTCTTGCCTCCTCGGATTTTGAAGTGCTGGACTAAACGATTGTTGTTGCTGTGCTGGTGGAGCTACAGCAATTGTTTGCCTATAGTGAAAATAGCAGTTTGAGACATTTAGTAGGAAATTCAGTAAATGCTAAATACACTATTAAAATTGCAAAACATATTGCTACAATGTCTTACAAAGGTGCAGAATTTTCCGTCTTTCCAGTATACGCCGAAAATCCTCTTTTAGACAAATCGTCTGATTCCGCCCCTCCCCCTCCACGGTTTATAGAACGCATTGTTTGTCTAAGTCTGCATGAGCATCAAATAGGAAACATTATAATCATACAGAGTGCTGAACATACATCTAACTCAAATATGTTTAAGTTATATTACATTCAAATAAAGGCATTTAGTTTGTTAATTACTTGGACAATTTTACTGCTATTATTAAAACCGCAATAATAAGAATAAGACATAAACCACCCGCCACTCCCGATATGATGTATATCTGATCCTGTACATCATCCAGCTTCTGTAAAGAACATTTAGACACACTTTATTAATATTCCGTCAACATTGCTTGTAAATGTTATGAAAAATAATACTTATGCACAAACACTATTAAATATAACTTACCGTTTCAACACTGCTGACTCTGTTATCCATTTTGAGAAAGGAAACTTTCGAATCTTCTCCTAAGGAGACAATTAATCAGCTAGTTCAGGAGAGAGTGGAAGGAAGGTGAGCAACGTTGATCTAACTATACAAGATTATAAATCGTTATCGAATCACTCAATGAGTATGGGTCTGAAAAATGACGCTTAAATGCATACATTGCTCTTTGCACTTTTCTGATACGACATGACACATACATCCAATATCAGATATAGTAATAATTCAATATATTCACTAAACAAATTTATAATTGATATTTACCGTCAGAAGAGGATACTACTGTTTAGTATGTCTTTAAATTAGTAACGATTAACTTTGCTAATGTATTTTACATGTACTCAATGGATTATGAGAAAGTAACTTAAGCTCAATAAGGAATTTTCCAGGTATAACTAAATATTACTGCGCACTTTAAGCTTGTCATTAATTGGCAAAAGTGTGAGATATATTGGAGAAGATGCATATAGAATTCTAATTTTCTATTTTCCTGTGACTGTTGTGTATTTGTGTCGATACGTTTGATTGATCGGGGGTTACAAAAATCACCAATAATAATAAGTATAGGTAACTGACAGTCAACTTTCTGTTATCAGTTTCTCACATAAAATGGAAACAGATAACACACAGTACCTAAATGAAACATTTACTTTATGTACATGTACAGAGTAGGTACATATTACAAGGATATCTAAGTCTATTACTTCTCTATAAGTTGAGTATTAGAGTCAATGTGCAGTAATTGTCAGCAATAGAATATGCATAATATTAAGTTCTCTTGTATAAGTCTAAGTCACTCCTGTCCTGATTCCTGACAATTGGTATTATATTCGCAGTTTTCTATGTATAAAGACTGGCTTATGTTTCTTTACCGTCTTTGGGTGTGTATTGCACTGTGCTACGTGTTGAAGATAGCAAGCATAATAAATACTTTACCTTTATAAACATGAATGTTATTCAAATAGATAAACATGTAAAATTACACCTACATTATATTAGTATGTACCAATTGCATGCATTTAGTTGGTTCAAGATGAAAAGAATGAATCATTCCTAATTATGAGCAGGGTTGTTTGCATTCGACATGGTCTTGCTTATCTTTATGTATTTTGTATCTGTTACCACTCACAAAATCGTTTGTTTATGAACTAGTTCGACTATTCTATACCTAATAACCTTTACGGCTCATAGAACATGGATATTTTATTTATTTGGGCCTGACTTGTTTAAACCATTTTTTCAAAATATTGTCATCTAAAATACATGATATTTAATTTGCTTCCTGTACTATTGATAGGACAAATCCTATGTAATTAAGAGTATCGTAGTAAGTAGGTTAATACTCAGATAGCATTATACATTACGGTCTTTCATTCTTTCAATATTTATTGGGCTTATCATTAGATTGCTCCGAAATCTTTAGTATACTGCAGCGCACGGCACCGATACTCTAGCATGTATGTGATAAAATGTATAGTAACATGCATGGATGAATGCATGGATGTCGCAATGAGTATTTTAAGTATACACTATACATGCCTAGATTATTTAGTTAGGACGTATTAGCTATTTAGTGCAAATAATAGTAGAATCAATACTTTCTTTTACAATACTCTTTTAGAAGTGTATGAATAATATGGAAATTATATTCATAAGTTCACAATAATAATTATTGAAGCTGTGAGATGTAGAAGTCTAACTTTCAATTTTATTTTCGTTGCTATACGAAATTAAATAATTTAAAAAACAAAATTGCCGAATTCTAAGATAGGAGGTAGCCGACACCTGATAAAGAGGATAAGGAAAATTTTCTTTACAATGGCATTGTATAAGGAAAACCAATGCGAGTTGACATGACTCCCCTCCCTCTTCCCCCATACAACGTAGCGTCATTCACCGATATAACAAAGCAGTTGGATTTCGTCACACGCTTTTTTGGCGAATTTTCTTTAGATTTTCGGGTCGATTGCTCTGGATGTCATGAAAATCAACCCGAATTCCCAATATTTTGTCCATATGAGTGGAATAAAATCCAGTCTTTTGTCAATGTGGTCAAATTTCGCCACGTTGTAAAGGGGTCATTTCAACACGCGCTGCGCTGGAGAAAACCATAGCAAAATGCAGTTTTAATTAGTCATAGTCATAATGAACTCGCCAGGTTTTACCCTAAATATTACATGTTCCGTGCCCCTACCGGACAACTAACAACAGTCATAATACTCTAATAATCTACTAATCCAGAAAAACTATGAATGTTATAACGATTACATTTATCCATAAATTAAAATTATTCTGAAGATTGTAATTTCGAGTCGCTTCACTTATATTGGTCTAAAAATCATAATTTCGAATTTATAACTTACAGCAGCACAAAAAAATTCTACCGTTTAAATGGAGTTTTAAATTACGAAAGTTTCAAATTTTTATATGACGGGTCAGAAAATTGAAATTTATTTTAAAAAGATTGATTATAAACCTCAAAAGTCCAACTTGTAGTGTTTTTTATTAAATGTTTTTAAGGCTACGTTGAGACCATTATATTATTTCCATAATAAGTCGTGAATATAATTCACACGTGTTGTGTATCTTGAATAGACCTAATAAAACGGGCCTTAAAATAGTTACATAGTGTTATAAATTTTTTTTGAAACTCGAAATTTGAGTTAGCAAACATTTCCAATCTAGGTAATTTTTTCTGTATGAAGTTATCCAATAGTAAAATATCTACGGCGGACATCGGAAATCGCCAAGAAAATGCCTGCAGGTTTGTACTAATGGTATATTATGCCTGCGTGAGTTATTTCAAAACCGAGGTAATTCAAATTATCTCAAAAATATTTCTAACTTTAAATACGGTCTAGCCTTTTGTATTGAAAATTCAATTGGGTTATTAACAACTTACCCAGGCCATTTACCAGGGTCCTATTTTGGAATCAAGGCATTGGAATCCGTTACTATGACTGACTAGCTATTTTACCCACTGCAAGTTTACTATCGAGTCCGCTGACCTCAATTTACCATGGCATTTCTTTATATGCCCGCCCATTGCAATAGAGGGTTTCCGTAATGACTTAAGTGTCGGTTACCTTCTAACTAGGGATTCGGCTATTTTGTATTTCAAAATTATTTAATTTCCGTTGTCAAAGAAAATAAAACTGAAAGTATTGAATTGCTTTTAATAGCTGTCTGTGTTATCCTTAAGGTTATGGTGACTTGTACTCTTTTACATTGAAATGTCGCGACACATAACTGGAGTAAAACTGAATGGAAATGGGGCGAAAATCTCGAGGCCGATTTCTCAGCCACCAGGGGACATTTTTAAAATCTAAGGACGATGAGTCCGAGGTCTAGATCCGTACTCCAAATATCAATAGATACTTTCCATTTCCATTCAGTTTTACTCCAGTTAGGTGTCGCGACATTTCAATGTAAAAAAGTCCAAGTCACCATAACCTCAAGTTGTGAGAAACGTCTATTAAGAAAATAAATGCAATTTCCATTGATCATATCATTATTATATCATAATATTCGTTAAAAAGCAATAATATGTACACTTGTTTTTTGTCTCCCCAATTTTGTGACACAAGGAGAGGTTGTTGAAATGAAATGGTTTGTTTTGGTCAAGTAAAACATACCCAGTAGAGTTCATCTAATATTTTTCATAAATATTTAGTTTTACCTTCAACAGTAGCGGACCATGTGTCTTAGCGGACCATGTGTCTTAGCGGACCATGTGTCTTAGCGGACCATGTGTCTTAGCGGACCATGTGTCTTAGCGGACCATGTGTCTTAGCGGACCATGTGTCTTAGCGGACCATGTGTCTTAGCGGACCATGTGTCTTAGCGGACCATGTGTCTTAGCAGACCATGTGTCTTAGCGGACCATGTGTCTTAGCGGACCATGTGTCTTAGCGGACCATGTGTCTTAGCGGACCATGTGTCTTAGCGGACCATGTGTCTTAGCGGACCATGTGTCTTAGCGGACCATGTGTCTTAGCGGACCATGTGTCTTAGCGGACCATGTGTCTTAGCGGACCATGTGTCTTAGCGGACCATGTGTCTTAGCAGACCATGTGTCTTAGCGGACCATGTGTCTTAGCGGACCATGTGTCTTAGCGGACCATGTGTCTTAGCGGACCATGTGTCTTAGCGGACCATGTGTCTTAGCGGACCATGTGTCTTAGCGGACCATGTGTCTTAGCGGACCATGTGTCTTAGCGGACCATGTGTCTTAGCGGACCATGTGTCTTAGCGGACCATGTGTCTTAGCGGACCATGTGTCTTAGCGGACCATGTGTCTTAGCGGACCATGTGTCTTAGCGGACCATGTGTCTTAGCGGACCATGTGTCTTAGCGGACCATGTGTCTTAGCGGACCATGTGTCTTAGCGGACCATGTGTCTTAGCGGACCATGTGTCTTAGCGGACCATGTGTCTTAGCGGACCATGTGTCTTAGCGGACCATGTGTCTTAGCGGACCATGTGTCTTAGCGGACCATGTGTCTTAGCGGACCATGTGTCTTAGCGGACCATGTGTCTTAGCGGACCATGTGTCTTAGCGGACCATGTGTCTTAGCGGACCATGTGTCTTAGCGGACCATGTGTCTTAGCGGACCATGTGTCTTAGCGGACCATGTGTCTTAGCGGACCATGTGTCTTAGCGGACCATGTGTCTTAGCGGACCATGTGTCTTAGCGGACCATGTGTCTTAGCGGACCATAGTTAAAATTGGTAAAAGTTAACCTGTTTGATCTGTTTTTTTGCAGCCCTATGGAAAAAGCCTAGAGACCATATCCAAAATGCCTTGGAAAAAAGGGAAAAAAGAGCGTGACATAGCTTTCAATCACTTTTAACACACATTAGACGGGCGACATATCTAAGCCTGTGATGTGGTTCCTCTGATAAGCTAGGTTTTGAGTGTCACTTCCTTTTCACTTCACGCGCAAAAGAACATTCATCAATGAAACATTGCTGTTGCCCCAGGTGAGGGGATTTGGAATTTTAGGCAGTATAAGTAACTGAATGGTCCTTTTTCCGCGTGAAGTGAAAGGGAAAGTGACACTCAAAACTTAGGTTTAGTCATGAAAAAATTTAAGTAGGTTTCTAATGTTAGCCGAAACCCACATTTTAACCTAACCGACACATTAAAGATGATTATAGTTCAAACTACCCCTAGCTTATGAAATGTATTGATCATTTTACACGACACTAACACTGACACACCAATGTAGAATACTTGACGATTTTCTAAAACCAAATGAAATGAGATAATAATTATTGTAGTTGAAAATGCACATCTAATGAAATGGCATTAAGTACAAAATGAGTTCAGCCGTAAGCAAAATGAATGAATGATAATGTCATTCTAATGAAGGAAGGAGTGTCAACAGCTTTATCAGAAGGGTTCGTGAATGCCTACAAGAAACAAACCCTACCAGTTGTCATTGCCAACAATCGGATAATAGACAAAAAACGTCCCCTATAGATATTCACTCAGGTGGCAGGTGTTTAGCTAGCTCAACCCACCTGATAAAACAGAAAAGAAACCAAGGGATACCACACCAGTTAAAGCTTCTTGATTCTCTATTGATCTTATCACTTTAATCTGTCGGGTGTTCTATGACCTAGCATCCGGTCAATTATGTGTCGTTTCCAACTTTCCATTTTTGCGTAAACATGCTTTACATTTCAATCAATATCTACCAAAGTTCTACTCCGATTTTATAATGCACTACACGGTTGAAATCAGAAACGTATTCCCTTCAAGTCGAATAAAAAAAATTTGCATTATACGAGCTATTTATGTATTTAGTTAATTTTAAGTTGTGAAATCATGGCAAAATTCGACAATAAAGTTTAACCATTTTTAACGTATAGTAGGCTAAAAATATTCATTACTTTTTTATCAAACTGGAAAGGAATAACGTTTGTGATTTTAACCATAATGCATATGCATTATAAAATCTGAGAACTTTGGTAGATAGTAATTATTCATAGAAATGTAAAAAATGATTTACCAGTGTACAAAATACCGTTTACCACTTACCAGTGGTAAGTGGTTTTTAATGGTATTTAACGTTAAATACCACCAGCTAAATGCTAGTGGTAAGTGGTATAAATTGGTAAAAATGGTAAAAAATAATTTCATTTAAATTTCGTGTTTAAATTTTGAATAAAATTGGGTGCCAAAGTATGAAATAGCTTAGCAGCTGATGATTGTTGTCTCTTTGTCACCAATTGATAAATGTCCATTCAACCAGAGTTTTTATTCAACCGATGGGGACACTAATCGCCCTTATTTGCCGATTGAGAAAGTAATTGCAATTAAATTGGCGCATTCATATCAATTTTAAATTGGCGATACCAAAAATGCAATCTTGGTTTAGTAACATTTATTTTACAACTTTCGGGGAACAACCAAATGAATAGGATTACTTTGATTAACTAAAGGGCTAATTGGAAATATTTCATAGAAAATAAAGTTTTAAAACCTATATTTTAGTAAGTCTTGGGTATCTATACTAATCTGTCTAATAAATCGCTGAAATTTACCATTAAGTGCATTTTTAGCTCGCCTGAATAAGGCAGCTTATAGAATCGCACAGTCCGTCCGTCCGTCCGTTCGTCCGTTAGTGAACACGATAACTTTCGAACGCATTAATAGATTTTGACCAAACTTGGCGAAAACAATGCCTATAGACCACTGACAACCCCTATTGAAAATAGGCTACATTGGTCTACTGGTTACCAAGATACCGCGCGCTCACTTTGTCTTAATTTTGATAGTAAAAGTAGAAAATGGGCATTAAAAATTTCAATTGCGTTTCCTATAAAGTGTTACCACAATAGTATAAAATATTTCATACCGCTTCTAACGGACTTTAGATTTCATACTAAAGCAACTATAACCGATTTTCATTTCCTTTTAATTTTGATAGTTATTATTAATCAATATTGATTTTCTTTTAACTTTGATAGTTAATATTAATCAATTTTGATTTTCTGTTGATTTTAGTAGTCAACATTAATCTAATTTGATTTTGTTGATTTTAATAATCACATTTACTCTATTTTGATTTTCTGTTGATTTTAATAATCACATTTACTCTATTTTGATTGTCAGTTGATTTTAATAGTCAACATTAATCTAATTTGATTTTCTATTGATTTTAATAATCACATTTACTCTATTTTGATTGTCTGTTGATTTTAATAGTCAGCATTAATGTTGATTGTAATAGTCAACAGAGAATCAAAATAGATTTATGTTGATTTTAATAGTCAGCAATAATGTTGATTGAAATAGTCAACATAAATCTATTTTGTTTTTCTGTTGATTTTAATAGTCAGCATTAATGTTGATTGTAATAGTCAACATAAACCTATTTTGATTCTCTGTTGATTTTAATAGTCAGCATTAATGTTGACTATTAATTTATTTTGATTTTCTGTTGATATTATTAGTCAGCTTTAATCTATTTTGATTTTCTGCTGATTTTAATAGTCAACATTAATCTACTTTGATTTCTGCTGATTTTGATAGTCAACATTAACCTATTTTAATTTTCTGTTGATTTTAATAGTCAAAATTAATTTGTTAATGTATCTTTTCCACTATTATTATACCAAAGATGTGCACACGGTCCCCTTTACTCAGGCGAGCTTCTGTTACGGCTTGCTGTAGGTTTTACCACTGTGATGGTAAAAAGGCCTAAAAAGTGGTAAATTTTGTACACTGTGATTTACATGTATTTTGATAGTCCTTTGAGCTTTTCAAATCGTATATACTATATCGTGTATTTTTTAGTACCACTGGTCATCCCATTCTACAGTGAGTATAGGTGTATAGGTCGTAAATCGTATCCTCTCCTGCACATTGACGTTGAAAGATTATAACAATAAGAATAGTACACATTTGGGAAACATTGACGCATCCCATCTACACATCACATTCATATTTTTCCTTGACATTCATATGACATGCCGTAGTCAATAACAACTATATGAAGTTGTCCCATAGATTTATTTGACAAACAAGGTGAGGTGAGGTGAAACCAAGCAGTTTGGCTAATCGAACGATAAAATCAGTTCCACTTCATTTTATCTGCAGTTCGTATCTTCATTTTCTCTCTCGAATTCTCCAATTTTCAACTCATTCAAAGATGTCTTGCGGTCGTCCTTCCGGTGGTTGTCCTCCTCCATGCTGTCCTCCACCTTGCTGCCCTACATCCATGCCTTGCTGTTGCCCGGTAAGAGGCTTTTTCTTACATTTTTTTTTAATTTCTGGGAGAATTGGATTGGTGTAGCACGAGAAGGTGACGTCCTTTTCTGTCTTTCTTTTCAGCCTGTCGTCATCAAGACTCGAGCTCCGAATCAACAAGGTCAATGTTGTGTCTTCCAGTTGCCGCCGATTAACATTGTTTGTGAGATCCCTCCTCCACCCAAGAACAAGAATCCACCAAAGGTTTGCTGCATTCCTGTCGTTTGCTGTGAGGATGACGGCGATTCTGGACAGTCTGGATGTGGACAATCCCCATGCGGGCCCCCACCAGGATGCTGCATTCCAATGGATCTCAGTTGCCCACAACGTGGTGGAAGCAACCGTGGAGGCGGATGTGGATTTTAAATAATGGGATACTCGATCGTCACTAATTCTAAATCCTTTGCTGTAGATACTGGTTATGATATTATATCCTTAAACAAGCATTTTCTATTGGCCATGTAAATAGTTCTGACTCTGACCTTGTAAATATTGCGGTCTATAACAAACCATTTTCTCACATACATAGGCAAATTCTAAATTTTGTAAATAAAATAATCTACTTTTCCAAACAATGTAAAAACAGTATAGTAAATATTTTTATTGGTAATTTTGAAGTACATATAGATAACTGCAACTGCATACATATGACTATTTTTGTAATCCATGCAGACATTCAATTAAAAGTTATAACTACGCATAGCACTATATTGAATATCAACCTTATCATGGAGAATCATCATCATCACATTTTTCCATATATCATTTTCAACTTTCAACATTGTTGGTTGGGTATGGTGTAATTAATTGTTAGGTCAAGTATAAGGTATTATAAATAGATATTCTCACGAACATAATATAACATGTTCAATTCATGTAAGACGTCAAATGCCTGCGTGCAAGATAACGTATCTTACAATTCATTATGTACAAGTACGTAATGTCCTTCCCTCCCTTTAGCTAGATTCTGTTTCCACCCTCTACGATTCATTTTCCATGACCTGACTGGCCAGGGAATTAGTACTTTAATACTATATAGCATGTACGTTTTCTTACACTATATTCAGCATAAAGATACCTTTTACCAGAACAAGTTTCTTTCCGTGATTCTTCTTGCTTCTTTACTACGTGATTTTATTTAGCATTATTTTCTTACTGACGCATTACTTATATAGGTATCAAGCAGTTAAAGTAACCAGCATAGTAGAAAAACCATTTAGTTGTTAATTGTGCTGGAAGGATTGTGGTGCGTACCTAATTTAGTACTGCTTTCACTCTTCATCAAAATGAAATTTCCTAAATATTTACTGGAGTTAAATACTTGTTTAGTAATCATTAATGTTTTATGCTTGTTGCAAGGAAGTGTACAGGGGACCCACCATGATCACCTCACCGAATTGTTAGAATCAGAATTAGGGCATAGTTTTCAGTGGTCTCGTCAAGTTATACTGGATGTCGACCAAAATGTTGTTGTAAGATGGAAACTTTCTGAAGAAATTGACAGCGACAAAAATATACTTAAATGGATTACTATGGAAGTTTCTGCTCCCACCAAGGGGTACGTAGGACTAGGGTTCTCTCCGAATGGGGCCATGAAAGGTAGCGATATTGTTATTGGATGGGTAGACAAGGATGGAAAGGCAAATCTTAAGGTAAGTTTATTATAGTCAATAGATCTAATATCTGTATACTATTTCTAATTTGAAGCATTTCTCATTTAGAAATTGGCTTATGGCATATAGCGAGAAGTATATATTATGTACATAAAATAAATGCCATATAATGAATGAACGTTTCGTAGGATTTTTATGGCGTTGGAAATTTTGCTCCTAAAGAAGATTTGCACCAAGATTATGAACTGTTGTCAGCCTCTGAAACAGATGCGGGAACTACCATTCGGTTCAAGAGACTTTGGGACACATGTGATGAAGCTCATGATAGAATTATTTCGGTGAGATTATAATCATGGGACTCTGGAATTACAAGTTATATCGGTATATTATGGCCATGGTACATATTTTCTACAATGTAGAGAGTAAACGTAAGGAAAGACGGCCAATATAAAAGCGGTAGAATTCCAGACTCAAAGGATTGAATCAAAACAGGAAAAACTTTTACTTTTAAAGATGTCATTGTACTTGCATGAACTGCAGCGTTCATTTTTTTGTTCCATTTCATAGGATGACGTAAAAGGTTTAATTACATAGACAATGTTGCATGATTTGCAGACATTATTGCAACGCAAAAAAACCCAATTGACCCCTAACAATATATTAATTATATTGGTTTGGTAAACTATTTGCCATAATATTGACTAACAAAACTTAGTGGGCAAACCTTCATACGAAATTTCAAGGATAACAATTTGTAAAGCTAAGCTTTATGATTATATTTAGCATTATGAATGCTAAAGACGACTAATAGGCAACTATAGTTGACCTAAAGAAAAAGGTGAACTATTTTCCAAATGATTTGAGTGAGTTGACTAGAAGAAGCTAATGTTTTATATCTATAATGTTGACTATAATAATTGGCTTTTTTTGCAGGCAGGAACTGTAAGACTGATTTGGGCATATGGGCTGTCTGACCCTAATGTTAATGATTCGGACGAATTAATAATGGACTGGCATGGTTCTGAAAGACGTGGTGTTAAAAGTGTATTTTTGGTAGAAGATGGTGTTATCGCTCCTTTCCCCGAAGAAGATACCAATGTCAAGTTATGGGATTTCACTGTGCAAAATGTAGGAAATACTAAATACATTTATATGTGGTCTTTTATACAAATATGGTCTTAATATACACTGTCTTTTGTAATTTATTCACATCAGGTTTCTGTAACTGAAGAGGAAACAACTTATTTTTGCAAAATTGTGAAGGTTCCAGCTCCAGCTGTAGAAACGAAGCATCAAATGATTGGGGTATTATATTATAGACAGCTTAGGATTATATCTTTGACTTGTTGTAATTTGTAAATGAAGTACCACTTTGACTTAACATAATACTTAGACTCATTGTATTTCTGTAATGAAATATTATATTCTAATTAATCAAGAATCTATCCCAGTTTGAGATTCGCTAAAAATTCTTTGACATGAATTTTGTACAGTGGAGACCCATTTTGAGAAAAGAAACCAAACAATTTGTTCACCACATGGTGTTATACGAATGCAAAGTTTCACCGGAGTTTGGGGAGGCAACTTTGTTTGAAAAATATGTGAATCATCCCGGAGGTCGGTGTTACACATCAGAAATGCCTTCCGAATGGACTCAACATTGCATTTCATTTTTGGTTGTTTGGGTGGCTGGAGGAGAAGGTAACATATCGCAACTAGATTTTAGTTACGATATTGGATGTTTGGGCTAAAAATAAAAACTTGTACTTGTAGGTGAAATGTTTCCGGAGCATGTTGGACACCCATTGGGAGACACTTATGGTGGCGCAACATATTTTATGGTTGAAATGCATTATGACAATCCAGCTAGGAAAACATGTAATATTTTACATTTCATTTCTTTCATTTCATATATCCAATTCGCAATGAGAGAAAGATAAACACATGGATAGCTATTAGCTACTACTTGTGTGTTTGGCATTCCATTTTCAGTTGTGGACAATTCTGGACTTCGAGTGTATTACACTGATAAGTTACGAGAGTACGATGGAGCTATAATGATGATGGGACACAGTATAACCCCTTTCTTAACTATTCCCCCAGCACAACCAACTTTTAATATATATGGAATATGCTCATCTGAGTGTACGAAAAATGTAATTTTTACCATACTTTGTAATTTTTCAATTCATTGGAAGTGTGAGATAATTATTTGTAACCGGTTTTCTCATTTTTAAGGGCATACCACCAGAAGGAATCAAGCTAGTAACTGTGCTTCTCCACGCACATTTGGCAGCCAGAAAAATAAGGCTGCGACATATCAGGAATGGAACGGAACTGCCTTTAATTGCACAAGTTTGTGAAACAAAAAGGAGTTCAGCATAAGTATAGTATAATCACATTTTCCACAAAAATGCTAAACTCTCATTTCTACTTATAGGACAACTACTACGATTTCAACTACCAACAGAGTCGCGGTTTGAAAACTGAAGTAACTATCATGCCAGGAGATGAATTAATTACTGAATGTGAGTATGAGACATTAAATCGAAACAAGCCAACATATGTAAGTTTTTCATTTTCCAAGTTTCTGATAACTTAAGTATTTATTTAACATTGATACACAACAAGATATGCAGGAATTGAAAGAACATCATCACACTCTCATGGGGGTTATTTTATCAATACAGGGGGGCCAGTCATCCTATCAAGAGATGTGTCAATCATTTTTATTCTATTACCCAAGAATAAAGTTGAATGGTTGCCGCAGTCAATATGAATTTTATTCCTACCTTAATGGAATGGGTATTAACAATGTTACAGGAAAAGTACTGAAAGCTATAAACATGCCTTATGATCCTAAAAATTTGCCCAAGTAAGATTTTGGCTGTTTTAATAGTATATAACCATATTTTAAAACTTAAAAGTAACATGTCCCAATTTCATTTAGAAAATATCAAGATTATGAACCAGCAGATGACACTAAACAACTGGAGAATGACGAAGCAGGTGCTGGGTTTGGGGTTACTTTATTTGACCGTATGACAGTTACAGACCCTTCCAATTTTAAATATTCTACTGTTGGAGACTTTTATTCTCAAGTTAATTGGAAAAAATCTACATCCCTTGCCAAATCAATGGAGAACACATGGAAAAATGGGCTACACTATACATATTGCACAGCAGAAAGTAGAAGACGAATTCCAATGAAAGTAAATCGTTTAAAACTATTCTTATTGATTTAACTGACTTTGGTTTGTGCTTTAATAATTTTAATTTCATTGTCCAATATAGAGCCACATCATACCTCTAACGGACATTAAAGAACCTTTAAAACCAGTGGACGCCTCAAAATATTGTTTGCTAAAGAAATCTCAATCATTACAAGATTCCCCCTATAAACAAGCTAATTCTGGAACTAGTATTAAACTCTTCAATAATGCCCTTATTCTGTTTGTAATATCTATTGTAAGATATTACATGTAAATTTTTTAGCGATCCTTCTTGACTTGTACCAAAATGGATCTTTAGAAATAGTTACAAACAAGTAAGACAATGATAGCAGATATTATATTTGTAAGTTTACAGCTAAGAGTGTTATGGATTTGCTTATTACTACTTACCGACCATTATTATTTTCTACACCTTTTATTTCAACTTAGACACGAACGTACATCTGTATAGGTTAATGCTTAATTTGTTAATACTAGTATTTATCTGACTGTACATTGGCGAACCAGGCTTCTATATAATAATATGTTATACTTTCTTGTATAAAATTGAGTGTTCTATTTCGCAATAATATGTTCTAAAACGTACAAATTTATGGTAATAAGCTGTTTTTAATGTATTTACATTGAAACTCACATAATTAAGGACATGAGAGTAATGAGTCTGGTTGGTTTTGAATTCACACGTGTCCAGTTTACCCTTATATGACTTATACTGCTGCGGTTCGACTTCGAACTTCTTTGTACACTTAACACAAAGTACACACCTTATTCATGAGAATTGACTCGAAAAGTTGTGCAGTTGCCCTTCCCAGAGTTTACAAGTTTACAAGATTGAAACTTAAGATAGGTACCCGTTTCTGTTCAAGGTTATCATATCTAAGCGTATAACAAGGCTTTAAAAATTGTTAAGAAATATATTTAAGCCAGATTATAGCTTCAATTCAGACATCGGTCATCATCAGACCTTTTCTCATCCCTAAATGAATAAAAATATTGAACTAATAAGTAGTACTGGTTCTGGTTGCGTAATTGCATTTAGCTGTATAATATCATCTAAATACAAAGATAATACAGTAACATACATACCTATAATTTATATATTTCTAATCCCTAAGGATTCTTTTATCACTCTCAGAGTCTCAGCCGACAGATATGCAATTGGTTTACCAAGTATATAAGATTATAACGGCTGGACAAATTAATTGCTATTTTCAGGACATGTAATGTGAATATGAATGAATTAACTCTAATAATTTATCAAACTCCATATTGTATTTTTACGTTGATAACCTCTGTACATCATTTGTATCTACCAGAGAAGAGACTTGATACATGTGTATTGTGTATTTAAACCATTACATTACACAAGTCATACAAAGATATGCTTACACTACTGCCATACTTCATACACATGTGCTTTTCAAGGACAAATTATAACTAGAGATCTGTATTCCAGTAGACTTATGCTAGCAACCGTGACATAAGGAAGAAGGAAAGGTTCGTATAATTCTTAATAATAAATGAATTTGACTTTTGTTTTACATTAAAAATTACAATAAAAATCAGATTTGAAGGCTAGTAATTGCAGTTGTAGCATTTCTACTAACTGCACACATACTTACACATCAAAAAGATGCAACATACTAGTAAATAACAATAGATAGTGATGTAATATTACAGTCCAAACATATAGATACTGGAATATTTCGTCTTTATAGACCGACACATATTACATATTTACCTCTTTCTTAAGGACGTTTCCTGCACCCATTATCTCATGTATTTAGTTATCCAATTACAACTTTCATTTGATCTATAATTAAATGTGCTTACAATGATTTCTGTGTTTTAGTTTCCAAATATCTGAATTTACTGTAGAATGCCCGGGAAAAGCCATTTAGAAAATATATTCCAAGAAATGTCATACAAAATATCAACCCAAGATGAGGACACTTCTAACTATACGGTAGAAATTTCTTTGTTTTACATTTTTATGCCAGCTATACAACTACTAGCGTTCAAAGACTCTGAACGTAAATTACGAAACGGGCTTACAACTACATAATATATTAATCTTGTTAATGAATCTAATGCTAACTGTTTTTCTGTAAAATATTTACTCAGGCTTGGCTACCAAATAATACCATCAGTTCAATTTTCAATGGAAAATGGAAAAATTCAGCCGCATCAGACACAATTATTTCAGTCAAAAATTCGATCTTGAAGGTGGCACTCCTAGGCT
This sequence comes from Tomocerus qinae, assembly GCA_020055645.1. NCBI lineage: Eukaryota > Metazoa > Arthropoda > Collembola > Entomobryomorpha > Tomoceridae > Tomocerus > Tomocerus qinae. The sequence continues at coordinate 44,755,059 of CM034547.1, forward strand.
CTAGTCCAGAATCTATTTCTAACCTTGGTCTAACCTCAAAGGACGATTTACCAATTGAAACCAACTTATCAAAGTAACATAAAAACGATTTCTTGCTTAGACTGCTCTCTGTTTCAAATTTTCAAGCCTTTATTTTAATTCTTATATGCTTTCTTGATAAAAATTAGGTTCAAAGACACCGACTTGCTGACTAGTCTCTGCCTTAATGTCCCCTTGTGGCAAGTTACGGAGAATTCAAAGCTGCGAACACCAGTTCCTCCTATAGGTAAAATAGTAAATGCATTTTACATTACGATGCGAGAAACGCTAATTAATTATATTAGGTCATTTCTAATTATCTTAACCCCCAGTTTAAGTACCAGATTGTATTCTAGATTTAAATATTTTCAACATTGGAGAAGACAGTGGTGTACTTTTTCACTTGGATCTGAGTTCAAAGGCATTTTCACTAGAAGCCATTTCTACACTGATAAAATCCATTCCAACGTATAAGTCAAAAAAGTTTGTTTTTGCAATTCGAATAACGTCGGAGAAAGAGGCATTTCGTCTTCTGCCCATTGTGTATGACATATGTATACTCAACGTTGGATTGTAAGTAACCTAACACATCATCGCGAAGATTATATTATACAGTTAAAAACTTGGAAAACAATAAATGTGGACATCAGATATATTTTGTGCGTATAGGAGGAAAGAAAGTCCTGTAGATGTTCTATTGTTTAAAGATATCACAGAGGACACGAAAAAATCTTTATGTAATCAGTACGGCAGCTTAACTAGTTTACAAGACATTAATTGTACTGATTCATCGCAAAAAACCGTGGCAATTGTCTCTGGAGGTAAAGACTTTCTTATAAAACTATGGGATATGCTAATTAGTCCTTAATCTAAGATGATCTAACTTAATGATCCAACTTCGGTTCTACAATTTACAATCCTTTAGGTTTCAGTCAACGAAGTTTTGGTCATGCTAACCACTTCATTGTCGACTCTTCAGCAGACTTGCAAAATGCTGTGGAAGCCATTAGTCAAAAAGTTTGGCTGACTAGTTTGGAAGTAAGTGAAATAGCTACAACTTAGAAAGTGGAAAATACTACATTGAACCAAATATTTACTGATCGTACAAATAGATTTCATTCATATTCATTGAGTAACGAAACTATATTACATTTCTTTCTAGAGTGGAAAACTATATCGTTCGCTACTTTTTGTTCACCAGCCAGATTATAAAACACTATTAGATTCCTTCGAAGCAAAACTAAACTCCCTGCGAACAACCGAAAATTGGAAAAGAGATAGTGATTTTATTAAAACATCATCGAAAATTGATAACACAGTTCTTCCAGGAGTAAAGGTATTTAGAATTTCCTACTTAGTTTACTTGTACATATTTCATTTACACAGATATTACAATTGCGATTGAATCACTTTCATGGCTATAACATATTTAGCGGCTACCACCTAATGGGGATTTAAAAGGGCCGACAGTAATTTACGATATCGGAACTTCAAGTGACCTAGTAGCATCAACTTCCAAAAACAGTGGATTAGGACACCTGCTTGTTGTTCTTCCTTATCGTTCGAATACCGAACTGATGTCCCTTGCTAACAATCATGGCTCACAGAATGACGTTTTCGTATTTTCAAATAATATAACGAACATAAAAGATATCTGCAAAAATATAAATGTTAGTTTCTATTTTCATGATTCATCAGATCATTTCCTTTATATTTTGTCAGGTTTAATATTGACAATAATTTACTTTTCATATCAAAGGGCCAAACTATTCAAGTAAATACATGTTTGAAGAAGACGGTCACTACTGCACCCTCCGTTTGGGGAGCTTTTACAAATCAGGTCAAAGGCAATTCAAAGGAATCCTTGAGCATGAACCAGTAAGAAAAGAAAAAAAGTATTAATTCAAAGATACAAATAAATTACTCATCCTGATTTTCAAACTTTCAGAACAATTCTGGAAGAGCTTGGTAAAAAGACAGATTCTTCGAAATCGAAAATCTTACTATCTAGACCGGTCAGCGAAATCAACAGCGACTCAGAAAACTTCGTTTTACGTGTTACAAAACCTGCCGGACTATGTGGAGTTATACTTGTAAATCCAGTCAGCCTAGACAGTGAAATAATCACAGGCCTTATTTCGAATATAACATCAACAGGAAACACATTAATCGTAATTTGCGTAGGTTCAAAATTAAGCGACGATATTTTACAGAAATGTAGCTCGCAATCCAGTGGCTTCTTTTCAGAATCAGTTGCTGCAAACACTGATGAAGCTTTAAAATTATTAGCAGCAACAGGAAAAGTTGATATTGCGCTTGTATACCACAATAGCGAAGGCGTCAATTTGGAAAATTGTGCTTCATTTATCAATTTCATTGTTACTGTAAATGGGAAAATCGACAACAAATTGCTCATGAGTAACAAGGTAGTATACATGTAATTTTGAAGTTTGAAAGTATATTCAATATTAGTTACGTTTCAATTTCAAAAATACTGATCACTTTTCCGTATCATCTGAATAAAATAAAACCCGAATTAAAACTGTAATATAGCCAATAGCGTGTAACATTATAAGCATTAAAAACAAAATTATTGACAATAATAATACATAAACAACGGGGGGGGTTGGATTGGACATAACGGTGCGCAAATTTCTAAGTCCCACAGCACCACTATATCTCGGAATATTTAGACGTGACCCCCCAATGTTTCATCGGATCTTTATCAGACATGACCTTAAGGTCATGTTTCCACCCTTCCCACCCCACCCCACCCCTCCCCCTAACCTAACCTAACCTAAATGAAATAAACGTTTAAAATATTAAAATTTTAGGTGTAAAACCGGTGGAATGTCATTTTGCCCCATACCCCCGTCGGGTGTATGGGGCAAAATTTTTACACCTAAAATTGGTCATTATGTTTATTTCATTTAGGTTAGGTTAGGTTAGGGAGTGGGGTGGGGAGGGTGGAAACGTGACCTTCAGGTCATGTCCGATAAAGATCCGATGAAACATTGGGGGGTCACGTCTAAATATTCCGAGATATAGTGGTGGTGTGGGACTTAGAAATTTGCTGCGCACCGTTATGTCCAATCCAACCACGGAGGGGTTAGATAGGGTCCACAAATCAAAAACATTTTTAATTCACAAATATATAAAACTTTAGATTCTATTGCTATTCTACATTTCTTTTATCGATACGGTATTACTTTTCATAATAATTATGAGTTCGTTAAATAAATGGACTTTTAGATAATTAGTCACGTCGAAGTTTTCTGCTGGGCCGTTTCGTTGCCTTCTCAGATGAGACATTTTTGTGAGTATTTTGCGAATCGGAATTAGCTGCGGAATCGGTGGCTGAAGCCAAATTAGTTTCGCTTTGTTTTCCGAGAAGCTCACGAACAAACTTGAACCGGGATAGAAAACATTTCCAAACTACGTACCAGCCTGAATTTTAAAGCAAAATGTTCATTAATGAAGTACGATGTGCTGTAAACTAAATAATTACAATTTGAATGGAACAACAGAATTTGAAAATGAAATGTGCTGATGTGCTGAATAACAATATGATAACATATTTGTTATTAAAAACGATCAGATTTTCTTACCTAAAGCCACAAAGACGAGCACCAACAAAAGAGAAATGACAATGGATGTGAAGGTAGCCACGTACTCGTTCATTTCACTTTTTAATTTACATTACTGCACTGGCAGAAATTTTTCAGGCAGTGGCAGTTTCAATCTGCTAAGAGTTAAAAAATTGTAAAGAGTAAAATACGTAGTAATTAATACTCTTTATTTAGTTAGTTACAGTCATGCAAGCGAGCATTGTAATGTAAAAAAGACAAGACAAGAGCACACAATTACAAAATCACGAACCTAATTTCTATTGCCCAATTCGCAATGATATTTACAATTTACAATTTGCAAGTTTGTACTGCAAGTTTGCAGTGTTCACTTCACACAGCAAATTGTGTTTTAATCATCTGAGAAATGAATCGCGCGTCATTCAAAAACCCTTCTACTGGTGACGTATCAATTTTAGTCTCTCTTTCACCCACTTTTCGCCTAAAAAGGCCCTTTTGCCTTGTTCTGGGAGACCAAAACTAAAAACTACTAAAATAGTAGTATACTGACCATTTAATAATATTCGATTACTCCTAAACTCTTGACCATAATATTATTCATTCATTCATACTCTTGACTGTCTTAACTCCACGAATAGGAATTGAATGAATAATGAGATGAGAATAAATGAGACTATACAAATGAGATTTCAGACTTGGATTACCATACTACTACTACTGCTTACTGTTTCTTCTGTATATTAGCTGAATTTACTCACTAGTTAATTGTAAAGGAATCGAATACTGATATTGTATAAAGAAGCTACGCTGCACACAGTACTATAGTAGCTAGCATTATAATTAGGAGTCAATAAGTTTTTAAGAAGTGATTCCCTCGAAGGAAAGTCCTTCCATCCATGTAACCCTCTGTGTAATTAATTATTTACTACTTTATTACTCTCGTTTACATCTCATCCTCAGTTCAAAATCTTGCCTTCCAAACATGTTGGTCTTGCAAATCATAGCTTACAATAGTTACATTTACATATCATTTACCATTAGCACATTACATTATAACCATGGCCCATGATCATAATTCACAGTTTCACAGTGGTATTAGTCTTTTTTACAAGAGGCAAGATGAGACTATAATATAGAAAAATTGTTACATCAGCACAAATATAATCTTCCTTTCCTAACTCCAATCCAATTCCTCCTTTGATTGCTATCAAAGTTTCCTCGAACATCGGACTTTGAGTAACCGATCGAACCTGAAACCCAAAATTAGTTGTTTTGAGTAGGAATTCAGTTGCTGACAGCTTTGAAGATTTCGAGAAAACGATTTCGAGATGGCTAAACTTCTTATATATACCCTATTTTGGTAAATTCTTCTGTCTTCATCACATAAGCTAAAGTTCGCGTTACTTAGAGTATTACTAAGTGAGTACATATTACATATTATATCACAAGTGTATAAGTTACTTTAAGTAGTATTATATATCATCGTCGCATATTATGAGGTAAGGAAGAATCGGTTCAAGGGTTTTCTAATAATATCACTCTTCTTAAGAACAATTTCTCTTCATTATTTAACGCTTGTCTATCCATAATAATGCTATATCCGAATACTAAAGGTCAATGATCCAAAAATAAGTTTCTAAAACTAGTTTTCTTGAGGCTGTTGCTGTGCCCTTAGATTGTAACGAAACAATACCTTTATCCTTTACATGTTCCAAGGTTGTGCCACACCGGTTTAACCTTTGATACAACAACATATTATACCAAAAAGGTTTGTGATGCATTTTATGTTGAACTTAGCACTACATAAATTACTGCTGGAATAGTAAATATTGACTGCACCTACTATCATCACTGAAAACAATTGGCAAAACCACGCCCAATATTACATAAATGACCATTTTGCATTGATTGCTTACCTTCCCTTTTGTGAAATCATGTACACAAAATCATAGGATCTATAAGTGTAAGTCACTATTATACAGTTTATACTTTGGATTGGAGGAAGATACAAATACAAGATTTGCAAGAATAAAACGAAATTAAGACCTTTCACATTGTCTGGCCTTGGTTAAGATTAGTAGTAAATGATAATATTGGAGCAATGCAGACAATGGGGGAAAATAATAGATATCATGCTGAGTGAAAACCGTAAAATATAACTTATACACCCCAATACTATCCAGTTTAACCTTCAGACAAATCTAAACAAATGAGTGAAAGTAGAATAAATCCTTTAAATACAAGAAGATTTAAGACTTCTGGTCATAAGTGAGTTAGCCTTTGCGGTGAGTAAGCTTGGTTGTCACAACCTTTTGTATTACTCAATCGAAGTACTTTTCACAACACAACATCATGAAGCAGGTGATGATAAATCTAAATCTATTTGGAATACAATAAGAAGGTTTAACCAATTATAATTTTAATCATTTTAAGCATTCACAAACACAACCTTGTTATTTCCAGATTTTGATAATCACTTTCTTTGCCATCGGAGTAACGGCTGGAGGTATGCGACCTCCAAATACCAGCTACGGAGTCGTGGACACACCCAAATCCTACAATAAGCCTCAACAAACTTACCAACAACCGGCTCCACAAAAATACCAACAATCAGCCCCAGCTCCACAACAGCCAGCATACAAACCTGCTCCAGCCCCTCAACAACCCTCCTACCAACCTGCTCCGGCCCCACAACAACCTGCATACCAACCTGCTCCAGCCCCTCAACAACCTGCTTATCAACCTGCTCCAGCCCCTCAACAACCTGCCTACCAACCTGCTCCAGCTCCACAACAACCTGCCTACCAACCTCCTATGAGCAGTGACGAGGAAGAATGTGAAGATGAACCAGATGATCAACCTGCCTACCAACCTGCTCCAGCCCCACAACAACCCTCCTACCAATCCGCCCCAGCTCCACAACCCGCCTACCAATCTGCCCCAGCTCCACAACCCTCCTACCAACCTGCTCCAGCCCCACAGCAACCCGCCTACCAATCTGCTCCAGCTCCACAACCCTCTTACCAACCTGCTCCAGCCCCACAGCAACCCGCCTACCAATCTGCTCCAGCTCCACAACCCTCTTACCAACCTGCTCCAGCCCCACAACCCTCCTACCAACCTGCACCAGCCCCCCAACAACCCGCCTACCAATCTGCTCCAGCCCCACAACAACCCTCCTACCAATCCGCCCCAGCTCAACAACCCGCCTACCAATCTGCCCCAGCTCCACAACCCTCTTACCAACCTGCTCCAGCCCCACAACCCTCCTACCAACCTGCACCAGCCCCCCAACAACCCGCCTACCAATCTGCCCCACAACAATCTGCCTACCAATCTGCCCCAGCTTCACAACCCTCCTACCAACCTGCACCAGCCCCACAGCAACCCGCCTATCAATCTGCCCCAGCTCCACAACCCTCCTACCAACCTGCCCCACAACAACCCGCCTACCAATCAGCTCCACAACCCTCCTACCAGCCAGCTCCAGCCCCACAACAACAAGCTTATCAAACTCCTGCTCAATCCTCTTATTAACAAACACCATTAACACTCGTGCTCGTATCAAGATATCAATTGCAATTGTAGACATAGAAATATAATATTCGTTATTGTTGTAATTATAATAATAATAAGACTGCAGAATAACTTTTTATCAACTTAAATATATTTTCATACCCAACCTTGTCACTTTAGAATATCAATCATGGATTAAACCATATTTCAAAAATGAGTACTAGAAAAGTACATCCTATAAAAATATTCATAGAAACCCATAGTTTGTGTTGATTGATGCATTGTTATACATTCTACATTATTATACACATGTTATAGATACTTATGAACCTATATTATACCTATAACTGAATTGGAGTTGACAAGTGGCTACGTGTTATTTAATTGTGAATCCCTTATTCACGTCACGGTTCACTGTTGATATTTTTAATGTCTTAAGTAAAAATGCATAAGAGTGAACTAATATTATTATATTGGTGTCATAATGTTCAAAGTTTTGATGTGATTTTACAGCTTTCTAATGTCGAAGTTATTATACCTAACTATGGGTAGTTCGACAAAAATTGTATATGACCAATTAATAAAGTTTTTGTGAAAACTGCACGCATGCAAAAATTAAGTGTTTAAACTTTTGACATGGGATCTGCACTGTGTAAAGGGTAAATAGTTTTCAGAGTATGGTTGGTTGGCTCACTATTTATTAAAGGAGTCCCTAGTATGTAGTTTTTATTTTAGTATTCATTTACATCCACTTAATTGTAACTGTGGTTTGCATTCTCCTTAAATTTTAACCGTCACTGTCAAAAACAATTTGGACACTAGGATGTGGAGACTCATGTGGAGACAATTTGTCTCATGATAATGTTATGGTTTTTGGTGATGGAACCTACTGATACTACACACAGACATACAGTTGGACCATCATGATTTTATACAGCATATTATAATCTGATCATCGGATTTGTCTCGTTGTACCATAATTGGATGATGGAATTCCAAAAATAGTGAACTTGTTTGGGTTCGTTCTCAATTCTATTTCGTACAAGTAGTATTCGTGTGTAATTATTTAGTATTATGTAGGTAGTTATTCTATGTCATTGGGTTAGTCGGCAGTGCAGTTTGTGGTACTGTATAACTGAAGCTAACCAGTACTCTATCTAGTACATTTTGTGTATTGTGCAAATAACAACTCAATAAAGGGAAGCAAGCTCTAAAATACCAAACGTATGTACCCTCAACTGCAAAGTGCAATCACTTCCCCTCAAGATTTATGAAGCGAGAAGTAAACCAGAAGTGCACCGCACCACAACAACACACTCAGGTCTTCCCACCGTATAACTTCGAAATAGCAGAGCTATGCAATGTATCCCCTACATTGTAAAATATTGTGAAACATAGTTCACATTCATATGAGATATATATGTCGTAGTCTGTGAGACGGCATGGGGTTTCACCGTGACAGCCTAGCCTACAAGAGTGTCATCAACCTAGGATTTGAAAGTACGAGCATACCACGCTCTTAGAGCTAGAGGACAGTCAGTACCCTTATAATAGTTAAGCTAATATCAAGAAAAGTGATGTTGATGGGGCAAAGAACATTTAGGGTTTGTAAACTGCACTTGCAACTTTGTACGTATTTGTTTGCTGTCAATATTTGATAGCCTAGCTCCAAGATAGTCGAATGTCATAATTTTTACCCAAGTTATCTCACCTCCAAGTTACAATTCCAATACACGGTGAAACCCTATGCCTTCTCAAAGTCTACGACATATACATATATAATAACTATCAGGAGAATATGTCAAAAGTACATAGAATTTTATTACGAATAGGAAGAAAGCAATTGATATGAACAACTCGAACTGAAAAAGAGTGGTCCATTTGAGTCGTGATACAAATGTGCGTTAGAAAGGATCATTTGACAGTAGTTGTACCTACATCTTCAATTCGCTTAAATTCATATGGGATTTCATACGAGTATTCAGAGTATTCTGCAATAGTACATTATAAAATAGATGTTTTGTTTTCGTTGAGGCATTTACTACTACAACAAAGACATAGTACCTACTACGAAGTCTTGTTAAGTGGTTTGGCGTATTGGTAGTAAGGGAGAAGTAATACTAGTAGTAGTAGTAGTTGTAGTCAGTAGGTATGTAGAAGTAAAAAGAAAGTGAAGGATGGATCGATCATTTAGTAGTGAGTGTTATGTTATAATGCCCAACTGCTTTTCCTCTTCTTATATAGGTACGCATTCATATACTCTTTCCCCGGTCGACGATACGAAACTGACTGACTGCTTTTCGTAGTTAGCTTCAGCATGCTACTACGGAATAGATGGATGGATCACATGGAATTGTAGTCGCTATTCCCATCTCTAGGTCCTACAACGACTTCGTTTCGTAGTATACTATTTTCAACGGTTTTCATAGCCCCAGCTTGTGAATCTGACTTGTTGTGAAAGAGCAGTAGAGTTTGGGAGGTGAATTTTGTCGTAGTAAGTTCTACATGCTCCGAGAAAAGAGAAAACTAGCATCTCACTGCCAACCCGGCTTCAGTCGAGCTTCAACTGGCGTTCCGAATCAGTGACGCTCTCTAAACCGGAAAACCGGTAATGAATTAATACACATTGAGTTCTTTGTCTTCTGCCAATTGGCAATTGTCTACGTTCTTACATTTCGTCAAATACTAGCAACCTTTTCATTATTATTACCGACATAATAGCTAATATAACTTAACCCAATTAAATCTAAGCTTTTCTATATCCACGTGGGAGGACATTGGACACCACAGTGAAACAATTATTTGGACCTAGCTAATACTGTTCCAGTTTTCCCATTCGGCTAATTACTACTGTTAAACCTATCAACTCACCGACGCATAAATTAATTTTTTAGACCATTGGTAATTAACTGTTGGATAATTGATCGGTATTTAATTAGTTATTTACGTGATACAAAGATATTCCAGCGGGTTTTCTGTAGTCCATAACCACAGTTGACAGACCAAATTCGCTTTTCACTGCTACAACTTTGATGTGGGTGGAGGGAAAGACTTCTCAAGAAAACCACCACGGAAGGATTCATTTCAATAACGAGAAAGTTACACTGGCATTTGACAAGATAAGTGATTGAAGAAGGAAAAGGAAATCCTGAAGAATCTCAAATCAGACTCGGAGCTAAATACTTTGGATTGGTTAGACAAGACAGCACTGGACAGAAGAATGAAAACCTCTGGATTTCTTCAAAGAGGAAGCGCACAATAGAAATACAATAAACTGATTTTTTTTCAACGGGCCATTTCTTTGTTTGTTGTGCTTATACATTACGAATTACGACGACTGAACTACATACACAGCATTTGCGAGTGTCCCGTTTGGTCTTCACTGTCTTTCATTTGCTTTTCTTTCTATTTTCAAATAAACGTACACTCACTCCACAGTGAAAGTCCAATTACGAACATGAATGAGATAAGATTTTCATTGGCTTCTTTTCGGTTTCGTGTTTTCGAAGGATAAAAGAAAAGACTACCTGATGCAATATCCCTCGTCTTCCTTTACAACAAAAAATAAGAAGTCAACAAATACTTTGTATTCCTTTACTACTGCTTGTTTGCTATAAACTATTCAGAAGAGCCCATCTCATCCAATATTATTGTCCTTTTGAACCAGGTATTTACATTATGCAGCAATATACGAAACACAAAAGCCCAAAAACGCTAACAATACATTCAGTTTTGTGTTTACTTTGACTACACTTGGTCAGAAATCAAGACTACTTTGTTATCTTCCAAGAAAATTGCAAAATAACTCTAATGCAAATATTCCATTCTTATTAAACTTCTTCAGTTTCTTCAATTAATATTTCACTTGGCATAAGAAGAAAGTTAGGGACACAGAGGGGAAAACTTAAAAGTGAAAAAGTGGGAACTGGAAAGCTGACCCACAAGTAAATATACACCCAGTATGAAATACGTTAATTAGACGATTCAGTTACTAACACTCATTGCTGAAAAATGGTTTTAACCTCGTAAAATGTTGTGATATTCCAGGTAATTGGCAACAATTTATAAAACCAGGACATACATAACAAATGTTTTTCCAGCAATAGATAAGCATTTACTACTTAATCAGATTGAAGTGGTAGACCATCTGAGTACTGAAGTTGAAATATTGATACTGGTGAAGCCTGAATCAAACATAAATGTTGTAACTGTCTACTCACTTCTAATTTGAACACGAAATTATTTCAAGACAGGCGGACAAGACATCTAAAGGACTGAAGCTTTCCATTGGTGAGTTAATATTTTATGCATTTCTAGCGATTACAGCTTGGCTGCTGTCTTCCAAGCAGTTTAAGTCGTTAACTTTAGACTATAATATAACTATGAGTATAGATAGCAATGTACTAATGTACTATGTATAACATACTTTTCTCTTCCATTTTCCATTGCATTAGCTATATAAGATGATGTCATGTACAACACATAAGGGTGACACTTCTATTAGATTTAATTTTAATAAGCATTCAAGCCAAAGTGTCCACCTCTAACTGCATAAATGCATTATGTGCTAAATGTTTCTATTAAACTGGATAAGTATGCAATAGATTTACCCAGCCTATTCTTAGCTGTAGATAGGTCGTAAAGGATAAGACGGTTATCGCTTTTTGCTGCTGTATTGATAGAGTACGTGTCATGATAAACAGTCGTATAATGATGGAACCTACATGGACTTTCAGAGTTGAGGGTACCACTAACGACAAGTAAGATAACATAATGTACGTAACGTAGTAACTCACATTGCAAACACACAGCAAACGGTCGCGTTCTTCTATTCCGTTGGCGAATCGCAGGGGTAAATTGAGCGATGTCATTCCAGGGAAGAAGGAACTATGCGTCACATTTATATCAGGACAAGTCCCATTTGCTGACTCATTGAAATAAACTATCCGAGTTGCATAAAGCATAAAGTTCAAATCTATGTAACACTGTGTAGCTCTGTCATTCCTTGCTTGGTTGTCGTGCACGGTTTGACTTGTGCTTTCCCTACTCGTACATGTACCTCTTCAAGATATTAAGTTAGATTTTCACATTTTTAATGCACGAGTAGCGAAACTCTACTCTTCTGTCGCAAAGAATCTTAACTCTTCCGTTTCCCTTCACATTCATCATGCCTCCATACAGTTTCTCTTGTAATTTCATGGCAATTCTATTTGAGAAAGTGTCCTAGCTACATTTTATATTTTATGCATTGTCTGCCATGTCCATGTAGGTACCATTACATACCCCAATTCTGAAATCTTCTATGTACAAGCACGTGTACATCTAGACTTAGACTTTTTCCAATTTTTCCTTTGCTACTATTATTGAACTATATTTGTGCGATAGAAGCTAATAACTGCACCCAGTTTCACTTCCTACTATAACAATTTTGGCGTACATACCCTAGCCTAGTAGCTGTTTTCATGAAATTGTGTAATTTACAGTTAGTAGGTAGTAAAACTACATTTTCATCTCATTATGCAAAGAAATAAAAGTAGCTGAAAGCAGTGGGTAAGTATTTCCAAAAAGGTATCACCGTAATGAGTTCTGGGTATCATGAAGTTTCATCATGGGAATTTATTTAGGAAATCTAAAGTAATATTATCTAAGAAAAATAGGTTGTGCAGCAAGAAGATTGAAATTTTTAGTGTTCAATCTGTGAGATAGTAGTATATGATGAGGTGTGTAAGTGTGAGGTAGTAATGAAAGCGGGACGTAATCTCCTTCTTGGAAACATTTAATTCAGGACTCAGAACGTCAAGAAAGACCGCCGGCCTTTATTATCTCTGACTGTGAGTGACGAGAAAATAAGACAAGACTTTTTTGATTTCCATATCTACATATGCATGTAAATAGAAGAAAGTAAGTAGGAAGGTTAGAATATTGTCACTAAATGGAAAAGTATTTTATATGCGAATGCGAGTTGGTTTGGTGTGGACGATGTGGTAATGGAAAAAGAAATACATACATAAATATATAGTAGTGGATTGCATGAGGAGGAGATATAGGGATGTAGTTGTGCCGGTTAGTTTAGATTAAGTTTAGAGTAGCATGAGACGAGACAGTGAAGTAAGTGAAGACATGAAGTTCGCTAAGCTCGCTCCGTCAGGAGAAAACTGAATAATATAGTATAGTGACAAAGTATTGCCTGACTTTTCGCAGTATGTTGTAGCAATGCCACTGAACTGTACTTTATTTTGTACAGACAGAAAGTGTTCAGTCAAGTCCGTACAGGAGTCTTACAAAGTCGACATGCAGAGCTTACAACACATACAGATTGAGTAGTATACGATCTACTAACCTTAGACTATCTTCTACAAGTTACCAACATGGAAAAAGCCATAAGGCAAGACTCTGATGTGGCGTACTTTATTTCATATGAGAGATAGAGTGAAAGGTGACTAGAAGATCTGGAGAAAAGCAACTGAATGTAAAATAGAATGCAATTCTATGCTTCTTTCTAACTTCTAACCCTTGTACGTAACCCTAACTAAAATCTTTCATAGTACTAGTGTTGCACTATTTCGTACATTTATATCTATCACAGCTAAGCCTCCTACTCGATTTAATGTTCCTATTTGTACTGCGAAGGACTGGCATCTGCTCACTGTATTTTCAATACCAAAATAGTAAGAAAGATTCGTGTTATTATGGCTCTATAGAAGTATACTTGTAACAACATCGAGATGATACACATATTTTTCTACCTTTGCAATAACATGAACTGTGGCATGAACATGTGCCTAAGTCACAACCTTACGTCACCTAGTACCCAAACTATCATGGGATTCTATACTTGTATTGGGGCATTTCGATCTCCTAATATGCCAAGTAGTTCTACTAGCTCTAACTTTACTGAAAGGAAAAAGTTCGTCAGCTAACCAGACAAACCAAAGAAAATCATAGTGCAGTGCATACTCAGATATACGTAGAGCACTAGAAACACATATTGGTTCCCTACGTTAAGAATCTTCTCTTTTTGTTCGAATTCTCAAGAAGAGTGGATGACACGCACATTTGGCCCGAATGGAAACCCATATTTTATTTCCCTTCCTCTTGAATTCACAAACAGAAAACTTTCAAGGCTCCATCGGAAATTCGTGATTTCCGATTCTCTTGTATTCTTCATTTATCAAATAGGTCTGAATCTACTTTCTATGGCTTACTTTTATATGTAGATCAAGATACCTTCTCACTCCACTCTTCTCAACTTGAGAAAATATACCTGTTTGGAATATTCCCTTTTTGAAGATGTAGAATAAGCTACACTGTAGCATTCAATTCTAGGTCCTCCACTATACATTATCTGCGGTGAATCTAACCAATATTTACTTGTTATATCTATACCCATCCACCTAACCTACCTTTCTCCCACACACACATTCACTATTCTACTAGTGTGTCTAAGTGCATCTTGTTTCCTTTCTTTATATACTATACGTGCGTTGGGGCAATAGTATAAGAATGGTCTCTGTTTTAGTAATATAAATCCATCACATACATAGTGCATGAATGTAAAGTAATTTTCGATCAACCGATGGAAAATCTAACATGGGAAATAAGGAATCCTACACAAAGTGGAGATACACATAAGATGTACAACTACTAGATAAACTCGAACATAGCTTCTGGTACACAAAAATGGTACGCCTATTGGTTGCTATTGCAAATTGAGAAAGACAAGTATGACTTGAACTGCCAAGTTCAACTTCCCTTCAATTCTCCAGCTTCGCCTTATTTTATTTATGGTGATACCGGTAAACTTTATGTTACTGGAAAAGGTCCGTGTGTTTTAAATTGCCTTACTGGAAATACTAGTAGAGGTTTTATTGATGCACTGTCTAGTCTCACAATATTGACAAGCAGTGAATTTTCCTCAGTTACAGAATCAAATAATATTTTTTGTATAATTGATTTTAATAGCGATTATAGTTCTATTTACTTATAGTATCCACACCTTACTTAACATACTCCAATAGGAGTTAATAGCCCCCTTAAATTCTAAAGAAAACGTTTAACTAATACTTTCTTGGAGTCAAAGGTACATGATGCTCATTTTGCTTTTAATAGTACTATCCGAGGAAATCAAACTAGTTGGTGGATGAAATTCTATTTATTTTAGTGTTATTATGATAGCCACAGACCGGAAGCATGCCTCATGCCTCATTTCTCTATGCAAGCCTCATGCCTCACTTCTCCATATAATAGAGTTTTGTCTAATATTGCTTTTAACCTTGTCTCAGTGCGTAGTGCGTGCCCCTAGGATATGCACCTGCATTACACTGTTGACATTTGTAACGATGATGCTTTAAGACTCAAGATTATAAATCCCAGACATTTAAATATCGCTACTAATACTAATTTTTTATTTTGTGATATTGGTATTAGTATAAGTATAATGATGTCTTAAAAAGTTGAAAACGAAAATAGTCATTTTAATGTCCTTAAGAATATTTTTATCTTTCGAAATTATTACTGAAATATTATTATTACAGGTTTGACCCATGCGGTACTTGAAATGTGGAAGGGTGTTTAGCAATTCTGTTTTGGGAAATAGATTAAATAGTAATGTGTTAACTTTCCATAATGTAGTGCCCTGGGATTGTGTTAGTTGTTTAAACACCCAAATTTGGAAACTGTTGAGGTGTACATATCATTTAGTGTGCATTCATACATGTTATCTTCTATTTAAGTAACTCAAACGTGCAAATTATACTTATAATGGATTGTGTTGCATATAAAAATTATATATGCCCTTCTTTTTAGAAATGAGTAACCCAAGACTGCTGATGCAGCTATACATTTGATTTGATTAAACATACTAGTACGGCTCATTGCTTAGTTATTGAGAATGGAAGCGAGACATTTATGCCACTATTTAATAGCATAAGGCAAAGTAATAGAACTGACATTTCATTGCCATATCCTCCCATTCTATTGTTAGCTCCATAATTATAAAGCCTTGGTAGAGTTACTACTTATGTGGTGGCGGTATGGAAGCTATCTGTTAAATTAAGTATGCATTTGGGGATGCTTGTAGTGAGACCCGTGAAAGATAGAAGGAATGAGACGCACATATAAATGAGTCAGGCCCTAAACGAGTAGGCATAGAATGTAGGTACGTCAAATCCAAAGGTGCGTGTGTTTGTCTTCTACGCACTAGTATCTACTAGGTATACTAGAGACATGTAGAAAATAAACGAGGAAAGATTTAACTGCTAATAGTATCCCCAACCGAATCCTAGTAATCACACACGCGTACATGCATAGCACATATACACATACATACATGTTTTCTAGTCCGTCGAGCTTCTGATGGCAGCCTCGTAAATGTATTATTATTACTCATGTTACGATCAATGTTTATTATAGGGTTGCTTTATCGTAAAACGTATACGAACTAATTGTAAGAATCTTTAGTATACATTTTGAACATACATATACCAACAGACGTGTGCAGACTACTGTAATAATAAAACACAGCATAGAGTAGTAAGGTGCGTGATTTCAGAGGTGATAACGGAAGGGAAGTATCGATCTTATGGACAAATTGAATCCGTTCACAATCCCAATCATTTGAGACTTGGGACAAAAGCTTTGCTACATACCTATACTACCAAGCCAAGGAATGGCCTAGTAAAGAACAAATATACCTAATTGGAAGTAATTTTATATACCTAGGCCCATAGCTATATAATGATATCTCTGGTAGTTTATATAAAATAAATAAACTCCATTTGAGACATTGACAGCTTCAAATAATCAGAGTCTGCCTCTAAACTTGCATTAGACGAAACAGAGAAAAGTTTCTACAACTAAATCAATGCAATGTCATCCTGATCGCTCGTAACTTACGTTGGACTTTCTTTCATCCCACATCACTTTTTATAAGTGTCATATACCCTACAGTAAGTAGTTATTTTGTGGTATTATGTGGTAGCTCTGCGTCTTAAACCTACCCATACTGCTATACTTTAAGAGTGTCTAATGCTATGTGATGTAATATGTAATTGAGCTACTTTCTCAAGGGAAAGCAGTCAGAGAAAGTTACATTGGCAGATATTTCAAATACACATGTGTTTGTATAAGATTGTGTGCTCTAGTAGTAGTGTAGATATATAACGCTTTGTTATACAGGACAGATAAGTCAACTTATGTACGTATTTATTTCGATACTTACTTACTCCAATGCCTTACAGAACCAAGAGATTTGTGTTTGTGTTGCCGTATTCCATTACTTTATTTTGGTTTTTTCTAACTTTCTCTTTTAGGTCTGGTTCTCTCTCTTCTTCGTACTGTCGGTCAAGTCAGAATTTAGATAGGTACTTTGACATACATCGGCAGTACTTACGACTGTAATATATTCATTCAACTTCGTTTACAATACACGAAGATTGAATGGGCATCTTCGGTAAAATTCGATTTATATTCTGACCGAATTTACTTTTCGTCGATGTATTACTTATATGCAGATAGAAATCTCAACCACATCATCTGCATGATTCAATGCCAATAATCACTCGTTCGATGAACTCTGCTCTTTTGGGTGCACACAGTATTCCCAATCTCCCTGATTGGCAAAGCTTCAGGTATGTGGAGTGAAAATATATTTGCAATAGTGCAAATGGCAATCCGATTTCACTTAGGTACTCGTTCTTTTCTCTATATTTTATTCTTCATTCCGCAAACACGCTACGCCTGTCAGAGTACTAATAAACGTTGCCCTATAATATAGAATGTTTACTATAATACTTAGGTCCTATATTCCATAATACGATTGTACCTGCTTGTACAATTTAGAAAATTTTATTAATAGGTGGAGAAAGAATAGTATATTTTGTCATTGAAATTGAAAATAATTTTTGGGTTCTTACAAGATATCCAAATTGGGTATTCAAAATTACAGTATTGTCTACCTCACGTAATTTTCTGCACTATCTAGCTTTTTACTCATTAGAATAAAATAGTGTATCCTAAATACTTTATCACGTTCATTGCTTGTGTGTTTATAATAATAGAACATTCCAGTTTTACCTGAGTTTTACCTATACTACAAGGTTTGGAATTCCTGTAATGTGTCCAAAATATGTTTGCATCAATCAATCCGTTATATCTATAGCAGTATCAATGAGAGACAAACAATCTTTACTAGAAGTGGAGCGTCGGTTTTTAAATTGTGACAAATCTGCAGTGGGTTTGTGTTTGTATAGTCAAGATTTTTGTAGATACTTGGTAATAGTATACTTATATAAAAGTAATCCGCGAAACTCGGAAAGTTCCTTGAAGACGTAATAATATTATACGGACGGTAGGCACAGAAAAATGTAATCATAGACGCTATAGGTATTATTACCACTACCAGTAGTATATTCTTCCGTATTACCTCAAGTAGTGTGCAGATGTATATATAGTGACTGAATAGGTACAATATAACGATGACATTTTGTGTTTATAGTTGGTTTTCACACTCACTACATTTTTAATTTGCTCATCTTCATTCAGTTCGCATGAATTGTTAATGAGATTCTGGAAGTTTTTTGGGAAATGACTGTAGGACAAAGATCATGAAGAGCAGACCCAGTTCCAGTGGTAGGCCCAGCACACTTTCCTTATCACCAAAAACGGAGGAAATGTCAGGAGAACACTATAAGATTTAAGATCTATTGTTTGCATGCTGACTGTTCCTCGGTAGCTCTGTTCAGTAGAGTTTGCGAATTTTTTGTCTAAAGAGTATACTAATACATAATAGTAGGTTATTACGAGTAGTTATGTAGTTGAGAGCTCAACTGCAGCTTACAGAGAAGTGTGTCCCACTTTCCACTGAGAAAGTCAGTTTTTTGTTCTGTTAGGATCTGAAAATAGAGTTGTAGTACTACTGAGGACTAGTTTAAGCTAGGTATTCTGCAAAAGAGTGTGTCACCATGCTCCGGTAATTTGTAGTTTATAGCGTTCATGAATTTCAAAAGATGCTCCAGTACATCCCACATCCTTTTCAATTCAATTCGCCCTCTTCTCTACTCGACTACATACTCATTCCGCACATTTATATCCACATCCCCTCATTTCTCTATAATGCCCATTTTCAACTTTAACTCTCCATCAGCTACATAATAACCGTAGTATGTTGTATGTATGCTTATATTCATATAAATAGGATAACAGAGTGCTCTGCAGAAAGCACACAGCTGTCCTGACTGGGCATTGGTAATGGACATTTAATGTTGTAAAAGCCACAAGGGGCACCGGCGAAACTGCACAAGATTCTCTCTTCCTTCCTCTTTCTAAAGAGATAGGAAGGCAGACTCGATTTTAACTCTCTCGGGACACATCCCTCCTTTTTATTTGTTTTTCTAATTGAGACGAGACAGAATTCAATGATGTACTATCACAGTTTTTTCCATTGTTTAAAATTTACTTTTCCCATTGGATTCCCTCCACAAAAACCAAAAAAAATATAGAAATTCTCCTCCACACAACTTAATATAACTCAAGCAGTTCTGAAGTGCTTATACTTATTTAACATTGGAGCTACTGTAAGAATGTTAACAAAGTAACATTGTGGATTGTAATTTGTGCTACGGTATGTGTCTGTCTCATATTCTAACTCATAATTACATGTCGGTACGTAGCAGTCATGCTCATGTTTCATTATAATTAGAAATAAAAATGTGGTACGCTATCTCCTAGGCTAGTGTGTGAATTTCTTCTATTATTAGGAAAAACAATAGAGAAGAAGGTCTAATTAACTCGAGTGTTGCGTGTTTTTGTTCTGCACTGGGTGGATGTGTACTTATCCCTCAAGGCGTGATACAGATCCTTGACTGCATTTATTCACACACCCTTTGTTTAGTTACTTACTTTCCCTTGTTATTTACCCAGCTTTCCTTTTCCTTCCTCACTTTCTCTGGTGGTTATACTAAATCCTACACTTATATTTCTCTCCGGGTGGAGATGCGGACAGGTCCGGATTAAAACACAACAAAGCCACAATCAGCGATAGAATTACAGTCAACGAATCGAATGCACAAACCGAGCTGTGGTGTCGCACTACATTTACATTACATTACAAAAGCAGAATGACTATATTGTATATATAATAAGTGCTTTGTGATACGGAAGCTCTTATATGGTTTATCTACTTCCTTCGCCCTTTTGCTAAACAAATACAAACAATCTTTATCTCTGTACTATGTAGATACTTTATTTTAGTAAAACTGAAGCTATTCACTTTTCTTTATTCCTCTAATGGAATCGTCGTTTCATGTCTTGTGCATTTACTATTATAATGTAATACTTTTACATTACAGCAAATAAAGAATGTAAGATTCATTTTCTTTGTGTACTTTTCTCTGATAGCGTATCCTCTTAATGTAGATGTTACCTCAGTACTCCCTGTCTACTTAAACATTGTGGAATTATTACCTTACGTATAGTATGTTTATTTATGTTTCACTATAATATTTATCATCATGGTGAGTATATGAAGTTATGTCGTTACTGTTTCAGCCCTGTTGCTACTAGATCAGTAAGCCTAATATTCCTTCTCGCATACAGATTCCTTTCAACTTTGTTAGTTTGTTTAAGCCAGTCTCTTCTCTTAAACACATAAGAGAATAAAATTGCAAAGGAAGAATAGAAGGATATTTTCTGCTATTGCCCAAGGCCAGCTCTAACTTAACTTAACTAGAGAGTGCTGTACAAAATACACTCATCTTGATTTGAAGCTACTCGGATGCCTCTTCTTATGTGGCATTCGTGCAGAAATTATTATTAACTCTACTGCGTTTATTTATACCTACATACATTTCCACTCATGCTTTATTAGTGTCAATACTGCCACTTCCTTTTTCAGCTCCTTTCTAGCAGGGAAACTTATATTGTCACTATAAGTCCCACCTTAGACTTCAGTATGTGTATTCCGTTTTATGTAAACATGTATTTGCATGTTAGAATTTACAGAGAGAGCATTGTTTACGTAGAACTGGAAGGATGAGAGTTTTCCCCGTACTTCAAACCGAAAAGTAAAGGTTTTGTTCTTCTGACAGACATTGATTGTAGAACAAAGCTCTTTGAGTAATAATGTTTATCAAGCTGGAGGACGAGCAGATCCTTGGTGAGCTACATTTCCATTCTCTTCCCCCTTCTTCTTGTCTTTGTACAGCCTTTGTGTACTCAACCTTATCATACAGAGAGATACCTACGAAAACCTATTAGAAACAAACTCAACCTAGATAAACTAGGTAAGACTAACTCAAAACCAGAATGCCAAGTCACCATGCTTCAATAGAAACTACTCTGAAATAAACCTAAATTTTCTTTTGTTTCCATTCAATTCTTTCACTTCTTTGGACTTGGTGATTTCTAAAGACATTATCAGTTTCACCAATCTACGGTAATGCTATAAAATACTCTTTGTAAGCTCTTGGAAAATTTTAACCCATTTCGTCAAGTGGATATTCTTCTTCGAGTTCTAATTTCAATGAAAATAAACTATTCATTATAATTATAAGCTACTTAATTAGTGCAACATGCAGTTGAACAAAAGTATGAAATAAGATCATGAATCTCTCTAACCTACGCAGAATTATTCATATATGTAAATGAAGTGATTTAAGTTTTGTATGGAATGGCAAACATTGCGCAAATTAAATCTTGAATTCCGAAATAAGAATCTCTGAGTAGATTGCAAATCTCAATTAATTGAAGTCATAATTGGAATTAATACTTGACTTAAATTCATACACTTGTGGTTGTCTCGGGTATGGTTTTATATTGCATGTGATACCGAAAGGAGGATGGCGAATTTGCAATCTTTCATATTGGATATTTCATGGATTTCTGCATATGTCAAAGCATAATTGAAGTGGAGGTCTTCCTTGGCCTGGTATAAATCTTCTTCACCTTGGGATCTGGGCTACTCCTGCCAATTGAATGAATACATCACTAAAACTACACTTAATGTAAGATTCTGTGGGTTGTGAAATGAGAAGGGAAAGGACGCCTTATGTTTTAGCTCGAGGACTAGGAAACTGATGTGAATCCTAAACGATTTACTGATTGCTTTCCATTTCAATGAGAGAATTTCTGACTGAATCGCTCAGTACATATATATTCAGGTTATTCCCATTTTAGGAGACTCGATCTGGTTTCCTACATGTACATGTACGATATGTGTATACATATAGTAGTTTCTAGCACATTAGAAGACAGCTTTATGGTTAGTAGTGTTGGTGAGTTTGGCTTAGCTTCATTCAAGATTAAATGCTCTAGTTGTAGAGGTAATAATGAGTTGGTAGTAGTGTAGCCTACGCCATGTACAGTTTCCCTGCTACCTCATTCCGGTATGCAATTAAAGATCCATTGACTTTGAACAGAACTTCTCGTTCAGGCTTCGTTATTCATTCAAAAGCCCATTGTCATTTTCATTAATTGTGTATGTCTAGGACTATCTGTACTGTGCCCGAGCAAACCTGTATAATTTTAGTATTCTGCATTAGTATTCTACTTTTGTATATTTTATAATGAAAATCCGAGCATTTACTTACAAATACAGTGGAGTAGGAGCCGTTTAGTTGCCTTGTGATGCTTTGGCTGGGCCTGCCTTGGCACACGAGCTTCATTACGTTGTAGTTTTGGCCTTGGAGAGCCATTATTAAATCCAATTTTAGTAAAGGGCTTATGCAGAGCTGTTTTCACTAGAATCTGCATTACACTATCTCCGTCCTGTACACTGTGCTTTCATGTAACACAAAACATATATTGCCCACAGATTTAAAAACCGTATAGACCATAACATAGAACTAGCTACTCTAAATATAAATATCTACCTCAATTCGTAATATGCAAGGCATTTTGCCATTTTGTGTATTCACAACTGGAGTCTTCATGTTAGTGCTATAGTGCCAGAAGCATAATTCTCAGTAGTGGCTTGCCGTTTTTACCAAGTAGGTGCATTACCATTTTTTCTGTGGGGTAAAACTTCTTATACAGATAGATCTCTATGCGTGCTGAAAAAACTAATTTAGGTTCTATAAAATGTATTATGTACACATTTTAAGAGTTGTATGTACCTATTCTCTTAATTACCCCCGAAAGAGCTGTTTATTCACTAACTTATGTCTAATTTGTGGAAAATCGTCAGATTTTCTATGGTTTCATTGAAGTTTTTAAGTTTAACTAGCTGAGGCTAATTGCGAATAGGCACATATTTACTACACATATTTATAGGAGTTTACGTAGATCTACTATTAAGAAGTACACACTTAATGGTAGGGTTTCCTCTTCTGTAGCATTTGTTTTTAATATGCAACGTTTATCTAGGTAATAGGAGAGACCAAGTTAAGCTATATAGAAACTATTGTGCTTTATGGGGTAAAATAGAAATTGTGTTGCGTGTGTTTGTTTGTTTACCATTTGTTATAGAGTATTTAAGTATTTAGCTCCAGTTGTGTATTAAATGGGAGCAGGAAGCTTCGACGAAATCATTTATAGCATCACTAAGCGACTATCATCAATAAATTAATGTAAAGTGTCTATTTGAGTTCTCGTTAAACATTTAAAGGCATTGTTACTATTTTCATGCTTCACTCCACCGTTTGCTAGCCATTGCAGCTTGCAACTCATTGGCTAACAATATAAGAATTAAGTAAGTTAAGTTAGCTGGTGAGTTTACTTACTTAGTTTTTCGCTTAGGTACTACAAAAGAGACGCTAAAGTCAAGGGAAGGAGACTATAGAAAAGAATTGCGAGGCATTTGAAAGCTATTTTCTTCGCAGGAAAGTGTATTAGGGTGATATATTTTATTTTAGTTCATTCCTTCCTGAGTGGAAAGTAGCGCCATTGAAACCTTCCTTTACGGACTTTCTCCTACTTTCCTCCTACACTTTATTTTATTCTCTTCTTTCCACTTTCACTTGGTACCTTAATCTCATACGGAGCCAATGCAATGCTCTCCTACTATGACAATGTATAGTATTAGTATTGCATTTCAATGCATTCCAGCTCCACTCAGTCCACTACACTTCAAAAACTAACTGAACCGACTTCTTCAAGAACATAACACACCGATATAATAGTAGAAGTAAGCACGCGAAATAATGTTCTTATATAGATAGAAAACTTAAAGTGCATTGTAGATATACGTGTCCTTTCGTGTTGCAATGCCAAGCCAGCCAATGTAGCGTTACAGTTCAGCCCAGCTAACAATAAGTGTAAGTTAAGCTGGGAAGAAATACAGTAACGGTGTAATGACGTTCAATTCAATTGGCTATTGACTGCACAATGCTACACTTCTCTATTCAAGAAATATCGTTACAATTTTATATATGTCCCTTCCACACATTATACTACAAACTTTATTTCAGTACCTAGATATACTTATACATGTTAACTGCTTAGGTACATATATTACATGGACATACATTATACAAACACTAGAGACTGCATTATGGAACTCATTATTTCCTCAACTGGAACTGGACTGGAACATTTTGGTTTACTTTGGATTAGAATAGTCTCCACTATTCTCTCCTCCATTGAATCTTTGAAATTCTTTACATCTCATAGAAACGAGCGAGGCAAGCTGACTTTTACTTACATTAACTTACATTGCACATTTGGCAACGGAAAAGAAAAGACTCTGTCTATAGGACAAGTGATACGAACATAAAGCCAATTTCCTTTTAGGGAGAAAACCAATAAAACCAATTATTACTAGGTAGACAGAAAGTTACACATAGGCAGTAGGAACACTTTTACGATTTTCCTTTCTTGTGCTCATGGATCTATTACTTTGCATTACATGTATAAACCCATCCGAAATTGCTTATGCTATTAATATAAAGTCGCGACATTCAAAACATTTGTTGTAATATAATAACTATGGAAGATTACTATTCTCTAGAGTAGTAAAGACCCCTTTTAGTACTGTAGACACATAGTGAGAATTTCTATTTGTCACGAACAACATAATTATTGCATAGGTTCTTACATAACTTACTGGAATTTAAGGAATGTTGTAGATTTGTACTGTGGAAAGAAGTATCTGCAGTAGGAGCTATTGCTCAGTATAAAATTTATGTGTGTCATTGGAATAGGATGTTAAAAGCATTGTATGTATGCAAGCAGTGTCATGTCATGTTAATACATAGTATGCCCTTGTCTTAACTTTACTCTAGCATTTCTCTCACAAAATCATGGCATGTTGCAATACCTACTTGCGAAGAGTTGAGTAAGTAGGCATTTTCGTTGGATATAAATAATAAAGTAGGTTTCTAGCTGTTGAGGATATGGTCCGTAATGCTTTGACTGTAGCAATGTAATGTCGAATGTATTGGTAGTTATGTGAGTTTGTAGGTAAGAGAGATAGGGTGAAGGTGCTTGGCCTGGTGTGGGCAAGTCTGGTCGGGAATAGATGTAAAAGTCAGGAGAAGGAAGCCAGGAGCAGCTTGAGTCTTGACATAATGGACTTCGCATCAAGCAACGACCCAGGCTTTTGGTCGTGACCATCGTACAAATGAGATTGGGAATGGTAACGACAACTGTGATTTGACTCCGTATGACACACGACCTCTGAAAGACACAAGTAAGGCAAAGAATGAAAGTAAGTGTTACATACATGTATGTATGACCGTGCAGAGCAAATCTGTAGCAGAGCCAAAGAAGGAAAGAGATGGAGTCTGTTATGTTATGTATGTCCCTAGTAGTTCTTATGATGATCTTGTTCTTGAGGAGGAGAAAGTCTAGTCTGCACTCCACCGTTACTTACCTCTTTCTACTTTCCCCACTTTATTTTTCTTAGTTTCTGCGTAACTATATATCTGGGTATTTACAAGTATAGCAGAGATGGCTATAAGCTAAGCTGAACATTCTCTCATGACCAGATAAAAAATCGAGAATGAAAATCGCGACATTTGGTCGTTTGTAAAATCAAAGAGCTTGTCACTGGTCTCGCCGACTGAGTGCTTATGATGTTCTTACTTAGAGTTGGACTTGATAGTGATTGTGATTGATCGTCTCGGAAAAATTGAGCAAAGTGGAGAAAACACTGTTGGGCTTTTGTGCTTTCACATTCGAAAACAGAACAGACTCAATTTCACAAACATGCTATGTATACCTACATAGAAAATTTATATTGCTCCACTCGGATATGTCTCGTCTCTAGTTTTCGTATGCAATTTTACTTTCTCATGTTTACCTGCTTACGACGACGTAGATTCATCGTATATGTACAGAATGCAGATGCACATTTATTTTTTAGATAAGGAAAAATCATAATGCTATGCATGAGAAATATTTAGTATTGTGAGAAAGGGTATGACATAGGGTATTCCATTTAAATAGAATATTCAGTTCTTCTATACCATACCTGCTACTTTTATCTGGAGAAATGGTCTAGGTGTAACAGAAAGATTAGTATAGCAACACGCGTTATCTTGTTTCATTCAAGCCCTTTCCTGTAGAGATCACAAACATTCTTCAAATTCCTTCAAGATTATTTTCTTGGAAGGTTAAGTCTATTTTGATCAGTATAGTCAAGAATATAGCTATAGCTGTTTTCTGAAGTATTCGCTAGACCTAATTTTGCAGACGAACATCAAATTCTACTATGCCCTAGTATAGTGTAGTCTGTTCATTATGCATGGTGAATGAAATCATAATAGATGAGCAGCACTCAGGAATGATTGAGAAAAATGAGAAATTCGAGTACCGTTGCTGATAACGCGAATATTTTACGGATTGGCTTGAATAGATATGGCATATTTAGCACCTACTTACAGCTTCCATTTGGTGAGATTCTCCTTTTGCTTCAAATTTCTTGTTTTCTTATGGTATACTATAGGTAGATTTGAGATTTGGAGCAGGAAAGCTGAACTATGTATTCATGTAATCAGTGGCGTGTTTATCCAAGGATAAACTCAGACTACTGCTATAGCTAAAATGTGACAAAGACATTTACCAAGACACGTAAATAAATGCGCAGTGGTAATGGCACTAGAAAAGATTGGTGTCTTATTAGCTCGTAGCGCAAACAAAGAAAATACAACTGAACAAAACTTCCCAAAGAAATGTCTTTGAAATGATTGACGAGCTGTTAATTAATATTTTCTTGTTTTCTTTCCCTTTGTTCCTCCTTCTGTTTTCCAGGATGCGGTCTGCAATAAAAAGTGAACATATATATTCACAGAAATAATCAACACTATTCACGTGAAACTGTTACTTGAAACTTTCTAATTTAGCTTCTTTTCTGTACTTGTAAGAAAGTGAAACAAAACTCTAGTTGAAACAAAAACTACTTTTAATTTGTTAACTAGCATATGGAAAAACATTTGCTTGAATAGACGGTGAAAGTGTGAGCAAAATATAGAGGACAAAATATAATTGACTTCTGTCGGTAAAAAGGATTTTTTTTCATTTACAATAAGTATGATGGAAAGTACTAGCTGATAAGCCTCGTACTATATTGTGTAAACAAAGGTAGTGCACATTCTTGTTATCCGTAATAACTGAATAACTGGGCATCCCAAGGCAATAATAACGTAATAAAGTAAATATTAAAGCACTGAACGAGCTTATGGAAGAACAGCAATACTTTGTAGGAATTTTGGGAGACATTCCTGCAACTTGCGATACCAAACGTTATTGTGTTAAATTATGTAATAACTCATAGTTCTTGTTGATTTTGGAAGAAAATTTCTGTGAGATACATTCAGTTTTGATGTTTGATATTTTGCTGTGTAATCACTGATTTTTTACTTTATTGTACCAAGTGGAAAATTGTTTTCAATTTCTATTTTACAGTTGTTTTGATGTGTTACTCAAAAAGTTACAAATTACAGCACTACATTGGCCATAGGTATATGGTATTCAAGCACTCCAAGTGTTTCCCTGTTTGTATTGCATACTATAAATTTTTATAGATACTTCTACATAATTGCTGTATAGAACTGGAAAGTTCAAATTAATGGAACTTGTTTATATGCATTAATGGCTTCGTTGATTTAGATTTAAAACTATTGTTGATCAAAGTTTTCACAAGAAAGATTTCTTCCTTTCTTTTGCACTATTCATTTGGCAAATGTTACAGTGATGACAAAGGGAAGTCTTTTACATTCCATAATTGTACTACAAAATATTTAATTGGCAATTACAGAAAGGAAAGTCTCTAATGACTTGGGCAAGCTAGTGGAGAGGAAAAAGTTAATGTGATTGCAGACTTGGCAAATTTTTGGTGTACTCAGTATTGCAGCATAGTCATTTCAGTCTCATTAAAACATTTTACATGGGTCCTAGTAAAAAATAAAATTGGTAATTATGGCTGGGTTGTTATATAAATATTAGAGTTAGTGTGATGTAGGCTTAGTGGAATAAGTTTGGAGTTGTTCAACTGAAAGATGATGTTTTTCTCTATAAATCTCATTAAATATAGCTGAAATTTAGTGGAGAGTGTTGTGAAAGACAGCAAGGAGAAAGTTTAATAATAAATTTCTTTCTGTATTCAGTATAATTTAATCACATGTCATTTAAACAGGCGTAAAAGTGACATAGAAAAGATGAACTACAACTCGTATTTACTCTGCAATAGTTTAAATTAGTTCATTGACGTCACAAGTGAAAGTGGAAAGTGTATTTGCTATTTAACCAGTGTCTATATAAACGCTGTTGCGTATCACTACTTGGAGAAAGTGCTTTCATCTCATTTTCACTACTCGAAGGAAAAGAAAAGAAAGAATTCTTTAAGCTCTAAAATCGAGGGAAGTTCGTAATTCAGTTTGAACTACTATTCCACATTTAGAGTTTTAGTTTCCTTACTGTCTGTGTTTATATATTTGTACTAAATGTACATAGAGTGTTGCATGTATTTTCCCTGCACATCAATGGAGTATAGAAGTGTCTACCTACCCTATTGAGTAGTGACTAGGGCACATACTAATATTATATACTACACCCGACTATATGTTTCTACAGTATTTGTATTTTGATTACTTTTCTTCTCCTCGTTGACGTTTCGTGAAGATGCTCAGTCTCGGCGTAAAATGAGCAAAGTTTTTCGATTTGCACACTACAATAATAGAATAGAAAGCAAAAGAAAGCAAAAGAAAGTGTGCTGCGCTGGATCTTTAACTGTAGGTACCCACATATGAATATACTATGCTGCTACACCCACCGTATTTTCTCCCATTGAGACATAACCTTATCACTCCAACTTTAAAAATTAACAGAAAAATACTATTGTAAATTAATACTGTGGATTAGCGTGTAAATAAAAACAAAGGTTTCAAACAATTTATTAGAGTTTTGTATTTTCCAATTTCAGTTTCGCTTACTTCTCTTTTTTATGTAAATGTGCACCTTTCCACAAAGGATCTATTAGTAAGTCCCTTCAGCATAGCTCACAAATGGTAGCATGCAAAATGATTAACTGTGTGCTCCATTCTTCCATGCTTAACGTGATAAGGGTCTATTATCAGTCTTTGTTAGTGTCATAGCCTTAGACATTAATTTGGAGATATACGGCGTGTGTATTGGGAACCACCCAGCCAATTCAAGCATAGAAGTAACGTAACGTTACATAACCTACGACACAAACAATAATGGATATGAACTAAGTTAACTGACGGAGTGTGCTGAACTAAACTCATATCGTAATGCACGGCGAGATAGTTTTTAGTTGTTAGTGTCTACAGGGCGGGCATGACATTGTGCTTTAATGAGGTAATAACATGTTATTGTGCTGCATTTCGTGCGTTATTATGGTTTAGTGGACTATATTGTTTCTATATATGAAACTACTGTAATATGAGTACAGATGGTGTCTGCACACTTCTGCCTTGCTTTATCCTATGCTACGTATGGTGAAGATTATCCACCCTTAGTGCAGCTCACAGAGCATTATGGACCTGTAACAATAAGTGGACCGTGCATTATACAATGTCTACGCCAAATAGCACTACGATAAAATGAACAGAACACTAAACCAGCATTAGTAATTTTTACTCACAAAACTCTCAAGATTTCTTTTTACTGTTACTTCAGTTCAGCATGTTTTTTGTATTTTCCAAGTGCATTAAAAAGACATTTTCACAAGGTCACTCTATAGAATCAACATTTACTTCTATCTATGCTATTTCATTTATTAATTATAGTTAACTATTATACTATGAGGTATTTTAGATTATGATAAATATTTATAGATATTCTAGACTATATATTTATAATGGTGACTCTCGAAAGAGATTCTGATGACTTTAAACAAACGGGACCGAATAAATTAGGCGAATGTACAAAATAAGTTAATGGACAGGGTTACTATCTTGCTGCAAAAGCTTTGATGTTATAGCAAACGCTGTACATATGCTATAGATCCCGTTTAATGTGGCGAAGGAGACAATGCGAGAATGCAGGTAGGTGTAGAATTTAGGAAGATTTAACAAAATAGCAACTCTACGTAATAAATAGTGTCGCTTGATTATTAGTTAGTTGTTAGTAGGTGCTTTGTGATTGGATGTGTAAAGGGATGTTGGGTAGGATGTCGGCTCTAAAGACTCGACGAGTCTGTGAAATTCTAGGAAAAGTAGAATAGGGCTGTATGCATTTGAACTTTACTTGACTTCACTCATTAACACGCCGCCAGCAGTTGGCAGTATCCTAAGCTATGGACTGTGGCATGGACGAGGAATGAGTGGAAAAGTTAAGAAGTTTGAATTGAGTTGGATGGTGAATTGAGTTGACTTGCCGTCCTTGCTTCACTCCGGCTCTTCCTTTCGTTTGGCTAAACTTTACATTTACATCACAACTTGGATGAAATTAGCTGAATTTTAAGCTAAGGGCACACGTTTACTACAGATGAAAGGGAGAATTTCATACAAAATGCTTTGTGGTTACAACGACTCCACCAACAGACATTTGTTATGTTCAAATACCACTCTCCACTCATATACATTCATATCAGCTAAACGTATTTATAGATCAGAGTGTACCAAATAGTTACACTTTTCACCATTTTCGACCTTTTAATTTTCATAAGCTCAAATTAAGCTAAAGAATTAGTTCAATAGAACTTTGGAACTATTTTAGACAAGTATAAGTGAGCAAACGATTTAACACTACAAGAGTCACATAATAAATAATAGTACATAAATAAAGGAATGTAGAATTCAATCTTCTTTGAAGATTTAAACAATTTATTCACTCAATCAACTATTTATTTATTCGAGAAATTCAATGCTTTCACTTGAAAGTTTTCACTCTGATGTACCTACGTTACAACTTTGGTTTTCCCTATTTCTATGTGTACCTTTGATGTAATCCAAGTTTTCACTTATTTCCGCTTTTGTGATTCGAGGAGAAACCACATTGAAAGCATTTCACTTTATCTATTCTGTAGTCACGATCTCACTGGTTTCTGTTAAAACTTACGATCAAATGAGTAACACTTTGTAGCACTTATATTGATCGTTCGCCGTACCTTTCTGCAATTCTGCGGAACTTTAGTTAAAACCAAATTAGGGACTACTTTTGTGCGAAATCATGCTTTTTCCAATGTAGAAAATACAAGGAGAAGAATTAGCACAAACTAGAAAGAAATTGTATTATTATAATATTTTATAAATTCATATCCATAATTTCCGGTGGTTTGTGCCGGTGCTGTTGCTTATGGCATGTCGAAAACCAGTAAAAACTGTAAATGCATTAATTAATATTTTCTGCTATATTTATATTCTCACCCTGGAACTACATGGGATTTTCCCATGATAAACGTCCATTGTAGTAGTTACCTTTTACCTCACATATTCCCTTACAGGTTATGCATTTACACATGCTTATCCACTAGCTACATTAAAATAACTCAACACGTAATGATCACCATTTCAAAATGAATTCATGCTTAAAGAAGCATATATTTGCAATAGTTACATATCAACAAAAATTATAAATGCATGGTAAGTAGTCATGTAGTTTTGCAAGTTGTTTCATGTTAAAACAACATTAAATTTTCTGCCACACTTTTATTTCTTCAGGGTTTCCTAAAATAGCCACCCATCATGTATTAATCAAATCGTGTATACTGTAAATAAAGCATAGAGCAATTACCAGAAGTACATGTTCCGCAGTCAAAAGAGAAAAAGCACATTTGCACGTTTTATTCAATTTTGTGGGAAATATATCACGCTTTGGGAGTAGAGGACTACGTGTTTCTGTTTTAATTGTTCAAATTCTCTTTTAATTGTAGTTGTTATTTAACCACGCAAACAATCCTCCATTAGTATACTTGTTTTGAATTCACAGAATACAATACTGCAATTTAACCCTGTGGTGTTCCTCGAAACGTTAATCGACATCACAATTTTCATACACAAATATGATGGACGTTTTGTAAGAAAATAATGCAAATACATATCTATTTAGTTTGTATAGATCAGGGATTTTTGAAAAGATAAATATTTATGGGTGGGAACGTATGCATGTAGCTATACATTATGTAGTTCATGAAATATTGAATCTACTCATGGAACACGAAACCCGTTTTTCCTCACTCCATCTTCGTCTAAGAGTATTTCTCTTCAGATGCAAATAGAAGATTCAAAAATGCAAAGGTATATATGTAAAGTGTTCATCTTTACTTGTATATAGAAAAATATAAGAATAGGTTTGTTTCCTTTCTACTATAGTGAATAGTAAGGTATATAGATCGTTAGTGTATTCATATTCATTCCACAGTAATATAATACAGAGCAATATTTTTTTTATAAATCCATTTGTGAAGGAGGAATGCACACAATTCATTCACGCAGATGAACTGAAGCATCTCTCTTCGACTGTATTGTATTGTATTCTTCTCTCGGAGGAAAAGTGTTGCATGTGGCTTGAAGCGTCAATATCCTGAATCTTATTAGAGCAGCCGACCGGAAAAGTCCAAATATCTTCATGTGAGTGGTACCCAAGTATAAGTAGATAGAGTAGCACACAAACATCGCATGCTCTTACTCTACGGACAAACTAAATATAAATAATACATAGGATGCTCTTCTACTGCAGATAGTAAAGATGTTCTCTAAAAGTAACCGAATTTGCATTGCTTACAGACTTTGAATGTCTGTATTATAAAAAAGCTCTTGTAGACTACAGTATGTAGTTAGAGGGTTGATGCACACTTTAGTAATATTGTGTATTGAGTTTTTGCACTTATATTCTGCGGTATGGTATAACATGTACATAGATATAGTTTTCTTACTTGTGTCCTGTAAAGTGTAGTGAGTAGCGTCGTGAGAATTTTGTAGCACCTGTTCTGTTCTTTTGCTGTCTACTTTCGTTTTACTTGCAAGAGTTTCAAGATTCTTGGCTAAATCTTTGGATTGAACATTGAAATCGATCCGAATGGAAAGTGTAATACAATTTCTGACTTTCTACTATGTTTTTATACTTTACACTACTGTAGTCTACTTATTTTCTCTGGTGTGTCTTTCTTTATTGAAAGTCTAAGTATGTATGTAGTCTATACTTTCATTTTTGTAAATAGGGGTCTTTGGTATCTCTGCTCCTGATGATAGTGTCTCTAAGTTCCGTTTATCCAGTTACAGTGAAAGGAATGGCTTATTTTTTGTAACAGTGTAGAAAACTTAGGTAGCTAACAATAAGTGTAACTGAGAACGTGAAGAAAGTAATTCTATAGTGAATGTATAGATTTTTTAGTGAAAAGGCTAAGCATAGTGGCTAGGACACAAGGATACCAGAAGAGGATTAGCAGGAACACGATTACCTTGCTTGCTCTATATAATGTTATCTATTTCTGTGTAGATATAATCTGTGTGGATATGGATGGTGTACAAGTCCTTGTGTACTTTAGCCTGAGGAGAATTTATGTAACATGCACTTACATCGTATTATCGTACACTACAGATAGTTATTGCTAACTGAATACATACAGGGGTGATTCTATATAGAAATAAAAAAAGGTAATGCATAACACAGAGATTGAATGGATGAAATGGGCACAGATCTAATATTGTCTTACTTTGTGTTTAAGCTTTGCCTCAAGACATTCACATTATATTTATGGTGCATGATCATTTCAGCAAAATTGTATGATACTTTGCCTACTAACAATAAGCAGAGTGCTTTCCGTGGTTTTCTTCACAAGTTAAGTTAACAGTACGTGAAGATTGGGGAAAGTATTGAAATCGTATATTGTGGGGTGTGTATTCACTGGGTAGTAATATGATGTAGGATGCATTGTGTTAGGTTATGAGGTCTGTCATCTCATCCCATCACATTGTGGCAAATGAAGGCTGTCATTTTCAGGAAGAACTTCATAGGAACTTGAAAGTCAAAGTCAAGAAAGGCCAATCCACATCTCATGGCACAATGGAATACAATAGTTGTATGGGATGCGTACGTACTCGTACTTAAGAACCAGCGAGAGATGAAATAAAGCAATTCCCATTGATTCCCCTCTTCTCTCTCTTATGGTTCAACTCAACATCCAGTTCTTTCACGAGTCAAGTGCAGATAGACATAACAGAACAGACCAACCTCATGTCCAAGACTTTCTCCAAACTTATTTTTCTCCTATTGAACTTATAATTTGCTTTCTCTTTTTTCTTTCTCTGTCTCGACAATCCAAGGGACTGGGTAACAAAACAACCAGGATAAACTTCTGTGTACCTACTTAAGTACACATCCTTTGTTTCCATCCAATCTAAATCTGTCTCCGTATAGAACACCGAATTGACAACCATATCAGACATTCCTATACAAACTTCTGCCAAATACTTACACAAGAGAGCAACCCTTCTTCCTCTATATACCCTACATACACAGG
Source organism: Tomocerus qinae (assembly GCA_020055645.1). Taxonomy (NCBI): domain Eukaryota; kingdom Metazoa; phylum Arthropoda; class Collembola; order Entomobryomorpha; family Tomoceridae; genus Tomocerus; species Tomocerus qinae. The sequence continues at coordinate 44,790,039 of CM034547.1, forward strand.
ATTTTACTATATAAAAGTCTCTGGAATGGAATTGCAAAAAAGTAAACAAGTTCTCCCTATTGTTTTCCTTTTTCATTTTAAAAATTAATACCACCACTCACTTACACTAGCATTACCCATTACAATGCACCGCCGATATTTACAAGATCAAACATACACAAAGCGCTGAAAATAATGAAAGAAAAAGTGAGTCTGTCAGCATCAAATCTAATAGACAATGGATTCTTAGTGTTAGTGATAGTAGCTGCTACGTCCTACCAACTTTAACGGAAAATAAAAGAAGCTATGCGAACCAACTGTTCCATTGTATTCCATCTGTTGTTTTTTATTTGTCTAACAAAGACAATAGTAGCGGCTAATCAATAGTTGCAAACTTCTGTTAACTTGTGGTCTGCATTACATACTCTAACCTCCCTTCCCTGACTCCCGTTCCTTGTCACCTTTTGACTTTCACTTCAGAATACGCTTTTCGCCATTATATATTTATTGCAGCTACGGATCATGCCATATTAGCAAACTTTCTCTAGTCCCCGATTTTTACTCTATTTTAATGGCTAGACGCACTTTGTACAGATGAGACTTTTTGAGTTAGCTAATGTATTTTGTCAAAGGGAAAGTTTGAACTTTACTATAAGCGATGTAAATACTTATTAGTACCTGCTCCTTTGATACAAATTTTATTTTATTTTATTACAACTACTCCCTAGAGTATGAAAAACGTTCTCGGCTAAAATAAGTTGATTTTTGGGCGATATATTTTTAGACATTAAGAATATTTTAGGCATCTTGAAATATTGCAGTTGCACTTTGAATTTTAGTATTCACTAGTGTGCTCTCTTGCAATTGCAACGATGTACAACACGTTTTATCGAATATTTCAGGAATAAATATTGTAGAGGAATTTCTTTTCTTAGCTGACACGATTCAATGTGATCTTGGTCTTCATATTCACATTTGCTCGTTGGATTTCTTGCAGTGGGGGAATACACAGAATAAAAAAGAACAGGAAATTGCTTCCATTTTCCTTTTCTTGCTTTGTTGTGGTACATTCGTCATGAAGGGCTATGCCAATATGTCGTGACTCGTCAGGATACAATTCATTCTGACTTTTCTTCCTGTACAATATCTATATGAGTAAATATCAAAATATGTATCGCGAAGTAGATATATAGTATAACATAGAAAATGTGCTGTCACAAGAAAGAAATGTTTCCTAATCCTCCCTGAGCACCTGTCTCTGTATGAAATCTGTTTATCTTTATCTCTGTTCAATAATATATTAGTATTCATAATCTACTATGATTTTACATATCTTTACAGTCTGTTATTGTCAAGTTGGTTTTCAAAGTGGTTTTGTACATCTTTATTTTTCAACGAGGTCAAGGTTTTCTTTAGTATTTTTAAACCTATAACAAATTGAAATGAGCGTACAAAGCCGAATACACTTTTATTCATTTTTCGGATTTTCTGTAGTGAAAATGTAAGACAGGTGAAAAAAATTCAATTTCAATGCATTGTAAAAGTTACACTACTCTCCATTTTAAATGTTAACTTGCGTTACAAAATATCTCCATGTATTACCTGAAGATGGGTATGGAGTTGTTTTCCGTGGCTTAATAACTTTGAGGAAACTCATTAAATTTTCCATTTGAACATTATTGCATACTCGAGCCATGTCTTTATGTGTAAGTAAAAGGAAAAGTTGAGTGAAAAAGTGAAATATTTTCCATTTAGCTCCGTAAGTTTTAACTTTTCATTCATTTCGTCTTTGCGTTGGAATTGAATGAAAACGTCTTCTTTGAGCATTCATGAAGTTGTGGTGGCATTTAAAATGTGCTCAGTGAAAGTCCAGTAAGTCAAGTCAGTGTCTCATTAAAATGATCATAGTCGACTGTAAGATGGAGGAGTAAAGGAAGAAAAATCCGGATTCGTTTACTTGCGGAACATTTTTTATCACTTTATTGCTGTAGAAAAGAAAGAGATGAGAAAGCGAGTGGAGGGGACGCGTCGAAGTCGCTTTAAAGGATACGCAGATGAGAGGGAAGCATGGAAAAGCGACAGAGGAGAAGAAAGGCGAAAGAAAAGAAAAAAGGAAATCAATTACCCAGATGAGTTGAAATAGCCGACTTGTACTATAAAGCCCGCTTCGTGTATAAACTAAACGAAAGTTGAAGTTAGCTTTACGAATTTATGGCCGATATAAGAAGATTAAATGCTTGAATGCCGCTACACTCAGCTCTGTCTGTTTATAATACATATATTCATATATAATCTACCTATACTAGTGTGAGGATGACATGAAGTGTGCTATCTCAGCCTGTATTATTTGTATAGTTCTGCATATAATTCTATATACATACACTAAGAGTAGTATTCTGGAAACTGGAAGAAATTTGTCGTGAACCATGTTGAATAGTTCAGTTAGTTCCTTCAGAGCAGAAGGAGACGGAATTACTACATATAGACAGAGAACTGGATGAGCTTCTGTTCCAGTTTGGTTTAGATTATCGTTAGCGAGATGAGTTTTAGTGTGCTGTATATGCACAGTAGTAATATTTGTAGAGTAGCACTATTCCACAACTTTCCTTATTACTTATTTTGATAGATACTAATCGTAAGATCTTATATGTATCTGCCCTACTAGTAGATGTATGTATGAATGAGAGTTTCCGCTTTTCCTACGACTTTAGTTTGCTTTTACTATTTGAACCACAGAGCTGCGTTCCATGCGACTCCTCCAGCATGCTCTAGCACGCGAAAGACACAGATGCAGCTAAGCAGAATAAAAAATCATCAAATAGTGATTCATTAGAGGACGTTTCCCGCTGTCATTTTTCACCTTAATGAGATTCCCAAAGTTTTAAATGGATTTCCAAGCCCTTTCCTCTCCTTTACTTCCTAAGGATTTAGTTCTAAACCCCAGCCGTTTTGGGTCGCATCCTTTGCCTTGTCACTAAAAAGTGTATCGGCTGCTCTAGTCTCCCCAGGTACAGATATTGAATTCAGATACCCATGCATGTAGCACGTGTTCTTTCTGTCGTCGACCTATATGGTCCATGGCTCCTTACTAACTTTTTCATGCGAAATGAAAAATTACCAATGCTTCTCTACGACCCGAAACTAAAACTGTGTGCATTAAAATCCGACTTTATTAATGTATTTACGATAATGTTGTTTTCTACTCCCTCACTACACCATTGCTTCAATTTGCTTAAGTAGAAACCAATGCTATCTCTGATATGTTCTTCTTATACAATTTACTAAGACACTGAAGAATTTTACAGATTCTATATTGAGATAGTAATATCTGTGCTCTACTTTTCCTAGTCCTCCTAAACAATTCATTACGTTAATTGGGCAGTTGTAAAATTAATGTTTCCATTGTCTTTACCTTCGATTTTGGTTATTAATCAACTTCCTCTTTTTTCTCAGTATTCGACAGAACTCTTAATATTGTCTCCTTATCTTTCTCTGCATATTTCTTGGTTCGTTATTTGTATAAGCATAGTTAATTAATCTGTATTCTTATTTCCTTTTGCGTTATAGATATTTACATTTACCCACTTCTAATACAATGAGTATGTTAGCTGTAGTTACCAAGCTCAGTTTTAATTATCCAAGAAGGGTGTAAAAGGTATCAGTTGGAAATAATTTAAAATTGGGTCTTATAGGCAGACATTTTGTATGTAAGAAATAAATTATGCTATATTGTACATGTGTTTGTGTGTAGTACCGACTTAGTATACTATACTGCATAATTCCCGTAGTGTATATGTTTAAGGAACAATAGAAATACAAAGAGAAATAGCTTATTCTTTCAATTTTTAATGGATCTATTAAGTAAGACAGTAAAGAGTCGTGAAGAAAGCTTGTAAGAATCCCATCTGCAGAAACAGTAAAATGTTAATAGTAATAGCAGATAGTCTTATGTGAGTAGTGTAAGCAAAAGACGGAGCAGTAGTTGTATAATTTCATTTTTGATGCTGAATTGTTCTAATTCATAAGGTAAGCCATTACAAGTTCCAAGAATTAAGAGACTATGCAAGATTTATCAAGTACGTAAGTAAGAGGCAAAGGAAGTATGTCGATTCCTAACTTGCCATTAGTTCCAGCTATTTTTATTGTACTCCCAGTTTCGACTGCACTGCACAAGTAATGGTATATCACTCAAAGATATTAGTATACTGTGTTGATATGTATTTATTTCTGCTGTAGATTCATGGCTCTCCAACTGTGCAGTAACAATGTACGTCGTTTCTAAATTCTGTCTTCAATATTGCAAATTGCAAGAAAATATATAGTCGGGGAATGTTTTATTTGATTAAGCTTTGCTTGAGGGTACCTAAATACTTGGAATCAAGAGTACAATAGTGTTTTATACATGGACAGGATGGACAAGCAATGCCATGCCAGGCAAGGCATGAAAAACATTAAGACATACCATAGGAAGCTATTTTGGGCTAAGCAATACAATTATGAGACAGACTTTCTTTGCCAGTTAGCAAAACCTTCTTAAAGTAAAAGACTTGACTGGCTGAGCTGAACTGTTGAGAACAAAGCTAGCAATGGACATAAAAATGCTTTCTGTTTGGGAAGATACTCGAAATTCCGTTGAAACTTAGAGCTTGCGCTTTCACCCCCGTAATTTCATTCTGGCTGCTCTACATTCGTTCTCTCTGAATGCATTTATAACAGATATTGTATATTAGACCTAATATACCGTAGGTACTACATTACTGCTACAGTGCACTACAGGTCACAGTCATTCTACCGTACAGTACACAAATGGCAAGAATTTTATAATATACTTAATCCTTTTCTGTGATACATTACGTGGAACACAATGCATTTGTATTCTTCCTTTCACTATTATTACTCGAATTCTTCTGCTCACGATTTTCAAGATGAGGGAAACTTAGTATAGTACGTACCTACTCAGAGTTCTTTGACTCACTAATATATGCATTCTACTGTACCATGGAATCAGATAAGAACTATAACACCAAGATCATCACAAGTATCTAAACTACGCTACGTTACATTACATTACACACTAATAAAAGAATAGGATTAGATGGTGAAAGCTCGTTTTAATAATACTGCCTTTGTTTCGTCCAACAAAGCTTTCTTTTATTTTACTATTTCTCGCAAAAGGATTTCGTTCTGTCTACTTTACTGGAAAATGCTTTGTTAACCTAATGGCCATGAGCATATTTCCCTATCTCTAATTCCTACTTTTTTGACCAGAAAGAAAATTATTTCCAGAATCATTTCAGCAAATTGTCGACGAATATTCATCAAAGGATTTTCTTATTTGTGTTTTTCTATTCCTTAAGCTATCTTCCTTTTTTGTTGACATCATAAATTATTAGTACACTGGGGCACTGCGATTAATCTATGCACTATTACTACACACATACAATGCCTTTCTGAAACTAAAGAATACCGTATTGAAAGAGGTTTCTTGGCTAGTGAAATGAAAAACGTCCGTTTAATCGATAAGGGTTTTCTAATATACATAATAGCTTGGGAAAGTGTTACAGTAACGAGTGTCCACAATAATGGGACCTACTTTGTCCTCTGTCACCCTTGTCGTACCTACATTCTGAATTTATGACCTACCGACTTTATCTTGCGTGAAAAGAAAAAGAACACTCCATGCGAGGGAAATATCTCTGCACGAATCCAAGGCAAAAACTTAGAAATTCAAGGAGGCACACATTAGCTGTATCTGTTTTTTCCTGATGTGTACCCTGCCTATGTCTCTTTTAATGTTATTTACGAACAATCGAATTGTATTAGCTTCTAACTTTAAGAAAAAATGAGACTTCTCCAAAAAAGACACTGGAAATCTATTTTGAGACAATTTGTACATGTAGTTTGTTTCGTGATATAAATTCCTAGATCTATTCTGTCACTTTCTCAACTTAACTACATCATTCCGATTTATTCCACAAAACTTTTACAATATTAATAATTTTCAATTGATTAAGTTCTAACTTCAAATATTCTACAAAACAATTATTCAAAATATTCATTTAGATTTCAAAACTTTCAGAACAAAACTTGTATTTCTTATGGGTATAAAACAATCCAGTAGTAGTATTAGTACTGTCAATTTCTCTGCGCATTTCACAACTCGTGTGCCGAAGTTTTGAGAAATACTTATAAAATGTGAACCGTTAAAAAATCATCAAGTGGATAGAAATGGCGGGAGTAAAAAATAACTGAACTATAATTTAACTGCTGTTTAAAACGTTAAAGTAGTTAAGTAGTCTTCTTCAACAGATTTATATCTAGGGCATGTTCTTTCTCTGTTTTGTTTGAAATCTTCATGATTTTTTGCTTATACTTAGTTTTGCAAATCGTTACCGTAAAACTATTTTTGGGTGAGTTGTTAGCATCTAAAGGTCACGTATCCGGTCCTCATACATAATCTTAAGTGCTGTCGATTCGGTAAAGCCACATTTTAATTTTTTTCAATGTGTAACAGTCTCTTGTTCTATTAATAATGCTTTTGCTATAATCCTGTTAATCCTAGTAATGTTACGGCACGGTGGAAGTGTACCAGGCTCAAGGAATGCACTCTACCAATTCTACAGATTTAAGTCAAACTGGATATTCTATTCCCTGACAAATGCGGTTATTTGAGGTAAAAATAGAAGTACATACTATTACCGCAAATCATCAGATTTGGAAAAGCCTTTTGGTATGTTTCACTTCATACTAACGTACAAGTTGACAAAGTAAAGTTATACATTCTCGTAGATCTGCTTCATGGTACTTTACACGAGTCCAATAAAAAGCATAGTTAGCTTACAGGCTTTATAATAGATGGTTTTGTGAATGATATGAAGTACACGTAGTAGTATATGCGTAGATATATAAAGAACACGAGTATATTCATGCTATCTAACTATACATTACAGTTAGAAGTGGAACAAAAGTTGTGAAAAATAAATTGTGAGAAGGTTGACAGTGCTATTAAATAAATTTAGCTCTGCAGTTTTCAGTTCAGTTTGGTTTCGTCTCCCTTTTATATTTACACAACAGAACACCACAGGGCAGTTAGTCCAATCCAATTCATGAGTGCATAAATGTCGGATTGAGCTCCACTGGGCGGGTTTAAACTCACAAAGAAGAAGGTCCATCTGTTTCGTCTCAAGAAATAAAGTTGTCTATCCTTTCGTGATCCTCGTCTCTTTGGCCTCCTATTTCTTTTCATTTTCCATTTGCTTTGTGCACCTACTTCACTTTTTACTGACTTCAGCTTAAAATATGCACGGAAACTACGACAACTTTAATGCTCCCAGTTCTGTACAGACATTTTATTGAAGTACTTCATGCGATGTACCCACAGTCAAATTACATCTGCACATCTTTTATATAATTAGGAACTACTTACATCAGTATATATTAATTTGGAATTTATACTCAGTACTATACACAGGGGCGATGACAGAGAATTTAGCTTGATGTTAGGGATGGTTTAGTCCGATTATTAAGAGATTACTTTTCAGTCTACCTCTTCAAACTGAAATTCCTTTTTGACATTTAATTTCTGAGTTTATGACAAAAGCATTCAAAATCTCAGAAAGTCGGATTGACATCGCTTGTTATGGATCTGAATTATATAATTTTCAGTAAATAGTAAGTCAACTTCATCGCAACAATTCATAGAAACTAAATTGACATTTCACATACTAAGCTTCTTAAAATTCAATTCATGATGCCTGAAGTATAAGTTTTGGAAACAATGTACAAGTAGTCTTCAAACAGTGCGTTAACCTTAAAGACTAGTCTTAATGATAGAATCACAATCCCCAGAGTCTACCGCATGCACTATAATTTTCTTTTTGTATATTACAAGTTCTTTTTGTAATTGTGCCGAGTGAAATATGAACATTCTTTGTGTAGTGGTCACAATGTGTGCCAATGCCAAGTTTCGTCAGGAAATGCGTCAGGAAGTTATGGTAAACTAAGTGCGAGGAGCGGCATGAATATAAAAATTAGCATGGAGGGATAAATACGTTGAAAAGGCTCTAGCATGTAAATAAGATAGAGTAAGAATTTGTCGCAACTTCCGTTTCTGGTTTGATTCACGTAATTGAAAAGCATTTAGAACTGTTCTTTCAGCTTCTTTTGTTATTCTGGGAAAAAGGTATGTTAATTTGGAAAATGCCTAGCTATGGAATAATAAATAGAGAGGAGTAGTTGATCGTAGGTAGAGGGAGAATTAAGGGGAGAGATCAGAAGAGTACGAAGTAAAAGTAGAAATGTAGAATGACAGGATACGTTGTTTTATTTGTTGAATCATTTAAGAGCTTATGGGCTTTCTCCGTCGACTCTCTTTTAAATAATAATGCACTTGAGTACATGCATAAATAGGAACGTCCGCTTCGTATGTGGCTATTTATCCTTTGGCAAACAGAGTCAGTACATGTAGCAGTAGACACTTAAATAACTTAAGAGACTTAGATACTATTAGCAAAGTAAAAGCTAAACCTTTTCCTTCCCGACTACTAATAATGCAAACTATTTATACATACCTTGCCTTGGTCGCTTTAGAAATTTACAACTGCCTTTCTCCTCTTAGCGACTTAAATACGCCTTGCCTCCTGTTTACCAGTAAATGTACCTATGCTGCTTGTACATCATACATTTTTTACAAAAGAATAACCAAAAGTCTCAAAAGAGTAGCATCGGTTGGACGGAAGTGAAAATTCTATCTCTTTTCATTCTGCTAGAGAAAGCCAAGGATCCCAACCCGGCAGAACTCTGCATAAGTACTGCAAAGTAACTACGTAAACACTAAATATAATATGCATTCACAAACAATATTATATAAGTAATATTATGCACAAACTGAATTACCATCAGCCCCGTACTGAGAACAGAATATCCTGCCTGGAAATTTTAAAGTATACACTTGAAAGAATCACCAAGAATGTTGCAAAGCAATAAATTGCCATTCAAATTTTCCAGCTGAGAGAAGTAATTGAGAACCCCCGGGGAAGAAGGGCGGATCATTTTTGAAAGGGTTAATTTCCTTGACAACTTGGCATTTGTCAACGTTGGTCACCTATAGGTTACCCGAAGTCCGTCTTAAGGGCAGCAGAGTTAAAGGCTCAATCGGCTTTTCGAATGATAATTTAAGCGATTTCGTAAAATCTGTCTAACTAAAAGAGTTTGGACGTTGTCATAGTATCATAGCGTAATATTAGGAGAGTCAAATGGGAAATTTTACTATCAGCAAATTTGGAGATTTAGAATTTGCAGAATTTTAAGGGGCGTTTTTTAAAAAAACGTACGCTACTGTCTGTATCAATCTGCTATAAAATTGATTATTGATTTCCCACTTGCTAAAGAACCGCAGCCAAAAAGAAATGACTCAAATTTTGAAAAGCAAATACACGGAATTCTCGATTCAAATATCCTTATTGTCGTCCAAGCTCTTTGGCCTGACTTAAATATTGAGAAAATATTGGAAACAAAAATGCATTATGGCAACCAGTTCAAACATTAAAGCAAATAAATTAAACCAAATGCTACCACTTTCCCTTTAATAATGAATTGCCAAATTTTAATTTTTGGGAATTTTCAACATTGCAAATTAATGTAGAGGTCAATAATAATATATCTTCGTCATTCGTATTATGTATATTTTTGAAAACCGAAAACCTTCACTTTTTCGAAAGATTTATTACATATAGGTATTACCTATTATTACTTCTATACTAAAATGTGCTACACCATTAAGAAACAACTCTCAATATTCGCAACATTTAGAAGCCGCGGGTGATAAAGGCTTTCTGGACTGGTAATCTGAAAAAATCCCTGCTGGCCAAAGCAAAAATTCCTGATTTTTGAACACCATGAAATTCAGTCTCGTTTTAAAGACTGAGAATTGAACCAGTGCAGTACTTAGAAGTCCATTGTTTGGTATTTTGGTAAAAAAGTTTTTTTATCTTGGATTTCGTGGAGGGGCAGGGGGGACTTTACTCCCTAAAACCTTAAAACTTTTCTCCTTTTTCGCTTTTCTCTCATTTTTGTTTTTCTCAATTTGTGTATTCAAAATTATTTAAAATTACTAAATATATTCAAAATTCTTCAAAATTAATCTAAAATACTAAATAAATTCAAAATTACTCAAAATTACTAAAAACATCTAAATTAAAAACTACTAAAAAAAGAATAATGGAACCAACCTGGCTGTTGCAAGTTGGGTCAAAATGTTATTATGACGGCTATGAAGTCAATAGCATGTTTTAATCTCTTTCAGCAGCCAATATGAAACGAAAAACTGGGTACAGTCTTCGGGGGAGCAGTTACTGTACCCATGATAATTGTATTTTTCCCAGTTAAGTTAAACGCATGCAGCGAAACTTCAAGCTTCAGCTTATTCTGGCTGCAGAAAGAGTCGGGAATTGGAATCAGAATCAGCGTATAACTTTTAATGGACCACCTTGTGCTGTTATATGTGGGGAAGCAAGCGTTGTTTTCAGTTTAGAAAAGTCACCACTATGTCATTACCACTAGTTACGTTGAATTTTATACAAAAACCTTCTCTGTTTGTTTGGGTACTCTGCTGTCGACTCATTTTTGATGGGGATTCGGGTAACTCCTGTATGGACGATTGCTAATATTTTTATTTGCAAAATTACGATTTATGATCCGCCCTTATTGACTGGGGGTTCTGAATTGGTGAGAGGCTGGAGCAGAAGGGAGAGAGAACGGCCAGATCCAACCCATAGATAGAGACATGAGAAATAACGAACATCTCTTAAATGTAATAAGCCAAGTCAAGGGAACCTAAAGACGACCCTAACAAAGACACTTCATGCAACCCAACGAACAGCCACATACTTACCAAGCTATGCATAGGCTCTAGTCACAGTCCATGATAACATTATTATATTTACAAATCACTCTTTGCCCCCTTGTTCTTCATACTTGTATTTTCAAGTATGCAAATATGCATCTCAATAACAAACTCAGATACCGAATGAAATATTCTACGACCTAACAATAAGAACTAACAAGTTAACTCATCAAAACCGGCTAAATTGCATAATCGACTAAAGTGTACATATATTACCCGTTATATTATTTCATACTAATTAAAAATTGTTTAAGCTGCCTGGACGAATAATATAACTTACCCCTTATCAGGTTGGAGAGTACTGAAGTTTTGTATTTTTTAAAACTTGTATTTTTCGAGAATTGGATATGGCACGTTCCCTCATAATTTATGAATTTTTCAAGCACGAAGACAAAATTATTCATCACAGATCTCATTTAGAATTTTATAGATTTTTTTGATGTCCTACAGTTTGAAATTTGAATTGGTTGCCGAAACTAATCGAAGTGAAAGATGGAAATTACAATAATCTGCAAAAACACTCAAATATATAATTTACAAGGGGAAGATATTGTCTACTAGAATGTTAATGCACCTACTAGAAAGTGAAATAATGTAATATTGTGCACGAATGCTATTTGTTACATGGGTATTATGTTATGTAGAAAATTTTGCTTGACGTAAATAATAAATGCAAAATGTGAATGCAAAATGCAAATTGTATTATCTAAATTATGGGATGGGTTAATATTCATTTTATATAAAAATACCTAGCGATTTGGATCTTTTTAAAATGGTAATTGCGATACTTATTGCTAGCTAGTCAGTATTTCTGCAGACAAGTTTTTATGGGTAAAGCCTAACATGCAAATACATGTTGTCCTTGTATACCTACTTAATCTTCTTACTAAGCCATGTAGAAGTTGCACTTGTTCCTGTTCCCCCAGTAGTCTCTGTGTAGCTGTCTTTGGTAACGATAATCTAAAGGCAGAAAATAAGTCTAATGGTAAGTTGGATAGAAGGAGGAGTGCGAGAGTTAAAAACGAAAGGGAAAGTGGAGTGCACTCGAGTAAAAGAACTAAAGGGTTTACTTTACTTTCTGTGTACTTGCTCCTATCTGTGAACTGGAGAGTCGAGTTAACTCTTCTAAAAACTCTAGTGCATCCTCTAACGATAACTATAACAGCTTACTTTTACTCAGGGATGCTTATATACAAATCTTGACTCACCCAAACTCACTCCTTTACTTTTCCATAGTCTTATTGCTGAATTCGAAATTCCTTATACTTCAGATACTATTTCTCCGTGTGTTAACTGCAGCGATTTGAATTTCCTTATACGTCCCACTAATATATGCAGACTTGTATATTTTGTGTTAGAAATACTGTCACTATCTGATGGCATACCTACTACTATGTAAACGAGTTAACGTCTTAAGTTGGAAATAAATTTTTGCTTGAACTACCATTGTATTCAACACTCTTAAGATCATTTACATATTTTATTTATTTTGTTTGACTTAGACTGTTAAGAAAAAGTTTTCAACTTTCACCTGACTTTCTTTTCGCTCTCTTACCTATCTAAGTGTGAAAGGAAAGTAAATTAAAACGTAAACTATTGGGAACTATTCTACTATCCTCGTCAATCTTTTTTTGTTTGTACACTCATCTATATCCTTATACTGTTTATATAATAATATATGTAGTATAGTTTGCATAAGCATGCAAACTACTGTTTATAGAAGGTATTAAAAACTCTTGGTCAAAAGTTAAAAATGCTTACGTGCTGAGCACTTGAGTTTGAGTATATGTCTGTGCGCACTAAATCTAACTCAGTACTGCTTAGGTATCATTTTTATCTGATGAAATAATTTGTAGGTACTAGTATATATATTAGCGGTTGATAATGTAGTATAGGGATGAGCGAGTGATGTTTGGATGACATTGTAAATTTTAAATGTAGACAGAATTTATAAATTATGCATGTTGTATACATTGCCAAAGGTAATTAAGAAGTGGCTGCATAATATGAAGAGGAGCCACGTAGGTAGAGATTAAAAGGTAGCTATATATGTTGCACACTTGAATCAGATTCAGGGAGAGGGAGAGAGAGAGTTGGAGAGAGATAAAGAACAAGGACATGTTTCTTGTGTTGATGAGACGAAGATGAATTTCCTGGAAGGGTTGATGTGTAACAACTTGGAATCTACTTTGCAATGTTTATATCCTCTCGTTTTGCTTACACGAGCTTAGAATGCTATTATAAGTGATTCAAGTGAAGTTACTTTGGCACGTTGATAGTTTATATTCTGAATAATTGAGTTAGGTGTAGAATGTCGACTTGTATTTAACTGTAACAACTGTCTGTGCATATTCAGCAAAATGATTCCATTCCTATCCATTCAATGCAGGAAGAGAGATTTGGGTGAAAGTACATATTGAGGGAATAGTCTCTTGCTTCCTTTCATTACGTTGTATTGTGCTGGGATTGAGAATTAGAGAATATTTGGAATGCTCCACTTTGCTGTATCTGTAATGCAGCACAATGTGTGCTACTTACAATTAGAATAGAATAGCCGTTTAGCGGATGTAGCTGATAAGAATATTCTTAAAGAGCCATTATTACAATATTCTATACTCAACTGGCAACATTTAAGTTTAACTAATTGTAAGCTTAAATCTCTCACTTATTTATTTATCTCTGCTATACACAATCAAGTCGTCTTACGTCTTTAATTTGCTCTCCTTTGCATTCCCTCCTTTTCCCATTTACTTACTGCACCAAAAGTCAGAAATCAGAATTGGACTTAAATGGAACAGATACTAGATTAGAAAGATCCATATGGGACTTAGTCCTTTTTCCTTTCTATTGTTTATCCTCTTGAATTTGCTTTTGCTCTCCATACAAATAACAGTAACAATAACCCTTCCCTATTGTCTTATTTATATTTTAACAGATTATTCTTATAAAGTACCCATACATCTAGTTTACTATGCTCCATATGTAATAAATTCTCAAGTCCTTTTCATAATCTAATTTATTCTCTCCGTTGTTTATGTATACCACTTACCTACATATACTTCTATAGATACACAATTTGCATTCGTTATCAGACAAAGACACAACTTTGTTTTAGCCTCTTATTCGCTTTATCTTTTAATTCGATTCTCCTTTAATTTCCTTTCATCTTCATCGCCTTCCTCCTTCACTTCATTACGACTTCCCAAATACAAAAACAGGAGAAAATTATGGAATTCTTGGTCTAACTTCTTGACATCTGGATTTTGAAAATTAATATTCAATATCAACTGCTAAATTAGAAGGCATAGAAGAAAACGCTAATGAGTATGTATATATCTAATCTACTACGCAACAAACCTCCTTAGACAAACATAGCTTCTATAGCCAGTTTTTGTAAATAATTATTTGCGAATACGAACAGGAGTTTCCTGGTTTTATTTGTGTAGCTTTAGCTATAATTCTTTTCTGGAATCAAGCAGAGGGGTTGTTGAAATTCTACATTCTTTAAGGGGTGATGTGGATGAAAACCCCTAAATCAGAACTGGAATATATTTTAGTCCATATTTTATATTGGGATGGCATAATGTAATCACGAAGAAAATTTTACCATTTAATTATGTTTCCCATTTGTGTTTCATTTTGAAGAGAAACGGTTTGCTAATGAAACATACATATACTGGGAGATAGGAAAGATAAATATGGGAATGTTTGTGCCACGTGGTCGTTCTTTGATATTATAACATTATGATGACGACTGCTGCTTTGGTTTGCTTTGCTGAGACAAGCCATAAATAAGTTTCACTTCAGCTTTCCCCTTTCACGAACTTTATGAAATTAAACCGATGAAAAATGTCTTGTGATTTTGTTTCCTTATGGGAAAATTGAGTTTAACTTGATGGATTTAATACGTTCTTCTTGGTTCCCCCCTTTTTGGTTTGTACAACAATATTAAGAAAGGTTAAGAGACTACTGTTTCTATCTTTTGGTGGTTTTAGTTTAAGGTTGCACCAGTTAGCCACGTTGTAGATATATAACTTGAATTTACTGTAGTCATCTTCTATCTAAAAGAAATTGAGCCTTGCTGTCAAATCTTTCTTTGAAAAGAAATCCACCAAGGCCGAACTGTAAGGGAGAGTTTAGTGTTTACGTCTAGGTATTCATTTAACATAGCCCATGTGAAATGGGCGAGTGAGTTAAGTGAGTTTGTTGTAAGTTAAGGTAAGAAAAGAAAACGGGCGAGGTCTGGAACTCCGGACAGGGCACAGAAGATAAAGGAAGAGATTATAATGAAAATGCTGTGGTGATTGTGATGTGATGAGGAAAGGATTCCACAACTCGAAAGACAAATTATCTTTCCTAAAAGAACTCAACTGAACTCTTTCGAGGAGCCTCCTCTCATATCTTTACTATGCCCATACCAAATCAACTAACGAACTGACTTTTGGAAAGATTGCTCGTCTCTTCTGATTTATCTGACTAAAGTAGACCAGTCTAGCTAAACTAAGATATCGGTACTGCCCTATGGATATATTAAGTTATAGTATATAATAAAGAAAGTATTAGTACAAAGATACAAATACTACATTTTCAACGGAAACTCTGTGTCTATCAGCTGCAAGTAGTAATTTTACTTTTTCCTATAGTGAACTAACTTCTACCCTTTAGCTGGTATACCTATTGCACAAATACTTTAGTATAAACGTCATATTTCAGCACATGACTCTTTTAGTCATAACTAAAGTGTCTAGAAGAAAATAAAGCTCTAAACTAGCGAGAGAGGATAGGTATGTACGTGTACATTTAAGTATATTATCCTAGTACTAGACTCGAAATACTTCTACTCTTAAGAATCTGTGCAGTGTACGGAAATATTGATCGCTATCCTATTCTAAAGATAAGGATTCTTGAATCTTCTCTCCCGTTCGGTGATACCTACACGTAGGCTACGTATATTATTACGAAAAGCGAGTATCACCGTCAGTGCCGAGTATCACCATGTAGAAACCAAGTGGGCAACTCGTGCCATTGGAATCCCAGTCCGAAGAATGACTTTAGTAAAGACAATTCAATGTTTAATACTGCAGACTGAGGCGGTGATCTGGTCTCGTGTGATGTGATCTTCTAACGAAATGGAAAACTAGCTCCAATGTCCCTTACAGCCTTCCTATTGATAAAATAGCCACGTGTCAAAGCTGACATGTCTTCTGTTAATTTATTCCGATAATAATAGCAATAATTGTACGCATACAACATGTGATCGTAGCTTTATGAGTTCAGAGCTCAGGGAAACATTACAGCATGAACATGATTCACTCTTCAAACTATGCCTGCTTGTTATGGATATCGATATTGAGGTGCAGTAATAATTTTAGCGACATTTAGTTACTAATTACCAATCTGGGAATCATCAACATTAGTCTCATAGATGGATAACACGTTAGAAATAAATGAATAAACTTTAAGTGACACAATAGAAGGAGCGAACACTTGACCAGTGCAGAAAGGTAATATTAGTAGGTTAGCCTGAATTAGAGAATGAATGCTTTCACTTCTGCATTGGTAAGTGCTACTAACAACTATTACCTTGGTTGAGTTTATTATTTGTATCACGCAAAGCGGAAAGGAAGCCCATCTCAATTTCAGTCTTAATGTCTTGTTCTTTCTTTCCTTGTTTATGCACAATCAGTCACTTGGTCTGCACTGCTGTGAAAGTTGAGTGAAAATAAAGTAAAAGGCAAAAGGTGGATTCTAGGAAGAGGAGGAAGGGAAGTAAAAGTGTACGTAGTTATAAAGGAAAAGTGTTAGAAAACACCGGGTGTCCTTTCGTTGGTTTCTTTTCGAGTGGTAAAATAGTAGAGATAGTAAGTAGGTGCTTTCTCAGTAGCCATGAATGTTTATAAGGTATACTTATCGACGTGAGAAGTGAGTAGAAAGTACAAGGGACGGGCGCTTTTTCTTGTATTATCATCCTGCCTCGTCTCGTCGTTGAAAAGCAAAGTAAAATAAAGTAAGGCAACTTAATGTAATGCAATGTACGTAATACAAAGGAAAATATTCGTCTTTCTCAGCTGAACTTTACTTTGTTAGGCACACGTTTGCTATCGTATCTGTAGTATCGCGTAACATAGTCAAGTCGAAGTCGACTGACTGAATTGGGTGGCCTCGTCGTGTAAAATGTATACTAGGATATGAAGATAGTCAAGCCTGTGAAGGTATGCATAGGGATATAGCTGTATATATTCACTATCTGTCTATTTTGAAACTAAACGAAGCTGAGTGGTAAAGTTGAGTTGTGAGAGGCTGAGCTGAGTGAGCTCCACTCAACTGTATGAGGAATGACAAATTTCCTATGCACACAGCGTTTTACACCCGACAAATTGAAATGGGATCTCTAAGCTGAAGAAAAGTGAACCGAACGGATAGAATCCCTGCACTACTGCTCTGCCTCTCTCTCTCCCTCGCTCTGTCTTTACATACTAAACTGAAAGATATTTCTCGACAGAATGTTCACAGAATACCTTATACATGCACTCCTATTACATAGATAGTAGTATAAGCTATGCATTTGCGATTAGTATTACTAGTTGTGTATGTAGGACTGGTGGTGGGTGTAAAAAAGGAATATACTTGTCTTAAGACTCTAATATACTTATTTGTAGATCTCTATAGATAAAAACTATTTGGAGTATCGAGGATGAAGATTTGCATGCGGGGAAGGAAAGCCAAGCAAGGGAAATTGGGTGTAAAGACGACTGACTGACTGACTACCTCTACTTTTCCCAATGAAACTCCTCCACATTAGTTTTATGTGCAGTAATGGATTTTGGATTTGTTAAGAGACGACTTCTCCTCCCCACACCTATAATATATACAGTCAAAATATGTAGTGATTGCATACTCTGTATTATCTCTTACTTACTTACACACACCCAACCACAATACTCAGGTGACAGTGGGAATTTCATTTTCCACGACCTGTGCGTGTACAGATCATAGAGCTCTTTTAACACTTTTCCTGTCACCTGTCTTTTCACTTATTTCCTCACATTCCATTACATTAGCATCGATGAATTTCCATGTTTGTCTTTGTCGGCTTCAGCAGCCCCAAGTCAACTTGAGAAAACTCTTGCCCCACTTTTATTTAATATTGATACGCCCAGGAATTCTCTTTCCTCCACGCAGCTCCAAACCGAAAGAATTCGGATTCATACCAGATAGGTTTCCTTTGAAATTCCTTCGGCTTATCTACATATCACATTCTAGAACCTAGATAATTCAGCTCTGCGTTCATTAACGACCTTTATAAATATGTAGTGTGTACACGACTGTGTGAGATATTAATCCTTTAATTTAGCCATATCAAAGAGGCAGGTGTTAGGTGTGAAGAAAAGTGTTAAATGGCTAGACGCAGATTTTAAAGCAGTAGCTATGGGCTGGTAAACCTAAAATTTGTGAGGTGTGTAGGGAAAATTAATGCTTTAAAATATATTGTGATTCATATAGAAACAGATATATAATATTCTATTACGCTGATAATGTGTTCTAGTATCTTTGGTATAGTTAGGGTGACTAGTTACATTACTTTAAACGTTTGTGTCGGGGAGGATATGGACTGGTAGTAGAAAAAGCGAAGAAGTTAGTTGTATAAGCTTGCACTTTGATGGAATTGCGTTTGTCTCGATTCTATTTACTGTCGGCATTAAATCGTCATGTTAACATTGGAATTGTCTAAAAGCACGGAAATTGAATTACATTAAGATATCTACCTGCTCGTTTCATCTAAACTTAAGTATTCCACTGAATGGACTCCTCAGACTAAAATGAACTTTACTTTCCCTTCTCTTGTGTTTACACTTACACGGAAACTTGATATTAAATGTGACGCAGAGGAGAGATATACCTATGCAGTAGTACAAAGAGGCATGCATTAGCTATAGGTGTTATATAATGCAGTAGTATTAGACCTAAGTATGTGAAGTATATATAATGCCACAAACGATATCTTCATTCTATAAATATGGAGCACTAGTCCAGTTAAGTAAGGGGAGGCTAGTTATATACTAAGTCTTAATATATTTCACCAGCTCCAGTCAAAAGCAGAATCAAACGTAATTTAACATTACAAGTCTCTTTACGACTTTCCCTTTGATCTAATTTCATGCCAAACTCCATCAATACGAACAGTAAAAAAGCAATCAAAAATGAACCATCGATTCTTCCTGCCAATAAAATATGCAGCTGATACTCTTTTACGACACTTTTTTCTCCCTACAAGTCTTTCCTCAAACCTACATTTTCAACAGCCCTGCCTTAACGATCAGAACATTTACCTAAGACTTTTATTTTTATGGAATTTTTAATCCTTACACTTCCAACAATGGTTTAGCTATGAATTTGCTAAAACTATGACTCAAATACCCATTCGTAGGATCTATAGCAGTCGAGGAATGCCATTCCGACGTTTTTGATCCCCTTGTAGTACTTTCTTTAAATGGTCGTTTCGCCAAGTGTCCCTACATGTCAGAACATGCATAGAAAAATCCATTCGCTTTTCCTGCGTGAACTAAACTTAATAGGAAAATAAAAGTTGTCATCGTCCGACAATTTTTTCTCGTATAAGTAGTGGGAGACAGATAAAGCCCAATTATCTTATACATTTAGATACGTTATGCCTGCACACATGCATCTAATGATATCAGCCCCTCCATTCCTATCAAATAATTTTTCAAGTTTTGATTACCTAATATGTTCCCTATCATCAAAACTTAGCATTTCAACTCATTAGTGTCATTATCTATGAATAACTCTTTACCATGTGTGGAAATGTGTTTTGAATCTGAATGAAAATGTTTAAATGGTAGATTTGATTTTGCATATAACTCATGTAATATATTTTTTTCTTTGTAGAATGAGGGAGAGATGGGCTTCTCTTGGGTGGGACTAACCGCCATCTTTCTTTGGATTGCATTCGGATTTATTGGAGTCAGTGGAATCTGGTCGCAAATTTCCTGGACACCTATTTATGTGGACACATCAAGTAAGTTAAAGCCAATTCTATGCAGCTAATGATTCAATATACTGATAAATTAATTTAGTACTATTGCAGTTTAAGGTTGTAAATATCCATAAGATTGATTTGACACCATATTTATATTCGGTCATCAAAACTTTTATACTTATACATGGTAGATAGGTGTCAACATTTTCCATTCTCATGAAATTAAAGTGTACAATATTCGAATTGTATGTGTAATTTAAATATTAGAAATACAAATGATAATATTATATTTCTAATATAGAATTAACAGTCATGTTATGAAAGTGTGTATGTGATGATATGCCTGTCGTAACAGCATGGGTGGTTCTTAGCAGTGAGAATAGAAATAATAACATTGATGAGGAAGAATTAAGGATGGAGAGAAGGGAAGGAAAAGCAGTCTAGAAAATTGAAGCCACAGAGCCTGTTAAGGTAATGACAAAGAAGACTTACATTAGCTAACGATGCAGAAGAAAACATTGAAAGGAAAGACAAAAGAGAAGTTGCTACCCCGTAGCGTGCTATGCCATGGAGAAAAAGAAAGGCATTATGACTACGTACTTCATTGTCATTGTGTATCATTTCCTTTCCAGTTCCATTCGATTCCAATTCTATCTCTTCTCCTGCCATTCAACTATCTACATTCTATGTAATATCATATAGCTTGTGCATAAAGAGCTGAGGTAGCTATTTGTATGTCCGCAGTATAAGATAAGCCACACTTATAATATGTCCTCTTCTGCTATATCTATAGTTAAATACATTAACCAGAAGAAACTGCAGACTTACTTACTTATGCACAATAAATAGACCACACTATATATTAGTGCATTATGAAAGTCCTGGTCATGTCTGCAATTCTAGCTCTGAGTAAAGAGAAACTATCCCCATTATGCATCTTAGCTATAGAAATGTAAAATCTCATAATTTAATGCATATTATTCCATATGTCCAAACGTAGGAGTATAATGGAGGATACTTACGGAACAGATGTACAGTAATGTTACTAAATATCTGTATATACACTCGAGAAACTTGAGATAAAACATAAAGCACAGAAATCATGAAAGACGGTATAAAATGGTATATTTCAAGAGTAACGCAATGGAACACAAAT